>CM023626.1:5767035-6367035 GCA_013358685.1 Antennarius maculatus | reverse complement strand
ACCTGACTGAAAATCATCTTATATTAGTGAAAGAATGCCTTTACCATAACTGTAGTAAAAATATAATACTCGATAGCTGGCTGCTTTTCTCCCAGTAATAAGTCCCGCTATAAAGAAAGGCAAAACGAGACCCATTCAAAACACAACGGAGAACTATATGGAACTTTGCTCTTGATCCTAAATTTGATGACATTTTCCTTTGGTTTTGTTCTCGATGAGTTAGCTACTGACTAATACCAATGGCTTACTAAGGCTGCTAGTAGGTCAGACACATCCTGTCCAAATGTCACACCTCTGTTTCTCCTTTCTGCCTCACGTTCATATGGACATCTGATTAGCCATTACTACCGTAGCCGCTGACTCAGAGGCCGAACAGAGACCCCGTTATTGACCCCTTCACTGCCACACTGACCAGCAAATAAAAGTGCACCAGCACCTAATTTAACATGCTGTGTAAATAGTAGACATGTTAGATGGCTCCTGAACTGTTTCTTGCATGTCTTAAATAAAGTGTGTTAGCCTGTGACAGGTGAGTCACACACTAATGGTTGTTCTATTATTCAGACACACCGGAGCTAGAGACAAGGCCAACCTAAACAGCTGTCTTCTCTTTGTTCACCTATGTGTGTGCTTGTCTGAATTCTTATCTGCATGTTGTACAGGAAGTGGGTTGGTTTAAGTTTATATTGTTTTCAGTTGCTTTTAAAAGTAGATTATATATTATAATAGAGTATTTATATGTAACCACATACTGTTTCATAAACCCTTCACAAACTAGCTGTAGCTGTGGCCAAAGAACATACCACAAAATAGGTGGATTTCTAAAAACAACTCATGTGTTAAAAGTCATTTTAATACAAAAAAACGTGTGTTTTCATTCACAGCTAGGGCCTGGTTTTAGGGTGTTGTGAGCTCAATGTGTCTTGAAGTGGTACTTTTTGCATCTGTGTGCTGCTTAGAAAAAAAATCTCTGAGCTCCATTCAAGAGTGGGCTTGTACCTGTGGGTGTGCAAGCACCACACTCTGGCTGCTGGGAGTTCACTGACAAAGTGCTTTTCTTTAGCTTTAGGCTACAGATTTGAGGGAGGTTCTCTCACTTCTCATTATCCAACAGGAATTCACTGGATCACAAATCAAAGATGTGAGTCTGTTAGTGCTTGTTGAAATACCATGCTGTCAGGACACAATGTAAAAATGGAATGCTACCAAAAACCATGTTTGTCCATGTCCTTACACTGACATGAGCTGTGAACTGTGTGTGTGTGTGTGTGTGTGTGTGTGTGTGTGTGTGTGTGTGTGTGTGTGTGTGTGTGTGTGTGTGTGTGTGTGTGTGTGTGTGTGTGTGTGTGTGTGACTAACTTGCTTTAGTTGCATAAATGTTTAAAAAAAGTTGAGACTGCAGTTAACAGTGTGTCATAATTTGTTGTCTGCTTTTTGTTGCTCTCTGCTAATTTGTTGTCTGCTGTCAATTCAGATCCTGGAATCAATTTACTTTTTTGACTGGAAATTTTTGTTTAGGGAATTTCTAATTATCTAATATCGTCTTACTGGCAGTGAGACAGCAGACACACAGCTGGATCATGCTTGTTGCAGCTGTGTGTTTGGATCAGTTTGTAACATATCCCTCCTCCGTCAGGTCCAATTTTATAGAACTTTCTTAGTTCTTACTGTAATTATTCTTCATTTCTTCAGTGCCCTCTTGTCTATGTTTCTTTTCTATACTGACTTCTCTCCATTCTTCCTCTTCCTCTGTATTGCCATCCATCAGAGTCCATGGCCTCCCCTCCCACTCTCAGCCTGACAGAGTGCTGTGGGGCCTCTGTACATGGCTGCTTCCCAGCCTGTTACATAACAGCGCCATCAGGCTCCCTGAATCCCTGCCGTTCTAAGCTAGCCGTAGCAGGGCTACATACAGTATATTGTTTTCTTAAATATCACTTGGAGGCAAAGCGTCTGTCTGTGTGGGTTCATAGAGCATTAGCATAATTCATTTCAGTAAATAAACTCTCTGGCCCTTGTTGAGCAGAGCCCTATAACTGACACTGCTAGAAAAAACCGCAGCACAAGTTTCAACCCATCTCTTATTGTTGTCCATGGGTGGGGATGAACAGGGATACGATCTTTATCTGGTAATGTTTGGAAATCCGAATGGTGAAACAGCCAAAACCCAGACCTCACTTACAGCATTTAAAACCAAAATTTACAGCTATTCACCCAACATGTAACCGCAGCGATGTGATAATTAGTAATTGCTCACTAGTTATGAAGAATAAAGTCCTACTCTACTCAACTCTACTCTAGTTAGGTAACTAGTCATATTTGCCTTTATGCTAACCCTGTTGATATTCACCTAGCTGTTATTATTAACTGTTTAAGACTGTGCATTTATTTTAGCAAGAATGAAATCAGACAGTATTTATTCCCAGAATTATATGGTATTCGTATTCTTGACCAGTTGATCTTAACCTGCACGTTGTCTGCTTTTACAAGACAGGAATTACACACTACTGTCACTGGTAAATGACCAAGTGTTTGGTAGGAGTGAAAAACCTGCACACTCTCAAGCCGTAGTGGTACAAATCACAAGTTCTTGCCTCATGAGGACAGCAGCAGTGCACACATGTACAGTATATGTCTTATAAATATAGATATATGTATTCCTACATATATCAGTAACAATCAAGCATCTGTGGTCCATGTTATGATCTGGAACAATCTGTTCCGACTAGGTCAGTTCCACTTAAATCTGGAGCAGAGGAGCGATGCCTCTAATCTCTTTCCCCTTCCAGCTCGGGTCTCCGTCAGAGAGTCCGGCTGTCTTCTCTGATCTCCTCCCTCAGCTAATCTAGAAATCTCCCACCCCGTCTGGATGCCGGCCTGGAATCGCTCCTCGGGGAGCAAAGGTGGCCTTGGCCCGGCAGCTGATCACTGCATCCATTGAGAGGAGCCTTTTGAGCGGAGCCCAGTTCAACAACCACACCTTCCATCCTCATATGCCCCATCCTGCCCGAGAGGGAGCCTGCAAACCTGGCCTGACTGCCCTGCCTGACCCCTCATGGTGTAGGAACCCTCTGATAAACTCCTGAAAAATTAACTACTCTACTGTCAATTTTTCATAAAGTGAGTCTCATGAAAAAACAGTTTTTGCAACATGCAGGCAATGAATCAAGTGTTGTGATAACATCTTCCTACGTGTAATAGATTACTTCCTTTCTGGTTGTACTTAGAATCTACCGTATTATGTAAGTTTCCTGCTAAACACCAACTCCAAATTCTACTGGTTTTGATTCATTGTAGTTACAGTTATTGCAAAGCAGCTCTTTTCACACAAAGTGTCAGTACACCTAGCAGTTACTGATACATGCAACAGCTCACACCACACCTTACTTACAGGCAACGACCAATCATTGCCATCATTTTTTAGAGTGCAGACAAAGACATGGAAGCAGAAGACAGCAGACTCAAGTCAACTTTACCTGACTGAATTGTCATATCTCTTTGCACCATGCTGAAGGGACGCTTCACCCTCCCGGCAAGATTACCGATTCATACTCCCGACACAAGCAATACGAGCAGTTGGGGAGGGGGTAACAGCAGTAGAAGGTTGAAGAGAAGCCTGACAATAGGTAAAGCCACGTTAAACACGTTTTCTTCTCACCGGCAGCTGATACTCCACAGGTAGCAGTGCACCTCACATTCTCTTTCTCTTGACTGTCTGCAAGTGTGTGCACGCCCCGGCACGGAGGGCGTGTGCAGATCCGTCTCTCTGTCTGTCCCTTATTGCTCCTGGGATCACAACAAGGTCCACCCAAAGTTTCCAATCTGTCTGTGGCTACACCTCCAATTCATTCCTGCTCCGATGTGCTTCTATAAAAACTTTGGGTTAGTCTGCTGCACTTTGTCAGGCACTTTGAAAGTACAAAAAAAAAAGAAAAAGGAAAACAAACTGGTGCCAAGTTACACGCCCCCACATTTCTTGCTTTCCATTTTCCCTCACTTTCCTCCCTCTCTGAGAAGTTATGCAATACTGCCATTTCAGACATGACCTCCCCCTCCTCTCCTCTTCCTTTTCCTCCTACTGCTGTCGTAGTCCGCACCAACACAGTCAAACTAGCTTATCCACCTCACACTCTTGAATCTTCTACGTCACTTTATCAGGCTGAGCTACTTTCTTTACATTCGTGAATAGGAAGATGGGAAATATTTTTTTCTCTCGCTGTTATGCCAGCTTTTATGACTTTGACTGAAATTTCATGGGTTTTTTCCACACACATGTACTGACATGGTTTGACTTGGTTTGACTCAACATGTTATCCCAGCAGTGGCAGGTATTTGTATTGCCACTGCAGCAAGGCTGATAGCTTGAAGGTGTGTCTTTGAGTGGAGATGATCTTGCCTTAAGTTGATAATCTTTAAAGGCAGTGCGCTGATTAAAGCTGTAACTAGTCGTCAAAGTGGCTGTAAGACAACTCTTTTTACTTTTGAGCGTATTACAAAAATGTTTACCTGATCGAAGATGATTATGCTCTTACTCTTCCTCCTTGCAGTACTGAACAACAGTAGCTAATAAAGCTCTACTAACTTAAGGTTACACACACAAATTTCCTAAAAATCATATGTAATTACAACCCCTAATTATCTTACACTTTGAAAGTTCATTAACATTGAAGAAAACGTCTGGTCCCCTGCAAAGATATGAGATGAATCTTCTTCTAGAAGAGAAGGCGTTCACGAGGGGTTGGCTGATGTCAACCCACCCTGCTTATATGGTGCGCCAGGCACACTTGGACTGGCAAAGTTTTCCCTAGCTCTGAATGAGGAAGGAACCTTGTGCAAAAAACCCAAAACAAAACACATTACATAACCTGTTGTCAAACACAGATCTTTGATAAGCTTTACTTTAAGGACATTCCATTCTGTCTCACTAGAAAAAACGTATATATTTGCATACGGTTCATCTCTCCCAACAAAGCATCTTCACGTTCAAGATGAGTTCCCAGAGTGCCTGCAGCAACATGTCTTCTGGCTAGCAGAATCCAGTGTGTGAGGAACAGGCCAACACGTGCACAGCTTGTTTAAATTTGGGAGTGGTGTCCCAAAGCTGTCTGAGTGCACCTTGAAGAGTTTCTGGAAGGTAAACATTGCCTTGTGTCTATTGTTTCTCATTACCATTGTAAAACATTTTTTAATTATGTCAATATTACTTGCCCTATTCATCATTTATAAAGTTAATTGAGTTATAAACACTTGCAGCATATAGTTAAAGTTTACTGTAATGATCCCCAGCTTCTTATTCTACTGTTAAATTGTATTGCTAGTGCCACTTGTCATGCATTTTTCTCTGCAAATGCTGGACCCTGCTAAAGACTGTATAATTATTGACTGAGCAGACCTTGCCTAATCTTCCTCTCTTGGCAAATCAAAAAAAGGTCAAGAAAATGACACTTTCCACAACACCAGGGGGGCCAACACCCTGCAAAATCAATGACCAATGTTGCTGGCTTTTCTGATTAAATAAAGGTGTATAAATGTGTTCATTTACAGCATCTAACAATGCTCTCATGTGTCTGCTTATCCAACAGATGGTGTCTGACTTGGTAGCAGAACATTTAAAACATTATGTGGCACATTTTTATATAAACCTTCTTTTATGTGCATTTAATTATTAGAGCTGTGCATGACACACAAAATATTAATGTAAAGTGCATAGCTACATCATGTCATCTGAAAAACAGTGTCTTTAACATTCTTTTCCCCGACAACTTGTTTCTCTGATGTAATGGCACACTGGAACACACAACAGGAAGCCGTTTCGGAACAGGACAAAGATGTTTACATCTAGAAACCGTGGACTGCCTGCAGTCCTACTTTAATTGTGAAAAATGTTCACCATAATTTCCATCGCTCTAGTGGCATTTTCAGATATCTAACCAACACTCAACATCCTCTGGTACAGAGACGCAAAATTTAAAAGTGGAACCAGGCCATTCAACAAATTTAACAACCAGTTGTGCCTCAACCACAACTCTACAGAACTGTGATACATCTTGCGTTTCTCTGTCACAAGTCAAGTTTACAACATCAAAATGATAAAATAACTCAACAACTTCAGTAACACTGGCAGAAACTACATTTCTAATTGTGAAATGGGATCTTATAAGTAATATGCTCATGCAAATGTTTTATTATCAAAGTGTTGTTCAGAGATGAAGAGTTCCTGTCCAGCACCGGGGGCTTTTAGTTTGAAATGAACAGAGAAAGTATTGGGTTAAAAGAGTAATGAAGTAACCTCAACACGTCAAATGGTATTCAGTCAAAGTAAAGCTTCATACTCAATAGCATTGTGTAGGACTTTCCACTACAGTACAGTACATCATGGAAGCACGAGACTGCAGCGTGACTTGTTTCCATTAAGTTGATGCTGGCTGCATGCAGCTACATACTGGTTCAGTAAGTCTGTACGAAGACAAACTTGTTTAAGATTGTTTACAGGACCATCAAAGCTGGATACCTACCTAACCGAACCTACCAGTCAATCCATACATTTGAGATCCTAGAGTGAAATGGAGTTCATTGCAACTTTGCATTACTCTTTGTTTATTTAATGCATTACTTCCAAAGAACTGAGTCTGATTTATTTTAATTATTTGCCAAAGGCTCACGTTAGCCAGTTACAAATTCTCTGTCCAATAAACAAGACATCCTGGGCTGATTGTGACATTACTTTATAAGCTCTCCGGTGCTTGTGATTTGGCTGTGTGAACCTAAACAAACCCAATACAGACCAGCGGCAGAGCCAAGTTTTCAAAGCATGATTCAAACCACTGGAAGCTGCTATAGGTCACACCGTGCAGACAGCCAAGTACTCCAAGCTCCATGCTAACGCCAGACACAGAAAGGCCTTCAGAGCCTCACACTGCAAACATTCTGCACAGTCTAATTGACTGTAGCAGAGGTCAGTGCAGAGGGGCACGCCAATTACCTCCAGCTGCTTCTTCAGTCCCGACTATCTGGAGACAGCCTTGTACACAGACACACACTCACAGTTTCACCTCAGCACTTAGAGCTCCATGTCTCACCATCTGTGATGGTGTAAGTCCCTTACTGCCAGATGCACAAAACGTACAGACAAGCATCTGATGTTTAACTTCTGCTTTGACTTCAGCTTATGTAACCGTATGAACCTTTTAGCTGGGAGGAAATGTTGGAAATAAGCCACCTCTGTGAAGTCATGAGTAGAGTTCTGCCAAAATGTTCACTTCAGGTGGCTGCTGGGCTATAAGGTGTATAGACTGATGTGCTTCCACTACACTCAAACAAATAATAGCTTGGAAGGAAAGTACTGTTTGAATGCATGAAGGGAAGGAGATGAATGTGACATCCACACCTCTTAAAAACAACATGAAAACAGTTCAGCACAATATTTCCACATTTTTCCACAAAACAAAGTTAAAAACAAAAATAGTTCCCCATTAAAAATGTATTGGAGTTATTTTCTGCGCCATACTTCCTCCCTCCAGGCCAACACTTTTCACATAAATGGCAACATTTCATATTTAATGCAGTGATTGCTTTGCATTTTGCCCAGATGACTAATCCAACAAATAAATAACAAAACATGGGAATAACTGTGATACTTGAAAAAGGTAAAAATGCACATTAAACACGGTCTTACCATTTTTTCTCTCCCGCAGAGGCACTGGGTCGCTCCCGGGCTGAAGGGACAGCTCCTGCAGCTCACTGGTCATCGCCTCACTCTGAGGGCTCGGGGCCAAACCTGGCGTCTCGGCAACCTCCATGCTGCCACGACTTGGCTCCTCCCCTTTCTGAGGGTGTAACGTTGCCAGGGAGATGTAGAGACCTGTCGCAAAAATATCATATCAATTGTTTGATGACTAACCAACCAGCTTTGGTGATTTTAGAACAACAACTACTCAGAATAAATTGTTAATACTTTACTTTCTATTTCCAGAAAATAAACTGGAAAATACTTTGTTTAACTTTATCTTAATATTTAGAACATTGGTGAGGCATTTTCATTGGTATTTTTATAGTGCTGCGTCTCTCTCACCATATGCATGTTAACAAGAATATATAAGATTGTATTAATGACATTTTTACTACCAGACTGCAATGAGGCAGTTTTGTGTTTTACTTTACAGCATAAAATGTGTCCAAGTTTAGCAAAACATACCCTCAGTTCTCGCCCCTGAAACCCTAACCCATCCTTTGTTCCACTTGACTCAGACATAGATCTTCTCCCATGAGGGGTTAGTTTTATCCGATTATCAGTGGAAAAAATGCATTTAAAGATTTGCAACGTCAGACTGTCCATAATTGACCAATCAGAACTCAGTATTAAATGCAGTCCTGGGATGAAATCACAAATAGTGCCAAGAGCAATTTAATGGGCTACAACAACTCAAAAAACTGCTCCCAGGGCACCGAACATCTTATCATCTGTTTTCTCGCTCTTTCTCTCTCATGCAAACGCAAACACACACACACACACACACATGCACACGCACACACAGGAAAGAAGACAAATGCAGGGCTGTAGGCTACAGAATTTGCATGTTTAAGCTTTTATAACTGTTGATGTGGCTGAGGCTTCAGAAAGAACCCTTTTTTCAAATTTTTTTTTTCTTTTTTAACCTTCAGAGCCAGAAATAATTCAGAAATGAATCTATGAAAAGGTGTGAATGTTTTGCATCTGGCTACAAAACAGAAATACCCTATTTGGGCCAATTAATGTATAAAGTTTAGCTGTATGTAGAAATGGCTCTGACTGATTGACATTTACATTGACTAAAGCCTTGGAGGCACAGAGACACAAAGACGTTAGGCTATGGAAAGTCACAGAGCATCACATTTTATTAAGATAACGCTAATAACAAAGTAAAAAAGATACCTGCGAGTTTTCTTCTGTAGCCTACATGAAGATACATAAAGAATATCCAAAAGATTAAACACCATTAAGAGAACAAAAATGACTGCAACCATTCATTCATGCTTGGAACAAAAGCTTTTGCATTGAACTCGGCTGAGCCACCTTGGTTTGCACAAGTGATATAACAGCCTTCATCCAATGTTTTAATGTCTCATCCAACGTTTGTTCAACGCTCCGAACTGTATGTCTAAGAAACAATAACCAAGTTAATTAGTTTTACATAACAGCTCACTCAATATAAGCCCCCTAATAGCACTAAGAACAGAGATGTTACCAACAGCAATAAAGATGACTCTGATCAGCCAGGCTGATCAGAGACCACTGGACCCACTGCAGTAAATGGGATTCAGTTATCCATTCTATTAATCATACCTGTAATTTTACCAGCTGCGACACGATAAAATATTTTCCATGAGAAGCATTCTCACAAACAAGAAACTTGAACAATAACATGAAACGTGACACACTTTAATACCCCACCCTAAATATTAAAATGACTCAGTGCAGCAGTAAAGAGAGATTGGTGCAGACGATATTGTGATCAGACTGGCAGGTTCTGCTGGAATGAAAACTGTTCAGTCAGGTGAAGCCAAACTTCATGAGATTAGAAGACTGTGGAAAGAAATGAATCTATTGTAGACCCGTACAATTTTATTTTTATTGAATCAGCATGCTAACTAGGGTAAGCCTGGCATACCTTCCTTCATGAAACACTCATCTGGCTTTAAAAGGGTCCAGTAACTTGGAATGTGTATCACTGATAGTTGTTTACAAAGGTAAGCCTGCCGCTATGCAGCCTTTGCAATTATGTTTCCTAGTGGGGTTCTGAGGGGAATTTTGTCATTGCTGCACACCGGGCCTGAAAACAATGAGGCAGTGTTGACTGAGATGTCACTATTCTCTTTCACAATCAAAAGCCAGGGCACACATGCCTGAGTAATGCTATGCTAAACCACATGACACACTACTTTGATGCACTGGCTTCAGGATGTCTGGAATTTTTTATCAAAACAAATTCATATTTAAAGGTTTGGGTTTTTTTTGCAAGGTTTGCATTATTTAAATTTAAATGCAAGAAATGATCTACAGACCTATCAAAATAAAAATGAATTGGCCTGCTTCCTATTCAAAATATTAAAAGTAGATTAAAAACAGAATGCATAAACAAGATTTCCCTCAGTTCTGGTTTGTAGGACAGGGCTCTGCTTAAACTGCGTTGATCCTGGTAAAATATGATCAGAGTACAAAACAATGCTTTATGGATAGCTCAGTTCTGAATTCAAAAATTCTTTCAAAATAAATGCCAATTTATACATCTCACAAACCTGTCACCACCCTGTGTACTTATTACACCACCTGATATCATTCAAGCTCTTTATGAGGCTGTTATACTGTCATTACAGGATCAATGACAACATTTTCTACTGAATCAACAAATTTAACTCTTGTTCCCATGAAAATCTAATAACTCACCTGAAAAGAGGTTTGCAGGCACATTCAAGCCTGCACATATCACAATCATATAATCACATGTTACTGCTGTTAACAGTCAACACAAGTCCAGCTAAAGGACTCACAAGCTTTTCCCTTTAACAAGGAATCTGGTTTGGGAGGTGAACGAAATAACAAAACTGAGAATAGACTTTATAGTATCATAGATTGTATTACAAAGCATGACACAATAATATTATTGTAAAGTGATAAATGAAGTGATGTTTAAAGTGGCTTTCTAACAACATGTGAGCTCTGTCTAACCGCAACGCATCACTTTGAGTTCCATAACTCCTGAGGGCAAGACATCAGGAAGTATAAATACAGTATTGCCTCATTAATAATGTTGCCTGGATATCAAGTGTTACACAGCTAATTAACCCTTTATAGGGCACTCATTTAAATACTTTGAAATTCAAAAATTCAAACTTAGAGTGTTATTCGGGGATATGACTAAACTTTATTTCTGCTGTCACATTTTTCAAAAATTTTCAATGCCGTATAAAAAATTAATTAAAAAAACTTAGTCAATGAAGAGTTAACCAAACTATTTTAAATCAATGACTTCACAGATGCTCAGCACAAAATAGATTTTTCCACCTATCATTTCCAAAAGCAGATTGATGTTCCAACATACATAACATGTGTGTAGTTCTGGTACAATGCATTATAGACACATTCAACACTCCAGCTTTTATCCTGACACACCCACACTAGCATGTCTGATATATATCATGATTGCTTCATCATTGGACACATGAAAACCACTAACATGTATAACAGCACCCATTAAGTCAACAACATCAACGAGGTATATTATATGGTTCTCGTCTCACCTGTCAGTGAAAAAAAAACACTTGGGAACTGTCCTGTTGCTTACCTGTATTGTCAAATCTTGCTGGGGCGTTTTCCCATTTCAACAGGACGGAGCTTTGGATGGTTCTGCAGAAGAAAAAAGTGAATCACTGCTTCAACACAAAATTAATATCTTATCACGTCTTCTGCCAAGCCCCCTTCTCTCTATATATGAAATACGACGCGCACATATGCATGAAGGCCATTAGGGTGTAGAACAGGATAAAAAATAATAATATGGGTCGGACGAATCACATAGCAACAGGCCTTTCCTCAGATATCACGAACAGCAGCCCACAGCTGTCACTGTCAAAAACACACACATGCTATGCTATTGTTAGCTTGTCTGGGTGGGAGTTAGTCTGAGCAGTCTGAACGTGGATTCAAGTAACGCTACTTTATAAAATGATACAAAAACGATATCGTGCAAGTTATAGGTTGCCGACTGCATTATAACACACTTATTTCAGGCGCCGGCTGGCTGCACACCCCAAGTTAGCTAGCTACACTTAGTAAGCTATCCATGCCAGCCATTAACTCCATTCGCTAGCTTGTCGGCGTAGTTCCTGTTTGTCACGTTGTGTCACTCTCAGACGATGAAGCTAGCTAACGCTGTAGGTAGTTTCTACTACTTATTACGGCGCTTACTTTTCATTGTTGTCACTCGTGTGTTGTGTCAGTCAGGGTAAACGGCTTTGGCATCACACTACCACTTCCGAATCACAAAGGAAACTTTAACCGGAAAACCCTCCACCGACCGGGACATACTTCCTTCACAACACCACTCGGACAACTCCTGTTACCGGACGCAAATTTTAATTACTACTATGGCGAATGTATGACCCACCCTAATATGCCTTTGATTGGCTAGTGCTTGTTGTCTTGGTTCGTTGGGTTGGTTAGAATTACTTATGATGGCTGATTATTGGTTAAAATTACGGAAGTTGTGTCAGAATGAACCAATTCGAGGCCCACTAGGCGGTAATGGCGTCGCCATAGTAGTACCACATATTTGTATGTCCGTGTATGAGAAAGGCGCTGATTTCACTTGTTAAGTGTAGAATGTTTAAAAATGAATAAGAAAAAACTAACCAAGCAAAATGGGGGTAGAAACATAGCGCATATGCACGAAAACGATATACAGTACATCCTTGTTTATAGTCACAGTCTCCATCTAGTGTCAAAACCTACATACTACGTACTCAAAAATTTTAATAAAAATATTTATATAATCAGTCATTACATAGTCTCTAAAAAACGCATAGCAAAATTGCACAGAAGCAAATGGCAAAATGAGCATGCTGAACAAAACGATCAACAAATGCATATTATGTCCATCCATCCATCCATCCATCCATCCATCCATCCATCCATCCATCCATCTACCACCGCTTATCCGTAGTCGGTTCGTGGGGGTAGCAGCATCAACAGGGAGCCCCAAACTTCCTTTTCAGCTCTGACTGGAGGATCCCAGGGCTACCCAGGCCGGTGTTGAGATATAATCCCTCGACCTGGTCCTCGGTCTGCCCCGAGGCCTCCTCCCAGCTGGATGTGCCAGGAACATCTCCCTAGGGAGGCACACAGGGGTCATCTGCACCAGATGCCCAAACCACCCCAGCTGACTCCTTTCGATACGAAGGAGCAACGACTCTACTCTGAGACCCCTACGAAAAGCAGTGTTTCTCACCCTATCTCTAAGGAAGACACCAGCTATCCGTCTGAGAAAGCCCATTTCCACCGCTTGTATCCGACCTTCCGCCGACCTTGTTCTTTCGGTCATGACCCATCGCTCATGACCATAGGTGAGGGTGGGAACGAAGATTGAACGGTAGATGGAGAGCTTTGCCTCTCAGCTTAGCTCCTTCTTTGTGGCGATGCAATCCTCAGCCCACCAAACTGTAAACCCTCTTCACCACGACTACACCTCGATATCCTGTCCATGAAAATCACGAACAGCTCTGGAGGAGGCCCCCCCATCACCCCCACCCCCACCCCACCACACCCCCCATCCACATCCGCCACGCCCACATCCCGACCAACCCCCCAACCCCAGGAGACAGGAATGCCCCCCGCAGCCCCAGGGGTCAGCCGCAGTGACCGGGCGACATGTGACTCACCCCCTACATAGCCCCCCTAAACCGGACATGGGGTATTGCAACCCCACATGCCCGTCATGCCTCCCGCAAGCGCGGGCAGACCAGAGATAGGGCCCACACCAACCCTCCAGATACGGCAGAGATCCCCAGCGGGCCGCAAGCCCCCCCGCACCGCCGCCCACAGAGAAAGCCGACCAGAGACAGCCAGCCCCCGCACACCGCCGGTCGTCCCAGGCAGCCCATGCCAGGCCCTATCAGAGGCCCACCGCAGCCAACCCGCCCACAGGCGCCCCCACGCCGAGCCCCGCCCATAGCCCAGGTCCATCGGGAAACCGACGGCAACGCCATCCTACGCCCCAGCACCCAGCAATGTAAACCAACTACCGGCCACCAACCGCAGATCCCCGGCCAACAGCAGCGGCAAGGCACATGCCACAAAGCCGACCTAATGTGCCACGCCCGATAGACCAGCAGGTGAGCCGTGCAGCACCCACAGCTAGATGGGAGACAGGGTCCGCAGGGGAGAAGTCAAGCCGCCCAGCAACCATCCCGCCCCCAAACGCAGCGACGACTTCTTACCACCCAACCACCCCCGCATCCACGGGCCATCCCCCCGCAGCCCAACCCCCAGGCCAGGCCAGACAGCCCACACACCACCCCACCTCCACATCAGAGCCTCAGCGCCACATCCCCGGTCCCCATCACCGCATGGCGAATCAACGGACACGACCGACAACCGGCAGCCATCAACAACCATTCGGCCGCCATAAAACGCCCGCAACCAAGCCCAACTCCCCAGCAGCCCAAGCCCAAGCCGAGCCGCAGGCCCAGGTCAAACAGCCCCTCCCCAGCCATAGGCCCCAGAGGGCCGTGCCCCACCAGAAGTGCCATGTTGTGTGTAGTCTACGCTACCCTCCCTGTTATTATGCTTCCTCGATCCCTGACGAGGAAGCCCTCTCCCAACCCTGTGCTCCTGTGCTACCTAATGTGGGATGTGATACATTAAAAATCTGAAGGGGAAGCCAGACTACTCCAATCATCGCAGGGCCCCCTCCAAAGTGTGTGTGTGTGTATGTTGCATTAAAATTGGAGGATGGGGGGAGACAAGTGAGGCGTATATGGGGAGGATACAGCGCCCTAGAGCAATGCAATCCACCCCACAACCATGCCCACTGCCCTCACCCCCATCCATTCCCAAAGCCCTAACTGTGCCCTGCATGTGCCTAAAAGTTATCATGTATAGTGCAGTGTGAGATATGTGTAGTGAACATTAGGAGGCAATCTGGTGTGGGCCCGGCCCACATGAACAGGGCCATGAGAAGGACCAGGATCAGAGCCGCTCATATTGAGATCAGGGAGGCCATTCCTCCCAATCACGCCCTTCCAGGTGTCTCCATCATTGCAGACGTGTGCATTGAAGTCCATCATGAGAACAATAGTGTCCCCTATAGCAATCCCGTGAAGGACCCCATTTAGGGACTCCAGGAAGGCCAAACACTCCAAGCTGCTATTTGGTGCATACGCACAAATAACAGTCAGAGTTTTCCCTCCGACAGCCTATTATGTAGATTTCATTAAATAAAATAAGTTAAAATGAAGAGGAAAGATATTAAAATAAATATATTATTATGTATTATGTATTAAATTAGGGGCACACTAGTTAGTTTTTAAATCATGCATATATATGTGTGTACAGGCTCTGAACACACAAACACACACAGGGGGCCTGTATGCATGCAGAGGAGGTAGAGTGGCGGGCAGCTCCTCTGTGGTGCACCCAAAATGAACAACTTGTAAGGGGGACGGCGCCTTGCTCAAGGGCGCCTCGGCAGTGCTCCGGAGGTGAGCTGACACCTCCCACTGTCAGCTCACCTCTGGGTGTTTTTTTGGGTGGGAGCGTAAATCAAACTGCCGATCCGCTCTACCGCGTGCTTTACCATGGAGCCACTGCCGCTCCAAATAGAGGTCTAACCATGGATCAGATTATGTCGGCAGGTGTATAGATAAAAAAAGCTTATCCAGCTTTATGTAAATTTCAATGCGTTTTAAAAATTAACCAGATAATTAATGAAGGTTAGAATCATTGCTGTGACATTTGAAAATATGCATCTATGTACATACTGTAATATTTAGCAGTTTTAAAATAGTGCACATGACCTTTCCTTTCTTCAGTCTTGTAGTGAAATCCCAATCTTAACGGTATACTCTGAGAGTGTATATATTGAAAGTACAGTATACTCTAAGATGGGTGCTTGAGAGCTTGTTTCTGAGATCCAATTGTGAAGCATTTTGAAAAAGGTTTTAACATAAATGCAATAAAAAATAACTGTTTCAATATGAAATATTGGTCTAAGAATCTATCTATCTATCTGTCTGTCTGTCTGTCTGTCTGTCTGTCTGTCTGTCTATCTAAAAGTTAAATAAAATGTATATTTAAAAAATTACAACACACAAATGGGAGATGAAACACTAGTATTTCCATAACACCGGCCTCTTTTTTTCCCAGCTAGTTTCAACTACAGTGCTCTGTAGTTGAAACTCTGATAAATCTCAGTTCTTTTAGTAGTTCATTGTTTGTTATGTTTAGAATGATCATCAGAGAAGGGTGAGGGACTGTGAGGGTTTTCTTCTTTTACTTTTGTGACTTCAGATTAGGAATTTTTTAGATATTTTAAATTATAAAATTTGTGTTTCCAGTGTACTGTTAGTATGCAGGTCTGTCAGTAGTGTAATTGTTTTAGTAATACCATAAAAGAATAACACCAAAATTAAGGTAGGCCAGGCATTCTGGTCCATGACCTATTTTTTAAATATGTACAGTATTTGTCTGTGCCATTTGTCAAAAGCCAAAGACAGGTACGAAAGTAGATAGAGATGGACCTGTCAAAGCATTTCTGATTTGGGTCCATTCATCAGAATTGCTTGAAAAATTTGAATTTTTCTTTTTCAAATTTTCTTGTAGGCAGTGGCTAACACCTGTTCTTATTTCAGTAAACCAAATATATTTGAAATCAACATTGACGTTAATGAATTCAAAACATTAGAGGGTAAATAAGGACAAGGGTAATTGAAATGCTGTAATTTAATTTGCATTTTGTGAAACCTGGACAGGTTGTGGTGTCATCAAAACGTTATGAATGCTGAAAAACGACCATATTATCGAAATTAGCCTTTTCAAATAAAATATAATGCTTAACATTTTGTCGTAAAAATGTTTTCCACAATGTTGATCAACGAAATATAGCACATAGGTTTCATGAACTTTGCCCCTCAACAGTCACAACAGGCCGGCTACGGCAAGCGACGTGGGTCTGTTTTTTAATGCCTTCCGGTTTCCCCCACTGTCAACACTTGGCTTGAGCGCTGCTGCTGAGCCACGACGATGTCGGAACAGGAGTCTCTCAGGTGCTCCAGTGCCAGAAACCGTGGTGGCGTGCAGAGGGTCGAGGGAAAACTACGAGCTAGTGTAGAAAAAGGGGATTACTATGAAGCACACCAGATGTACAGGACTTTATTTTTTAGGTGAGATTTCTTTTTATTTTCATAGGTACAATTGTAATTGTCATTTGGCTTTGCGGCCTGCCTATTCCAGATAGTTCGACTGTCAACCTTGCTTATGTCCTTGGCTGTTTATGATTGGTTGAATCTCATCGTAGACCTGCCCATTCATGTCTTTCTTTCTGTTTGTGTGGACAGCTGTGTTGTCAATCTTCGGAAGTCACAAAATCGGATCGCTTACTATGGCTAGTTAGCTAGCAAAAGATACATGTGTAGCATCAAGCCAGAAACGATGCGGAGCTGCTGTACTGCTATTGTTTTACAGTTTGACAGTCAGTGTTTGTTATTCATTATAAAACACACCTCAAGTGTAAATTCACACAATATTTTAGTGGAAACCTGCTTTGTTCCTCGCTGTCATTTCCCAAACGTGAGCTGGAACTGTCCAGCAGTGTTAGCATTTAGCGATATTACCGCTTACTGTACTGCACCGTGTAGTCAAAATAACGACTAGACAAGTTACTGCCAGTTGGTTTCTGTATTTATTTATTATTGATTAACCGGTGGTTATGCTTGCATGATCATTAACCAGTTTTTCATGCCGTGGGATGTTTGGGCTGGTTTCTAATATATAAATTATTTTATTTGGGAACAACCAGCCACATTTTACATTACATTTACATTACAAAATTGAAACCTGGAATGTTTTAGATATAATTAACTTGTTCACCATCAGTCTCGAGTATACTTAAAGTTATTGTTTCTGATTGAGTTTAATACCTTTGTAGTCGTCAGCGTCCTCATCATTACACACGTTCATTATTATTACCATCTTCTTTTCTTTCAGGTTTTTCCCTTCAGGGGTCGCCACAGCGAATCAGTTGCCTCCATCTAACCCTGTCTTCTGCATCCTCTTCTCTCACACCAACTACCTTCATGTCCTCTTTCACTACATCCATAAACCTCCTCTTTGGTCTTCCTCTAGGCCTCCTGCCTGGCAGTTCAAAACTCAGCATCCTTCTACCAATATATTCACTGTCTCTCCTCTGGACATGTCCAAACCATCTCAGTCTGACCTCTCTGACTTTATCTCCAAAACCTCTAACATGTGCTGTCCCTCTGATGTACTCATTCCTGATCCTATCCTTCCTGGTCACTCCCAGAGAGAACCTCAGCATCTTCATCTCTGCTACCTCCAGCTCTGTCTCCTGTCTCTCCTCAGTGACACTGTCTCTAGACCAAACAACATCGCTGGTCTCACCACAGTTTTGTACACCTTTCCTTTCATTTTAGCTGAAACTCTTCTATCACACATCACACCTGACACTTTCCTCCACCCGTTCCATCCTGCCTGTACACGATTCTTCGCCTCTTTTCCACACTCTCCATTGCTCTGGACTGTTGACCCTAAGTACTTAAAATCCTCCACCTTCTTGATCTCTTTTCCCTGTAACCTCACTCTTCCACTTGGGTCCCTCTCATTCATACACATGTACTCTGTCTTACTGCGGCTAACCTTCATTCCTCTCCTTTCCAGGACAAACCTCCACATCTCTAGCTTCTCCTCCACCTCTTCCCTACTCTCACTGCAGATCACAATGTCATCTGCAAACATTCATAGTCCATGGAGATTCCTGCCTGACCTCCTCTGTCAGCCTGTCCATCACCATAGCGAACAAGAAGGGGCTCAGAGCTGATCCCTGATGCAGTCCCACCTCCACCTTGAACTCCTCTGTCACACCTACAGCACACCTCACCACTGTCTTACAGTCCTCATACATGTCCTGCACCGCTCTAACATACTTCTCTGCCACTCCAGACTTCCTCATACAATACCACAGTTCCTCTCTGGGGACCCTGTCATAAGCTTTCTCCAGATCTACAAAACACAAAGCAGCTCCCTCTGGCCTTCTCTGTACTTCTCTATCAACATCTTCAAAGCAAATACTACATCTGTAGTACTCTTTTTTTTGGCACGAAACCATACTGCTGCTCACAAAGGTTCCATTCTGCCTTTAGTGTAGCTTCAACTACTCTTTCCCATAACTTCATTGTATGGCTCATCAGCTTTATTCCTCTGTAGTTGCCACAACTCTGCACATCTCCCTTGTTCTTAAAAATTGGCGCCAGTACACTTCTCCATTCCTCAGGCATCTTCTCACTATCGTAAGATCCTGTTGAACAACCCAGTCAGAAACTACTGCCACCTCTCCTAGACACTTCCGTACTGTTACCATATTATCTTCTGTTATTTCTTGTCTTTATAATATTTTTAACATGGATACCTTATTGTAACCCAAGTAAAGCTACATTTATAGCTCTGCAGTATAATATCTTAACAGAATGACACAACTTTGCAAATCAGATGCTGCTTAAATACTGTGCCAGCCTCCATGGCCTTACTTTAGCTGTGGCATACCAATCTGTTCCCTACTTCAAAACATTCCATTCTACTGATACAGAAGTACAAGAAAAATAAGTTCCTGCTCAAAACCCTCAAGATGAGAAATAGAAGTTTGTGAATGTGGATTTTGGAGTGGAAGAATGAACAAATATGTTGTTGTTTTCTGATAAATGAAACACTTGCTGAAAAAGCACATAACGTACAGTGCAGCATGATACTGACAGGTGATGATTTGGTCTGGTTTGCCTTATTAGGTACTGGAAACCTGCACCCTGTAGGGGAATGGATTCCATCAAGTGTCAGGACATCCTATAAGAAAATGTCTCCCCATCTGTGGGAGAGCCTTGGTGTGATTGAAAACTCCAGAGGGATAATGTTTGCTAACTCTCATTAACCAAATCTTTATTTAATAAGAAGTTCTGGATCTTACTAGAGTGGTCATCACAGTTACTTTGTCTTCAATCCATTCAAAGTCATTGATTGAATTTGGAGAGGTGTTTGAAGTGCTGAAGTCAGTTTCCTGTGAGGAAGATTCCCAAAGAATGCTGCCAGAAGCTGCTGTCAAGCTCTCTATCATCATTCAAAGGGTGTCTACAAAGTGCAAGAGACTTTGTAGACACCCTTTGACTAATCGTGAAGGGGTTGAATAAGTGAGACTGAAGTATTCAGAATAAGCCATATTTGTGCTATATATTGGTATATATGAAACAGTTCTTTGAGGTATTATTAATTGATTGAGTCTTTGCAAGCATCTGATAAATAGTGTATGTATTCTAATAATAAACATAACATAGAATGGGGTTGAATAGTTTTGCTTCCAAAGCTATCTTATCTTGCAGCCCCATACTGAACTGTTTTTGAGTGATCTTGTGTTTGTCCAGATAAGCATAATGTGTCATCTCATGTGTATTGTCCTCTTGTCTTCATCAGGTACATGTCACAGGCTAAACATGCAGAGGCAAGAGAGCTGATGTACAATGGTGCTCTGCTCTTTTTCAGCTATAACCAGGTACCATCAAGAGGTTTCTAAGAGGTTGTCCTTGTGTTGGAAACACTCCAAATTAATCAAATTTTCCAAATAAATTTCTTGGACTATTGTATTTGCTTTGTTCGTGTGTGTGCGTGTGCGCGTCTGTGTGTGTGTATATTGTCGCAAAGCAATAATGCACAGAAACTGCATTCTTACTAGTAAAACCCTCATATCAACTCTAAGTTTAGCTCCACAAATACAAAAACAGCCAGTTTTTCAGTCTGCATGAACAATTTTGTTAGATGAGTTTTCTATCTGGGTGATAAATTCTTTCAAGACACTTCTGTAAAATTTCTTTCCATCTTCAGCAAAACAGTGCAGCAGACCTTTCCATGCTGGTACTTGAGGTGTTGGAGAAGTCTGATACAAAAGTTGAAGATGAAATATTAGGTAAGTTGAAGCCATCGGCCTTCAAAAGCGCCAGTTTATTTATGAGACTATCTGTGCCAAACATCTGCCTTTCACAACAGGAGTTATACAAATACACAATATTAATAACAACATTAAAATTTAAGCCTTCTTTGCATTTTTTATAGAAAGTCTGGCGAAGCTGTTCAGCCTGATGGACCAGAACTCCCCAGAGAGAGTAGCGTTTGTCTCCAGAGCTTTAAAATGGTCAACTGGAGGATCCGGCAAGTTGGGTCACCCAAAACTACACCAGCTGCTGGCTGTCACCTTGTGGAAAGGTAATCACTAAATCATGTATTTTTTCAAGTGTAGATGATGAAATAAATTCTTGTCACAAGCCACAATACATGTCAGATTGATCTGCACAAAACACATCTCAGGGATCCAGAAAAACACGGTTTTTGATGCAGTTGTCCTAAATATAGTGTCTCTTCTTGAAAGTTTATTTTATATCAATTAAAACATACATTTTTGTGTGTCCAGAGCAAAACTACAGTGAGTCTCGTTACCACTTCCTGCACTCATCTGATGGGCAGGGCTGTGCAGAGATGCTTGTGGAATACTCAGCGTCACGCGGCTTCCGCAGTGAGGTCGACTTGTTCGTGGTGCAGGCTGTCCTACAGTGAGTAAAGTGTCATACCAATGCATTCAAATGATCTTTTGTCATTCTACCAACTTCCTTGGTCAGTATAAAAATAAAAAGATAGACTGAAAATTTGACAGGGAAATTCTGTCGTCTAAATGGATTTATTTGTAATGTTCAGCATTCACTGAATGTATTTGGAAGGTTGTATTTAAGACGTTACAGTTTCAACGCAGCAGAGAAACTGGTGCGATGCCTCCTTTGCCTGCAGTCAAGTCTATTTCTGTCAGCAGCGCCTATAAAAAAAAGCCTTTAACTTTTCTCTCTTACTGTCTGGTTTTTTTTTTATGTGCCACTCTTTTCTGCCATCTTCTTTCCCATTTCCTTCTGTTCCCCTCCTCCAGGTTCCTCTGCCTAAAGAACAAAAGCAGTGCTTCCGTGGTGTTCAGCACATACACAGAGAAACACCCGTCCATAGAGAAAGGCCCTCCCTTTGTCCAGCCTCTACTAAACTTTATCTGGTTTCTGCTGCTGGCAGTGGATGGGTGAGCAAAACCTGTCTCTCAAAACTGTCTATATATTGATTTATTGATTTATTGCATGGTGGCGCAGTGGGTAGAGATGTCGCCACACAGCAAGGCGGTTCCGGGTTTGCGTCCCGTCCTGTGCGGAATTTTGCATGTTCCCATGTCTTCTTACTGATATGTTCTGAACATAGTGATATTAAACTCACATATATATGTTTTTGTTTAATTCCTCAGGGGTAAATTAACAGTTTTCACAGTGTTATGTGAGCAATATCAACCTTCCCTGAAGAGGGACCCCATGTATAATGAGGTAAGAGTTGGGACACTGTTTGATGACTGTAATGTGATTTTAAAATCTGTCAGTGGATGCTTAAAATCAGTAAGAGCTGGAGGTCAGCAATTTGTTTTATTTTTAAAAATTAAAAGTTGTCTTGTATTTGAGTGCATGTAAACACAATCATTGCCTTCCCCTCTGTAACCACCTCCCCACTTGTTTTTCTCTTCCTTCCCCCTTTGGTTGTTTCCTGGCTCCTCAGTATCTCGACAGAATAGGACAACTTTTCTTTGGAGTTCCACCCAAACAGTCTCCATCATACGGGGGACTGCTAGGTGAGTGGGGCAAGAATTTGGTCATGCAGGTATTAAATATTATTTCCACGTTTAAGCCCCATCCCTGTATGACATAAATTAACATTACATCACAAATTATGCTTTTTTTCAAAACTTAAAGGTTTAGATTTTGCAGAGTTGTCTCCATTTAATTCTCGATTATACTGTTTGGTTTTGTTTTATTCATTCAAAGCTTTCACATCTGTATTTATGTACATCTTATGAGCAGAATAAGAGTCGCTTTGTTGATCCTGCAGGAAACCTGCTGAACAGCTTGATGGGTTCAGGTGAGGATGATGATGTAGCTGATGAAGCCCACGACGACAGCAGCCCCATAGAGCTTGACTGAGCCCGTTTCCAAGACAAAGAGAACAAATGAACACACAAAAAAGAGGACGACGACTCCACCTCTACAACGAGGGTGGGCCGAGGTGCTGCATTGTCAGAGGCGTGTGCCCCCCCCACCCCCCACCCCCCAAAAAAAGAAACCCCAACACTTCAAGTTTATAATAAGTGCAAGTATCAGGCTGTGAAAATATTCTCTCAGCACTGTCAGGACTGACGCCGCCAAACTGCAAAATTCTCAAGACATTATTTTATTGTTTCCATGATTGATTACTATTATTATTTTTATTGATGTGGGACTTGTTCTCCGTTTAGGGTGTATCACTTTTAAAACTTAACCCACTGCCTTCTCCAGTGGGAGAGGATAGTGCCACACATGAAATCCACACTTCGTGTTACTGATGGCATCATTAGAGGAGGTTTTAGTCGGTCTGTACTACAGAGGTGGTGTTGTTGTTTGCTCTTTTCATGAAGATTCTCTTATAGTGTATTCTTTCAGTAAGTTCAACTCTACTAGTGGTTAGTGCCACCGTTTCATTTTCTCACACTGTTTGTTACAAAAGAGGAAGTTGTCAGCGGTCATCTTACACGTTAAATGTCAACCAAACCAACCCTCCTGTCGTTTCAGTTTAAGCATCCAGTTGTTTGTGCACAGATCACTCCACTGCAGAAGCCTCTCTTTTGATTGTGCACTTGCATTACTGCTGCCATTCAATGATGCATCTCCAAGAGGAATTTGTGGAGAGATCAAGTTTTTTTTTCCTCTCAAAATTGCCAAGTTATAAAAAAGTGTCTAGTGAGGAGGCATTCAAAGCACTTGTTTGCTGCTTGTTTCTGGCTGTCTACATGTCACTGTGTAAAATAAAAAGTCAAAGCTGCAGTCGACTTTAAGTGTAAAGTGATCTTTATTAGAGAAAAGAAAATGAGACTGAAAACCAGTGTGTCAGTGAAGCTTGCTTTAAATATTCCAAAAGCTGCTGTGTAACTCCAGTAACCTCCAGTGGGGCAGAAGTGTCTCCCATTCACTCTTCCTGAACGTTTCCCAGTTCAGCAGTTCCTCTTGAAGGTGGATCGGTATTCCAACACCAGTTCAGCCAGTGCACAATCAGGCATGTTAAATCAGTGTTACCTTCATCGGCCCTTAGAGGTTACACCCTCTCTGTGGCGATGATCGTCTTTTTTATTTTTCCACATCAATCTGTCTCCTGTTTCTTTTAGGCCTCTTTGTGACATTCAGTCCAGAGTTCGTCAAGTATTTAGATTTGAAAATGTAACTTGTGTTCCAGGTTGTGCTAAAATGACTCCCGATTCCCCATGAAGTCAGAATTCGACACTCATAAACTAGTGTCCCAAGGTCTTCCGCTGTAATGTGTCTTTATTTATCTGCGTGGGTTCTCTCTGGGTTCTGTGGCCTCCTCCCACCTCCAAAAACATGCAGCTTAGATGAATCGATCACTCTAAATTTACCATAGGTATGAATGTGAGTGTGAACGGGTGTCTGTCTCTCTACGTGTCCCTGCTATAAACTGGAGACTTGTCTACGGTATAGCCAGCCTCCGCTTACAGTAAACTGGGATTAGCTCCAGATTAAACCCCTTAACCCAGGTTTGGATAAACGCGTGACGACGAGACAATAATTGATCGATGAATTGATTGATGAAGGCAAGACTTCAAGAAAATGAATGAATTTCAAAAAGAAAAAAATGGCTTGGAAAAACAACCCATTAAATATTATGTTGAGATTGTAAAATCAATGAAAATTAGTTGATTAAATCAGTTTACTAATTTATTTGCTTTTTGTTTAGTTCCATACAATTTGAATTTAAGATTGGACATTGCGGCATTCCATACAAGACCAGCTAACTTTAGTGTTGCAGAACTACAGATAGAATAGTGCTTATGTCTTACGATGGTGTTAAAGACTTGCAGCGACAAAGAAATGAACAGAAAACTACAGATATCTTTAAGTGACTCAGCATTAACAGTATAATGTGTAATTGTGCTCGAATGTCTCGTTTGTGGAGGAAGATTTTGTTCCATGTGACCATTTCACCCTGCAGACCAACCAGTTTAGAGAAATCCAGAAACATTGGCTTTTAAGGTTCCTCAACTGCACACATTGAGATGAGTTAAACAGTATATGCTCCACTCCTAATTACACAGGTTTATTTTTCAGTGGAAACCAGTGTAATAAGGAAAAAACGTCTAATCACTTTTTGCTCACCTGGAATTCAGTTCTGGTAAAATTTGTAACCAAATGCCCTCCTGTTGCAGCTGTTTAATATTTATTTTCCTTTTCAGATTTAAATGGGAGTGTTTGCCTTTTTGATGATTCATTAATTGAGTAAAGTACAACAAAGAAAAGTTTGAGAATGTTAAACATTTTCCTGTCTGCTTTTTATTCCATAAAAATAAATACAGGGAAAAGGGAAATTTTAAGATAAAAAAATGAAAACACTGAATGTTGACACATACAGGAATGTTTATTTCTTCAAATGATGAAAAGATCGACATTTTAAAACTTTTTAAATAAATCTTAAATTTGTATGCATGATGCTGGTTCAAGGCGCGGCGCATAAACTTGTGGATGAAAATTCAGTCCTTTTCCGGCGTAACACTAAAAAACTCACTTATTTTTGCTTTAATGTTGACTGAATGGAAAAAATAGCACAACACATTCAGAGCAATAAATGTTATCTTAATTTGCACATGTTGAATGATTTGATATGAGGTTTCAGTAGCTTATCTCATACAACCCCCAAAAATCTAGAACTTTTTAGTGAACTATGAGCGTTTATTACGGTTTAAAACTAAGTATTCAAAGTGCTTTTTATCCGTTCACACCCCTTCAAATGTTCACACTGAATTTCCACTCAAACATTAAGGCGGTTTCCTTTTCTTCGGTCGTCTTTGTAGTTTATTTACACAACTTTAGTGTGTGAAATTTGACATCT
This sequence comes from Antennarius maculatus, assembly GCA_013358685.1. Classification (NCBI taxonomy): domain Eukaryota; kingdom Metazoa; phylum Chordata; class Actinopteri; order Lophiiformes; family Antennariidae; genus Antennarius; species Antennarius maculatus. The sequence goes on along the minus strand of CM023626.1, from coordinate 6,341,285 downwards.
TGAAGGTCGCTGAGACTGACGCTCAGGTGCGGGACTGCAGCGCCAGTCTGTGGACCACATCCGTCAAGTGAGACGTATCGGGCTGCTGAGCCTGGTGTTTGATGTACTCCAGAGTCCGAACCTGAAGGAGACGAGACAGAGTCAGTACGGAGGAGTTCCTATGAATCCACGTGTTTGCTGCTGCTACAGAAATACAGTATTTTCCGCACTTTAAGGCGCACTGGACTGTAAGGTGCGCCTTCAATGAATGATCCATTCAAAAACCCCTTTTCACATATAAGATGCATTGGATTATAAGGCGCACTGTAGGTTTTTGAGAAAATTAAAGGCTTTTAGGTGCGCCTTATAGTGCGGAAAATACTGTACTCAAAATCCAAGGTGTGTGTGAACTCACTGAGACCCGCGTATCACAATATCCATGTTTGTGGCTGAGGTTCCACAGGTTGACGGCCAACTGGCTCAGCTTGTTGTTCCTCAGGTCTCCATGAGCCAACAGGATACCAAACAAGGAGAAGGCCAGAGCGCCCTGACGTCGTGTGTTCTGCTGCAAAGAGGGAAGTGATGAACTTTTACATGACAAAGTTCAGGCGGAGGATAAAACAGCTGTCTTGCAGGTGGCAGTGATATCATTTTGCCTCACCTCATCCCGACCGAGCACCTTCAGGTGGTCCAGGATCTGACCAATCAACGTCTCGCACAGCTTGTTAATCTCTGAAAGAAACTTGGGATCTCCTCCATAAAGCGTCTCATTGGAGTCCACTGATAGCAGAAAACATGAAATCAGTCAGCGAGAGGTGTATATAAGGTATTCGTAGTCATGCTACACTTAACGCTGCAGACAGACGTTAGACGACGTTACAGAAGACGATAGGAGACACTCTTAGATCTTGACTTGTGTTGAATGTGTGTCAGATGATTTCATGGTGCTGCACCTTTGGGGATGGAGTAGAGGTAGGTTTCCTGGCTCATGGCGGCCAGCAGGGGCAGAGCGCTGATGTAGACTCGCACTTTAGCGTCACTGTTTTCCTCCCAGGTGTAATCCTGGACCATGTTGAGCAGTCCACGGACTAAGTAGAGCACACCATGCTCCGGGTGGTCCTGGAAACACGTACATTGTGTTACTAAAGGGAGTTGGGAGTTTGATTCTGTAGCAAATCCTCAATTTTAAGATGAGCACAAAGTGGTGCTCCTGTTAATCTTCATTATGATTATGTTTCTGGAATATGTTACCGGGACAACCAGCAGTGTGGACAGGAAATTATTGATGAAGTCCAGCAAGAAGCTCTCCGAAGAGCGAAGTTTCCCCTCTACGCTGATGGAGCGAGGAACCTCTGGAAGAATACTGACCGCTGCCTTCAGGAAAGCGTCCGCTGGAGGTGTGGAAAGATTGTTGGAAAGAAGGACATGAAAAAGACAGAAGGTTTTAAACGCAGAATTTTGAATGTTTGTCTGATGAGTTTAAAACGAGTAAGGAAGCAGCAGCTCACCCTGAGAGAGACACTGGTTGGCCAACGCCACCTGACCCGACAGCAGATAGAGGCCGAGGCGGCTGAAGATGCTGCTGAGAGACGGGATGGTGATGAAGCTGTAAGCAGCGCAGGCCTGGAGAAGAGGAAAGCACAACATCAGACATCAGGAGCCGACGCAGGGTGATCAGAAATGGTGCCTGATTCACTTACCCTCACGAAAGCTGCCGTTTTTCTGGAATGACTCCCCCTCATCACCCTGTTGGTTTCCATCGCAAGCTGGTTCACCGTCTGTAAACAACATCAACACTGAGAATAGCGCTGACGTGTGAGCGTGGATGTGACGCACAAGCCAAACGGAAATAATGAAGACTGACTTGAATGAGCTGCATCAGCACCGGCTCCAGGTTACAGAAGGTGGCTCTGGCCTCCACACAGAAACTCAGCTGCTGCTCAAAGTCACGACCAAAGGAAACCTAATGGCAAACAGAGAGAAAGAGTAGAGAGACAGGAAACAAGGAAATGATAAGGTCACTGCTGCACTGGTCAAACATCACAGGATTTAACAAACATCTGGAACACCTGAGTCAGTTTTCTCTATCAAAGATGAGCCAACCTCATCAGAGATGCTATTCTGACATGACTGCAACATGTTAACTTTATTTAAATGAAGTGCTGGAGGAGCAGGAGATTTACTCTCCGTCATAAAATTTCTGCTCATCTTCACAAAAAATTCTGCACCTCATCTTTAAACAGCTCTGTCTGCAAATTTGTTCCATATGTTAAGATGTTTCTACTTCGGCCTCTATTTTATATTTATGTTCAGATTAATGTCAAGCTAATGTTTCCTAAACACCATGTATGTTTGCGCTAAAACCATAAAGACACGCCTGAGGAATCTCACCATGCGAATGAAGCCAATGATCAGATGAGCCAAAGATCGTTTCTCATCGTCAAGAGTGAGAGCGCTGCAACGCAGAGACATCAGGAGGCAGACGTCAGATGAAACATTCAGAGAAGTAAAACTTTGAACAACATGGATGCTCAAAATGAACCTTAACTGTAATTTTTAAAAAAAAGTAATGATTCGTTATAATAAGTAGTAAAGTTCCATAATGACAACAAATAGAAAAGTAATTGTAAGTACGTTACACAAACACACACAGACTCGACTGCCCTACTTGACAGAGTCGTGCATTGCTTTGCAGATGTGCAGCATGGCGTTGAGGATGACGGGGTCTCTAGTGGGCTCCACCTGGTGTCTGCAGGAGATTTGTACAGTTTTTTTCTAAGAAAATCTGCCAGACGGTATCACCTTTTTCATCAAGAATCCAAATAATATAAATAAATGTAATTATTCAATCAAACTCTTACTTGATGAAGACCTCCATGATGGACCTGCAGACCTCCACCCTCACGCTGTCTTTCTGGAACATGTCTAAGAATGGCAGGAAACGCTCCTGGGGAAGACAAACATACAGGTCTCTCATCCCTGATTATTTCAAGCTTTGCTGTGTGTTTTGAGCTGCTCACCATGGAGAAAAGGACAGAGAAGTTGTGGAAGTAGGTGAGGATCTTCCTGATGACTGACTGCAGCTGGACAACAACAACAAAAAAAAAATGTCACCACAGAGCAGATGACATGAAGATGAAGGCGGCTTCAGGTTCTAGGAGCGAGTTGTTACCTGAGGATAAGCCTCCTCAAACGCCCTGTCAGGAGTCATGTGTTTGATGATGTCAGCCAGAACAGTGTTGACCTCACGTTTCTGAGAGGGACAAAATAAAGGGATGAGAAACGTTAAATTCCACGTAATAGAAACTTGCCCCGCTCCTCCTGTATTCTGTGCTTTACTCACTGTGAAGTGTCGGCAGGTGAATTCCACCCAGATCTCAGCACAGTTGATGTAATCCTAAAAACCAAAAATCCCGCATGCAGTCATGCCCTGAACATTTTCATCAATAATAAGGATCTGCTTTGGCAGCATTGCTCTCACGGTACCTGAGGATTACGGACTTTAGTGACGACCTTCCAGGCTTCGTTGAGGATCATCAGTCTCTCAGACTCTGGAGGGTCAGCACAAGCCAGACTGCGACCCAGAGACCCGAACAGAAGATGCTAGAGAGGAGATGGAAGTGAGCTTCTCATTTATTTATACAGTTACAGTTACTGGATCACCAGATCGCAAGTCCTCTGACCTTTGGGAAGCCCGCCTCGTCGCAGTCTTTGATCATGCCGATGAAATCAGTGGCTCTGGCCGCAACAAACTCGGCCCTGAAGGCACGCATGACTGAATTCAGCAGCAAAGCACTATGGGAGAGAGGAAAACATTGGATCTTTATCATCAAAACTGAACTCTCTGCTGTAAAAGCTATTGGTGCTTTTATGAGCCAAAGTTTTGTTGAAATTTTCAGTGTTTCTCTGCCTTTTTGATTCATGACAAATTAAAAGTAAAACCATTCTTTCCTACATCATCTTTTGATTGCTGATATTTATTATGAAATCCTTGGCACATAAGTGTTATTTATTTTTATTTCTCCATAGAAACAGCTTTCCTATAAAATTCACACTATTGTTACTTTTGGAAAAAACTCACTTGTTTCCGAGCTTCTTGCATCTTTCCATCATCTCTGTTAGCAGTGGCTAAAATGGAATCACAAACAGTATTTTTTACAAACTCCGCATTGAAACCACAAAAAATTCTGGTCCACATTTAATACAGTAACACTCATGGAGTCTCGGCTAATAGAGATCTGACTAAAATGCGTTTGCCCGCACACCTCTGGAGCTTTGTAAGCGATGCACTGCAGGATCCAGTTGATGGCGGGTGAATAAAGGGTCAAATACTCGGGAATCTCCACCCTCTGCAGGGCCAGCTGGCTCTGGATGCTCTCATCGCTGATCTGCCGGAAGGTGTCCAGCAGGTCGAAGAAGTTGTGGTTCAGGCTGTCTTTCAGGTGGGGGGCGACTTCCATGCCAATCTGGAAGGAGAGAACATTATCTATTCAAAAATACAAATTTGATGTAAAAGCAAAGGGATCCTTGCACTGAAAACACTGGAAAGGTTACTGTCTTGCTCTTCAAAATGCAAGAGTAAGAGAAATAAAATTGTAAATGTGAAAGAAAGCTCTACCCTGCAGAGGTAGGCTCTGGTGTACGCTGCCACCAGAGGGTCTCCGATCCCTCTGATCATGGCAGTTAGTCGAGGGAGCGTCACTTGAATTCCGCTGTGGTGGGTCAAAGCAAAGAGAATAATGAATTATTTTAAACAAATGTTTTAACTCTGGAACAAATTTAAATATTTAAAAAAATTTTGTTGTTACGTTTACTGTAATACTGTAAAGTGATGATGATAATTAAATTCATACGTTTTGTTCAGGAAGCGGTTGCACTTGAGAATGGCAGCCTCAACGTATCTGCTCAGAGGTTAAGGGTCAAAATTATACAAGGGGAATGGTGTTTTTAATAGCAATTTAAATTCAAATAGACATATGCAAGGTTTTCTAAGCTGGGAGAAAAATGTGTAAAAATGCGAAAACAATATGTAAAAAAATGAAAGAAAAGAGAGGGTCAGTCAAAAGAGAAACTTAAAGACATCTCATTTCTGTGTTGAATAAAGTCAGCTGGATTTGTAGGAAAGGATTGAAGATGTTTCCACTGATGTGTGAGACGCCTCTCATCCAAGAGGAGTCAGAACTGAAGGAGCCTCTTGAATGAGAGGTGAAAGGTCTTCAAACTTTCTCCTGTGTTGAACACAAAGAACTACCATCACCTGGATGACTGAGAGTCTCCACAGACTAAAGGTTTGGTTATCCGAGAACAGTCGTCGACTGTGTTGTGATGGTGGTAAAGGATACAGTCTGGGCAGAAGCTCTCTGATGGAGGCAATCTTGTAAAACCAGTTCAGACACGTCTCCTTGGCCGTATCATTCACATCTTCCAGTGTGAAGGTGTCTGAGTGGAGAGGAAACCGTGAGAATGAATCAGTTCTGCAATTATGTTCCCTCAGTGGAAAAACTCTAAATACTGACAAAATGACATCAGCACCTGGTAGGGGTCTTGGGTCGGAACACATGGTCCAGATTCTGTCGTAGACCAGCCCTCCTACAAACAAGACAACAGTCAGAAGACCTGTCTTATTCTGACTGAGGGAAACAACTCTTCTCTACGCACCAAAGGTGTCCAGGATGTCAGTGATGAGGACAAACTTGCTGGGGTAGAACTGGATCACTGAGGTGTCAGACAGCAGCTTAGAGCACTGGAATGCAGATCACAAATCATGGCTGAGGATTTCACACGAGACTCTTACCTCATAATTTAGGGTTTCAACCACTGGATTACCTGGATGACAATTTTCAGGGCTTTGACCTTCTGATCTGAGGCCCAGGCCTCCTTCAGGGACTGGTTCAGCTCCTCGATGCGGTTGGCGTACTCCTGCTGGGAGAGGTTCAGCAGCTCCCTCTGGGACCCCTGCACACAAACACACACAAATACAAAGAGAAAGCATTACATGCACAGCCACTGTGCTTAGCAATAGTAATGTTTATCTGAATAAAAATCAACTGTTGATTTGAATTTTGAAGCTCCTTTAAGCACCAATCAGTAAAGTGAGAAGATATCTAATATTATATATTTTACACCCATCTAATGTACTAAATATAGAAACTTTTTCTCAGAAAACTATTTTGTCTTCTTTTCCTTTCAGCTTTTCCCTTCAGGGGTCGCCACAGCGAACCAGTTGTTCCATCTAACCCTGTCTTCTGCATCCTCTTCTCTCACACCAACTACCTTCATGTCCTCTTTCACTACATCCATAAACCTCCTCTTTGGTCTTCCTCTAGGCCTCCTGCCTGGCAGTTCAAAACTCAGCATCCTTCTACCAATATATTCACTATCTCTCCTCTGGACATGTCCAAACCATCTCAGTCTGGCCTCTCTGACTTTATCTCCAAAACCTCTAACGTGCTGTCCCTCTGATGTACTCATTCCTGATCCTATCCTTCCGGGTCACTCCCAAAGAGAACCTCAGCATCTTCATCTCTGCTACCTCCAGCTCTGTCTCCTGTCTTTTCCTCAGTGACACTGTCTCTAGACCAAACAACATCGCTGGTCTCACCACAGTTTTGTACACCTTTCCTTTCATTTTAGCTGAAACTCTTCTATCAGAAAACTTACCTCCTCTCTCAGAAAACTTACCTCCTCCAAATCATCCAGCTCCTCCAGGCGGGTTCGAACCTTCTCTGAAACACCTGATCCTGGACTTTGAGCTTTTCCTACAGTGACAACAGAAGAAATTTGGTTGTTTTTCATCTGACAAGATTATATTATGGAGTATTGGTTCTTTACTTTTTTGTTTGACTGAGAAGTAAAAGGTTGCAAAACACATAATTAACGTATTACTGCCTTATAATATTGATGTACCTAACACTGTCTACGTTTGGTTTAAGTTTGATTTTGCAAACAGTGACTACTGTGAAAAATATTTGCCTCCACTTTGTTAATCAGAAGAGCTTTGTCTGGTGTTCAGTGGATTTGTAATTTCGGTTTATCTGAAAGTTTTCTCTCCAAGTGAACCAACACAAAGATGCAGGCTGTAAATGAAAGCAATGAAACAAAAACAAAAATTAAACAAGTGCTCTTGAAAAAGCTCACAATCCCGCCATGTTTCATAAATACTCTGATGTGCATAACTCACACGTTCCAAACAGCTGAATATGACAGGACTGCAAGCCAGTCAGAACATAAAATAAATACCACTAACTACAATGTACAAATTTGGATTGTTAAAAGAAAACTAAAAATATGTAAGATTGGAAAAATAGCATCTTAGTCAATTTACAGCAGCCTTCTCTGAAGTTTCCTCTAGCAGGATTACATTACACTCTATTCTACAACATCACCCAGCATGCCGGTGGCCCTTATTAAGTCACCATAGCAACACAACAGCAGCAACAATAGATTGATTCATTGTTCAGTGGTTGAGATATAGATTCACACAACATGTTTGTGTACATGTTAGTGTAATTTAAGTAAAGTATTATGATAAAAAATACAGTTCTTACCTTTATCAGAGCCCATGAAAAGATTCTATGTGGAGAAATAAATTTTGATTATTTTTGTTTGCAATAAATAAACAATGACTAAACAAATAAAAATAATAGTAAATAATTTAGGATGGTTGAAAACCCACAATGGAGAGTTTCTCCGTGGTGGTAAATCTGGCCAGGATCTCTCCTCGTTTCAATGACCAGGGCTCAAAGTCTGCTCCCATCACCTCTTCCTCCTTCTCCCTTTTCTTCCTCCCCAAATCCTGGAAGCACAACAACCTGAACTTAACAACATGTTTCCTGATTCATCTTCTTGTGTGGGTTGCAAACTTGTCCAGCTCACCCCTGTGGAGGCGCTGTGAGACATGGCTGGAGCCTCGCTGAACGAAGCTGCAGCAAACATGGAGAGGGGGTCGGTCCCGTCCAGCATAGAGCTGAGGGGGTCGGCTTGAACAGACGAGGAGGAAGAAGAGGAGGAAGAGGTGCTGCCTTTACGAGCCCCGCGGCGGGTCTTTGTATCGGTCACCTAGATATTAAAGAACGAGGGTGGTCAGAGCTGTTGGAGGGTCATCGAAGCGAACTTTAAAAAACAAATTCATGACTTCCAAAACAGAAACTTTTTTAATTTGATCAAATTGCGTAAAGAAATGTTGTCTTGTCTTTAATGTGTGAGAGCTGCTGATGTACCATGATGGGTTTGAGGGGATGGTAGTCTCCAAACTCCAGCGGAGCAGCTTCAGGACGACATCGCTGCAGCTCAGCGTCATAGTTGCGTACACGGGAATGCCTTGTCACACGTCACACAACACACACACACACACACACACACACACACACACACACAGGGGCTGGTTAGGTTCACCTGTGTCTTCTACCACCATATCAGCCTATACTGGTATCCACTGACACTGTTTATGTTTATGTGTGGTATATTTATGAGAATAAAATGATAAAAGCAGCCCAAACACTGACCAATAGCTATAAGCATTACTAGATTACAACTCACCTGTAGCCAATGAACATTTGCTTTAAGGTCTTATCAACAAAACAAGAAAATCTGCAGATAAACTGACATTCCTTTCATTCCTCAGCAAATTGTAATTTAGCTGGCAATATCTATGTTTAAAATACGTAAAAAATGCACACATTATGGATGTATACGCGTTAACTAATTTGTGTTCTTAATATGGGTTGCTTTTAAAAGAGAAAATGCATCTTACCACTGCACTGCAGCCATTTTTTCTACGGGTCACATGACATTTCGCCACTTCCTGGTCATGTCAAGTTTGAGGAAGTATTAATTTTGTCCGGAAAATGTCTTTACCGTCACCTCAGTAGACACTTTAAAGTCAGACGTAATTTTAGAATTCTGTAGCAATAATAGCTGAATTTAAGAATGTTTTAACCCTTTAAAATATTACTTTATTTCCCAGGATACGCTGGTCGAGCTGCTATTAAAGGACAAACTGTAGGATGTTTCACTCTAAATTTAATTATCGGACTCCAAAACATTGCGCTAACAGTCTGACAGATGTCTCTTGAGAGTCGTCCTGTTTAACGAATGAGTGGCTCCTCTTCACTAACCCCGACCGGAAGATGCGTTTGTGTGTCGGTGGAGAATCAAACATCTGTTCAATAAACGATCTCAGTAAATCGTCACTCCGAGTAGGAGGAAGAAGGGAATCATGCTAACAATTTAGCCCGATCATGAGCTGTCCGTAACATAGTTTTGTCCGCCCAGCTCTCCTGACAAGGTAAGGAACATCCCTGTTCACCTGGCTGGAGTGGGTTCAGTTACGGTAGTAATCAGTTACAATATTTATTTGAAATTACTTTAATTACGGGCGGCATGTATAGAGCTGGAGCCGGTTAGCTGTTCGCTAACGTCAGAGGATGACAAGCCGCTTATTGGGATATTAATTCAAACTATTTGTTGGTAAGGCTGGATTTTTATACATAAAATATTAGATAGTATAAATTCAAGTATGAAAAAATATTATGTAGTATTAATTCAGGTATGAATTATCTCTATATATTTAATTTCTGTATCTGTTTGCTCCTTCCTTGAAAACACATTTTATGTGAAGGGGAACGTAGGTCATTGGAAGTGCTTGAATGAATCAATAAAGGTATTTTGTTCAAACTTGGATTGTACTCTTGTTTAAAGTCGAATGAGATCAACAAAATACATTCCTTGGATTTATATATTTATATATGCCTTGAATGTACTAATTCCTGGAGTCATGGCTCGTCTAAAACACACCAGTCTCCAGAAGTATTTCCTCCAGATCGTTTCCTTTTATGTCACAGATTTATTGATTATTAATTGATTTTGACTTGAGTGTTAAAGCAGATAGAAGAAAGCAGAATGTTTTCTGATGAGATGCTGGAACAAATCTGCTGTGCTTTAAAAGAGACTAACAGGGTAAATTCTCAACCAAACTAGTCGCCTTTTGTTTCTCACGATCATTTTAAATTCAAGTCATTTATTTGTTTCAGTCAATAATCAGGAAAAATGAAGATTTTTCTAAAAATGATCTCTAGTAGAAATGAGCGTCCGTTCATTCAGAGTACAGTACTGTAATTACAGTAATGCTATCCAATTAATGGAATCATGATTTATGAATGATGTGGGTTTCTCGCTTTAATGAAAGGAAAACCTATCTGTGTCGTGTGTCACGTTTAGTGTGTTTCTCAGGTCTGTTTTGATCACCGTTGATTCTTAGTGTTTGCGAGCAAAACAAAAACAACAACATAAACACAGTTTGCAGATGTCAGTGTGGATAGTATTACAGGACAGATTGTTTCCCGTGCTCACAGTTACTGTTTATTAACCATCCAGGATTAGTGTCTCATTATTAATGCCATGTATTTTGGAGAACCTGAACAAACCTTATCAGTGAAACTAATCCTCAATTTCTTGACATGATGTCCTGGATTGGGTTGCCACTTTATTTCAGTCTGAAGACATTCATCCCTTGGCATTTCCCTCGTACAGGGTTACCACTCTGGATCTTCTGTGAAAGTTACAGGAGGTTTTTGGCCTGGAAATCTGAATTATTAACAAGAGCTGTGCAGCTGATGATAGCTGATCCCTCTGTCACTGTTTTTCTTGATGGATCCGTGTATACAGGATGCTCTCAGTTGGAAAGGCAGCACTTTCAGTATGTGGTCCCATGTGGTACCTGCTGCTCTAATATCCCAGCCCACATGTTTACATGTCAACATTTCAAATCCGTCTGAAGGCTTCACACTTCTGACTTCTCCTGAGGAGGCACAGATGAACATGGAAGCCTCAGAAGTCGTCAGGCTGCGTTACGAAGAGCTTCTGTTCTACGCGGCCTGTGTTTGTAACTGTTGGTGTGTGTTTCTGTGTGTTTGTGTGTGTCTGGAAGGCGGAGTGTGTAGCGTTGGAATGCGTCTGGGCAGCAGCTGCAGGTGGCAGCTGTCCCGGGCGATGCGACTGGCGCTGCGCGGGTGCCGGCTGTGTCTCCCATGGAGGGGGAGCGAAGGCGCGGGGATGAAGCCGCGGATCAGCAGGAGGCTTCTGGAGCTCTGGAGCTACAGCAGACTACTGCTCAAGTCACTGTGCTTCAACAGCCTCAGCGACTCGGACACTCTGCTGGACTGTGCATTTGAACCCGTCTACTGGATCGTGGACAACACGACCCGCTGGTTTGGAGTGGTGAGTTGTTGGGTTTCCTCTCTTGATGCTTCTCCCTACGGTTCCAGACTGTATTCCTCACCCTCGCTTGTGCCTGTCAGGTGTTTGTCTGGCTGGTCGTACTGCTCACTACCTCAGTTGTGGTCATCATCTACCTATTCGTCCTCCCCACCATCATCAGCACATATTCTTTTCCCTGGGTTGTCTGGCACCTCTGCTGTGGCCACTGGCTTCTGGTCATGGTGGTCTTCCATTACTATAAGGCCACCACCACCTCCCCAGGACATCCACCCAAGGTAATAAAGGCTGCATAAAAATATTGAGGTCTCTAGTGGATTTGTGATTAGCCTGATAACTTAAGGGTTAATTGGCTGGTTGTCTCTGACTGAGGAAAATCATCATAGACAGAATAGGTTTGGTTTTTTTTTAGAAAAATTAGATTAAATCATCGTCTGGATTCAAAAATAATGTTTTCAAACTTCTTCTGCAGTTCTTCATGCAGACTGTAACTGATAAGAGATTCTTTCTGTCTAATATCATCCAGAAGGTTTTTATTCTGGATTATGTGTTTAAGTTCTGTGAGTGTTCTCATGATATTACAAGAAAACCCTGGATGGATTTAATGAACTAATCGGCTTAGAGAAAATTGACTTGATTTAAAAAAAAAAGTCAGATAATGGAAAGATGTGTACTTGTCCTGACTTCTTGTGTAGTAAAATTTTTATGGGTGCAGATAGTTGAATCTAGAACATCGTGAGAAATTTTGACAAAAAGAAAAGTGTGGTCCAGTTTTCTTTACGGTTAAATCTCTGGTATTTTGTGGGTGAATGTCTCTGTTCCAATTCTTGATTAGACTGACTTTTGTCATTCCAGCAAAAAAATAATTCATCCTTTATTTTGTGTTTATTAGGACAGAATTAATATTCCTTCGGTGTCCATCTGTAAGAAATGCATCACTCCCAAACCTCCCAGAACGCACCACTGCAGCATCTGCAACACGTAAGATAACCAGGCAGACGCGTGTGACAGAAATGTTACGTGTTCTACAAAATAACTGACGAGGAGTTCTCTGTTTTCTTAAAGATGTGTTTTGAAGATGGACCACCACTGCCGTATCCTTCTTAAAAAGTCAAATATGAAGAAGAGTATTCATTGAGTACAAGAGTTTTTTTGTATTTGTATTTTTGTAACTTCCCACTTTATTGATATTTCACCTGAGCTTGCCTCCAGCGTGGTTGAACAACTGCGTGGGTCATCTGAACCATCGTTACTTCTTTTCCTTCTGCATTTACATGACGCTGGGATGCATCTACTGCAGCGTCAGCAGCAGAGAATTGTTCCTGGATGCCTATGGTGCCATAGAGGTGAGGACAGACACCCTCACACAGAGAACAACACCTCACACTAAGGCTGTTTTTTATTAAGTTTGTCATTGTGTTGCTGGTAGGATGAGAGGCCTGGCTAGTTGTGTTGTGATGACTTGTTGTTTTTGGACTCATCTGCCTGATGGTTGAAAGATGGTGGAGTTGAGCTCAGTTGACAAATGTAAAATGAAATGGGAGACGTGTAAAAGATCTTCCCTTTCTGATATTAATCTGATCCAGGGAGGTCCGATCTCAAAGAGGGATTGCTGACCAGCTGCTGAACAAAACCAAATTAGTTTTGAGAGTCATCTGCACACTGAGATCACTTAATCAGAAATAGGATCCAGCGTGGTCCATCCATTCTGATCCCGAGCCAAAGCAGCGAGTGGAAACAAGCTTGTTTCACGCCTGAAAGTGAAGTGACTCTACATCTGACAGTTTGAATGCTTTCCTCTCCAGAGATACTACCAGACCCCTCCTCCAAAAGACACCTTTGCAGGGACCGTCGCTCACAAGTGTGTCATCTTCCTCTGGGTGCTCACCAGGTGAGGAATGCCGCTCCTAGATGAAACATTGAATAAATTTTGTTGACATTATCCAGACATGTCTGGTTGTAACACATCCACCTGCAGCTCTGTGGCGGTAGCGCTGGGAGGACTCACCTTGTGGCACTTCCTGCTCATCAGCAGAGGAGAAACCAGCGTGGAGCGCCACATCAACCGCAAAGAGACCAAGAGACTGAGAGCAATGGGGAAGGTAAGCGTGAATAAAAACAGCTACCATGGTAGTTTTATTTGACAGAGCTAGAACAAGTTCAAATCGCACCTCTTCTGCTTTCACTCAGGTGTTCAGAAATCCTTATCATCACGGCAGAATTAACAACTGGAAGTTACTTTTTGGTGTGGAAAGGAGGAGGTGAGATCACTTTCTATTTTCTTAAATGGTTCTCATAAAAGAAAAAAACATTCATTCACAGTTGGTTGGGCACCATGTGTGGCTGACTGTGTTGAGGGAAAATGTAATTTAATACCAGTGAAATCACTTAGAGCAGCTACAAGGACAAACTTCATAGCACAACAGTTGACTTTATAGTTGCTATGGCAAAATAACTGTCTACTGTCTAATTTGTTGCTGATCCTGGATGGAAAAATTGCAATCAAAGTCTGCTGCAGTTGTGTATTCCAAGTTTTTCAGCAGCTTTACAATAAGTTTCACTGGTTTGAGTGGTTTTGCAGCGAGAAATGTTTGCATTGGAAATATGAGCTGGAACTGTGATGGAATTTAATTTACATACAAATTTACAAGTTAAATTAGATCTTGGTAGGAATGATGTACTCCACTAGTACTAGTAAAAAATAGCTATAAAATAAAGGGGGAAAAACATTGAATGCTGCTATAAAATAAGACTACTAATGTCATAAGTCGGAAGTTTGATATAATTGAAAAAAAATTACTCTAATTATAAAAGGGTACAACAATCCGTACCGTTTCTTATTGTGAGTCACTTTTTAAATCTGCTTGTAGTATTTTTTCACTCTTGGTTTGTCTGCTTCAGTTATCCGTGCTCTACAAGGACATGGCTCAAAACAGTGTAACTTGAATCATTGCAAGTCCTGATGGAATCTGTATCTTGCTGATCATTTTTGCACATGAAAGGCTGGAAAACAGCCACTGAACCAGACTAAATTTTTGTTGTTTCCAGTCACTATTGAGGGTTTGTGTCCTTCTGTTCCTCAGCCACTGGTTCACACGGGTCCTCTTGCCCTCCAGCCATCCCCCAGATGGAGACGGCATCATATGGGACTGCATCTTCACCAGAAGAGACCCCATGGCCATCTGATCCCCACCCATTCTCTCTAAACTATACCAAAAACACACACCGCCTCCGCCTACATTATAAGAAACATGATGCGTGTGAAACTCTTCTGACCAGACGTGACGGCATCTGTTTTGGTCTGCTGCTGGAGTCAGTACCCTGGAAAGGAGCGTTGGGTTTCGTGCTGTGTTGCTCTTTGCACTGCTAGAAGCGGTAACCACCAGTTATCATCTAACCTCGTTTTACCAGTAGGTCTGACTGAAGACCGTCCCACCAGCTGATCATAAGTGGTGCTGCTGGCCGGCGTCACTGTGGAGACCAAACCTCTTCTTGTTCTGTCCACCTCCTCTGAAGATTTGAATTCTGGGGCCTGGAGATGTTGCACCGCTCCTGCAGCGTCTGGATCAGTTTGTAGGAGTGACAGATGACTGTGTGTGAATGCCATAGCTTGAGTTACAGCATCGACGAAAACAGTTTTAACTTTTTAATGATTCACATCAAGACTATATTTCCCAGATATCTGCTTGATTCATCATGCATCAATCAGGGCAATATTGAAATCACAGTTTATGCAAACACACATGATGATGATGAGACGTTTATTGGCTTTGTTCATATGGAGACTGAAGGGACCTGCAGCTGCTGGGGTTTGATCCCCATATGTTTTTCTGTTTTTTGTGTTATTAGTGGTTTTTACTGCTATTTGTGTGTTGCAAATCAAAAAATAAACATGTCCCCGGCAGTGATGTGACATTTGGTGCAGGTAGGTACCATGAAAGATGGATTAATGACTCTAAAGAAGCATTTATATGTCCACCAGAAACATGACTTCATCCAGTTACCCACTCCATCCCTGACTTGATGGCGGATGAAGATACAGGTGGACAATCTTCACAAAGGTCTTTCATTTCTGTTGGTGTTAATAATTTGACTCCATGCTCAGTCAGCTTTTGAGTTTTGTTTTTACGCTGCTTGTAACTCATCAGCTGGTGACAAATCCAAGTGTTTCTTAATGAAGGTTGGAAAATTATCATACAAACTATTCTGTGATTCAAAAAAAAGTGTTAAAGGTTTACTCTGTATGTTTCTTCCTGTTGTCTTGGGAAGTGCGATTTGTGAACTGATTTGTTGGTCTTAAATTTCTGACAGAGAACAAACACCACTCCTGTCATTGTTAATGCTTCTTTGACATTTCTGTGCCTTGTTTTGCTCAACCTTAACGGTGGAAACTGACTCCCAACACTGTGAATTTTGATTTCAGGCCCAACATGTTCCCACCAATGCAATTTGTGATCCATGACATGGATCTGCCATAGAAACCTGATATAGTGATGCTGTTTCTCAGTGGGAACAGTGCACCAGCTTGATTTAAAAAAAAAAAATACAACTGTTTAATATTTGATTTGTTTCCAATTTGGGAAACTATTATGTTTATAAAATGACACCAAATATTTATAATAAAAGCTTTTTAATGACATGTTCATTGAAACATCTTAAATATTGTCCTTGGCATGAGTTTATGTGAGGTTCATATTCATATAACGGCAATATTTGCTCCCACACATGGAAATACATAAAAGATGTGATGACATTCATAATTTACAATCTTACTTCAGCAAACATTTAATTACGCCGCATTAATACCAAAATTTCACTAGGTGTGATTCATGAAGAGCTTCATTCATGTAACACTGAAAACGCTGCCAAGCTCCAGCCGCCTACATTCTCTGACTCAGACATTACCAATGAGCTCTGCAGTGACTTTCATGAAATGCATGTTCTGTGGTTTCTCTTCCTACCAAAGCCGGTGGCTTCAGACTGCATTCAATTTGGACCGAACCTAAAATCAGTTATTTATAATCACCAAACCTAAGATTCAACATGAACGTCTTTGGGCTCTGATGCCAGCCATCATTGTAATTACAACCACAATGCGTCTCCGTCTGACTCACTTCCTCCGATACGCAGCGAGAAAAACAAAATACATGAAGCGTTTTACGATTTAAACAAATGATCAAGTTCCTTATTTTAACACCACTCTGCAATCAGTCCACAGTCATATTTGTGCATTCGTGAAGAGACACTTAGAAACATTTCACTTCAGTGGGACGGGTCTGAGGACCGCACCAATAAGTACTTGGTCTTTAATTCGGACTTTCTCCACATGGGTTTTGTTCCAACTGACCCAGGTCGTGTCTGAGGAGCAGAATCACCTTCCTCCTGGACTTCCTAACAGGAACCTGTGGGGAACATGACAAAAAGACGGGATGTGGTGAGGGAGCTATGATTAAAACAAATCAAAACAATGCAGTCATTTGTAAAACACTGACAGAAGTTTCACTGTATATTCAAAGTAGAAATTTTAGCTTTGCCTCCAGAAAAGATTTTTTTCTTTGCATTTCAGCAGCATCAACAGTTAATTCCTTTGTATGAATAATGAAGAGCAGGTATGATTTGTTAGATTCACAGAGCTTTGGTCACTGATGTGTGTGATTACATGTTTAAGTAGCATTGATTTTGTGCGTAAATCTGATTCCTACCAATCTGCTCTGGCCTGGACCGCCTCCGACCTCACCAGCCTCTTCTTGTCATCCAGAGGCCGGGCCAGATCTCGCAGAACTCTGGCCCGAAAAGGCAACACCTGAAAATGTAAAAAGAGTTATATAATCTATATGTAAAAAATACTTCCATATTAGTTTCTTTTTGAGTTTAATTTTATTATAGTTAAAAAGAAAAATCCATATTACATAATACTGAGTACTGAGAGTTTTACCTCGTGTACAGGGAACTGGGAAACAGCGTGAATGCATCGCAACGAGACGATCCTCACATTCTGAAAGAGACCCAATAATGGTTACAAGTCTGGGCAGCAAACGTCCACAATATATGAGCTGTGTCATCCCATTTAGAACAAAATTGCTGCCATTCCATGACTTTAGTTGCTGACTAAAAGAGTAATATTACTCTTAAAGGCATTTTGCTGAATTTCAGTAGCCTTGTTAGTTGTTTATGTGAAAACTTGCAGAAGACGTTTCCTGGATTCACCAGTTTTTGATCAAACTTTAGAGTAACGGAAAAACTTCCAGTATTATTTGCTTTAATCAAATGAAATATTTCTACACCTCATTATCTGTCCATGAGCAGAACTCATCTCTGTTAGCATCCTGTCTACTGAGGATGACACACATGACCGCAGCTCACAGGTAAGAGTCCTATTTCTTTACTGCCCTCTGATGGTCAGGAGGGAGAAGAAAACTCAACTACCAGATTACTTTTAGCATAATAATATTTGAAGTTACTGGTACAGCACTGAATCAGAAACATTTTAGTTGGACAGTGAGGACCTGTGATGCTTAAAACCAAGACAGATGCGCTGGTTGGTGTCGTTCTGCAGGTCTCTTAAAGTTAGGAACATCATTAAAGTCTGAAATGTGTACATGTATAAATACCTGCTTTACACAGTAATAACTTAACACAACAGAGAGTTTTCTTTTCCCGAGTCCCTATGAAGCTGCTGAACACAGTTTGATCACTGACCATTGCCGGACTGGAGATGAGGGCCAGCAGCCTGGTAACCAAAGCCTCCAGCTGCTGTATGAGTGCTGGTGGGGGGTCCAGGAGCACAGGCTCCAAACAGGACAGGGTGGACAGCTGGACTCCCTGGTCAGGACACGACAAGGCCTCCAAGAGCAGGGACAGGAGCTGGAGGGGGACAAATACTTCTCATTAAAGTGAGGGTTTTCAGGCTCTCGGCTCCAGTGACAGGCAGCCCTAGTGGCTGCCTGTCCACTAATTTGTATAAATGAACTTCACTCACCGCTGGTAGTTCAGTGACCTGAACCTGCTTGGGCAGTTTGTTGACGATGTTAGACAGAGCCTTCAGGTAGTTGGGCTTCTTATCTATGGGGAGAAAGACAGTCAATGCGGTGCCTAAAATGAAAGCCCACCAGAAAAAAAAAACAAACTTCATTTGGAGGTCACTTCTTGTCATTTAGAGGCTTTTACATAACATTTTTTCGGTGCCCGTCACTAAAACACCACCACAGGATGAAAACAATTCTGTGGTAATTCTCGGGACTGTTCTATACACAAAGAAGAGTTCACCTGTAGCTTTAACTTCAGTTTAAGTCAGTGGTGAGTACCTTGTGGAGCAGCGTTGAAGCCCTGGACTAACTTGGCTGAATTCTCGCTGAAGAAGCGCTGGCAGTACATGATGCGAACATCAGCATGGCACGAACGGTTCAGGACGTCGGCAGAGTCAGTCATCATCAGAGAGAAGCCATCCGCCACCGATGGACCGAGTTCATCATCATCCAGCAGAGAGAAGAGCTTTACACATAAAGAGATCAAGAAAATTTAAAGCAGACGGTGTCAGACCCGGCCAAAAACGAATTCTAAATGTTCAGTGCCTTGCGAAAGTATTGGCCCCCCAAGAACTTTCTGACATTTTGCTACATTTCAGGCTTAAAGATAAAAAACTGAAAATATTTTTCAAGAATCAACAACATGTGATACAAAATCATTAAGTGGAACCAAATTTATTCAACATTTTATATTGTGTTTACAAATAAAAAAGTGAAAAGTAGGATGTGCAAAAGTATTTGGCCCCCTTTGAGTTAATACTTTGTACAACCTCCTTTTGCTGCGATCACAGCCGCAAGTCTTTTTGGGTATGTCTCTATACGTTTTGCACATCTTGAGACAAAAATATCTGCCCATTCCTCCTTACCAAAAAACTCAAGTTCCTTAAGGTTAGATGGAGATCGTTTCTGCACAGCAATTTTCAGATCTTTCCATTTTCAGATCTTTCTTGGGTTGAGGTCCGGACTTTTGCTTGGCTATTCTAACACCTTTGTATGGTTAGTTTTAAACCATTCCATTGTAGAATTAAATTTATGTTAAGGATCATTGTCCTGTGGAAGGTGAACCTCCGCCCCATCCTCAGGTCTTTTGCAGACTCCAACAGATTTTCTGCCAGAATCGCCCTGTATTTGGCTCCATCCATCTTCCCATCAATTCTAACGATCTTCCCAGTCCCTGCTGAAGAAAAGCAACCCCAGAGCATGATGCTGCTACCACCACGTTTGACAGTGGGGATGGTGTTTTCAAGATGATGTACATTGTTACTCTTAAGCCAAACATTTCACATTCAGCCCAAAAAGTTCAATTTTGGTCTCATCTGACCAGAGCACCTTGTTCCACATGTCATCTGTTTCTCATGTGGCTTCTGCCAAACTCCAAATGGGCCTTTTTATGGTTTTCTTTCAGAAATGGCTTTCTCCTGCCACTCTTCCATAAAGACCAGATTTATGTAGAGTAGTGCTAATAGTTGTCTTATGGACAGATTGTCCCACCTTAGCTGTGTGTGTCTGCAGGTCATCCAGCGTGATCATGGGCCTCTTGGTTGCTTCTCTGCTTAGTTTCCTCCTTGTTTGGGCTGAAAGTTTAGAGGGACGGCCAGGTCTTGGTAGGTCTGCAGTGGTTTTATGCTCTCCATTTTGATATTATTATTATTAGATATTTGAACATTTCCACAACTTTATCTCGGACCTGCCTGGTGTGTTCTTTGGTTTTCATGATGATGTTTGTTCTCCAGTGTTCCTTTCATAGAACTCTGAGACCATCACAGAGCAGGTGCATTTAAACTGAGACCAAATGATACATAGGTGCACTCTGTTTGTCATTGTTAAGTCATTTAGGTCAACATTGGATCATTCAGAAGTCATCAAGGAATTTAAGGAGTCAGTTAGCTGAGCTGAGAGAACAGGGGGCCAATACTTTTGCACATCCTACTTTTCAGTTTTTTATCTGTAAACACAATATAAAATGATGAATAAATTTGGTTCCACTTCACGATTGTGTCTCACATGTTGTTCTTCTTTCCAAATATTCTTGAAAAATATTTTCAGTTTGTTATCTTTAAGTTTGAAGCCCGAAATGTAACAAAATGTCAAAAAGTTCTTGGGGGGCCAATACTTTCACAAGGCACTGTATGTACTGCAATATTCGCATGTGTACCTTGTCAGTCAGTGCAGAAGACAGAGGGTGGTATCTCATCAGCAGAGCCTTGGCAACCTGGAGACAATGACAACCTGATGATGCTTCTTAAACTAAGAAACCTTTGCAAATCTAACAATTATCCTGATAAATCATTGACAGCTGACAGTACAGAAACTGTGTTGCAAACTAAGTGTGCAAACGTGCTGCAGCAGAAATATTTAAGGCAGTGAGACCCTCACCCAGATCATGAGTGTGAAGGCCTGTGTGCGAACAGATGAAGATGGAGACTCCAGCTCGCTACACACTCTCTTCATGGTGTTCTGGATTAAGCGGTCAAGAGATTCCTCTGAAGCAGAAACCAAACCATCACAGCTGCTGTGTTGTTATAGCAACACTCGGGTCGAGAACAAAAACCAGGAAAGAATAAAATCACAAACCCAGTGGTCTCTTATTAACCAGACCAGCAAAGCATTTAGCTGCTGAGATGTATGACAGCGGGTGGCTGCAGGTGCAGCTCATGTCCTCCAGCTGGGACAGCAGGCGATCCATCTGAGGAACCTCCACCTAGAGGACGACACTCAGAATGAAGCTCCAACAACAGCAGTGACCTTGTAGTAAATGGAGAACGTAGCGTTAAAGCTGAGACTCACACTGCGAGGTAAGGAACACACACATCCCATGAGCAGACAAACCATCTGGGACTGTCTCCACGAGTCCCCCTGCTGATCCTGAGGAAACATTACACACCTCAAAAAACAGTCACACTTTGAATGAAACAATCAATGCAATCAATCACTAAATAAATAAAGTCCCACAAACCTTGAGTAGTTGGATGTGAGAAGGGAAGGAGTTGTCTGGTAAAAAGGAGACATCGCCTTGAAGGAAGAGAGACACGGCTCTCGCTGCCGTCACCCCCGCCAACCTGAAGACGTGAAACAACCCGAAAGGAAACAGCACAAATCTCATGAAAAAAAAAAAGTCTGACGATAACAATAAATAAAACACAAGGAAAATACAGAAAGGAGTGTCATACTTAGTCTTTTATAGAAACCTTGAGAATTTATAAACTAATGATTAACTCCATTAAGTTATCGTCAAAAAAAAAACTGTAAAGGATACAGAATTACTGACTTTTGATGAGAAATGACAGGTTCAGATCCAGACAAATGAAGAGATAAATGAATGAGTTACTGACGTGGGCTGCAGCCTGGAGCAGGAAGTACTGATGATAGGGACCATCGCACTCAGGACAGCCTCCTCCGCCAGAGGGCTACAGCGATCCGATGAGCCCTCACCTTCAAAACACAAGCCTGACTTTCAGCTAAAAACATCCACCTCTATATTCAGGTTATAGACTATATATGGTATTTATGCAGAGACACAAAATCATTTAAATGAATCGAGCTCATCACTTCCTCTGAGAAGCCGCCTACCCTGCAGCGCCGCCTGCAGAGCCAGAGACAGCAGGCGTGGGATGATCACATCATGGAAGCATCGTCCCGTCTCCTCGCTGTCCTGGACTTGCTCTGCTATTCGTTGCAGGCTGCGACACGCCGACACCACCTCCTCCACCGAGAAACAGACACTCCCTGAAAACAAAGAATACATATATTGGCATTCTTCTGACACCCTTTTAGCTCTATTGCTTCTTCCTGTGGAGGAAAATTGCTGCACAACAACCACCTATTAATAGTTGATGCATGCAGTTGCGTCATCTCAAAAAAAGTGATTATACATGGAGAATTGAAGACCAACAAAAAGAGAGGTTATTATATTTGCTCAAATTACTTTTTTAATTGCAAATTAAAGGCAACGTATGAGAAAATGTTTGTCTTCAAATCATATGGGCAACAACAATGTGTGATTTGTACTGGAATCCGTCACTCATCAAGAAAGAACAGTCTACAGTAAAACCATGGGTCCACACAGCTTACCTGTGTGTGCTGATCCAAGGACCTCCAGGAGGACCGGCGTGCTCTCCTGAACCACGCTGGGTTGGGTGGACACTGCAGCCAGAGCAGACAAACACCGCTGGCGCAGTGCATGATGGGAATGCTGCTCAGAAAAATCTATGCTGTTGTCTTGTTCTATAGGTTCTGAGAAGAGAAAAAGAAAAGGTTTCAAATGCATCTCAATGTACTGACCTAACGTTAAACTGGGAGTTAAAGTGAAATAAAGCAAATGACTTTAATGACTTATTTGAAATCAATGATCAAAACCATCTCAACAAATGAGATGGCCTTCAGTTTTTCTTCTCTTCAATCTCACAAATCTGGATTATTAGCATCAGAAGGAGGAACACACTCATATAATCTCACCAGTCAACAAACAGAAGCCCACAAATCAGAAACTGCTATTTTAATATTAAGGGAAAAAAGCCAAATGAATAAACAAAGGAGAGGTTTGATCAGTTGAGGCTGTCCAGATGAGGCCCAGCAAACAAACAGCAGAATGGAAGCTAATGTTAGCCTCGGGGGCTAAAATGTTTACTGGTGCTTTGCAGCAGCACGTCTCTGTAATCCCCTCAGAAAGTAATGAAACCATCCAGTCTTCAGCTGCTTTGAATGACTCATCAGGATCACCAGGAGACGGGAGGGTGTAACCCTCTGACAGTATCAGACAACCTTCCTCAAATATCAGGATCAACCAAACTCCTGCAGACTGAGCGCAGCATCATTTAGGCTTAAGCACTGTTTCTGTTTATGTCAGGATAAAATGAGGGTTTCTTCTTAACGGACGCTGTTTAACATTAGAATCTGTCTGGTCCATTCGCATCAAATGAAACTTACCAGTAAACATCTCTGTCTTTAGTTTTGGGATCATTTTGCTAATGAAGGCCTCTGGGTGCAGCTTTGCTAAGGCTCCAACACACTCCACCACAGCGAGGCTGAAGGAAGGCACACAGAAGCAGACATATAACACATATTAGTTCAGCTAATCCAGTCAGCAACAGAAATATCTCTATCCTGACTGTGTCAAAAGAAAGAGAAGAAAAATTCTAATTGATAAAAGTTGCTTTTGGCTGTGCCATTAATACACAATGAGAGGAAATAAGTGTTAATACAAAGGCAACAAAGGATGTCAGTGAGCAGACCTGATCTGGTTGTCGTTCTCCGTCAGCAGCAGTCTGGTCAGGTGATCTACCGCCAGCTCAATATCTGATTCACGCAGCAGACCTGACAGACACACAACACTTACAGTATCTGAAAAGGTGTGGCGCTGAAAACATGTGATCCGGCTGTGAGTCGTTTTCATCTCACCTGTTTGTTGTGCGAGGGAAGCGATCACAACGGTGGCCGTGACCTGCAGGGTGGCGTTGGTCTCGGTCAGAGCGGAAAACACCATGCTGCACAGAGATGGACGGAAGGCTAAAAACACACTCTCTTCTATAATGGAGAGATGAGTGTAAGGTAAACAGAAACAAAAGAGTTAAAATCGTGATTTCATGTTTCCACACAAACCGCTCTTCACCAAAGAAAAACAATTACTTCAGTTCTACTCACAATTGAAAAGATACAAAAAAATGACACACTTTAAGTCTAATAAAATGTATGATATGTAGTAAAATTTTGGATTTTCATCAATTATGTGTTAATATAGAAAAAGAGCAGCTGAGAGAGAAGGAAGACAAACATTAGTGTGGGGTAAATATGACGATCGTAATAAGATGATCAGAAACTTGCCATTTTCTGAAGGGTCGCTGGTTTTCACCGACTCGATGAATCGCTGCGCCACTTCCAACAACGTCCGTCTGTGGGAACACTGAAAAAGAGAAAGAAGGTTTACTTCAGTTAAAGTTACCACCAGCTCACACCATTGATGCTTTACAATGTTTGATAATAAAACGGAAAAAAAAGAAAAGACATCAACCCCTCAGTGTCACCCCTCCCCACAATACCACCACTGGTTTCATATTTATTGCACGCAGACGTCTGGAGGTCACGTTACCTCCGTTCTGTTGCTGTACTGCTCGATAAGAGAGGGCATGACGGCAGAAATGACAATGTGGCTCGCCCGGTTGGAGGCGCGGCAGGCGGCCTGCAGCAGCTTGGCGCTCGGCCACACGAGTTTCAGGTCCGGCTCACTCAGATGATGCCTGCAATCTGGACCAACGGCACATTTTAAGTTAGGCTTTCAGTTAAACACAAGACCACTGGATGTGTTTCAAAACTTTACATCAAGAGAGGAGCTGAATTAATTCTAGTTTAAGTTTGAATGTGTCACGATATTGCTCTTCTTACCCTCAAAAGACAAACATTCACACTGAAAATCAAGAATTACTTTTACTACCCGTTTCAACTGGAAAGGTTTGAGTCTGGAATAAGAGGATTATCAAATCCCAGCATCTATATAACATTTAAAATTCAGAATGTCTTCCAGAATTACTGAATTTATATTAAGATGCTTATATCAAGAGAGCCCAAAAATAACAAAACTAAAATTTGATCAGAAACTAACAACTATCTAAACTGCTGATTCAGCCTGTCTGCTCAGGCAGAGCTCCACTCCAGAAAGACTTCCATCACCTCAGCTCTGACATGTATACTACCATACTTCAACAATTCCTCTCTCCACAAACCCTCCCTTGTAAACTCCATGAACATTTGCACCCTTCCAATAATCTGCAATCATTTTTTCCTCTGCAAACACGCTGGATTTCATCAAATTTCACCTTTAAGCACGAGCTCCAGGAAGGTGCAGAGGGAGTCTTCTGACTCAGAGTTGAGGATGGAGCGAGACAAACAAGAAGTGAGTGCGGTAACAGCAGCGAGGCCCGCAGACTCAATCTTGTCACTAGATGTCTGAAACACCTGCAGTGAAACATGACAAGATTTTATCATGACGGGCAGTAAAATTACATTTCTCATCATAACAGGAGTTCAACTACAGTATTTTCCGCACTACAAGGTGCACCTAAAAGCTTTTAATTTTCTCAAAAACCAACAGTGCACCTTATAATCCAGTGTGCCTTATATATGGAAAAGATTTAAAATAGTCCATTCATTGAAGGTGCACCTTATAGTCTAGTGCTGATTTTTTTAAGGGCATCTCTTGGTTTTGCAGGGATCATTTTTTTAATTAACAAAATTAGTAAAATACGATCTACAAATCTACCTTTTAAAGGTATTCTCAACAAACCTCTCTGCGCAGTGACGTCCACAGTCCCTCAAGGAACTCTGACAAATGCGAATGTTCATATTCTGCCACACAGGCAGTCTGGAAAACATGAAGTCAGGAGAGCTCAACAGATTTATATGCAGTTAGAGGCATACTTTAGAAAAACTGGAGAGTAGCCGACATTTCTCACCAGAGTCTGCAGCGAGTCCAGCTTTGCACTCTGAACGTCTGAGTCCAGTTTCTCAATGATGAGAGGTAACAGAAACTGTAGTGAAAAACACACGACCATCAGACCCTCTGGAAACATGTTGACGTTGATTCGCACAAACACACGGATAGTCTTACCTCAGCAAACCGTGGCGTCCCAGTGATGACGTCCCTCAGCATCAGGACGAGCTCCTCTCTGGTGATGCCGTGGGGATCATTGGGAGGCTGTGGGGTATATGAAAAGGTGGTGTGTATGGGTGAATGAAAGTGAGGCAAGAATAGACAAAAATTCACCAACAACAGATTTGTTAAAAACAAAACAAAACACCAAACCATAACATCCTACATCTAAAAACCATTTAAAGAATTTGTTTCTTTATTATCTGGTAATAACTAAAAAGATTAGCAGCATTGTGAGGATGTGTTGAGTAACACAGCTGTGGTTCTCTGTGGCGTAGAGATGGAAATGCATGTAAGCAGAAAACGAGGTAAACGCTGCATTATTGTTGCCCACACACAGCTTTCATGAGCATGCAGGAAGTCAGTGATGACTGTTTTGTCTCCTGCCCCCTCTGCTTTCACCACATTTCTCGTTCTGAGGCAAATGAGCAAACAAGGACTTACGGGAGTGAAGTCGATGGGAAAATAGCAGGATGTAACCTCGAACAGTTCTTCTGTGAATTTACCTGAGACAGCAGACAGGAAATTAACAGGAAGTATAAATCAATTCAAACATGGTTTAAAATTGGTCAGAGAAGAGCAGAGAAAATGAAAAGCAGAATGATGCTGAATGCTTGTGTGGACACCTGGATGTGCTCTCACCTAGTTCATAACCGCGGTGGATGATGTTCTTTGCAATCTGGAAGGATAATAGGAGGTTGCGAGGATCTCTCTCTCCATCCATCGACTGGATAAAACCAAATACAAAGTCTGCACCCAAACCTTTCAGTTCTGTTGAGGAGCAAGACAGAAAAGTATGCTTTACGGTCACGTTCTGCCAGGCGACTGAAAATGTTACCATCTGAGGGAACAGTTTGGACATCTCCCTCACAAAATGACATGAGATTATTTTTATTTCATGGAGAAGTGAAAAAGCATGCAAAAACAGAAAAAAGCATGAAGAAAAAAATTCAATAGGGGGTCTAAAAAAAAACAATAACAATTGACAAAAACTTAACTCATTAAACTGCTAAATGATGCAGAAGAAAATGTGAAAACTCTTTTATTACAGCATGGAAACAAATTTAAAAGAAACAAGGTGACAAATAACTCAATCCCACCGTCTTCTCTGGTCTCCATGAGGTTTATGAGCATGTTGTAGACGCAAGCTCTCTCCACTAGCATTAAAGACTAGAAAAAACAAAGGAAGAGAATGAGAGTAGCATAATCACACAATCTCAGAATGGATTTAGAGATGATTAGATAAATTTGCACAGGAAAAGACACACTACTGTAGCATCTTTCACCATATGAGATAAAAATAATTTGTTTAATTACAACACAGCGTGGATGGAGTCTCACCTGAACGTGAACATCCTGGAACAAAGACCTCAGCATGGACACAGCAGACCCAGGAGGTAACACTGTACATTTTGCCTGGGAAATAAAGCATAACACATGTTTATTTGACACTAAATACAGAATTTCCAAATGACTCTACAACATGCAATCTTAGATGAGAGATTTTAGACGCTGTCACAGAGAATCCTTCCACAGAAACACTCACCAGTGCCCCGAGCCCCTGCAAAACAGGCGGTGTGACGACATAATGGTCTTTAAGACGATTCTCATAGAAGGCAATGAGCACATCCACTGTGGACAAAAAATGACAGCAAGATAATAAAAAAAACTTCAATGAATGAGACAAGTTTTCTGCAAAATATAAGAAAATATGTGCACCTTCTCTCTCTGTAAGTCCTCCATAACACTCCTGTAAAACTTCAGAGAGAAGCTTGACTCCTCTGGCTCGAGTGTGAGGCTGAGAGCTGGTAAGACTCGTTCTAAAACAGCGGAAGAAATAAAAATGTTGCTTAAAAAAAATACAAACATTAATTACAATGCATGGATATTCAGTGTCCAAACTGACAAACCTCATGTCAGAATAAAAAATAATTTTCAAACTTTCTTCAGGGACTTGATTCCTAGAACACGTTTACGTTTCTTTGCTTTCTTGCTTTACACATATGACTTCAGCAGCTCAACACCTTGAGGTGTCTTTTGTAGAATTTGTTGTATAACAGGCTACACATCTTCAATGCAGTCCAGACCAGGGACTGCCTTGATCAGGGCAACATGCATTACTCTATTATATGAATGCACCTCTCTGAAATCACACCCAAATAGTTCAGAGACATTACTGGAGGAGTTATGGTTTGTACATGAGGAATTGGGGCCATATTTGCAATGGACTCAGTTAGATTACAGTAATCAATGTCTTGAATTAACAATATGGAGCTGCCCGCCACTCTATCTTCCCCTGCATGTGTTCAGGGCCGGTATATATATATACACACACACACACACACACACACACACACACACACACACACACACACACACACACACACACACAAACACACACACACACACACACATATGTATATATATACATGTTTCAACTAACTAGAGTGTGCCACTAATTTCCCTTCGGGGATCAAATCCATATATAAAATAAAAATAAAAAATTATATATTCCTGACATTTTAAAGATGTGAGATTACTTTAATATTTACAAAGACCTCACACCTTGTCTCGTTAGTGTTGCAACTGAAATAAGACAAATAATGGTCATATCTTACCCCAGTGCTTCCACTAGCTGCAGAACTGTAAACTGCCCATCTTTGATACCTGAGCAGACACAAAGATTTAGAAAATAAAGTAATGGACTACAAAGGTACAGAGAAAATGACCTCTTGTGGTTTTCACATTAAATTTACAACCAACATCAGAGGTAAAGAGTTCACTGACATGGTCATTTCATTTTGAGCTAGCAAACAGAATCGGGCCATATCCCAGCAGATTAGAAGCAAATGTCATTCAAGTGATAAATAACTTGAATGACAGTTCAACAAAAGGCAAGGAATTCGTTCATTTCGTGTTCGTGTAGGGATTAAATATGCTGATCACTATTACTGCGGGAGGGTTTTTGAATGTTGGGTTTGTCGCACCACACAGGATGTTGTAGCGCTAAGTTAGCTAACAAGTTAAACATCATGCTGCTGTTGCGCATCCTCGGAGCCAAACCAGCAGCTTGTATAATATTTCATGACAACGAGGTTTTCCGAAAAGAACAAAGAAAACATGCTGAATAAGTCTTTACCAGTGACTGAGTCTTTGGCCTTGCTATCTTGCAGTCCTGAGACATATTCCTCCACCAGCGACAGCAGCAAGGTGCTATCTGCAGCCATCGTGCCGCTGTTATTCAATAGAAACAGCGCATGCGCGGAAAGTTGTGAGTGAAAGGCTAAAGGAGTTAATTTTGAACAAGCGTTCAAAAAAAAAAAAAAAAGGACAGTTGTAAAAAAAACCCTCTTACTTACAAATGAATGACTATTTACTTACACCTGAGTTTGGTGAAACGCTACTTGCTTATTGCTGAAGTAATAAAAAGCACACATCCCATTCTTTGGTGCTGCCTTAAAGTGTCGTCCGAATTTCAAAACACAACACTATAGCAAAAATATTCCTGTTCGACAGCCCTGCTATGCATTGTCCCTACTTTAATCGAGACACGGCTTTGTAACATCAAGATTTTTATTAATAATCACCACGATTATTGTTTTGAACCACTAATAAAACAAAAAACACAGAAACCACACATAATATTTGTCTGATATAACCTAGAAATGCTTTTTCGCAGTCGCTTCGACCATGATCTTCTTTCTTCCAGACGTCAGGGAACCCAACACCTGACTACGTGCTGACGCACAGGCGAATAAAGAAGTTCGGTGGCGCCGTCCCTACCCCTGGTCACCTTTACGTGCAGAGGGAAAGTAACGTTTGGGGATTAAAAGAAAGGAAACGGAAGAGAACTTCAAACAATGAAAGTGCTATGACAAGAGCTGCAGTAAAGTCTAACTATCCGCAGCATTTTTAAGAAATTTCATGTGTCGGAAAATGTGTGTGGAAGTGTGCGGAAGTTTGTGTTTACTGATGTTGTCGTAGCTAGCTCGTTGGCCCTGTTAGCATGTTAGCGGGAAGGTGCGCTCGGTCTGCGCTGCTGGACGTCAACATTATCAAGTTAGCAGGGAAGTTAGTTAACTGACATGTTGCTCATTAAAGCTGTATCGTAACCCTTTAAAACCGTTTTGCAGATGCTGCAGCGGGACACTAGTTTGCTTTTTAAACCATAGAACGGGCGACGGGCTTTTGATGTGGGTGCGCTGAGAAGTTTGTCAAAGATAAAATGCTCATATAGGTTTAGTGTTAATGTAAAGACAAATTCAGCGCTATAAAAACATCGACTCTTTAATGCTACGGATGATCTATTGGGTTTGCAAAACTGGACAAGTCGTCCTCATTGGACCTAACATTAGTTCGACGTCTTCACTCGTGATGGGCCCCGTTTTCAGCTAATAGGACGCGTAGAGAGAATCCTCAGCCCTCCGACCATGGGAGGATGTGTAGGGAGATACTTGGACGGCTGGGAGGACACGCAGAGCCGAGGATCATCCAGGAACGGCGGACGAGGAGGTGAGAACTTCAGTATGGTTGTAGTTAATGTAGTTAATGTAATGTAATGCCACACTGCTGCTTTAACATTTCTCCAGTGTACTTTAATCCCAAACCATGGCATTGCCAAATGGTTTCAACATCATTTGCAGGGTAAGTGTGATAACCTCTGAAAGGCATCTGGCATTCAGCTTGATGCATACACATGCATAGTTCACAGTCTAATGCACAGATAAGTGTTTCCTCATGTGAATCAGTTAGAGAGTGATCACCTTCAAAAAAATAGAGAAGGGAGGACATGGGTAAGGTTGCATTTTTGTTGTTACTGTACTTAAGATACAAGAGTACCTACAATGCAGTTACATTTCACCTTTATTCTGACATTTCACAAAGACTCTAACATTGCAGAGTCTGTGTGTCTGTTTGTTTCTGGCCTCTACTTAACAAACACCATTCCACTGCTTTCAAATACTGCTCAGAGAATGTTGTTATTTGCTTCTTTTTCCATTACATACTATGGTGAAACCCTGCAGTGCTGAGGCAAACTTTGCTGTGAGAGCCACTGTCATTATTGCTAATTTACCTACACTATATCTAAATTTGACTGACATTGTAGACATAACAAGGCTGGCAATTTTCTCACCCAGCAATTTCAAGCTTCTCTCTTGATCTTGCGTCTGCTAGTGTCATGCGGTAGTACGATTGCCATGTGAACAGGACATCACACTACAGTTTTAAGGTGGAGTTCGTGACCAAGTAGGAGGTTGTGGTTATGGTGAATGGTGACACTGAGGCAACAGTGTCATTGATCCCTAAAGCTATTGAAACGCTAGACTTTTTTTCACATCAGGGACTTTACATCCTTTTAGATTCAGTACTGACCTTCCTAGAAAATGGTTATCTCCAAACACAAACATTGTAAAACTGCTGCTATATCTCATTACATTTTTGTTTGGGCGTGACAAATCTGGTGACAGAATTTGGAATGTTGTTCAGCACTTGGCCAAAGTAAATGTTTTATTTCCATCCAAACTAAACCCGGTACAACAGGCGCCATACAGTTGAACTTCTGCATAGTTTGTAATCATAGAATGTAAGTAGCATTATCGTTTAGTATTTTATGGTGGGACAAATGAAAATTCTTACTGTTTTAGGATGATTAGAGCCTTTAAGGGGTTGCAGGTTTATGAATGCTGTCAGAATTAGGAAGAAAAATAACTATAGGATCATGCTGAGAAGTGATGACATTTTTGCCAAGTTAGAAGATGTTTGCTTCTATCAGACATGATGTATGAACATGGCCGACTGTGACTTAGGTGGTTACAGCACCATCCACTTATCGGAAGGACAGTGGTTTGACCTCCAGTCGAGTTACTCAATCTAAACGTGGTCCCCAGACAGGGTAAGGACCGTCTGCTGCTCCTCAGGAACATGTCAAATACAGGGAACTATTTTTTCCCAGGGGATCAATGAAGTACGAAAGAGAAAGAAAAAAATACAGCTCATTGTATTGTTGGCACTGTCAGCATATCTGAAGCTGAAGTTCCCTCCATAGTGACTGTTTAGGAATCTAGTGTCTACTACTCCTCAGATTATGTCCCTTTTTTCTCCAAATGATGGAAAGTTTTTCTGGCTTTCTCCAGCAGGAATTCATTCCATTTCACATCACAAAGACAGGGCGTTTTTAAATTTCACTTTCTGACCCTTGGCTGTGTGACTGTAAAATGAGCATGAAATAGAGATTTTTCAAGATTAATATGACCCTTCTTTCACATTGTTCTTTGCAGAAACATATTTTTTTATGACTAATATTTTGTAAGATTTTTCAATTTTTGAACCTCTTTTGTATTCCAGGCTGATTTTGTCAAGATGCTTTGGTGAAGATGAATTCTTAATAAAAGTCAAACTGGCAAATATGGGAAACAATGTGCAACAAACCCTTCGCCTCTGAATTTGTAATAAATTCCCAGCCTGGTCCATAAAAATGTGACTCTCTCGAAGGAAAACTTAATTAAGTGGATATTTAGGCTATCAAACGGAAGGTCGAACCTTATAAAAGCGATAACTTTTCAGAAATCACGTTCTTATGTGCATTCACACGTATTGTCTCCTTCCAGAATCCTTAAACTCCTGTGTTTGTGTCTTGTTTTTTTGTGTCCTGACATGGAGCACAGAGAAGGCTTGTTTATGGTGCATATAAGTGACACTCATAAACAGTTCACAATAACATCGTCACATAACACCTGCTTTAATGAGTCCAGCTAGAAGAAAACACTTTTGTATGTTGCCTCATGTGTCTACATAATCTCTCTTCAGGAGGGTCGTTTGTCAAATAGCCATCTTTTATTACCTAATTTTTCCATACATGCAGAACTTCTTACTTCAATTGAATATAACTTTTGGGCTTCATTTACAAATAGTGGCTGGAGGTTTAAGGCAGTATTTTCTATGTTAGACACTAAATTAATTTATTAATTCCTTATAATTCGTATTTTTAGCTAACCCATCTGATGATTTTTGTGAAACTTAAATTCCTATGCTATTACTAATTCCAGCTGTTCAGAAAATATCCCCAGTAAATGTGCAGTTGGTACAGTAGATCATGAAAAAATAATGAATGCAAATCATCCTTCATAAGAACAAAGGTTTGCAAATCAGATAAAACAGTTATAACATTCTGCTAGTCTTGACTTGTAAGACACAGATTATATTGGATGCTGTTCTGTGGATCCATGAAACAAAATTATAACCTTTTTGACAAATGGATGAATGGTATGTCTGGAGCAAGGAGACTGAAGCTGCTGCTGAATAGAACACCGGACACTTAAGTCTGCTGATGGTGATGTTCTGGAGATGCTTTGCTTCCTCAGACACTGGAAAACTGCAGCGAATGGATTCATATGGATTCTGTTAAGGAAATATCTTGTCTATGAGGAAGTTATTGGATGTTCCTAAAGGAAGGTGATACCTCAAGTTCATCAGAGCTTGGTTTCAATAGAAATCCTGGATCATTCCAGAGGCCATTGCAGTCACCTGATTTAAATTCCATAAAAATTTTTATGGGATTTGTTGACGTTGTCTGCAGCATGTATGCCCAGAAATGTTTTTCAATTCTAGTCCTTTGTCCACGAGGAACGAGTTAAGATTCCATCATTAGCCAGAATCTTCCCTCCCCTCCTGGTGCTAATCTTACACCACCCCGTGTCCTCTAAATTACTCCTCTTAAGCCGCCCACACTATAAATAATTAGTTTGAAAGAAATGCACCCTCTCGAGTGTGTGCCATTTCCTTTATACTTATCTCATTTTCCATTTCTCCATTCCTCAATAATTGTTATCCCTGCCTGGAAGGGATTTGGACATATAAGATAGGATGGTTAGGAATGTGTTGGTGTGTATAAAAGGTGCTCATTGACAACATAAACTAAAGTAGCTTGTAGTTGAAAGAATTTAGTTTAGGGCCTCTTCACAGCTTAATCTGTTTAAGTACAACCCCAATTCCAAAATGTGCGATGCTCTGCAAAACATTGATAAAACAGAATTTGAAGCCTTCCTAATTTTATTTGGCCTTCAGCTCAATTGAGGCCAGTACAAAGACAATAAATCTAAATTTGTTGTTGTCCATTAAGCTAATGGCCTTTTTCCAAATATATGCAGTATCTAAATTTTAAACGATGACAATGAGGGGGGATAACTTGCACATTGGTGAAGACACCACTAATGCTGAAAGTACAAACAGCTTTAGGAACATGTTTCTCTTCAGATGTCTTTTATAGAGACAAACAATCACTTGGTTGAACAGAATGGTTGAACATGCTGCTGAGCAAACTGTCGATTGCAGTCAAACATGTTGGTTTGCTGTTCTGACTCCGTCTTCTTTTCTTTGTGTGTAACCCCAGGCTGCTAAGATAAGTGCTGACATAGGTCTTCTGTGTGTTAATGTTGTATGGTGGGAAACACGGGTAAGGTTACAAGTCAGCAAATATAGGCCACAGATGGTTCACGCATCATACAAACACTGTATGACCTCATTTTACATTTGGATGTTGTTATAAAAAGGCTTCTATTCATTTGTCTGTTAGTGTGACTATTTTGTATTAAAATTACTATTCCTGAACATTCAGCCTCATCTTGCACATCACATCTCCCATCATTTAAAGCAGCAGTGTTTTCTTAGTGGCTTATGTCTCTGTTGATCACTGTGTAGATCTGATGCAATGCATGTTGATTTGTATGGAATTGTTTAAAAAAAACTATTGTAGTGACAACACTCAGCCCTGGTCAATTTCTTTTGAGGGAAACATAGTTTTGTTTCTATAATCTCTCGTGTTCCAGAGCCACAAACCTATGAAGGAATAAATAAAATACTAGAAACCCCATATAGAATTCTTAGATACCATGTGCCACTGCTGTGTGAGGGGGAAATAAAAAATCTAGGTCTCTCTTAGAAATGTCTAAATATGAGAAGGAATTTGTTTGTCCTCTTGAGTTTCGAAGTGCCAGTTTTTGTCCTTATCTTCGTTGTTGTTCCTCTCACTACAGGACGTAACGAGCCTCTGAAGAAAGATCGTCCAAAGTGGAAGAGCGACTATCCTATGACGGAGGGCCAGCTGCGGAGCAAGCGCGATGAGTTCTGGGACACGGCACCGGCCTTTGAGGGTCGTAAGGAGATCTGGGATGCCCTGAAAGCTGCTGCTGTGGCCCTGGAAGGGAACGACCATGAGCTAGCCCAGGCTATAGTGGACGGAGCCAGCATCACGCTGCCACATGGTGAGATCAGACCGTATATATCGTAGATCACAAAGAATAAAGCATGTTACACAGCAATGTCTTTGACTCGTTTTCAGGTACTCTCACTGAGTGTTACGATGAACTTGGGAATCGCTACCAGCTTCCTGTATATTGTTTGGCGCCACCGGTAAACCTCATCTCGGAGCGCAGCG
This sequence comes from Antennarius maculatus, assembly GCA_013358685.1. NCBI lineage: Eukaryota > Metazoa > Chordata > Actinopteri > Lophiiformes > Antennariidae > Antennarius > Antennarius maculatus. The sequence continues at coordinate 6,305,992 of CM023626.1, read as the reverse complement.
ACGACGACCCCAGCGACAGCCCAGAACCCCCTGCAGCCCCCAAAAAAGAGTTTCAGCTCAAGGTACGATAGCACTGTTTTACCCTATTAGTGGGAGTTAATTGGAACGTAAATAGTCTCTTAAAAATAATTTAAATACTGATGGACATCAGGAGGGATTTGTCTGGGCAGAATAAAGGAGAAAGTCTTATTTTGCCATATCTATTTAGAATATAGAATGTTGAAATGTGATGGCTGGGTGACAATTCTAGAAAATTAAAGGCTTGGTTTCACACATGAAACCGTAAAAGCAGAAATGCTAGGCTAGCTGTCAGGAAAACGATTCCCCATAAGTCCTTCCTGCTACAGGAGATGCTAATTTAACCATTGATGCATCCACTCCTATTATCACTCAGTCAGTGGCAAATTGTGTACAGACCGTGAAGGTCATCGGTTATATTCCAGTATGGTAATATCTTACTGTCGGACTGATTGTGTCTAGTTGATTTGTAATTCATGGTAGTAGCTCAGTCCATTAGGGACTTGGTTTGGAGACCTGAGTGTGACCAGTTCAAGACCCACATGGACCAAAAATATTGAGTGTGAAGAGGTAGTTAGAGAGGTGTTCAGTTCACCACCTGAGCCCTGCAGAGATGCCCTTTAGCAAGGCACCGACCCCCACCAGTTTTTTGTTGGGCGCCATGTGGGAGCCCACAGCTCTACCGTCATTCTTTCCAAATTTGCATACTTGTGCGTGTGTGCTCTGGCCTGTATATATGTGTGTTGAAGTACAAAACTATATAAATCTGTGTGTTAGAGGACAGATGTGTTCCCATTCAGAGCTGGATACTGGTCACTTGAAAAAGTTAATGTAATATAAAGATAACAAAATCTGATCCGGACACTGTTGCTTGTAATGCGAACATAGTTTTCATTTCTGTGTCATAATTTGACTGATACTGATTTCACACTTCCTGTTACCTGAAGGTACGGCTGTCCACAGGCAAGGACCTGCGCCTCAGCGCCAGCATGGCTGACACCATAGGGCAGCTCAAGAAGCAGCTCCAGGCTCAGGATGACATCGATGCCGTCCACCAGCGCTGGTTCTTCTCTGGGAAGCTGCTCACAGACAAGACGCGTCTGCAGGACACTAAGATCCAGAAGGACTTTGTCATCCAGGTCATTGTCAACCCGCTGGCCCTGCAGACCTCTAAGCCATCACCCACCACCACTGCCTCAGTGCCTGCATCTGAATAATCAAGGATGCAGAGAATGGATGGATGGATGGAGGCGTGGGCAGTGAGGTTAGAGGAAGATGCTGAGGGGCCTCAGCCGGACCCTCATAATATCAGGATAACTCGTTAGCTTTTTAAGATCAGCTGCTGTTATTGAAATGATACAAACTGCAAATCTACATTTCTGCTTTGGAACAAAAACACATGGGAGAAACTGTATACTGCTGCCTTCTTATGTCAACTAGGTGTCATTTATTTTGTCCTGGGCTGCTCTCTAAGTGAATAGTCAGTACACTATCTCTGCAGATCCTCGTCTCTGTCTTTTTTGGACTAAAGCTCTGGATGAAACATCTTCAGTATTTTACACACAGGAATCCTGGCGGACTCTGCGTTAATGCTAACTAAGTGCCAACGGATGAAAGGCAGACGTGTTTGTATTGGTTCTGAAGCACAGTTCTACTTCAATGCCCATCAACTCTGCAATCCTTGTCTCCTCCCAGGAATAGGACGGGCTGGCAGAGTCAGATACCGAACACTTGACTCCTTTTTTATGGCTTTCATTGAGGAAATAATATAAACTGAGCTGTTTTGCACATTTGAAAATTATGACTATACTTTTCTGGTAGTCTGTCTGTGCCTTCTACAAGATAAGACTAAAAGGGTTAACGTCCTCGATGGTGCTATTTTTAGCATGGGACTAAGACATCTATATTTTTCTAGATTCACAATTAGATCGATAATACAATACTGTGCCTGTGTCCATTCGGCCCATGTGACAAATCAGTTTGATGTAGCTCACAAAGACAGGACTGTTTCTGATGTGTTGAAGTCAAAGCGCCGCAATCAATCACACAATCTCGGGAAAGATCATTACCTATGCAATAGGTTGTACAAGCTGCAATATTGACCACTTAGTGATGCTTATACCACTAGCGACACAATACTGCCCTGCTGTATTCAGTTGTGTTGCTAAGGGCTAGTTGTCCGTTTCCTCACTACATGATGAATGTATTGCTCTCCTTTGAAGCTGGATGTTGTCCAGAATACCTTGTTGTTCACGTCACTTGTGTTCCCTCTGCGTTTTGACCGTCATCACCAGCACACAATAGGGAACCGCTGCGTACATGTTCTATGTGGGATCGGTCATGAGATGTTAGTGGAGCCATGAACTGAAATAAATAGCTGGAGGCTGTTGATCATCATTGGAAATCACAGTTTTGAATCCTAGAGGAGGGTTTATCATTTTGCTGACATAAATATGCTTTGTGGGCCGCTCCGCTGATTTAGACACGGACTAATATTTGACATGGCTAACCCTACTCAGCCTGTAAAAGCACTTCTTCTATCTTTTGTTTATCTGTGGGAGCTTAATTGGCTCCAAGAAACTAGCCTGAAGGATGTCAGGATGATCTCACAACATAATCACTGTTATAGCACACTGCATAAGAGATATTGCTGTTCATTAAAGGTGTGTCATGTTGCTGTCTTAGCAGAGAAAAAGGTTCTAACATGAGATGCTGTCCAGCAGAATTATCAGGATTCAGTGAAATTTCCCACGTGCTTTGTCGGTGCCCTAGATGTGTGCATCTCATAATTGGCTTCTTTAATTTGCTTATATTTAGATTTTTTTTATCCACTTTTGAACTTAGATTTTTACGTTCAATTATGATATAAGATGCGGTCAGTCCACTGCAGCTCATATTTGTTTTTCCACATTCAGGGCATCAGTGTTCTTGGAACCAAAATTTCTATCATTTGAATCCATCCCACAGCTTGTTTACCTGTTAGTTTTTTAAAGGGAATTACTGAGTCCCTTTAAACCAGGGGTGTCAAACTCGATTACATAAGAGGCTGAAATTCAAGACACAGCATATGTAGTAGGTCAAATAGTCATTACATTTATTGTTCCTGTAATATTTTGACCTGAAAAAGTCAATTTGAGGAGATTATAACTGCTTTTCTTTCAATAGTGGATTGGTGATTCAGCCATGAGTTTGACACGTGTGTGCACGTGACCACAATTCAAGTAACATTTTCAAGTATTTCATTGGTTTTTATAAGGTTTTTAAAAAGTAGGTCATATTTTGGAGGAGCGACAAATCTTTCTTTTCCTAGAAAATTTTTTATCATTTTAATTTTACATCTAAACTTTTCCAGGCACATGCTGTTAAAGACTGCAGTCATACAACGCTAAAGTGCAGTAACCACAAAACTGCCTGAGGGGGAAAAAAAAAAAAAAGCTTTTTCTGTTTTCTGTGTAGTGCAGCCATGTAAAAAAATAAAAACCCTCAATAGCTCTGAAAATTTGGCAGTAAAAAGACACCCTAAAGTGTGAATTTAAAGGCCTCTGTTCTGTTCATCATCCCTCCTCTTCCTCTTCTTTTTGTTTGTGTATACCAGTTCACTTCATGTGTTTGGTATTAAGGGAAGCCTTTACTGGACTCTATTATCATATTAACATACAGTTATACACAGCCGATAGTGATTACTTTGTCCATTGCTCTGATTGATGGATTGTTAAATTATTTATGGTAGTTTAGAACTTTTATCATTTTAGCTAAATTCAAACTTAAGCTGGAAATTCTAAATGTTCCTAATGTGAAATAAAGTATATCTGTCTATATTGTTGTTTTTTTATCATCTCTCTCAACCACACACATTCTGCCTTTTGTGTCTTTAACTGTTTTAACTTGGACTTCCAGGTTTTTTAGCAGAGCATTGCGATAAAGCATTTATGCCCACTACTACAACCTGTGTGAGTACTACTAGCTTGTCTAGTAGTGTGATTTTAATATACTGTATACTACTATAACTAGTACAATTACTGATTATTTACTATGATGACAGACTGCCAGAGCTTTTTCTTCAACCACAAGCCAAAACTCAAACAATTCTGTATACTGTAGTCCCACAAGAAAATGTTGCATGTTTGGAGAGACAGTGGACCTGCCTCTATACTGTTGTGTTTTGTGATCATCCACACTACATATTAATACAAAACAAAGGCAATCACACACAAAGCATTAAAAAATAGTTCTACTTGATGTAGCACAAAGGTTATGGAACACCTAGAAATTTCATCGGTGAAAAGGCATTAAATCCTTTGATATTTTGATTAGTTGTGTGACTTTCAGCAGCAATAAATGCTACCAAACTCCAATGAAACAGGGAGCAGAGTTGTACTAATTAGCATAAGTAACTTGATCCAGGTCTCTCTGAATTCGAAAACAGACACATGACCCAACATTCTCCTTCAGAGTTTTGTGATAGAGACCAAAATCATATTTTCCCCGTAATAATAAATCTTCCTGACTGAAGCAGCAAAGCATCCCAAAAGATCCTACTGCTATCCATTCTTTAATGCATGGAAAATGTTTTTTCAGAATGGGGGAAAGCAGTCGCCCTAACGAACACCAGAAATGTACGTGTCACGCATTTTTCATTATATACACTCAACAAAAATATAAACGCAACACTTTTGTTTTTGCTCCCACTTTTCATACTGCCCACAATAAAAGGCCACCCTGAAATGCGCAGTGTTGTCTCACAGCAAAATGCCACAAGCGTTGAGGGCGTGTACAATTGGCATGCTGACAGCAGGAATGTCAACCAGATCTGTTGCTCGTGCATCGAATGTTCATTTCTCCACCATAAGCCGTCTCCAAAGGCGTTTCAGAGAATAGGGCAGTACATCCAGCCAGCCTCACAACGGCAGACCACGTGTAACCACACCAGCCCAGGACCTCCACATCCAGCAGGTTCACCTCCAAGATCGTCTGAGACTAGCCACTCGGACAGCTGCTGAAACAATTGGTTTGCATAAACCAAACAATTTCTGCACAAACTGTCAGAAACCATCTCAGGGAAGCTCAACTGCATGCTCGCCGTCCTCTTCGGGGTCTTAACCTGACTCCAGATAGTCGCTGTAACAGACTTAAGTGGGCAAATGCTCACATTCAATGGCGTCTGGCATGTTGGAGAGGTTTATATTGTTCAGGGCAGATGGCAGACGGCGTGTGGGGCGTTGTGTGGGTGAGCGCTTTGCTGATGTCAATGTTGTGGATTGAGTGGCCCATGGTGGTGGTGGGGTTATGGTATGGGCAGGCATCTGTTATAGACAAAGAACACAGGTGCATTTTATTGATGGTATTTTGAATGCACAGAGATGAGATCCTGAGGCCCATTGTTGTGCCTTACATCCATGAACATCACCTCATGTTTCAGTAAGATAATGCATGGCCCCATGTTGCAAGGATCTGTACACAATTCTTGGAAGCTGAAAATGTCCCAGTTCTTGCATAGCCAGCATACTCGCCAGACATGACACCCATTGAGCATGTTTGGGATGTGCTTGACTGGCGTATACGACAGTTCCCACTAATATCCAGCAACTTCGCACAGCCATTGAAGAGGAGTGGACCAACATTCCACAGGCCACAATTGACAATCTGATAAACTCGATGCGAAGAAGATGTGTTGCACTGCATGAGGCATATGGTGGTCACACCAGATACTGATTGGTTCCAGATACTGATTGAGTCCCCAGACCCCCAATAAAGCAACCCCCCCAAACCTGCACATTTCAGGGTGGCCTTTTATTGTGGGCAGTATAAGGTACACCTGTGCACTAATCATGATGTCAGATCAGCATCTTGATGTGGCACACCTGTGAGGTGGGATGGATTATCTCAGTGCTCACTATCACACATTTAGACAGATTTGTGAACAATGTTTGAGAGAAATGGTAATATTGTGTATCTGGAATGAATTATAGATCTTTAAGTCCATCTCATGAAAAATGGGAGCAAAAACAAAAGTGTTGCGTTTATATTTTTGTTGAGTGTATATAACAGTTGTGAGTTCTGCATATATTAAAACTATTCTGATGTGATTTAGTTACTCTAAAGAGATAATAAATATTCCTCAGAAAAACTAATGTAAAATGTGGATTTAGCGATCTTGCTTCTAATTCTAGTTAGGGTACTGGACTTTCCTTTTTTGGCCACCTCTAGTGAAGCAGGAAAAGAATCATTGTTACAAAATAAAAATCTGAAATTAAAAAAACATGAGATGGTAATACTTACGTTTGGACATCATATACCGATAATTGAAATGTATTTTATCACGTATTTTTTCCACAATAAATTTGTCTCTTTACTTTGGTTATAGATAAATCGGAGTTTGCGAGTTCACCAAATTTTTGTTATGTTTTAGAACGTAATCGAAAATATTATCGACGCTCAACTCGTCATGTCTGACCACCTTGGCGACACACAATAGTGACGTCAGTATTCAGCGACAACAGAATTTCATGTAGTACAGTATACCAGTGTCGTAGCTTGTCAAAAGTCGTCCCTTTCGCATTAGTAAAGGATGTCTACTGCTATGACCTTTGGGTCGAAGACTTTTACGCCCCGGGCTCCTGATAAAGGAGCGTTTCCTCTGGATCATTTCGGTAAGATCAGACAGAGAGACACCTTTGTTCCAGATTTAAAGTTGTTTAAAGACAGACATGAAATCAATTTGTTACAGATTAATAACTCATTTTGCTGTCGTACAGCGTTACATGCTCGTCTTTCTTTTATTCGGGAGATTATTGTTCATTACAGTACTACATTTTGCTGCGAATAGTTTCCTTTTAGTATAGCAAATACTAAAGTATGTGCCACCCACATATTAGTTTGACTTTCAATTCAGGGTAATAAGTAGATTAGAGAGTAGAGTAGAACTTTCTTGATCCCTTAAGGAGGTTCCGTCTGGGAAAGTTGTTTATGATGAATATGATGAATTTATGATGAATAAATTGGATTCTGCGCTTTCTCTGACAGTTCTTTCTCACTACGGAAAAGCATGAGGGCCAGATGAGCATGAGGACTTTAAAATCGAAAGTCAGAGTTTTAATATCCATTATTATTCATTCCATTTTACAGATGTTGTTTGCATGGGTTGCTGCCGAGATCCGTTGAAAACTTATCCCCAGTAGCACCTTTACAAATACATTTAATGTGAAAAATGTTAGCGTGTTCATTACTTATTTTAACTGCTTATACACAGACTTGTTTTTTTCCCCTCACAATTCCTGCCTTATTATTGATGAAATGTTGAAGTCATGCAGAGAATCATTATTTTCAAGCACAAATAAGGCAAGTCTTTCATATGGTGAGCTACAGTTTAAAGTGTTGAAAAATTAGCCAGCAATGTTAGTGACAGAATTGAACTGCCTGGTGACAACTACCAAAGTTCAGTGACAGCAGAAAATGAAAACTTTCACATGTTAACACGAACTGCCAGGTGGGAGAGCGACTGACTGTAAAGCTGTAGTTGGAAATGGAAACACTGCACACCTCAGTGTGTCTTGTCTCATGTCACTTTAACACGTTCCTCCCACATGAGGAGGAATTGTAGAGTCACTGTAAATACAAGATGTGTTTGAGACAGGTGATAGAACAGGGAAACGTCAGACTCATGTCAGAGTCAATCAGATTTCAGCTGCAGTCTGTTGAAAAAATGAGTATTGTATGCAAAGGGAATTATCAGTCAGGTTATAAAATTAAAGTAGCCTTTCGAATTTTCAAGCATTTTAAAGAATGATGTCAAATGACTGCTTGATCAGCTGTGACATCTGCATGCAAAAACCTTCATGGCTGGACCATCACACTGAAAGTGTGGTTTTTTTACAGGTGAGTGTAAAGCTTTCAAGGAGATTTTCATGACGTGCCTGAAAAACAACAGTTTTAACAGCTCCAAATGCCGCCTGCAGTCCAAGGAATATCTGGAATGCCGCATGGAGCAGTAAGAAACTTCCCTAAAAATATATACCGTAAATATTGTTAGTGTAGGGTCAAAAGTTATAATTTTCACAGGAGCTGGATAATTCCCTTGCTATTTTGTGTTTCCAGTCAGCTGATGACTCAGGAGCCTCTTGAGAAACTGGGATTCAAGGACCTGATGGATCCTCCTCCCAGACCAGCAGAGGAAAATGCCAAATTGTGATTCCGTTGCACCACCACAGCTGCTGTTTAAGAGATGCATGGGTGGTGTTAAAGTGAACTTATCACGTCAAACACTTTATTGTTAATGGGACAAAAGGCTACTGTGTGACGCTTGGGCATAAAGGCTTTATGGCCTGTGGTTACAGAGCAAAAATGTATTAATCCTTTGTGTTCATATGAAAAAGTTGAGAATGTAAATGTAATTTGGTATGCAAATTTATATTTAATATTTAAAATGTGTGGGTATTTCTAAATTCATTCTTACCTTCTGGAAGATCGACACTAAACACATATTTTTTGAAGGACTGAGAGGAAGATGCTGTAGAGCTGGAGACTGCATTAATAATACTTTGTCAAAAGTTTTATTTTAGTTGCTATAGTCAGCCTTATTTTGAAATGTTTCAAAGAATATAAAACAATCATTTTTGTTTTTGTAATATTTTTATAAATGTATAAACGTAAAGATTTCTGCTCATAGATGGTTATGGTGTGTCATCTGTGTGAGGCCTGAAAAGTCGGTAGCAACATTTGCTTCTCTGTGGAAGAGAATGTTGGAAAAAGTGTCATTTACCGCATTTGTGCTGTGTGCATGCTATGTCTTTTATTGTATGATTTAACAAGCTATAATAAGTTACATGCAAGATGGTCTTAAGTTTTTCAAATTTCTACCTTTTCCAAACTTATTTTATGGAACTTTTCAAATCTCCTTCTGAGCCATTTTACTTGTGGGTCGACGCACTGCAGCAACGTCACAGTGGTAACGCTGTAGTGATGTAAACCAGGGACAAAAAAATGAAGAATTGGCAAATAAACCACCATATATAACAAACAAAGTGGTAACTGTCTGTATTTAAAGTTGCAGTAATCCAGCACATTATAATCCTCATATTCAGAAATGTGTTTCGAGGCACCTGGTTGGAAAAGAAAGGTTTAATATTCACCTGTGCAAAGAGTGTGGGACTCCACAAAAAACAATGACCACAGCCGGTCTTACATCAATAACAACCACCAACCAGGTGCATCAAGGTGCATAAACAAGCAATTCTGAAGGAATAATTCTCTGTGGATTCATCAGTGCAATGGCTTTCACATTACTCACGATCATTGGAGTCATTGTCCATTTAACGTCAGGCAGCTTTAAATATGTGCTAGTAAACTCTCAGGCAGATGAAAAATCCATCATTTAAGCAGTTATAACACTGGGCCACTTAGTGCCAGATTCGGACATTTTCAACTTTGTCCTTGTTGTTTGCTCATGATTAGCTTTGCAGCCGACTTTGTGTTCCTAATCACTACACCCAAACACACCTAGAAAAGTAAAACTGGTGTCACAGAGTTGATCCTTTTTCTTCCATGAATACATGTATTTTACAGTGCGGAAATGCAAGGTTTCACTGCTCATAGCAGGAATCAATCAAAGTTCATTTAGCAGGGTTCAGGTGAACATTTTGATTGTGTGGATGAAGATTTCAGAGCACAAAGAGAACCACTTATCCAAAAGTAGTTACTGCAATTTTATGTGTTCTGTTTACATGCTTTGATAGCAGGAGCAGTGATGGAGGCCTTTCCTGCAATACAGGTACTGTTTTCCTGCAATTCTACCTTTCTGTCAAGCCTATACCTCCTCAACATTATAGTAGTGCAAAAGGATTAAAGAATCTCAGAAGGGTCTGAAAACACTTGACCTCAATACATTTTTATTTTTTATTTAATTAAACTTTTCCCCCCTGGACATGTTATTACAATAGACTTCAGTATCACATTTGCATCATCAACAACAACCAAAAAAGAAAGAAAGGGTTGACGGCGAGAAGCCATTTGGCTTGCTAAATTCCACAGAATCAACATCTCTCTCATTACATTACGTTATAAACCAAATTCATACATTAAATGTCATATTTAGATTATTTTGGTACATTGCTGTTTTGAACCGTCCATTCAGTCTCAATTGCCGTGTTTCCACATGTCTTCATCAGTTCGTGGAGTGACTTTAAATTTTGTTAATGATATTTTATCGTCCATTCCGTGTGATGTAGTACAGATATTCAGGGGTCATAATATTTTTTTTATATGTAAGTGTAAGACAATTTCTCGTTTGTAGTTCTATGGGATACAAAAGACTACAACTCCCATTAGCGCTACCCTATCATATGACAGCGGTGTGTTTGGTCATGTGACCCAAACACCGCTCAGTCAGTAGCTTGTCCTATGTCGCCTTGGCACGAGCTACGAACAGAAACTCTTAATTCCTCTCAACAACATTCTACTCTGGGTAGACATGTGACGTCATAACTCTGACGTCAAACTCTGGCGTGCGTTTGGTGAAGTTTATGAAGTCTGACATTAGACTTTAGCCTCCCCTCGGCAGGCCTCTGTTCACCGTGCGAGCATCAGTTGTCACGCCGCGGTTGGGTGGGTCCAGCTTGGCCTCGGAGGAGGCATGAGGCTGGTGCTTTGCTAGCCTCCGCTCCTCGACCGCAGAACGGAATGAATCACGCCGGTGGGGAAGCGTCTAGCCCGGCTGTCACCGCTACCGGAGTCCCGCTGTCAGGATGAACGGTGAGTGTCGTCTGACCAACACACACCCTAAATGTCAAACCTGACACGAGTGGGGATCCGTCCTTGTGTCAGCCGCTGGAATCAGGCTGTCAGCCACGAACACGAGGAATTCTGCTGACTGATTAACTGCAGTGCAGCTCCTTCCGCTGTAACAATGTCCATTACAACATCCTCTTCACCCTGTCTGCCTTTTCAAACCCTGGTGAAATAAAAAAGTGATGTTCAGCTTTTATTTCAAGGAAAATAAAAGCTAATTTAACAGTAATCAAATATATTTTGACACGTTCCAAACGCGTGTGAGCGCTGCAACCCACGCATCTGGTCCAGTGGGTTGGAGACAGAAGTGAAAACTTTGTGTGTCTAATCTAAACATCAGTGTGAACGGGCTAAGATTTCGGATTCAGTTTTGGATTATTTTCACTGTCATTTAATCTGAAGAGGACATCAATCACTCTTTTAATTCTTAATATGTCAGGAAACAGTAAAAACTTTAGCCTCCCATTACATTTTGTCCCCATAATGACAAAATGTAATGTTTTTTGGTGCTAAAACTTTCTACCAGTTTTCATAAAAATCCAGAGACCAATTAGAGCACAGCTGCCTTTGCAAAAGTGTAGTTTCAACCATTCATCAATGACGTTTTGTTTTATTTGACCGAGAAATAAAATTTACTGTCATTCAGTGGAGATGTGTAAAAATGCCTCACGCTGAAGAAGCTGTGCACCAGAAACATACATTACCTTTCAGATTAATAAGTTTGCATGAGTTTTCTTTATAAATTTAAAAACCCCAATCAGAGATAATGTGTTTAGATTATGAATCAGTTATCAAGTGTTTTTTTTTTTTGCAAACCCAAGATTTTGGCTTTAGGCTTTGTACACGTTTCCATACCAAGGCCCAGTCCTTGCACCTTTTGTCTCTCCTTTAACTTTAAATTTAACAATATGCTGCCTGTGTTAGTCAGGAGGAGCTGGTTTATAAGATAATATTTATTTTGCCCCCTGTTTATATTTAACTTGATGCCTGCTCTTTGGAAAGCTCTTAAGAATTTTTACAATGTCCAGGAATGAAGGATATGTGGAAAGCACTTCAGTATTTTTTGTTTAATACATTTTATTCATCAATAATGATAATTTTTATGTAAATAGATAGCAAGAGATTGATAACGTTGAATCAGTGTTGTGTTTGTGGAATGTTAGCTGTATAAAACAAGCAGAAAAGGAGGAGCAGATATAAACACATGACACAAAGTGGGTATAGCTGTGCTTTCATCAGCGATTCTGCACCAAAAGCCGAAAGCATGTAGGTGGTAAAAAGTACAAGGTGCATACAGTTTGTATTCTTCAGAGCACACAAGCTCAATCCATAACTTTCCAGTTTATCAGGAATCGGTTTGTAAAATATCTTCATGTGGGAATTTTCATTAGTCACAAATGTTATCCTGAAAAGTTTACAGTCACTGTTGTGAGTGGTTAATAAATGATTTTAATGTGAAATTGCAAAAAGCCTCGTCCAGGTCTGTCCAACTCTGTTTCCATGCTGTTAAACTACACTGCCCGGCCCAAAAAAAAGTCACTGTTTGGGTTTAAATAAGCAAATTGCATGGTTTTGATCAGGGGTTGCTTCGGTTGGTCAGGTCTAGGCTCAGCAATATTATTCAGCAAAAAAATTAAGTCAGCTGAGTATCTGAATGTACTGAATGACCAGGCTATTCCATAAATGCATGTTTTCTCCCGGATGGCACGATCATATCCCAGGACAACAATGCCAAAATTTATCGGACTCTAATCGTGAAAGAGTGGTCCAGGGAGCGTGAGGAATCATTTTGGCACATCAATTGGCCCCCACAGTCCTGAGTTTAACCCCATTCAAAGTCTATGGGATGTGCTGCAGAGGACCTTGCAGAGTGGTTTGACTCCAATCGTCAATAGAAGAACTCGGCTAAAAATTAATGCAATTCTGGACAGAAATAAGTGCTGTGACGTTGTACGAGGTTGTTTAAACAATGCCGCGGTAAATGTGCACCGCAATCAAAGCTACAAGCAGTCCAACAAAATATTAAGAGTGTGTGACTTTTTTTTTTGGCCGGCCAGTGTATTTTGCCGGAGATCCACCTTGAACTTTGGGCTCATTGTCCGTTTCTAACCTGTTAAACTCTTTCATTGAATAATTATTAAAAATGAGCAACACTCAGATCACAAACTTCTGCCAAGGCAGTTCAGTTTCCCCAGTTTGTCATTTCATGTTAAAGCAACAGTCTCTTCATAGATTGATGTTCATCACAATGATGACTCCCACCATTTGGAATCATTTGGAATGCCTCTTAAGGTCAAAATCTAAAGCTGTCTTCTTGTTGATTGCAGTCAAGCCCTTTGAAACATTGTTTGTGAATCTGGGCTATATAAGAATAAATAAACTTGAAAACTTGAAACTTTGGCCCATGACTTTTTCCAGTGGTCAGTTTCCTTTCTGTCCTCCCTGACATACATAATTAATTGAGTCATACACAGACGTTTACCGTACTTCCTTTTCCTTGTCTGTTCAGGCACTCAGCAGAGTGATACCAAGAGACAGCACCTCCTGGAGAGGCTGCTAGATGCTGTCAAACAGGTAAGTTGGGTGATATTTTTTTTATTTAATGTCAGAGACAACATAGTTTCAGACTTGACTATGGCTCATCCAGCTTCACGATCATGAACGCAATTTGTCTGTCCATTAAATCTTGAGGTCTGATGGGCCTTAAGGCTTTTGATTCAAGTGAAGTCGAAGGCATGGGGATGTAAACATAACACCAAATGTTAGGAAATTTGTTTGGTAAGTCATTTCTTGGAAATAAACCTTATATCTTTGGAAAGCCTGTTCCTTCCCCTTTTAAATGTTGCCACACTTGAAAGGAACTTTGTGGGGTGAGCAGCAGAGGTAGTATCTGGGTTGCACCCATAAAAAAAATGTGACAAATTCGGAACAGGCTGCACACAGTCAGTCTCCAATCTTTTGGTGGAGGCAGCGTGACGCTGTGGGGCATCTCCCTCACCGGAAAAATAAGGCTCAACATCATTGGAGGTCATCTCAGTGCAGAGAGGTATAGAGATGAGATTCTGCAACCAGCGACAATTCCATACCTTCACAGTCTGGGACTAAACTTCATCCTCCAAGATGATAATACCCGCCCCCACAGAGTGAGGTTTATCAGAGACTACCTCCAAAATTTTGGAGTGTAGAGGATGGAATTTCCTGCCAGCAATCCAGACCTCAGATCCAGTGAACGCTTGTTCGTGTCAGAGTGACCGACACAACCACGTTGGTTAACTTACAAAAAATGCTGGTTGGAGAACAGGATGCCGTTCTGCAGCAGTGTGTGACCAGGCTGGTGACCAGCATGAGGAGGAGATGCCAGACTGTCGTGTGTGGTTCCTCCACACGCTGCTGAGGCTCCTGTTAGTTAAACGAATACACTGTTAAATTGCCAATATGTCTTGTTTCTTCAAGATTCAATCATCCGACAGGCTTTCCAATGATATAAGATTTATTTCCAAGAAGTTAAGAAAAATAAATTTCCTTTTTATGTTGTTTATGAAATTTATGATCTGGATCTGTTCATTCAGGGCCTAAATGGGTCCTTCTGTGCACAGTGTTTTACCATCGCTTTTTCCACACAGCAGGCGTGTGGAACATTTCACAAAAAGATCTAAAAATAGACTTGTGTGGATCTATTGACACAATTAAAGGTGTTGGGAAGAGGTCGTGAAAATGAGCCTCGCTCAGGCTGATTGTTGAAGGAATTTCAACTACATTGGGTAGAAACTGTTTGTTTTTGAGTGATATTCATCTGTGAATTTATTCGACAGATGTTTTGATCTGACACTCTTTCTGACGCCAGAGAAAATGAAAGAAGGAAGTTCATGTGCAGCATCAGAGAGAGTGGCAATGAGTTTGTAGCTTCAGACGGCAGAGTTTCCTCATAGAAGTTCCCACTTTTGTGTGTCTCATTAGTCAAAAAGCATTATGGGGGCTTTTATTCAAGTGAAGATTGGAGTTGGCGTTTATTATGGATCCACTGGTCTGCTTTTGTTTCTATTCAGCTCTATTTATCTGGTTGTAATCAGCCTTCAGACTTCCCAGCTCCTGGTCAAACAGCGGCATGCTGAGTGTCTCGTATTCCTCACACTTCTCAAACCGTTCACCATCAGTACATTCAACTTGCTTTCTATTCAGCGACTGCCTGAGTTTTAAACTGCTGAAGCCTTAGAAATGTGCTCATTGTGTGCTGGAGGCAGTTATCATTGTTCCCTTCACATCTTCGCAGTGCCAAATCCGCTTTGGAGGCAGGAAGGAGATTGCCACAGATTCCGACAGCAGGTATGAAACCCTGACTTTCTTTACTTTAATCTGTTTATTTAGTGCCCAGAGGTGTGTGTGTACTTCCAGGCCACTTGATGCCGAGGTGCTTTCGCTCTAGTATGTGCTTATCTCACCCTCAGCCTCTTGTTTGCAGGGTCTGGCAATGTGCTTGACTTTCTTCATGACTGAAAGTTACATTTGATTTTACATACAACTTTTTCTTTCACTCTATGAGCTTTACATTATTTCCCATCATATTTAAGCAGTAAAAATGTTTTGTTTAGCAATGTTATTGGCATTCAAAAAAAGTACAATGGGTGAATCAGATTATAATGCTGTCCAAAATAAATATTCTGTTTGTCACAGCTTCTTTTGATGAAACTCAATTTCTAGGTGATAGTTCTAGTTTTCGAACATCAATGTCAATTAATGGATGTTTTCTAGTTCCAAAAAGAGGTTGTATTTCTTGGCTGCAGCCCGAGTTTGAAGTGTTTGATTCAAATAAAAAAAAAAACGTCCATGAGGTTGTTTCAACGATACGAGTATGTCTTCCTCTCTGCAGGGTGATCTGTCTGTGTGCCCAGTTTGAATCCGTGCTGCAGCACGGTCTGAGGAAGAGCCGAGGCCTGGCCCTCACCGCCGCCGCTCTCAAGCAGGCTGCAGGCTTCAGCAGCAAGACCGAAGGGGGTAAGACGATGAACCGGCAGTAACTGAATGTTGGATTCCAGGCTGATAAGGTAAGGTGAGGTAGATTGAAGTTATAAAGAAGGGGTAGGTATGAAAATGCAGCTAAACTACCAAACCACATAACTGAACCAGAGATGGGTTTAGTTTAAGCAAATGAGCTTCCCCCGCTTCCCTGCCTTCAAACCTCTTTCTCTTGTCTGTGGTGGGCTGCACACCTGCTGTGGCTTAGCACTCCCAAAAAGTGCTGTCATTATGAATGCAGGTTGTGTTCAAGCATCGCTAAAACCCACAGAAGTTTAATTTTAAATTTCAGTCAAGTTCTCAAAAATCCCAAACAGCCTGTGGCACGCTGAGCTGCAGGGAATGTAGCAGCGAAATGAGAGCTGGTGCAAAAAAGAAGATATTTTTGATGCTTCCACTTCATGTTTTAATGCAGCCACACAAATACAACCCGAGTTTGATTATTTAATTCAGCCTATAATTCAAAAATAATTATATAGCTATAAGGAGATGGGTATTTGGGACCCCTCTTTATTCATATTTCAGTGTTATCCATTACTTCGTCCATTAGCTCATTACTTCAGCTAACTTTTCCAGCAGTTTATCCATTACTGCTCACTGGTTCCTCATTGAGGCAATGAAACGCACGAAGGCCTCTCTGCTGGTCGAGACACATTAGTTTTACATTAGAGCAAACTGTTTCCACGGAGTCATATTTAGGAACCTTGTGACTATTTGTACCAGACAGGGAAAGAAATGCATGACTTCTGAAATGGAGATCACGTTGTAATCATTAGCATATTTGACATTTTCCTGTATTTCACAGTCTATTAGCAGAAAGGATTGTTGGTGAACTTGTGGATTTGCAATTCCTGAATTAATCCGAGTCCTCTGACAGAACCAGAAATAGTATCCATGATTTTTATCACATTGTTTTGAGGTTATATGCTAATCGTATGCTAAAATATTAACGTGAAGGCTCGATACTTACATACATTTACCTTGTTCAGAGTCGTTTGGTTAGGTAGTGAGATTAGAGGTGAATGCAAAGTACGGAGAGGTGACAGGAAGCCTGGATAGAGCTGTGCAAACGCAGGTGTGGATGCTTGTTAATGAGAACCTGTTTTTACTACCTCCTCACAGACTTACCGAAAATGTTCGAGCACCAGTTCTTCACACATAAAAAATTACTGATTCTCCTCCTCTACCTTCCTCCTACCCTCTCTGTTCCTTGTACCTCTTTCAACTTCTCCAAACCCCACCACCCCCCAAAAAAAACAAAACCCCTGCCTCTAGAGCTGACGTTCTGGTTCTACGTGAAGGAGCACCTGAACCGCCATGAACTCCAGCGTTTCTACTCCCTGCGACAGATCTCCTCGGAGCTGGGCCGGGGTCGGGCCTGGCTGCGCTGTGCCCTCAATGAGCACTCGCTGGAGCGCTACCTGCACACCCTGCTGGCTGACCGCAAACGCCTGGGGTCAGTGTGTGTGTGTGTGTGTGTGTGTGTGTGTATGTGTGCTCTATGCTTGAATTTTAAAAAAAAAAAAGTATTGTAAGGAAATCAAATTTTTACATTTTCACACGGAATCTTTTTATGTTTTAACAAATTTTTATAAACTCACACATCCTTTTCATTAGTTTTCACAACATTCCTGAATATATTCACCTGCACCATTTAGCTCTGTACAGCTGGTATCACATCAGGTAGGCATACTTTCCATTCAGTTTTATTCAATGTTTATGTACCTCTTTTTTCTAGAACCTATTATGAAGACTGGGCTTTTACTCTGGATGAAGAGAGAGCCAGTATGCTCCCCACCATGGCTGCAGGTGGGTATGTGTTGGAATGTTTGCTAATATCAGGACTGAAACTATACACCAGTGTAGCAGGGACATGGATCTGTCTAACATAATATATAATGAGTGGCTAAATGACATCAAAAGGAAATACCTGTTTGTTTTATCTTGAATGTTATGCAGACTTTTCATGCTACATGCCAGCATTCTAAAGCAGACAAAGTGTGCACACGTTCGCATGTTTTTTCACATTATGAAACATTAACATGATAATAACAGCATGACGAAGCAAGGATGATAAGATGTTTAAGAGTGTTTGACCAGTTTGTTGGTTTAGGATGTAGGAGCAGCAAGGTGGTGTCTCTCTTTTTTTTAAATCCATCTTCAGTGTGCATTGTTGCCCTTCACTCGTTTAGCATGACTGGATAATTTTGCAATTAGTTACAGTATTTTCTGCACTATAAGGCGCACTGTCGGTTTTTGAGAAACTTAAAGGCTTTTAGCTGCGCCTTATAGTGCGGAAAATACTGTAATGATGGTGTTCCTGAACTGTTGATGAGTCCAGCTCAGATGAACACACACCCCACACACACACACGCACACGCACACACACACGCACACACACTTCTCTCAGCTACTGATATGTAATAAATGCTCTCCCTCCTTCTTTGTTCATCAGGTCTGAACTCCATATTGTTTGCCATCAACATCGACAACAGCGACCTCAACGGTGGTGTGACTCGAGGAGGGGGCCCGTCTGTGTCCCACCTCCTCAAGGAGTCCACGCAGGGCATCGGCAGCCTGTGGAAGGAGTCGACTCAAGGCGTCAGCAGCCTGCTGAGAGAGATCAGCACCGCTACAGCCGTGGTGCCGGGCTTTACCCCCAGAGCCGATGGAGCCTCGGACCCACTGCCTGTCCTGCCACGCAGCACCTCTGCTGGTATGAAATGACAAAATAATCACAGAAGTCACCAAAAAACATTGTTTTGTTGAAGCTGTTTTTCATTCTTATCCTAAAGTTTTTGCATGTGGTATCAAATAGAATACTCGCTAACGCACCGTCACTCTTTCTGTCCATTCAAAATCAACATTTACAAACCCAATTAGAACATAGTGAAGGGGCTGATGTGGCCCATATGAACATTTGGAGGAAACTAGTCTTGATTGAATGAAGTTTCAGGTTGAGTTTGACTTTTTTTTTTCTTTCTTCTTACCCAGACTCGGGGCTGAGAAAAGAGCGCCGGAGGAAAAAGAAAATCACCAACATCATTTCCTTTGATGATGACCTGGACGGGGGGGTGGAGGATGAGGAAGAGGAGGAGGGAGAGGAATGCTCTCAAAAAATGAGTGCGCTGAGGAAGAGCCAAACCGCTCCTGCTCAAAGCAGCGTGGAGGAAGGCATTGATCCTCTGGAGCCGGTCTTCTCTGAGCTGCCGGCGCAGAACGGTGTAGCTGAGGCACAGAACGGTGTAGCTGAGCCGGCCGTCGTCAGCTGGGTAGGCTCGCCTCATCACTCCCGTACCCCGCCTCCTGCCACTCCACCTCTTCCTGACAGTAAGAGTATAGACAACGAGGAAGAGGAAGATGAGGAAATGTACAAACCAAGGGCACAAGCCCAGGAGGAGGAGCCGATCAGCTCTGATCAGTGAGTCACGCACAAAATAGGTTCACTTTATTTTGCATTTGTTCACCGGGTGTATAAAACATTATAATTATTAATGTGTATGTATATTTTTCTTACTTTTAAATCAGCATATTATGGGCTGCTGAAAGTGATCCTTAAGATCCAGACGTCAATTTCTTCTGAGCGAAGTGATATGACACAATCTCATTTTTCATTACATTCTGATTTATTTTCTCACAGGATTATCTGCAACATCAATTGTGAATAATCTGTAAATCCTCTCATTAATAATATAATATGTGCATCAAATCTTTTTTTTTTTCTGTTTGAAAGTTATCGACCCTTTTAACAGGTATTAATCAACAGTGTGTTTCAAACATCGGTGCTCCAGTTGTGCACAGCTTCCTATGTACTGTACGTCTCCCCAAGTGTGTTCCTGACTGAGGTGTATTGTTTAGGGTGGTGGTCGGCAGCCTGTCCAGCGTGTCGTCATGGAGTCCCCTGCAGGTGATGACCGTCCACAGCAGCTCAGACATCCTCATTCCTGTGAACCCTACTGACCCTCAGACAGGTACTGAAGACACTGAATACTGCACCTGTTAGGAAAGTAGAAGTATAAAACACATCCTGGTACACTCAGTTATCTGCTTGTGTTTGGTGTTCATATGATTTGGAAATAGATGGTTTGTGGGGGGGGTCTGGTTGATCAGGGCGGGTTTTTTGTGGGTATTGTTGCTTCATTGCAGCGAACATTTCCATCAGAGGAATTCTCAGTACTTTTCTGCCTTCGGCTGCACCATCACGTTTCACTTTCCCTTCCATTTAGTCTCAGTGAGCTCTGTGGAGGAGACATCTGCGTTTCCTGCTCAGTGTGAGTCAACAGGACTAGTGGGGAACTGTGAGAGCGGCGCATCGCTGTTAACATTCAGGTAAGCTATAGTGTCAGGAACAACTGGTGTAACAACATTAATTATTTTCAATTTTGGGCAAGTCATTCTGTTTTAATCTTGGAAGTAAGTCGACAGTCGAGGCAGTTTGTTGTTTTGTGCTGGAGCCTCAGATTTCATGAATTACAGATACGCACCTCTTTCCTCCGTGTCTTTCAGTATGGAGTCCAGTCCACCGACACACACCGCTCCACTCTCCAGTGTGCTTCAGACATCAGGTTTACCAGAGTCCATGACAGTGGGTGGGTATCACTCCTCCACACATGGCGCTTAACTCCAAAAGTTCAGAGCTACAAAACCTCAGAAAATTTTAATTCAATCTTTTTAAGCATCATGTGAATATAAAATTGTTTCAGAGATGTTTGAAATTATATTATTTGTGCGACTGCATTCATTTAGCCCTCTAGTAAGTGGTCAGCTACACGAACACACAGAAACGGGCACATTGTGCAGAGTGTCACTGGATCAAAACATTTCTTGTTTCTGCCACAGATGAATTTACTCAAACGTTCATATTATTTAAATTCAATTTGACTTTGCAGTTGCTTATAACAGTTCTTCTCGAGGTTCTTCTCAGGAAATAGTTTAATGTCATGCTGATGAAGAATCTTGTGAACATCCTTCCAGGCTGTAGTCTGTAAATTTCCCACAGCTATCTTCTGTTGCAAATTATATTAATCTCACACGTTTGTATATCTCAACCATCCAGTTTGTCTTTACAGTTAAAGTGATATTATTGGTTAGTTAAGTCCAGTGTCAGGACATTGTCCAGCTGTGTCCACCAGGTGACAGTGTTGGTCCAATGACACCACACTACAGTAAACACGTACTGTACGTGTCTTTTACGCTCGCTGTGGAAAAGATGTGGAACATAAATATTGTCTGAATGCCTGGTATCAGTTGATCTGATCTGTGATTTATGGTGTAGATAAAAAAAAAATTCAAATTCCAAAAGCTCTGTAGTTGTGTGTTGATGTGTGTTTGACCCACTTATGAGTTGGTGTCTTGGGGGCTTACATTGATGCTACTTGTCTCCTAGCAGGAGGGGTGTAAGAGAGGAGAGGTGAGTGGAGTCGTCTGTAAGTGCTGGGATTGAGCCGTCGTTGAATCTATTAGCCTTGGCTCAGAAGAGCCCAGAGGGTCACTAGGAAAGCTGCTGTGGAGGCAGAGAAATATCTTTGAGTTAGTCGAATATGAAAGAGAAGACCCCCTCCGCTGAAGGAGAAGGCTTTGGTTAGAACCCTGAAACTCTGTCTGAAACATCAGATTGTGGTGCAAGTCCTTCAGAATCAAAGAGTCCAGACATCCCACAGTCTAATAGGAAGAAGTCAACCGCAACAAAGGCAACATCCACACCTACTGTCAGCTCAGTGAACCGGAATGGAACTCAGCCAAAGCAGGCTGGTGTAAAAGAGTTTTTCCCCGACGACAAGAGTGTCCTTCCTCTCGCTGTCTGTTGTTTTTGCTCTCAGCCTATCCTTGTTACCCCAAAAAAACACTTTTGATTCTGGATAACTACTGAGAAAAAAAAAAACTTGCTACATGCTTTACTTATTTAAATACAATCTAAAGCTCTTCTGCACCTGAAAGCGATCATTTTCTGGAGGCATCGATGATCTATTGAAAATCATTGTTGAGATGCCCCATGGGAAATGTAGGAGCCATTGTTTTTCAAGGAGTCACAGAAGTGACCAAGACGTAGATGTTAGAGCGACGTCCCACCGGTGTCTGACAGCATGTGGAGCAGTCCATTGATTGGAGGGTATGGACTATAATTCACAAGGCAGCTGGTTTAGACGCCTTAGCATGCCGCTGAATCATCTATTGTTGGAACAATTGAACAAAGACTTTTTTTTTTTTCCCCAGAAAAGTTGGCTTTTATACATTCTAGCCTGATTGGATTTAATATTGTATTGTTATAGCATATATGTACGCATACAGCTGTGTGGTTCCTCTATGTGCCCCCCATGTGGACCAGGGGCGTCTGGCTCCACTGAAGTCCCTATTGGGCAGTCCCTGCGTTACCAGCTGTGGACGCGTGGTCGGACTAAAGGTCATATTTATTTCTGGACTGCTGATGTGAAGAGCGGAACTGTGGAGACTATAGACTTCCATGTGTCTCCTCTCTTCTGTTCTTCATCACACTCCTTCTCCTCCTCCTCCCTGCTGCTCCCCTACCAGGTTTTCGCCTCGGGGGTAGATGAGACCTCTGCGTGTCTGGAGCTTCATCGATACCCTACATTAGTTACGCGAATAGGGTCTCAGACAGCGGAAGGCTAGATTAACTTCGTCATTCTTGGGTTTTATTTCTGGAAATCCTTGAAACTGCCTAGTTATAGGGGGGCCTTTGAAACCTTTGTGCGCACCTCGAAGCGTAATTATGGTGATGAGTCACCGTACCGTCACAATGCCTGGCCCAAATCTGCCAGATTGTTACAGCAGGGTGGAGATTAGCATCAGCTAGCAGCTGACTGCCAGCAGACGTTGGCTGTGGCTGATGCCTTTAAATGCTTTCAGGCTGGAAAGGATACAGCGGCTTTTAGACTCGAGTGGCTTGTGTCTGATTTCATTTTAGTTTCAGCATCTTGCATTGCAAAAAAAAAAAAAAATTTGGATTCAGTAAATATTGGAACAGATTAGCAAAAATGCCCATAACACTTTCCTCTTATCCAAAGTGACATATTTCCATTTTTGTGTTGTCTGACCCATTATCCCTCCCACTCCTGACACATAAGTTTCCTTCTCCTGACACTTTCCCCACTCGTGTGGAAACACTGCTTTTCCTCCAAGAAAACGAATAATGACCGTGTGAATGCCATTTATCTTCATATGAATCTCCACATTTAAAAAGCTATACAATGTTACCTATTCAAACCTTATCGCATCTCGAGATGATGATACAACACTCCTTTTAAAGCAGGGTTTAATTTATTACCTGTTGACATTTCAATATTTTCCGTGCTGATGATCTCCAAAGAGTGCCAGCAGATGACTCTGAAGGAGCTTTGTAATCGTTCAAACAAATTGGGTGAAACACACAATATAATTTACTCCAGAAATTAGTCTTGCATAAAGAATTTTGAAATTTTTCTTGGTTTTTGTTTTTGTTTAGCTGTTGACACCAAAGAACTTCAAAGGTGGCAGCAACAGCACAGAATAATTTATTTAGAGCAATCTTCATCTTAACCGACCAGTCAGGTCACACAAGGACTGGAGGAACGGTTCACCTTCTTGTGTGAGGAGACGGTTTTGTTGTGCTGCTGACAGCTGCATCATGTCAGTATTAAAATATAAGTAATAAACCTCAGACCTGACTAGACCTTGTAATTGTGTGGTTCACATTTAGTAAGTGGTTGAGCCAAAACTGTCTGGTAGATTAGTATTTGATTGATTGGTATGTAAATGGTATCTCCCATATAATTGTATGGGTTCAGTGTCTTCCTCTAGAGTTTTACCTGAGCAATAAAGCTTGTGTCTGTGAGTCAGACATTATTCTGCATAACCTTTGTCAGCAGAAAAAAGTCAAGCCTGTCTTTATCGCAGCAGTTCAACTTATAAATGGGCGAAACTGCCGTATTAATCCTGCAGGTGTGCCCTGCAAGCCCGATTCTGTTATTCTTTCATTTGAAAACTGTAGATTATTAGTTTTTGCTTCTTGTCGTGTCTGTGTGCGTCTGTGTGTGTCTGGGTGTGTCTGTTTGTGTCTGTGCATCTGAAATGGCTTCAGTGCAGAACAGTCAGTGTGTTTTGTCTCCTCTGCAGTGGAGCTACGTCAGGCCATCGTGGCTATGATGAACAGGAAGGACGAGCTGGAGGAGCAAAACACGTACGTCCAGATATCTTCTCCTTATCTGCTGCTTGCAACTACTCAAAAACACACACACACACACTCTTACAAACACGCAGTCTGGAAAGAGATATCGAGTGACCTTTCTGTATAAATTGTGCCGACTTGTTTTCTTTTCATCCTGTACCGACTTGGGGGCAGGAAACTGTTTTGTTGTTTTGTTTTTAGCAATAAGTCACCAAAAATCTTCTGCCAAGCCGTATTTTGATTTTCCTGATGAAGTGTAATTTTCGATGACACCTGATAAATCACAGATGCGTGTTGATGATTATGTGGGTTACGTTAGAACCCCTTAGGATATTTATGCAATTAAAGATGTTTTCTATTACGTTCACTCCATCCTCTTTATGAAAATAACCAGTTTCAGCATTTAATGAGTCTAAATGTGAAAGATTCATCAGCATTTCCAGACGTGTGATGTCTGCTTGATGTGATTGACAGGTCTCTGCGCAGCCTGTTGGACGGGGAGATGGAGCACTCAGCAGGTCTGAGGCTGGAGACCGACCTGCTGAAGAAGAAGCTGGCAGAGCTGGAGGAGAGACACACGGCGAAGGTCCAGGCGCTGGCCAGGTGAGAACTGGCAGCGTGAGGCATTGGAGCTGCTCCAAATGCTCACTTTTACGACAGACTACAACTGCAATAAAGCACTTCGTTCTGCTTCTGGGAAATAATGAGAACCGATGAATTTGTCATTAGGGAAGTGTTGAACTATTTTGATCATTCGCAAAAAAAGCGGCCATATTCATTGTTTTCCACGCCTCAGATCTGATCTGAACACTTCCTGCTTCTCTGAACAATCTGAAAATAACTCCTTTTATTGCTTCTGTTGATTTTTAAAATGGATAAATTGGAAGTTGGAAATGATTCCGGTTATAGTAATTATTTTGTCAAAATCATCATAAAATTAATCAGTGATTTAAAAAAAACAACTTTTCAGTTCAGACTGCCTCTAATGACGCATGTTTGCTTCGTGCTTCTGTGGATCGAAATTACAGTCATGTATGTTGGGTCTACCTTTCATATTGCAAAGGTTTTCCTTTTTGTCACAGGAGGCAACTGAGAAATTACGGGGCACAATCACGTTTTTAAACGTTTCAACAATGGCAGACCTTTACCCGCTGTCTGTTTGTCCCATGCGTATATGAGTCCAAAAGAAAACTGTGTCTGGCAACATTTTGCAAAAGTTTTAGAAACTGTCGGACCTTTAAGCCTAGGATTAAAGTTGTTTTGTTTACCACTGTTTCCAGGCTGCCTCATATATCATATCTCAATCTGTGGAGGAAATGGAACCATATCTGTTCAATTATCACTGTTAAAATCTGCTCGTCTGGATTGCTCATTGTTAAAACTACTGGAGGAAGCAGTTACAGCAAGATGGAAATACTTGGTTATTTCAAACTCTTTTGGAGTATTACTTCTCTTTTCTTAACAATACAGACATTTTTTTTAACCCAACGTGTGACCTCCAAAAGTCAGCCCAAAAGTGATCAAAATTAGTTCTGCATGTACAATTGACTGCCATAATATCAGGACTCTTCAGAGAGAGCCTTTGCTCACATAAGTCAAGCTACAGTAAGTCAAGCCACCAATTTGGATCGATCGAGCGACCCGGTTAAGTGTGCATGGACTTATTTTGTGCATACAGTGCAGCTGTCAAGTGCAACTGGCAAGACTGACTGTTTAATATCTGATGATTTTCATGTTCACGCGAAACGATTTAATAGACTCTTAATGGCAGGAGAGTTATTAGAAAAGGGAAGTACAAGGAATGAGGACGCCACCGAACGCAGCTGCTCCACACTCAGACACACACACCCTTTAGTTTGCCTCTAATTCTGAATTGCCGGTCCTCCTTCCCGGCCAAATCTGTCTCGATCAATAGCGGCTATAAATACCACTGACGGAGCAGCTAGCCACTGAATGAAGGCTGGAAGCTGTCGCTATCATTCATTGAAAGAGGCTGCTGGCAAACCGTTGCTATGTGTAGCCCACAGTCCTTCAGGATTTTTCTTGCACTAAGGTTGATTTAGGAGTCCGAAATAAGGTTTAAAAGGACAATTAAAGGCATAATTGAACTTTTTTTTTGTTGTTTGTTTAACCTGCTTTTACTTTGACAAGAATCATGTTTCCGGTTGAATGTCTTCAGCACCAGATGACCCATCTGTTTGAGGAAGACGTCGCCAGTCATCTGCTTATTTTAGTGCCTTTCCATGTAGTCTTACTTTTATAGTAGAGCAGTACCCAAGCCACAGGAAGAGCATGTGTTCGCTGGGAGCCGGGGTGTGTACGGGGGCGGAAGAGGATGAGCGCGCTGCCATAGATAGACTGCGGCTGACGTACGCTCAAGCAGAGGGGAGTGGGCTAAAACGAGCCGTTGCTCTCTTACCCACTTACTCACACGCTGTACTCAGATATGGACCCTCAGTCACACACACACACACACGCACACGCCTAATTATAACATGAAGATGCGAGACCCTTACTCATATATTGACACGTAGCAACCCACGTCCTCACCCTGACTGTGCATATACCGATCTTCACGCACCACCAACAGCGATAATCACTTTCTTTTAAACAATCATTTTTCTTAAAGCCGCTAAATTAACACAATTAGAATTTATTTGTTTCCATTTCTCCAGTAAATCAAAAATTGTAAATCAAAATTTAACAATATTGGTTTGGTAAAATAATGTGTTGAATTTAAAATAATATGAGAATTTGATTTAGCAAAATTTGAAATTTAGGAACAAATTTGCTGATTGAGAAGCATTTTAGAGTGTATAAGAAGACCACCAACGGACTTTTGACTTTTTGAATGTAATTGCATTTAAAAAATTGCTTTGTCACTGATCAGAATTAATTAATCAATATTAAAAATGCAGGAATTGGAATAGTCCACATGCTGGCCTATTGAGCAAAACCTTAACAGAGTTTATTTTACAAGAATAATCTACAAGGCACCTTACGTCATCTAATGAATTATTCCTTCAATATTTTCAGCTCTTTGGATTTGATTTGAAACATTTTTTGAAACCCAAAGTCCCACATGATGCATTTCATGACGTCATGCATGCGTTCAATCCATATTAACAGCGCCTCTCATTTCATTCCTTTCCCTGCTTATAAAGAATTTAAAATAGAATTTAAACCCAGATGGTTTTACTCTGAATGTCTAGCCCTAAAATTCAACCCCTCAGGGTACAAACACACAACGCACACACACACACACACACACACACACACACACACTAAAAAAAAAATGTTTCTTGTCCTCCTTTTAAGACGTCATTCCGACGAGCAGAGCAGAAAGATGGGAAGGCGGCCAGTCAAGTGGGCTGGGGCCAGGAAGTGCTACCTCATCACTAGGAGAGGAGGCGGTGGGACAGGTGGAAACAGAACTCATTGACACACATGCGCACAGACATGGAAGAA
The DNA here is from genome assembly GCA_013358685.1 of Antennarius maculatus. Lineage (NCBI taxonomy): Eukaryota > Metazoa > Chordata > Actinopteri > Lophiiformes > Antennariidae > Antennarius > Antennarius maculatus. The sequence goes on along the minus strand of CM023626.1, from coordinate 6,278,550 downwards.
ATGGCAGCAGATGCCTTCTCCATCGCCGTCAGAGCTGCAGTCTTTTTTTTTTTTTTTTTACAGGCTGTCTGCTCGGACTGATCTGAGTAGCGGCTGAAAAAGCTTCTGTGAAGTTAGCCTAGTTTACTTGTTGGGAGTGTGTGTGCTTGCTGTTTCCTTTGTTTGGGAAGTCAATTATGTCACTCTACCCAGGAGGGCAATTCCACTTCAATGCTGAAGCTTTAACAGCCTAGCTCTGCACCCCACAGCCTTGTGCCTGAGTGTGGATGTATACGTATGTGTTTGAGAACTCTGAGCATCGAGCCTTTGGAAGTGTGTCGTGTGTGTGTGAATGCCTCGAAGGTTTGTGGATTTTTTTTTTCCCCCCAAAGAAGCTGAGCTGCAAATTGCACTCAGGAGCATTACCCAGCGACCTAGCTGCCAGTCTCTGAAGGCATCCGTGTTCCTCTCATTTACTACCTCCAAACGGAACCAGATCGTACCTGAGGAGCAGCCAATTTAGCTGTTTACTGCACATTAAGACGACTACAGAGCAAGAGATAATAAAGACATAGGTGGGGGAAACACGAGAGACAGAATAAAATAATCACCACAGGGCGTCAACCCATCGTAATTAATTACCGTGTGTAGTTTTTAAGTTTCAGCTTTCTTCTTGAGATACTTTCCCCTCCCTTCAACAGAACATCCCCCTAGTCTTTCTAGGACTATATTTACTTTATTTAAAACACACTCCCAAACTTAACAGCCGCATTTTAAGACAGAATATTTATTTCTATCTTTATTTCTTTATCTCTCGAGTGCACACTGTTTTGTCGTCTCCTTTATATGCACAGTTCCAATCTCTTTGCTATCTCTGAGGCACACGCTGTTTCAGAAACTTTTATAAATCCTCTTGTGCACAAACACTAGTCGTCTACCACCCTTGTGTCTCTCATGGAGAAAGATAAGATGACTTCAACAGTTTTATTAATTAATATAGTTAATAGGCTTATCCTCTGAGCAGACATCCACTCAATATTTCTGGGTCAGACTTTTCCTTTAATGAGAAAGCGGTTCGTGGCCTGGCCCAATATCAGCTGGACAAAGGGTGCAACAGAGATGCCGAGCAAGGACTAAACTTCATTTAAACTTTACTGTCCCTTAAGGCGGAGAAGACACTCACTGGAGTTTCAGATGACTTTCAATCGCCACATTTCCGACGATCCCACGCTCTCCAGAAGCAAAGCTGTGCACAATTTTAATGGATCACTGTAAATTGGAAAGGATCAACTGAGAGCAGAAGCTGCAGTTTTCAGCTACATTTTTGGGGTTGGGAAAATTGCACATTGCTGTCACTTCCAGGGGGCTTTGTAGTTAAGCCGTCCTTTGTATCCATCATTCATATTTTTTGTCCTGTAGGCCTGAATAATAACTACACAGAGTTTGTAATAAAGGACTTTCCAGTAGTGAATGCATCACAGAAATTCAGCCCCGCAGCTGGCTGTGGATGGATATTTAATAGCGTACAACAATTCAAATGTATGGACCGTAGTATAAATGCTGTGTGTGCGCTGTATCACACACTACATTACATTGTACTATATAGAATAGGTTCAGTTCTTTTGTAATCCTGTATCATCATGTCCATATTTATTCTATAATGTCCTGTATTGGTTTAATCAGTCAATCAGTCGACCTTTATTTGTAAAGCACTTAATCACAACACACATACATTTTGAAGCGCATTTATAGGAAGAAGAACCCGACAAACCCTCCACAGCAAGCACAAGCAACAGCAGCGGGGATCTGCTGAGGTGGGGATGTGGTACCGGGAATTTGAGGGTTGTGTTCACTGACTCCTAGGTTGTTGTCCTCTAGACTGGCTCCCCACCATTCAAGGACAAGCACATAGATGGCAATGGTATCTTGCAAGTACTTTCAGGTTCAATGTTGTATGAGTGAGACAGTAATGATAAATGTGAAGAAACAGACTTAGGAAAAAAAAGGAAAATATCAGAAGCTCTAAATGTAATTGATGTAACTCCCTTGAACAGTAGAGGAAAAAATACCCTCAGTGGTCTAGGCCAATAGCAGATTATCAGAAAGAATCTATGGTGATCCCAATTATAGGTTTTGTCAAAGAGAAAGGTTTTGAGTCTACTCTTGAAGAAGCTAAGTATGTCTGCCCCCCAAATCGATGCCAGGAGAAGGAGATCGTTCCAGAGTAAAGGAGCCAGATAGCTAAAGCTTCTGCCTCCTGTTCAACTCTTACAGACCTGACGGGTTACCAAAAATCCTGCATCCTCAGAGCAAAGATCTCTCGGAAGGTGATCTAGTTGGATGAGAAGTCTATATAAAGCCTACAAAATGTGTGTGTTTAGATGAAGGATGGAATCAGTGTCTCATGCTGTTGAGACACACGATGCATAACTTTATTTTTAGTAATTTGGAAGTTAATTACCAACAAGGACCCACAGGAAGTACTGCATGTTTATTATGATATTGCTTGCGGCAGCCTGTGACCTGAGGGAGCATACATACTGGGTATATTTCACACCTCCAGGTCTGATCTAAAGTTAAAATTGAAAATATACTATGAAGGTTTTGGAGGGATGTTCCCTCATTAGCATGTTATAATGTAGGTGTGATCCACACCTGGTGCAGGATTTTATTTCACAAGTACATCTATAATGAATCAGCGGTAATACACGTTTATGTGTTTGATCTGGTGGCTGTGGTTTAGAAGGACTTTCTTCTACATAAATTGTGTAATGCACCAAAGTTATGTAAGAAAGTTTATGTAAAAATGGTCACCAAATATTAAAATGTATTATTCAATGACATCTGCAGGTGAAATGAGTAGATAAACCTTTTGATAACTACTGATGATCCCGACTACCGATGAGCCTCCTAGTCTCTACCACACCTGAAGTTGTTCAGATGTGTCTCCCAACAGTTTATATTGTTTAAACATTCATTTTGATTTCCATATGGGATGATGTCTTCTGTCCTAAAAAGATGCAAGAAGCAGGCACATTACATCAGCAGAAAACATTTTAGATTTGTGAGACATTGATCAATAATTCAACAAAATGTGTTTATCTTCGGGCTGTTGCAGTCTGGAATGAAATACATAAACTGACACCTCAAGTAGTGTTTGTTTGGAGAATAGTCGACTCGCAAGAATGAAAATCTGCTGCACAGAAACGCTTTTGTGTAAGAGCAACAATATCCCTCAATAACAAGAGTTTTTAGGAATGTTCTAATGGCTGACATCTTTAAATGATTTTCAGTTAGACGAGTTTAAATGACTTGGATCTGTCACGTAAAGTTGAAGAGATGATCCAGTTATAATGACAATTATGGTACAGTTTTCATCAGTTCTCAACAACTTGTTGAGTTACTATGAAATAAATAAAATAAAATTGTTTCATTTCATTATCGCAACTCTCATTCTTAGTAAAAGAGATGCTTCTCAGTGTCTGCAGGAATCCCTACACTTATAACAAGCAGTGTTTATCGGCTATAATTTAATCTGGAGCGGTGTCTGAGGGGTGGGTGGCTCCGATAACAACCACGACACTGACGGCTCCTCTGAGGCTCGTCATGTGGAGCAGACGGGTCTCCCGGCGGGTGCCTGTTTTGTTGCCAGGGGATTGAGGGCTGATAAGCGGGGCACCAACAATCACCCGTAGAGAATGAGGGCTGGGGAACGATGGTGGGGAAAGACAAAGGCTGTTCAATTTAACCGCCAAGGGCATGACGCCTCACTCCAAGTCTGATTGATTTCCTCCCCAAAGTCGATGATTTTCAGCTGTTAATGGCTTGTAAAGAGGCTGCGTCTGTCTCTCACTTCTTCATCGCTGTGCCTTTGTGTTTGCATCCTCATCCACGTTCAAAAACACACCTACAGACAAACCGCCACTGTTCTGAATCCTGGTGTACCATTTGGCAACATCTGGTCATCTTCATCTTGTCTTTATTTGATCTGACTGGACAAAGTTTCTAAGCGCTCTTAATGCCAAACATTGCGCTTCAATGATGCTCTTGATTAAACGACATGGAGGAAGAATTGGAAGAGGTCTCTGTCTTTTTGCTTTTTGATATGAGCCTTAGTTTTAAGTGTTTGAGGTTTGGCAGTATCGCACTTTATTACCATTCTCTCGATATTTGAACAATGCTTCTTATTTCTTCTTCCAATATGACTGTGTTATTTGTTTGATTTGCCGACTGCTTTCGGTATTGATTTTCCTCGGTTTTTGTGGAGCTCTATCAAACAAATGTGTTTTTATTTTAATGTCAAAGCATTTCTTTGTTCATTTTATATTTTGTTTCTTCTTTTTGCTAATTTTCACAGAATTTGAGTTTTTTTTTTTCTTCATTCTTCCATTTCAGTCTCTCAGTCATACCAGTGTAGGGCAGGTTTTATCAGGCTATGGGACACGGGATGGGATTTTCCAAAATAAGAAAATAATCTGTTTTTATGGTAGTGATAATAGAAGTTACGGACATTGCGGTCTCTGTATTTTTGGCATTTTTGGTTAACCAATAAGCTTGCAGAATGCCATGGGACAAATTTATCTATACAATTTTGTAGATGAATAGGAATTATTCCAAACTGATCTAACAAGGTTGGATAATTCCTTTGCAAAGTTTTGCTGTGAGATCTTATTTAAGACTCGGCCTTTTACTCATTTAAAGTTTTAGAACAGGTTGATCGGTTTTTTTTTTTTTTTGGCCTTGAGACCTCTAATCATTGTATACCAGATAAAGATAGACTGTAGGAGTCAGCCATCCTGAAGGAAACTCCAGAGGGAACCGGTTACCAGATGGTTCCATTAGTCTTTTGCCCCGATATCAAGGCTGGACGCTTCCCTGATGGAGTGGGCGAGACGGGCCGGTGGTGCTCCTGCCTCCAAAGGGCTGGAATCCAACATCAGACGCCCCAGAATGGGAACCAAAGCTTCATCACACAGCATCTGTTTAATATGATATATGGCTTTTATTGCTAAAAAGAAAAGGATTTGTTAAAGGTTTTTTTCTACAGTGACGTTTTAACTCGGCACGCAAGACCACTCAGTACATTGTTGAGAATTCCTGTTGAACGTGCCACGATTTGAGATGCTTGTTTAATAATTGTCTGGATTAATTACACACACTGCTGGTGATTTTTTTTGTGTTGTGCTGGACGCTCTTGCCCCTTTTACTGGACTGGCTTTTCTACAGGATGATTGTAACACAAGTCAAATCACATATCAGTCACTCTTCTCTCAGTCTGACCACCTGACTAAGATTCAAATGTTTTTGTTATATTTATCTTTGTTTTATCTCTTCTCCACTATCATAACGTGGATCACACGTTTACGCTTTGCTGCACGCTCTTCTGAAACACAGTAGAGAACTTCCTCTTACTGACTTGTTGTCACTGTTGCTCAAGAAAGTGTGTTTTTTTTGTCTCATTGCACATGGGAGCAAAAGCAGCAGCTGATCAGGTCGTCTCATCTAGACTGTCATGAACTACTCTGGGAATGTTTGACATTCAGAAGACGGAAATATTTGCATGCAATGAATTGCAGTTTCAGCCTGCTTACTTTGTGTGTGTGTCTGTCTGTGTGTGTGTGTCTGTCTGTCTGTCTAGGGAGAATGAGGTCCTGAAGGTCCAGTTAAAGAAGTATGTGGGGGCAGTACAGATGCTGAAGAGAGAGGGGAGTCAGGGAAATGAAGGTATGGTCACGCACGCACGTACACACGCGCTCGCACACACACACACACACACACACACACACACACACACACACACACACACACAGGGCATCATTATAACTCAAAATTCTATTTCATACCAGGGTCTCAATCCATTTCTTTTGCTCTCAAACAGAAATACTCAGGTGCACACGGTACAATGAGGTCATCAGTTCCTGCCACATCCCTGATTAGTTGTGATGCATTTCTCAGGACCTTTATTTCCACAGTGTGGGGTCCTGACTGAGTGACGGAGCCTTGCGCTCCTTTGTTGTTCTCTTAACTGCCTGTTTTTTGCCATTGGGTGGGGTTGATAACTTTTGACTGTGTCTCTCCTCTGCCGGGGGACGTAAACAGCTCTGCATGTAAAGATAAACTCCCTCTTTATTTTTGGGGGATAAAAGAGTGGGTTATCTGTGACGCCCTGAAGGTTTATGTGTTTGTGAGTTTCACTTTACGCATTTGTGACACAGCGGTAAAGATGTTCATAACATCAAGTTAATGATGTTTTGAGAGGCCGTGTGAACAAACAACCATTTGGAGCTGCAAGTCTTTTAATTTTAATAATGTAACATAAATCAATCGTTTCAGTTCAATCTTGCTAATGTTGTCCTTGTTTGTTTTTGTCCCACAGCACACAATACATGAACAGCTTTGTCCATCAGTCTGTCTGTCAAGGACATGATTACACAACAGTATTTGTTCAGGAAACTTATCGAATGCTAACACATCTATCGAACATATCCAACAGCCATGTGCTTTGGGTTTTTTCTCATTTTTCTTTTTGTCTTTATATTTCTGTGGAATACAAGCCATGTTGTGGAATGAATCTCTTCAGTTTTCATTTGCATAATTAATCTGATGAAGCCCGTCTTCATGCGAGCGCACTCAGTCTGATTTTGTAGAGGCTGAGGAGATAAGCCATCTCCTGATGGTTCCTGTTTTTACGTAGGTGGAGGAAAAAATAGAAAGGACTTTTCTAGGTTATGATCTCAATTTTTTTCCCCCAGCATTTCTGTTTATTATAAAAACGTGTAACAATGGTTTTGTATGAGGAAGTCTGGAGTGGCAGAGAAGTATGTTAGAGCGGTGCAGGACATGTATGAGGACTGTAAGACAGTGGTGAGGTGTGCTGTAGGTGTGACAGAGGAGTTCAAGGTGGAGGTGGGACTGCATCAGGGATCAGCTCTGAGCCCCTTCTTGTTCGCTATGGTGATGGACAGGCTGACAGACGAGGTTAGACAGGAATCTCCATGGACTATGATGTTTGCAGATGACATTGTGATCTGTAGTGAGAGCAGGGAAGAGGTGGAGGAGAAGTTAGAGAGGTGGAGGTTTGTCCTGGAAAGGAGAGGAATGAAGGTTAGCCGCAGTAAGACAGAGTACATGTGTGTGAATGAGAGGGACCAAAGTGGAAGAGTGAGGTTACAGGGAGAAGAGATCAAGAAGGTGGAGGATTTTAAGTACTTGGGGTCAACAGTCCAGAGCAATGGAGAGTGTGGAAAAGAGGTGAAGAATCGTGTACAGGCAGGATGGAATGGGTGGAGAAAAGTGTCAGGTGTGATGTGTGATAGAAGAGTTTCAGCTAAAATGAAAGGAAAGGTGTACAAAACTGTGGTGAGACCAGCGATGTTGTTTGGTCTAGAGACAGTGTCACTGAGGAAAAGACAGGAGGCAGAGCTGGAGGTAGCAGAGATGAAGATGCTGAGGTTCTCTCTGGGAGTGACCAGGAAGGATAGGATCAGGAATGAGTACATCAGAGGGACAGCACATGTTAGAGGTTTTGGAGATAAAGTCAGAGAGGCCAGACTGAGATGGTTTGGACATGTCCAGAGGAGAGATAGTGAATATATTGGTAGAAGGATGCTGAGTTTTGAACTACCAGGCAGGAGGCCTAGAGGAAGACCAAAGAGGAGGTTTATGGATGTAGTGAAAGAGGACATGAAGGTAGTTGGTGTGAGAGAAGAGGATGCAAAGGACAGGGTTAGATGGAGGCAATTGATTCGCTGTGGCGACCCCTGAAGGGAAAAGCTGAAAGGAAAAGAAGATAAAAACGTGTAACAATAAAGATAACACATTTCTGCAGTTTTAACGTGCCATTCAAGGTATGACTGTTGTCACCCGGTCCAACTCAGTCAAAGAGTCAGAAATAAAAAAAATAGAAGGTGTAATTTAAAAAAACAGCCTCAAGATATTAACTGACCACCAGCTGATAATGTTTTGCACAGCTAATATGAGATTCTAACTGTGTTTGGGTCTCTGAATAGGAGGTGAATCAATCAATTAATCAAGCAGCTTGATACAAGTCTATATAATGGCTTGTTGAGATAATTAATTACTTACTCACCATCATCAGACAGCAAAAGCTCTGCATTGTCGCCAGCGCTCCAGAAGGCCTCACAGTGATGCTGGTGTTCACACACCCATATGATTCCTGACTGACGGCTACAAGATGGAATGTTTGATGGATACAGAAAGAAAAAGTATAAAGTTGAAATACTACAAAACTATACATGTGTGATTGACAACCATATCTACATACATAAATACATAAATATTTAAAACATGCACAGAATAGATTGTGAATCTATAAATAATACACAGAATAGACTAGCCTGGCAGCGATGAGTCTGTGCCTGAATGTGCTGTACTCCTCATCCTCACTTCAGCACTATTCTCCTCATCCTCTCAGCAATCACCTTCAGATTTTGAAATTCAGCAGATCAGTGTGGAAATGCCATATGCGTCCAGATAAGGAAAAATGCAATTTTAAAGTAAGGCGCAAATGCATTGCGACCACTTTCTAACAGCTTAAATAACTGTATTTTTTTAAGAGAGACTGGTGCGGATATACCATCACCTCACAGATTAGATCTCTATTAGGGAAAGAATTGCATAAGAAACAGCTCACATAAATGCAGAGGCAAGAACTGATTCTATCTGGAAACCATTCATCTACCAATCCATTTTAATACCTGATGTCTTGGTGACAGATAAATGACACAATATTTGGACTAGACAACATTTATCTCAACCTTTCAATCCTCCTCGGTCTTTACTTGGATTAAATATTATATTATTATTGACATTTAGATTTCAATCATATACTTATTTTACCTGTATTCATAATTTGTGATTGACAAGAATTTACTAGTCAGACAATTTTGAATGTCTGACTTGTCTGTTTTATCATGCAAATCTGCCACTGATCAACCTCTGAAAATTCTGTTAGCCCAACTCACCCTTCAGTCAAAAGCTGGCTCACTCCCTGATTAAAAACCTTTTATGACATCTTATGTGAAAAACACAAAGTTACTTCAGACATTGAGATCCCATCTGGTGACCTGACACCATCTGTTGTTAAACACAGACTGAACACCTTCAGTCTACAGCAAAGTCACCAGTTTTACATTTCATCCCGTGGTTCCTGTCAGGAGCAGGTTAGTTTAGGTTATTGTTAGGGAGGAACACAGTCAATAGCACATGATTAGAGGTATGGTGAGTCCCTCAGGTACAGAAAGAGGCTCTATAGATGTCAATCACCAGCTCAACTGAATCGTCTCAACGAGCCTTCTCTGGTTTGTCCTCAAGCTTCAGTTTAGCTTTTTCTTTTTTAACCTTATGTCTGTCTTGCTCATGCTCACTTTTTTGTTCTCCCACCATTTGTACTCTTTCTTTGTCCCTTTCCTCATCTTTATCATCGCTCTTGTATTTCCCTCTCCTTCCAATCCCCTGCCGCTCGCCCTGACAGGCGTAGTAATTCCCCCTCCACAGCGTCGTCTAAATGATTTCATCCCCCCTCGCCTCTGTCTTCTCCTGCTAATGATGTGCCTCATTCTATCATACTTTGATGTCGACTACCTGTGTGTGTGTGTGTGTGTGTGTGTGTGTGTGTGTGTGCAAAGTGGAGGAGGGATGATGTTTGAGCAGTTTAGGGTAAGCATAAATTGGAGGAAAAAAGACAAATGAGTTGATGCATGAGTGCTCCTTCTTCATGTGCTGTCAGCACGCTTCCTGGTGATCAGTGCGCTATCTTTTTGAAACCCCCCCTGTCTAATGACTGTGTTGCAGACGTGATCTCTCGAACGCCGCTCACACGCCGTCAGCCCCGCTGACATCTTACCAAAGACGGTGCTGCTTTCTACGATTTCAGAAGAGTGATAATTATTTTTTCTTGTGCAAATCCCTCCATCTCTGCTCGGGGATTTCCCAATTTGCATTTGAGAGAATGTGAAATTTGAGGTACTGTGTCTTATAAATGTGAATCACAGTATTGTTTGGGACATTCATATTTTGACGTGTCACACCGACATAGTTTCAAATTGTTTAAATGTTCTTTATAGGTATGTTTGCATAGATGTGTTTTTGTGCGTTCGATGCAAGTGTGTCATTAAGGAAATCATCAGCCGAACCCAGAGGGTGTGCAGAATAGCAGTGACAGTCAAGTTTACTTTAAGGCAGAGTGAATGAAGAAGAATCTACAGGGAGTGATGCTGAACTGTTCTACCGTTCTCCAAGCTCTGGAAGAATCATTTAATATTCGTGCAAATACAATATTTTAATTGGAATTTGTTTGCTTTGAAAGAGCGGAACATGATTTTTAAATGAACGTAATGTATTTGAAGGCTTACAGTACAGTATTTTCTGCACTATAAGGCGCACAGAATTATAAGACGCACCTTTAATGAATTGTTTATTTCATAATTTATTTCATATATAAGGTGCACCGGATTATAAGGCGCACTGTAGGTTTATGAGAAAATTACAGGCTTTTAGGTGTGCCTTATAGCGTGGAAAATACTGTATTTGCTTTCATTGTGAGTTCATTTTGCAGTTTAAAATTTCTTGTCACATGGCAATACCCCAAAATACATCCAGATACTTTCACCCGTGTGAAAGTAGATCTGGAAACCAAGAGACCCAAGGACGACCTGATCCAAAGCGCAGTCATTCGGGTCAAAACCCCAAAGATAAAGCATGTTGTGAGATAGAGCAGAGACTCGGTCTGGATGTTAGTGTTTTGGGTCCCTGGGAAAAGAAAAAGCTCCAGTCACGGCAGATGAAGGACTTGGGTGAAATGAGTGTGTGAGAAAGCATTAAAGGATAGCATGACTTGAGATAGATTGCTTTTGTCTGAAGACCATGATCGAGGGTTAAGATTGTGAACGAGGCTATCGACTGGATAAGAAAACATTTGTATTGTAGGGGTGGGGGCTGTCTTGACTCGGCTCAAGCGCTCTGTCTCCCAGGAGATAATGTTAGAAGACGTTTCATTCTCAGGGGAGAAGGTTTAACGGTTGGCTGGTTTGACTGACTGCTACACCCAGAGGATTGACTCCCTAAGAGAGTCACAGAAGCCAGGAAAACCTGGAGAAACAGGTTCTTTCTCCTCCTCCTGGGATTCCTGATTGCTGCATGCATTTAGCTGAAAGTGGCCAGCTCAGCTGGATATAAAAAAAGGACTTGGATAGAAATCAGGAGTTACTAACCTGTCAAGTGCTGGCTGGGTACGGCGACGACACTCCGGGAGATCGATAAAGGGTCAGGGGGCAGTTAGTCTGGCGAGATGGAATTGCTTCTCTTCCATTTTCTTGTCAAGAGCCGTGTGATAGTTCTATTTCCTCTCATTTCTATCTATACGGTCCATTGTTTCATTATATTAATGGTCTTTCTTATCCCCCTGAAATGACTTTAGGATATAGCTGTCATCAATCCATCCATCCATCATCACATCTGAAGCATAGTTCACGAATATTTGAAGTTCTAAAACGATGCCTGTGTTGTTCAGTTGTACGCCCTGCAGTATATTTGTACTTTTATTTCCATAGTTTTTTTGTCCATTTTCAATTTTTCTCATCCGTGTGTAAATTGTCCAACTCTCACGTTTCCTTCCTAACCGTATAAAACATTCGCACCAGCTAAACCTGCACTTTGATTCATTTTGCTTTGTGCTGGCCCTGCATATGTGTTTAATTCAGCCATAAATTTACATGTGGACAACAGCTTATTCATCTCCAATAAGGAAATGGAACGCGCCACCGTTTAAAACTCAATGAGCTTCCTTTGCTTTTCCTAATAAGTGAAAGCGAGACATTCGTCACCCCCGCCTCCTGTAATAGGAGAGTGTAACTTATTCATTACACACATAGATCTGCGCTTATGATCCCGGTGTGTCCACCGCTTTGCCCTTGTAGGGCCTGGGGGAGGTCAGACATCCTGCAGGTGTCAGCTGTGTGTGTGTCTTTTATGCGCACAAGCCTGCCTAGTGCATGCATTACAGCGTCATGTTGTGTTAGCATATTAATAAAAAACTTTGTGGGTAGCTGTGATGTTTACTGGTGCTGACCTGTTTTTTTGTTGAACTGGGTTTTGTTTGAGTGTGTGTAGATGTGTTGTTATGGAGGTGGATTTTAATGACTTGTTAATTAATGAGTAGCTGAATGTGTTTTGGGGGTTAATGTGAGAAACCGGGTCACACGCAAGAAGGGGAGGGGTGGTGTGTGTGTGTGTGTGTGGTGGTGGTGGTGGGGGGGGGTCATTATTAAGCAAATGTGTGAAGGTGTTTGTTTTGTCAGGGTAAATGTGCACACACACGTGCACGTCCATCTGCTATATCGCTTTTAATTGTCTTATTGTGGCGAAGCACGAAATCCCCTTGAGTGGGTATAGGTGAGATGTGTGTGTGTGTCACCTAAATTAAAATGTGTTTTTTGAAACTGTAGGTGTGTAAGTGGTTTATGTTGGAAAGTTATTTACATCCCAGTAGGCCGACTGTAAAAGAACAAATGAGTCATTCTCTTTATGACTCCAGATCAATTGTGCCCACACTTTAGCCACAGCCTCAGAGTGGAACCGGGTGGCCGAACATGTTTACCAGCTCAGAGGTGAGAGGGGCTTCATTCCTTCAGCAGAGGGTGGCCCCTTGTGTGTGTGTATATGACAGTTCAACACACAAGTTATGTGGCTGGCAGAAGGGAGCGAGTGGGATGTCACATATTGTTTGTCACAGGTGGGGCCAAGTTGTATATGAACCTGCATCCTCATATCTCACAAGCTTTGCCATGTGGGCGCAGCAGGGGTGTGTGACAGATTTCATCACCTGGATGGATCAGTGTTAATGAACGTTTTAATCATCTTGCTGAGTGCCAGCGCATGCTGGGTGTCGTCGCGTCCTCCTTTTCCAGAGATAAATATGGCAAAGCTTGGCTGAGGAGGGAGATCACTCCAGGAGGGCCATAGATTTCCTTCTGATGACTCTCTTGGCTTTTTTTTTTTTTTTGACTTGCTTCCATTTTCCCAATTTATTTGATAATGTGAACATCACAGGGTTAAGTTCACACATTTAAGATATAAATATGTTTTCTATGTAGCTGTAACAGTTGTGTCATATCAAAAGTTTGAGTTTGCTGCAAAATCGCTTAATGATTGTTCTGTGACTGGACCCGGAAACACTCACAAGCCGTGGTCAGTCATGAGCTGCTTTATAACGGCATATTTAAGAAGACGAAAGTAAACTGCTGCAGTGCACTGGCGACATACCCGGAATGTACCCTGCCTCACGCCCCCAGTCGGCTGGGATAGTCTCCAACACCTCGTGACCCGCGACAGCGGAAGAAGTGGGTGTTGAGAATGAATGAATGAATGAATAAACTTAACTGAAAGAGAAGCACGTCCAGTTTTGGAAGTACTGCACTGATAATTTCAGTGAATGCTGCATGCATTCACTGAAAATATCTTTTTCACAGGAGTACCAATATAACTTGGTGGTGGCACAAAATCTGATCAAAATCCGATCACAGCATCAAAATCTTGTATTTAAAAAGACAGAAAAACAATAAAAGCTGATAATTATCAGTTGGCTTTTTAAAAAGTGTGGCTGTGAGATAATATTCAATACATACTGTATGTACTGTATGTGTGTGTAAACGCACACACTCACACTGGTGTATAAAAGTGTTTCCCCCTTCCTGATTTCTTATTTTTTTGCCTGTTTCTCACACTTAAATGTTTTTTGACAGATAAAACAAATTAAAATACTAGTCTAAGACAACACAAGTGAACACAAAATGCACGCAATGAAGATTTTTATTAAGGGAAAAAAAAAATCCTGTATGAAAAAGTGATCACCTCCTAAACCTGTCCTGAAACAGAAGAACAGCCCCAGACCATCACACTACCACCATGTTTTGCTGTTGGTATGATGTATTTTTTTCTGAAATGCAGCTCTACTTTTACACCAGATTTAATGGGACACACAAAAAGTTCAACATTTGTCTCATCAGAGTATTTTTCCAAAAGTCTCTGACATCATGGAGGTGTTTACTCGCAAAATTGAGATGATCAGAAAGGATTAAATGCGGCAAACATGCCAAAAATAGAAGAAATCAGGACAGCACACACACATGAATATGAAGGAGAAAGAGAAGGGTAAGTTCTTATTTGTTTCAGTTATCAGATCATCTTCAGAAGGGATCAGAGACGCTTACAGAGGTATAAAGAGTTTCTCAGGTGTCTGAGACATTACATTTGAAATATGAGACCAAATCCATTTAAAGAGGACAGTTCAAATAATTGTTGTCATTCGTTCCTCTTGAAGCTCTGTGATGAAGTCAGGCGTCAGTCTCTGAGACTGAATTAGTTGGGGAGATGGCAGACACCGCCCTCAGGTAAGGCATCAGGAGATTCGCCTCCTCTCTTGCCTGGGGGTGCTTTAAGTACACAGAAACAAACGTACACAAACACACACATGCCTCCAGGCCTTTGCTGTCCCCGGTGCTCAACATCTCCCCAACACGCTTCTCACCTGTAACATTTACACACGTGTGAGACGGGTGTGTTTTGTAAGAACTTTCAAGCTAGTCTGTTTGACATCTCTCCTTCTGTCTCCTCTCCACTTGCCTCCCACTTCCGTCCTGGGAGTAATTCACTCCGTCCTGTTGGCGTAGGAACTGGCGCTGTACTAGTAGGATGCAGGCTAGCCTTATTTATCACAGGATTGGTACCATAGACGTGGTTTTATGCGTCTCTGTGGACTGTGGGTACAACCATGGTGGGCTTCAGTAAGGACACGTCGCCTGGCGCCTGTTCTACGTCGACATGCTTTCGCTGCAGCTCCACATGGAGTAATGATTGGGTGTGTGCATCAATAGAACAGAAGGAGAGTTTGAGGTCGAGCGTCCTCACTTGTTTAAAGGGGGGCGGTTTTTTAATTACTACAGCAGCTGTTTGTTGGATACCTGCGGCACTATCTCCCAAAGTCGTTGCAATGCATTCTGGGTAGGGGTGGAAGCTTACAAACATACTTTAGTCATGATGATGTCATCAGCTCAGTTGGGCCAAGGGGGGAATTAATCAGAGCTGATTGGTGCTCGGCAGCAGCGAGCCGGTGACCCCCACACAGAGCTAATAATAGATTTGTTGGAGCCCCTCCCTCTGTAGTTGTTCCTTTAGTGGTTTGTTCTCATTATAGTAAACATTTAGTATTTACTGGAAACATATTTACTGATCCTGACCATATCTACTTTGAACTCATCTGTGTCGAGGTAACAATCTGCCATACCTAGTGACATATTGATTGATTCCATTTGTCATAATTAATTCATGCTTCTCATATTACCAGTTGGTATTTCTGTATCAGAACAAGCAGCAGAATGGAGTTGTTTCCTTCCCTTAAATGAGTGTACACATTTAATTAGAAAAGGCAGCAGGAGCATCAGCAATTTTCGAAAGAAGGATTTGAATAAATTAGTTTGAATGCAGTTGATAATTACCTCCGACAATGAGGTTATGTTTTCACCGGCGTCTGTTTGTTTGTTTGTCTCAATGTCAGCAGGATTTCAGAGCGACTGCTTGACAGATTTTCATGAAACCTAGTGTGTGGGTTGTGCATGTGGAAAGGGAGATCCATTAAAGATTAAAGTGGATCCAGATGAAAGATCCGTTGCATATAAATTGACTAATGTATTTTGATTGAACTTTGTAGAACGGGTTGAAGCAAAGTAGAACCCAAATAATTCATGTTATTTCAAGATACATCAGTAAACCTAAGATTTAATCAGTTCTAGAGTTCTGGTACTTGTGAAAATGCCAACATGCTGATATTACTATACTATATTTTTACTATAACATTTTTTAGTGTATTAGCATGTTAACACTTCCTAATTAGCATTAAGTACAGCTGAGGTGGATATTAATACCGTTATTTCTGCATGATTAGAATTT
The DNA here is from genome assembly GCA_013358685.1 of Antennarius maculatus. NCBI lineage: Eukaryota > Metazoa > Chordata > Actinopteri > Lophiiformes > Antennariidae > Antennarius > Antennarius maculatus. The sequence goes on along the minus strand of CM023626.1, from coordinate 6,262,608 downwards.
AAAGTACCGAACAAAACTCATTTGACCTGACATTGAACGTTAGGGAATCACTTCGTTTTGAAAGTCATCTTGCAGCAAACCTTAATATTTGTACTAAAATTTATGACAAGCCATCAGTCAAACCTTTAGCTGCTACATTTCAGGCTGCATCGAGGTGGTGGACTGACTGACGTTGGTGTCAATCGCACCATGTTCCCAGTGATGTAACGACCTTAGTGCCTTTGGGCTTGGCTTTTGGACAGCAATAAATTTTAAGGGAAGTCATTGCAATATATTGAAAATCATGATTAGAATTAATTGGCAGGAAATGATACAAGTTATAAATTGATATTTCTCCAGTGCTTGTCTTGAATGGATTTCACTGAAGGTACCATGCACTATATGCCCTCACTATTCCATGACACATAAATATACAACCATAACAGGTTCACACAGGGGCATCAGGGAGACGACTGACTGCTGAGAAAATCTCAGTCACATCGAAATTCGAGACTATTCTGCTCACTAGTATTCTTGTAATAATGATAATAAATGTTGTCTGAAGTACCTTTCAAAGAACTCAAGGATGCTCCGCTGCACTAAAGACTCGTTCTTCTGCACTAGTTTCAGATTGCGTCCCCAAAAAGGCATGAGTAATCTGTTTTGAGTGATATGTCTCTGCTTGATTATGAGTTTTATTTTTCTTTTTGGAGCACTGCTGGGATTTGGATATGAATATTTAGAGTCTTCCACAGATGTGTACCCATGCTCGTTTGGAGGCTTTTCATTCTGAACCCCATGGAGCCTTTGAGAAACCGCTTCAACCCACTCCTGAATGTGTGCCACCAGCAAAGCAGCAAATCTCTATCTCTTTATCTCTGCCTCAGAGAATATCTCTCACACACACACACACACACACACACACACACACACACACACACACACACACACACACACACACACACACACACACACACACACACACACACACATCTGTATGCGTATCCATGGCTGTGAAAAATATATTGTGCGTTCTCCTGGTCCTTTCTATTTCTGTGTTTAATTTACAAATAGTATTTAACATAAGTCAAAGGCAACCTAGGGGCAGTTTTTAAATTATGATCTTATTCATTCTACCAATAAAGTTATTTAGTCCTTAAATCACCAGTGAAAAAAGGTTTGGGCCTCCTTAGGAACTAAAGGCAGCTGGACACAAACCTGATTACCACTATTTCTGTTTAACTCAGACATCAATGATTAATTTTGCCTCCAGTTATATCCTTTATGATTATTTTGACTTTTTTTGGTAACACCTTGTCAGTGGTTCTCCTTTTTCTTTTTTATTCTTATCTTTCAAGCAGCCATGGAGGAAGTTTAAGCGTGAAGCTGCTGATGGCTGGAGGGCACACGTAAAACTACATGGATGAAATCATGTTGTGGGAATTGTTGTTTACTTTTTTAACAGGAGTTCACTTTGTACGTAAGCGGAATATAAACACATATAACCAATGTTGGTGTGCTTAATTAAGGAAAATGTTTTCTATCAGTGTTTGGAGGCTATAAAGAGACATGACACGCTCCACTTGTTGTCTTACACTAGATGTCTTACATGTTGTTGAGGGCGATGCTCAGTGGTGTGAAACATAAATGCTATCTCCACAAACTTGGAGACACCAGTAGTTGGAATATTACTATAATTTAAATTTTTTTTCAAATCCACCCTTCTATCTAGTTCTGATGTAAAACTTAAAGGAGTTGATTTTGGCTCATGATCCATCCTTCCACCATTCTAATGGAAACCTGTTCATTTTCCCCCCCCCCTTTTTTTGCATAATCCTGCAGAAAGACAAGTGTGGAAAAAAACAACCTCTTGAGTGGAGATAATTAAAAGTGTCAGCAGCTAAATGCTGCCATACACACTTTTATCTTTTTCATGAAGAGAATTAATTTGCGGGCCGGATGGTCTGTTTAATTTTGTCAGTGCTGCTCTGTAGTCAACTATTTCTCACATCTAAACTAATAAGTGTCTCTTCAGTAAGAGCTGAGCTTGCAGGACAAATTTGTTGAAATAATTAGATGCTGAATAACTTCTTTTGCAACAACATCAAGGTGGTGCTGACATCACTGTGCTTGTCAGTACTGCGCGGAGACAGGAGGCGACAGAGTGGGGAAGTATGAGTGGAACAGAGCTTCCTGTTCTTGCCACTTCTGGAGAAGCTGTTCTGAGGTAAAGGAAGGTTCTCTAATGCTGCTCCTACTCTCGTATCGTTCTCCCCCCCTTTTTAACAGCACATTTCAGCCCAGGCTAAAATAGTTTGCGTGTCACGAGATGAGACATTTACAAGATATTTACAGTATGTTCTCAGTCAATAGCAACATGCATGAGGGATGAGTAAATACTGTACAGTATTAATTTGTTAGCTGGTAGATGAATTAAATGCAGGTGTAAATGCGGCCAAGATCAGGTTATGAACTCATTTGCAGCAACAATGTCATGAGGAAGAGTGAAAACTAAAGGTGCTGATGTTGTTCAGATCGAGACTGAAGTGAAGGTGATTCTTTAGAGTTCTGCTGATGTTTTGGACAGGAATTTGTCGAATGTGATTTATCCGGGGGCTCAGTTCACGTGTCTACGTAGACGAGGCCTGTGAACGTGATTGAGATAAATATAATTTTGTTTTGGCTCAAGTCTGATTATGATATGAATTTCTATTCACGCACTGAAAGTCGGGGGTTTTGAGATTAATTTGGTCTGCAGCATGTTTTTATTATTACGATCAACTTCACGTGTCCTGAGTACGAATATTAAACGGATTGTTTTCAATTCAAATCTCATCTTACTTCATTTGTGTGGACAATTACATGCATATAAATGAAGCAGCAAATATGGATATGAGATTGTCATGATTAAAAAAGGATATCTCAAAATGAAGGAGTTGGAGGGAATAAGATATTCAACACGTGGCCACCATGCATCTAAAGGAAAAGTTCTTTTTGTGCTTCACATTTCACAGCAGAAACTCTTCACTTCTTCATTACTGATGATGTGATCATGACTCAGATGCTGTCAGCATCAAAGAAAGGAACAGTTTGTTCTGGGGAGTCACGTCATTTACTCTTCCTTCATGAGATTATGATTAGGAGGCTGATGTCATTTTTATGTTCATTTCATGTGAAGTTGTAGCCACTAGTTGATTAGCTTAGCTTACACAAGAATGGGGATGGGGAAAAACGTAGGTCTGTCCACAGCTTACAAAAATCCGTCGAGCAGTTGCTTTAAAGATCACAAACGCGTTTATACCATGTCTGTTTAACCTAGAAAAAACAGAATTCACTAGCATAGCTTTCATTATGGAGTTACTTTCCTCAGGACTCCCACTGCTGCCTGATTACTGGAAAACTCCCTGAATTATTGTTTTTCTAGCACTTCATATGCAGTCAAAGTCATGGCATCTTTTATCTTGGAATAACAACAAAAGAAATGTAGAAATAGCTTCCTGTAACATAATGAAGATAATCCACTTAGTGAGAAAAAGTTTTTTTCTCTCCTTCAGAGCATTTGCTGGACCTTTTCCCTTGGTGAAATCCCTCTGTGCTGCAGCCAATTCAAGGAAATGCTTGTTTTGTCCTTTGGAGTCTGGATCAAAAGCATTTTCATACCGACTCAATCTGTGATTGAAATATTTAACACCAGCATGCAAGCCTCACACAGTCCTGTTCTCGCAAACCATTTTTTTAAACCCCCCCGCTCATATTCTTTTTCTTTTTTTAAACATGTTACTCCTTTTGCCTGTTTTGTAATAATCAGCCTCTCTTATATTTCGTCTTTCCTCTCAGGTTTATTCCCATCCCAGAGTGAATGGGAAGATAAAAATAAGACTATGTATATTTGATTACTCTGCAGATCTGTGGCCAGGCATAGAAAGCTGCTATAGTTATATTTTATTATCTTGTGTGTTTAGCTGCTGCTGTGTGTGAGAAGAAATAAAGGAGGAAGATGACAAGTACAAAGAAACTTAGAAGTACACTTTAAAGTGTTTCTGCTGCTGTCTGCGTCCCTTTCATCCTCCGCATGTGTGAAAAGCTCCTGAAGTGCTCTTCTCCTTCCTGCAGCTTTTTCCTCATATGCAATTATGAATATGGAAAGAAGTGTGTGTGTGTGTGTGTGTGTGGGGGGGGGGGGTTTCACAATTGCAAAAGACTAGACTATGTCCTGGAAGTTTTCAACTTAATGACTGCATGTGTCTGCGTGTGTTTTGCATATGCCAAAAATCCAGATGATCTGATGGCTTTTTTTTTTTTGTGTGTTGTTGAAGTGATAGAATTAATGCAGATACTTTGCATGACTGCAGCTGCAGGGGTCATTTCACTGTTTCAACAGATTTACGCTGTGATTGTGTCATAAGCTCTCAACAGAATTGCTCTGCTGATTTAACTAAGGGGATATTTGCAGAGAACTTAGCATGATTAAAGGCCACCTAAAGAACTTTGGGACTGGTTTATGTGGACGAGTCAGACTCCTGACAGATGCACGAAGCGAAGTTGGGGAGTTTACAGAACTTAAGGCTGATCTCCAGTGTGTAATAGTGCCTTCATCTCCTATGTAATTGGCTCCTGTATTGATTAAATAACATATGCAGTTGTTAATGTTTGTTTCGGAACTGAGGAAGTTCTTCAACTTGTGTTATTGAGGTTGTAGCTGTACTTACAGCATTGTCCTTAAGGCTGGATAACGATGAGAGTTGGTGTATTGTGATGCTGAAATTGATATTTTCAGTATGCGACACCAGATGGTATGCAGAACCACACATGGAATCATGTTCGAACTAATGAGCCGTGCTTCACGCTTCACTGTTCTTGATGTGAAACGTTCAGTACTTCTAACTTGACTGTAAAACTCAAAACCAACAAGATCTCTCAAGAATGTGAAAATAGAACATATACAATAGAATGCACGAGATGTTAAAGTGGATTTATATCTACACATTTACCCCATCAGACATGGCAATCAACATCTTAAGATATGTACAGTATGTCTCTTTCCCTCCATCGCAGCTGCACAAGAAAACCAAACACAACCAACTGCATCTGTTATTTAAACGATATCAGAGCACATCGTTCAAAATATTTGATCCTGAAATAATTTTGATAGGAAATATGAATTGAATAAGACAAAACTCATGATTACCTTTTGATTTTATTACATTGTCTCATATTTTCATGGATTTATGCTGACATTATAGATTCTAATTTGCAAATTGCCCCACACATGTTCTGGACATTCTCTGCAGTTTGCAGATGGCAAACTGTTCATCATTAATCTGACATTGTTATAGATGTTGCATCTCTTTTAACTTTCAACCCAGATGCAAACCCAGAATACAACACATGTCCAATTTAGGATTTAATTTGCCGAGGACAACACAAACAAATGGCATCAGAACAGAAGAAAGCACAGTGGAAATTACTGTAACTGAACAAACCAGAAACATAAGGCGTTAAAATTATTTCATATCAGTGGAACAGACATGACTAAGGGAAGGCTGACTTTGGGATTTCCACAGATGGAGTAATGAGGAACTGGACTAGGATCAGTACGAGTCACTGTTGAGACACACCCTCCCATTTACTGATGTAATATTTGTACAACCTCCAGTATAATGGGAACCGTAGACAGGAGCTCAGTCACTCATCTTAGTGGAGTTTGTGTTATTTTAGTTGAATAAACCCTTCGTTACCAGCTCCCTCCAGGTCTATATCTTTTACCCGTAGATGGCAGTGTGTCCATGGGGCTCCAGTGTGGTGTCTGTGTCTCTGTTGGTCTGTAATGGTGTGAGGAGAGGCAGACAGTTGCTGACAGGCCTCCATAATGTAGATTTACTGTAATAGCTTGAGAGGAAATGAGATGTATACTGTTAAATAGTTTGGAAAGACATCTCGCTCCACTCTGCTGAGCCCTGACCTCGCTCTACATGCCGGGAAAAACCCCAAACCAGATCAGGGATGTTACTGAGGCTTGGACAGATAACACTAGAGAAGACGTGATCAGAGAATGTGGGGCGAAAAAGAAAAGGGATCATACACGCTTTCACCCTCTGCTATGAATATATCACCTCTTTTGTCCTTTTCTTGGGGCATTCATTTAATACTTACTATTGTTCTTGAGGCTCACATGGAGCTAGTGGTCCGTGTCATGCCCGTCATCCATTATGGATCAGCACCAAGAAAAGTAAGAGCAGTGTTCTTGGTCTTAACAGAGAATTGTCTTCATCTTTTCTGCTTTGATGGACTAAAGCAGAATAGGGTGTAATAGAATCATTGTGATGGAAATAATGACATCTTCAATTATATGTTAGTGTCATGAGCTACAATTTCTCATTAAGCCTCGGTGTCCATTTGGTCAGCTCTGCTTGTGTACCAGAAAAAAAAAAATTGCAATCAATACAGGGGACATTTTAACTGGAAAGCTTGACAGTAGAAAATAAACTAAATTAATAAAACATGGAACAGCAGGAAATTGTATTAATTCTGCAGTTAACAGGGCATGAAAGACATTCAAAATGGTTCTCGATAATGATTGACAGTGTCCTTAGGGCTATTTATTTCCAGCACGGTAGTGTTGTCTGAAAGCTCTGTAGAAAAGCACAAATTGTAAGGGTTTCCTGTTTTTAGTTGTCTGGTCCAACTGATCAGCAGGTGTCCGAACTTGCTATATTCAAAACTTAGTTTTTATTTTTTATTTCAGTGGTAACTGTATTGTCTCAAATCTTTAAAAGTTGAATCAGACGCGGTTGGACTTTTGAATTTAGAGATGTTTCATCCCTCACCCAAGATGCTTCTTTTTTTTTTTCGTAGAGGGGAGTTTAATTTATTTTTTTAATTCAAAGCATTGAGAGTCATGAATGCCACAAGGTTTTAGAGTTCGTGTTAGAGTTGCGCGTGTCAGTTAGAGCTGAAGACACTTTATACGAAGATAGTCATGTGACCGAGTCAAGCTTCTTGCATCAAGAGTGACTCATAGGCAGATGTGATGGAGAGAATCCGGTAAATTTCCAAAACAAAACATCATTCAGCATTAGATAATAAATAAAATGTAAATTTGTAAGTGCTGTATTTTTTCTGTGCGGCCTGGCACCAGTTTACTGGCACCAATTATGAGTAGTAATGGCATTTAAATGACCTTAAATAGCGTTTATAGATTGAATTTTAATGAATAATGCCTTATGAACAACTCAACTTATGAGCAACCTCTCGGAACCTCTGGGTTGACTACCTGTATTTATCTTTTGTCTCAAGATTAGTGCTGTCTCTTGAGTTCCCATGGCACCCATACTTTCCCCTGGCAGATGATGAGCTATTTCATTGTGGAACATTGACTTTCCATTCCAATAGGAAGGCATAAGCCAAGTCTTGCAAAGTCCATTGTCAGTACTTTTGGTGGGCTCAGGTGCAATCATGTCAGATTGAATTGAGTGCTGAGGCATATTGGTCTGTCTTTGAGTGCTGCGGACGGTGACAAACCTTTTTGTGCTCTGCTTTGATATTTCTGAACTGTGACGATGGCAAAAGTCTGCTAGCAGTAGTTAGAGATGGTGATAAAGTATACTAACCCCAAGAGAATAAACACCTGCTATGTGCTGCCCTTTTTCCTCTGTTTAACAGAGGTCCATGATGTGTCAAGCAGCCTTTTGATGTGGATCAGATTATGTATGTATGCTTCACATCTGCATGATCCCTACGTTTGTCCTGCTGCTTCACCACACACACTTTCCGTCCCATTATATTACATTATACATCAGTCAGCCATAACATAACACCTGCTTAAATATTTTGTAGGTCCACATTTGGCTGCCCAAACAGGCCTGACCTATCGATGCATGGACACCAGTAGACCTCTGAAAGTGTGTTGTGCTATCTGATTCCAAGACATTATTAGCAGAACTTTCATGTCCTTTATGTTGCGAGTGAATTGGGGGCCCCCATGAATTGGACTTGTTTGTCTAGCACATCCCACACATGCTCGACTGGATTGAGATCTGAGGAATTTTGAGGCCAAGTAAAAACCTGAAACTTTTGTGTCCCTAAAATCTTTCCTGAACTAGGGCTATGCCACCCTTTATGCAAAAATACAAACCAACTGGGATCCACTGCATATTCTGACACTTTTCTTCGAGAACCAACGTTAATTTCTTCAGTAATATGACCTTCTGTAGATCGTCTGTTGGAGATTCTTCGAACCAGCTGTCTTGCCAACACAATCTGACCCTTTTCAAACTCACTCAAATCCTGACAGTCACCCATTTTTTAACACGTCGACTATGAGGTCAAAATGTTCACTTCCTGCCTGACATATCTCACGTACTAACAGGTTCCATAATAAAGAGGTGATCAGTGTTACTCATTTAAAACCTGTTGGTGGTTATCATGTTATGGCTAATTGGTGTATGTCATAACATAATTTCAAAAGATACCAAGAGAAAGCATTTGTGATCAAGTCTTTATAATGCAGGGAAAAACTCCTCCCTCCTCTCCTCCAGATGGAAACATCAATACTTAATGCTCCTTCTGTCACACTGGTACCCGTCTCCCTCTGGGCGTACAAAACCAGAGCGCGGAGCACCGTCTCAAACACTCCATATCTCATGGTCCTTATCTAAAACACCGACAAGAAGAAGTAGACTTCTCTGAATAGTAAACCATCTCCAGCTACCAGAGCTTGATCCTCATTAAAGCTGCTTCATGCAGCGTAGACACGTGAACACAATATTAGAATATTAATTGCGCAACATCAGAATAATGAGATTCAACTAACAAGAATATCGTTGAGAAGATTGGCAATCTCCTGTGCTTCTACGGTTGTTGGAATAAAATTTGGTTGTGGAATACAAATCAAATGCTGTAATTACTATTCAATTGCTTATTTTATTTTAAGTTCTTTTCTTTTTTGACTAACATCATTGGTACAAAGAGTAATGCAGTATTAGCAAATGGTTGACTAAACAGCCTACAATAAACTAAAAACATGCAGGGTAATAAAAGCACAACACCTACTAACAAAAGCAAAGTACTTTGGTAAATACAGTTTGATGAACGGTAAAATGTGATTAAGCAGAATCTTACAATCAGTATGTGAATGTTAACTTTTGTTGAACATCAAATGCAGACAGCGATGACCTGCAAATTAGAACTAATATTCTGAACATTTAAGAAGCATTTTGTCGAAAATTTTCGGATTCCCATCATTGGGTAGCAAAACTACAAAAAAGACGTTATCGATAGAACATTTAACAGCCGAGGACGTATCATTCAGCATGAATCAATTGTGATTACACGAAAGGGGCAAGCTAGAAGTTGACAAATCTGAGCTCGGACAAGTGTGAGTTAGGTATTTGCCTCTGTATTCTTCATCTTGAGGCTTCTGGATGTCAGTTTAATTTTTACATGGTCAGACCTATTAATATATCTACATATTTATTGCTCATATCAGCTGTTTAGTAGACAAAATATGCAACAGGCAGATTTTTATAGTGAAACTGTCGATTCCTGGTGCATGTATGTTGTGAGCTGAATGAGATATTGAAGGCTGGCCTTAGTAGCTTTTTTTCATTGATGTAGTTATCAGTTAATCAACTCATTACAGCACCATTTTTGTCAACCTCTCTTGATATTACAGGTTTAATTTCACTGTTTTCTATTAAAACTAAGAGTGTAGTTGAGTCACAGCAGATGCTCTTTAGTGAATGTATGTTTGGCCAATGATCCATGGCAGGCATGATGGCTGACATGCTCATTTGTTACCACGCCATCGTGTTGCCTTTTAAGGGCACGACTAGCCATTACAGATTGAAAATGTCAACGATAAATGTTTTCCGGTTGCGGTGTTATTTCTGCTACCATATTTATAACACATGCTTTGTTATCCCATTTCATATACATTTTCCAACTTTATATAGCTAGTGTTTTCACTGTTTGGCATTATGGTTGAAAATCAGTCATCAAAAAAATGACTGATCAAACTCTACAGTTTATTTCTGTCCTATAAATATTATACACTTTATCAGTTTCTTTTTTCTCCAGCATGCTTATGCTCATGGCATTTTACTCTCCTTAATTAGATTTCATTTATTTTCAGTCTGTGTCCAATTATTCCATGTTAAATCGTTTTTACTTTATTTATTTAGCATTTCACATGCTTCATGCACCTGTAATTGTGGTTGAGAGGTTTTTCTGTATTGATGTGACCTAACATTTAATATAATATAGTTTGACCCATGTAACCTTCCTCATTAAAAATCAGTGTGAAATAGTGATTGCTGAGTGGGTAGCTCCAAACAAGGACAGCTGCAGAAAACGAATGGTCCATGTTAGCCGTGCATAGAGGGGCCACTGTTAATGCAGCAACCATACACATACAGCAGTTCAACTTCCAACATGGTAATCAATTTACAAAGCTGCTATGCTGAGAGGTGAAAGATATAAAGAAATCTGAATGTGCAGGAGTTCTGGGACACTGGAAGATGAACACTCATGAGACTTTTTATCTCACAGGGAGAAAAAGTCACATTACAACTTTAGTAGACAGAAAGGTACTAATTTTACATGCAAATAAAAGGAATTAACTCTGAAAGGTTTTATGTACTTGCAGCCTGTCAGAAAGTCAGTGCACTCTCTAAACTGGTAGGTGAACAGATTATGTCAGGATATTACCTCATGGGAGTCTATGCTTTTCTGTATGTAATGATTTCCCGATGCACAATCTGCTTATGGAAGCAGTCCTAATAGGAAATGGACAACTCATGTTGTCATATGAATAGACAATGTAATTGGCATATTGAACTTGGTCAAATACAAATAAATGAAAGCCGGTCTGCTCTGATTTTATAGGAATTGGATCAAATCTCTGATCCTTTTTGGTTGTCCATATGCAGCATTTCTCAGGAAACAGGACAGTGATTTACTGATGCACAGCAAACTAGGGTGACTTGCTGCCAGTCAGTGTGCTTACATATAAAATAATTAACAATGATTAAAGAATAGCCTTTAAAGTGGTAAACAATGAGTCTACTATGATTAATGTGGACTCATGTCTGAATGTAATTCAAGACATTGACTATAGCTGAATTCACACGATTTTACCTTATTGAGGAATTTTGGTTGGTTACTTTGTTGTTTCATCAAGCAAAACCCTTCCGACCTTCTAATGTTCTGTGAAGGGTTTGCATATATATGGTTAATGCACATCAGGTTTGATGAAGGATGAAGATCACACTGACATGTTTTCTAATGTAGTTCAGCAGTACTTAAAAAAATGAGTTTATAATTACATTAAATGAACGTTTCATAATAGGATTCTTTTCATCATGTTACTAAAAATACACAAAACTATTCCGTGTGTTGGAATTTGCATTTCTTGTTTGTAATCAATCATTTGCGCTGCTGTTGTGTTGCTATGGTGATGTTATAAGGGCCTCCAGCATGCTGGGTACTGCTGTAGCGTACATATTGTTAATCCTGGGAATGATCGTATGTTTGAAATTAAAGGTGCTGCAATTTTTCGTTCTTAAACCAGTTAGACTTCAGATTTGACACATTTTCTCAATTTAAACAATTCGTAAAGTGTATGTTGTAGATATTAGTATTTATTGTATGTTCTGACTGGCTTGCAGTCCTGTCATTGTTAGTTTTTTGAAAGTGTGGGAATGTGTTAAGTTAGTACGTAATAAAATGTCAGCTTTTTCCAGAAGCACTCGTTTGCTTTGTTGTCTGTATTTGATGCCTGCACATTCAGCAAGCTAGCAGTAGAATTTAAAACTAAAATATGTTGTATCCAATTTCCACTAAGTGGGTACTTGCGATGAGCCTTTTTTTGAGAAGTTGATGTCTTTGAGTCTGTCTTTGACTCTTATCCTCCATTTTAAGCTGCAGTTTCAAGTTGAATCATATCGAGTGGAAACGTTTCAACTTTCCTTTTCATAGAGAAACATTGAAAGCGACCATGTTGCTTTACCCGATAAGGCTAAAAATATAATGACCAAATTCCTTTTGCAGGAGCCACTTTTCTACCAAATTTTAATTGAATTTATTCAACTTGTTTTACTCCAACCTGTTTATAATCAAGTGGCATGGATCATATTACATCCTCCAAATCCTTCTTAGTGGTGGAAATTGAAACCCTGTTTGAGTCGGTTCTTTGAATTTCTCTGAGAATTGAGTTTTCTTCCAATGATAATCCACCAAATAACCTCAGCAGTATGCCCCAGTATTCGCTGTCAGTAGTCAGCATTTCCATTTTTATCTACTCACATTATTTTCATCATATCATATTTAATAATTTATTGAGTTAGATTTAAAAAATTAAACCTACAAAGAAAGGACAACTTCAACTGCTGCTTTTACAAAAGAAAAGACTTGAACATATTAGCAGTTGTAATCTCTAAATTTCATTATTTTTCTTTTTGAAATCCATCGCCCTGCTGTGAAGATCACGTTCATTTGATACACAGGATGGAGTGACTGCATTCATTCCTTGTAATGTATTTTCTATTTGACTAACAAATATCTGTGTCATAGCTGACATGACTGTCAGTATGTTTGATTTTGTTTGTTCTTGACAGTCTAAACCACTTATAAATCATTTAGATAGATGATCCCAGTGAATGTGTACAATGTGCTGACACAGACAATATCTCATACATCAATGCTAAGCGATTTTGCGCTCATAGATGTTAAATGCGTTTGTGAACCACACTGTAGGCAAATAGGTGAATGTGGTTGACAACAGTATTGTTATGGGACCAGTTCTTATGTTGTGCTTTACTGATTCTGTGAATATGTGAATCTTGTCATGCATTAGTGTGTGTGCTGACAATGCTTGATAAGGCCTTGAAGGAGCTCTGATGCTTTCTAGCTGAGACATTTTTGGAATTGAATTTTCTTTTCTTTTTTTTCTTGTAATTGCTTTTATCACACAAATAATTTGGTTTATCTCATTGTGCTGTTGAAACCACACACTCTTTAGCAGACAAGGACACCTGTTCACACACATTTTTTCAACCATCCTTCAGTATAGTTTTAAAAATACACTGAAAAGGTTCTGGAGGAGGTGAGAAAACACATGAAGCTTGAGCAGGTCAGGGATTTAGCTGTTTTAATGCATGAAGCCAAGATTTTATTTAGCATGCTAAGATAAGGAACCTTTTGTTGCTCCTTTTTGAGTAATGGATGTGGGACAGCACAGAGGGGAACTCTGTCAGGTCAATTCTGGGCTTGAGCTCTCCAGCCAGCTGGAATCTTATTTTTTGTTGACTTTAAGGTTTGGAGGAGCTTCCTCCTGGTGTTTTGGCTTCATCACACAGTCCAGAGACATGCAAGTTTATTGGCCACAGCATTACATATAAAGTTCGTCACCCCTGTAATGAACTGGTGACTTGTCCATGTTGTGTTAGTATTTGTCTGTTACCCAAAATCTGCTGCTGTGACCTTCCAAAGGAAAAGTGTTTACAGATGATGAAGAGATCTCAGCAGGCTGTGCTCGAGGTGGAGACTTAAAATTCAATTACAACCCCCCCCACAGAGTTTCTTTCCTCCTGAGTCCTTTTTTTTTGTCTTAGAAGTGCAATTATGCCATTTAAAAAAATGGAATGTTTCTGTTTGTTTTTCAAGGCAGTAATGATTGTGTAGTGATGATGCAATTTGGTTAGCAACGGACCATTCATCCTTATTCTGCATATGAGACAACAGTAGTCTGTGTCCGTTTGACGATGATGTGAACTAAAACAAGACCTTCATTTGGTCCATTATAGCCAAAGCCTAAGTTAGCTCAAAGTTCTTGCACAACTGAGTCTTCCCTGCAGAAATGTGAGGCTTCAAGATACAAAAAAAATAGCGTTTTTCCACAGGATTAATTTTGTCAAATGAGATTTTGCATGGCAGAGATGAGGAAGTGAAATGTGTGCTCATGTGTGAGCATTAATGATATTGGCAAAGACAGCTGCATGTTATAATCTAATTTTTGTTCTCATTCAGATTGTACACTTTGATTAACTACTTTGCATGCCTCAGCATTTGCCATAAGTATCAATTAGATTAAATTATTCCGCTGAACAAAATCCATATATTGATCTCACACCCCTCTCTAACATGTTACCATTTTAACACACACAGTTGTGCAGTTGTAATCTGCTTACATGCAGCTGTTCTCTGTCCCACAGAGAGTGTTCATGCTTAAAGGTGCGAAGGCTAAACAAAGGCAGAGTACTTCAGATAAGAGCAGATGATAAAATGAAACTTTAATAATCCCTGTGGGGAAACTGGGTCATTGCAAGAAGTGGAGAATAGACGACAAGAACAGAGGAAATGGAGACTTTCAGATAATACAAGTAATTATAGCCAGAGAACATACTGTACTGAGGGTGAGGCATGACGAACGATAACATGGGGAATTTTTGTTGGCAGCAGGAGATTATAGGGGTCAAGCTCATTTGGAAAGAGTTTGGATTGAAGATTTAAGACATAATGCAGTTGTGTGGGGTGCATTTAGTGCATCTATCTAATAAAAGACAAAACTCTATAAAAACAATCTTCTAAAAGGTTGCAGGTTGTTCATGTGGCAGTGATGGACCGACATGTCTAAACAATTACATGCGATCATAATTACTGTAGATACACAATATAATTGCAAGCTGAATTACTCATTTTACCTCCAGCATTAAATGATCAAATCTAATGATCTCTGACTTATTAGAAACTTCAAATGAGCTTGAGGTGTATGAAGAGGTGTACCTCTTCCTGGGTACATGAAGCAAACTCATTTTCCTAAACTTTCTTGAGCCCCAATGGATACATAATTTTTTTTGTGGGACAATTAGCACATGGAGATGTTTCAAGAGGGATGATTGTTTTTTTAAGTTTTTGGCTTTGCCACAGCTTTATTATGAGTCCCAGCAGTATAATTTTCTGACGCTAATTTAAAGGAACAATAATAACCAAAAGAAGTTGTGCTTCATCCTTTGGTTGTTGAAATGTAACCGAAAATAAATAATTTTTCACATTTTGTGCATATTTGAGCATCTTCTCCATAGCATATATTATCATATGAACTATAATCTTTCCAATTCTAAAATCTAAGACTGTATTCAAATAAGGCAGATCATTTTCAACTATGTTGTATTTGTGAAAGTCAACAATAAATTGTTTTTCTTTGTGCTTCATTTGCCCTTCAAGAGATGAATAAGTATGTTTTAGTGGAAGTGTGATAAATAAACATCAAAATCATAAAAATCAACCCACCAGCTCCCTTTAAACATCTGCTGCTGACGGTGACTCTTGATGTTTCCTTCCCATTACAAATGTGTTCTGCATGAGTCATGGCCATCTTTAGACTCTGTTATGTCATCTCCTCTGCAACATCTCATCTTCTTACTACAAAGGCCTGGTAAATAAGATCAGATTGTCCATTAGTATTCGTCACTGTTTGCAATCTGATTTCACACTGTCTTGTTATTTAGCTGCTGCTTTGCAGTGGATGAGAAACTGTGTTAAGAGAAGAGGTCAATGGACAACACAGACGTACATTACTGATATTTTATACTGTTTCCATTTGCAGAAATTGTTGACAGATTTCTATTCAGAGAGTTGCGACCTTATGTGATGTCTTGATGGATGGTTGATGGATGGAGTTTGTGTGTGTGACTGGAGCCATTCCAGATGCCTTCAAAAGTAGAGCAGCAAAAATAGTAGGCCTACTCTTTTTAAAATACAGGTAGAGGTGATCAAAAATAGCCAGAGGGTTTAGAAATGGTCTGGACATTTGTGTACGTTGTGCCTCAGGCATACTTGTTTACTTTGTTGTGCAAAGGCAAACATTAATGCCCGGTGTTATAGTCCAAATCCTACGCATTTGATTTAATGTTGATTCAGCTGCAGAACAATTTGTTTTTTCTTCTTTTTTTTTTTCTTTTTTCTGTGTATTCTTTGTTGCAATGAAATCTTTCAAACCCCAGGATGTTTCTCTTCATTTTACTCTTCCTTCCTCATCAAAATTGCACCAGCATCTTTTATGCCAGCTCAGGCACCCTTGGAAAGGTGAAGGCAGGTGTGGAATAGCTCCTGTTTGGATGTGTGTCGGGATCTCTGTGTTCCACCGCTCTTGTCCAGCAGCCTCCTCTGACAGTCATTTTACAGCTTCCTGATCAAAGGCATTAATGATTTCCACAACTTCAGCCTTGTATGTTCCCAAGACGGGAATCCTGCTCTTATTGTCCTGAGAAGCTGCGACGAGATGGCGTGATCCCTCTTTTCTTTCACCATGTACAAAAACATGGACTGATGCACTAAGACCTCTGATAACAAAGAGGGGAACACGAGTAGTGAACTACGAATGATTAGAAAATGAAAGAAGATTGGTTTTGATTAGCACTGTAATTAACTTCATCAGCTGTCTGTCTATTCCCTAGCCTTGCCATAAACAATGTATGGCCTGAAAGCATGATTAACTCAATGTTTGTTTGTGTGTGTGTGTGTGTGTGTGTGTGTGTGTGTGTGTGTGTGTGTGTGTGTGTGTGAGAGAGAGAGATCAAGAGAGCGGAGAGAATGGTGTTCATCTTACAAGACACAAAGCCTGTATTTTTCCTCTGTCCTGAATTTTAAGCTTTTGTAATGAAAACCAGCTGAACCTTGAACCTCAATCTGCTTTGACATCTGTCTGCATGCGCTGCACCTTTTGTGTGTGTGTGTGTGTGTAAAATATTTCATGCATATTTTCATTGATATGCATGATGGCCCTCACAATGTACATGATTACTGGCAGGAAACTACTGAAACATCAGAGCACACAACGCTGTGACAATGAATGACAGTGAATGATTGATAGGATGGAAAAAAGAAATGAAACGAAAGATGAGAGACGGCGAATCAAGGAGGATAAATGGATGAGTGAGGAAGATTTCAAAGGTGTAAAGCAGATAGGAAGGAGAAGAATGAATGAAGATTGCGTAAGTGAGCAGCAGGAGGGGAGGTACGGGAGTACGAAAAAAGAAACCAAATCAATGCTTCAGAAGAGAAAACTCAGCAAAAATAAAGATGTGCTTTTAAATGAAAAAAAGATTAAAGAAAGTTCAGAGCAAACTGAAAGAATAAAGGATGGAAAGCAGGAGCTGGGAGGGATGATGTGATCTCATCAGAAGATAAGATGTGGAAGACTAAATTCAGAAGAGCCGCAATTTCACAGTGGTGTGGGCGCTCAGGGTTTGTGCTCTTATGGCGTTACATGCAGCGCTCCCCTCGACTGAACGTTAGCTCTGTTCTGGTAGGAACTCTGCACATGTTTTATTTAGCAAGCTCGCTCTGGCTTGATGGACATTTGTTTGTTCATCGGCCTGCTGCGTGCTCAGGGTCGTGGATGCAGGGTCGCATCTTTGTCCTGCTGATGGACAAAGTTTTTTAGTCTCCCCCTGCTTTACCAGCGGCAGACACCAACGCCCTGATTGACCGTCCAAACTTCAAAAAGGAGTTTTTCTTTGTTTCCCGTCACTTCTAATGTTAAATCCACTTTGTGCTTACAGGAAACCATTGTCTGTGTATGACAGTCACCTGGCTGGTGATCCCTCAGCTCTCTGGTCCTGAGTTGAAGACGAGGTTTTTAAAAATGCAGCGGATGAGTTGATGTTGGGAATCAGCATTGACCTGAATGAAGTACTAGATTATTGTCCGTTTGTAAATTATTTAGTGTTTGTGATGCCATGTGCACAGGATCGGCACATCGAAACATTCATTTAAAATGAAAGGGGACTGATGAAGATGATGATCTGTCCTTTATTGGGAAACATCAGCAACAGCAGACCTCAAAATGTTAATGACATAGTTTTCGCATGTTAAGAAATGTAGAGAATATGCAAACAATGCTCATTTAACATGCAGGTCTACACTGTGAGCAGTTTTCTTTAACCCCCTGATATCTTTTGAAATATTAGGAATTACAGTAAAGTGAATTTGAGTTGGTTTTTTTTTTTAAAGTTCTCTCAAAAAAGTGTTCTGTAATTTGTAACTTCCTACCTTCACTGTGCAGGAAGAAATGCGTGTCAAGACACCTGGAATCATGTGCACCACAGAGATAGATTTGTGACATCACAGCCACACTGGAAGGCACACCTTATGATAATGAAATGTTTTTGTATAAATTATATAAGGCAGAATTAATTGATTTTATTTCTAAAGATCGTGCTTTTGGACCCTAACAATGGACATGGTGTAGGCAGCGTGTATCACACTCGGTCCAGATGTGACCCTTTAATTTGTCAGATGGTAATATTGTATTGCACCATTTTCCTTGACTGAATCTGGACTGAATCATTCAGTCCAGCGTTTGGGAAATCCTCCTCCTCATGCAGACGAAACCACTGGCCCGTGTGCGTCCATCCCTCAGCGGACCTCGCCGCTAAACCGCCTCATTATCTCTCACACAGTCATCATTAGAGAGACATCTCATGAGATGTACACTATCAGGTGAAATCCCAGGAGACACACTCTTGTGAGAAACACACACACATACACACAGCAGCTCCTATGGTTAATTTTGTTGTTGCAAACCAGCTGTCTGTCCAAGAGAGGTAGATTCAGGAACTTCCGTTTACAACCCCCCCTTCTCTCTTAATTCAGCCGTACCTCTGCTCCCTCGTTCACCCATATATTCAACGTGTCATCATTAACAGCCTGTCAATGTGACAGGTAACAACTTAAAGGAAAGAATACCCAGAGCTCCGGCAAACTGGTGCCGTCAGAGCAAAAGTCAGCAATTCTGTGTGTCTTGATGCGGTCAAGTACTCGTTTGCCATCTTTATGCTATTGTTTCCATTTCTGTGTCTTCCTGGATTCCCCTTTTACTATAGAGATGTGTCTTGTGGCATTTTGTGACACTATTTGTACAGTTTCATTCTTTGTGTTTGTGCGTGTGTTTGTGCGTGTGTGTGTGTGTGTGCGCGCACAATAGCTTTTGAGGCCATTAGGCTGCTGACTGAGCGATACAATACGGCACTTATGGCAGGCTGGAGATAAGCTTTGGGATTGCTTTGCTGCTGGGAACTTTGAAGGAGCCATGATAATGCATTTCTGTCAGCCTCTGTATTAGTGTGTTTGTACACTGTGTGTGTGTGTGTGTATGAGAAAACACCACATGATATATAAGGTCTCCTTTGAAGGTTTTAGCTGGAAAGAACTTAACCATTTATTTTACATGTCTGTAGCTTTGTATGAATACTGCATAGTAAACCTGCACAGTATGGGGAATATCTATGATGTATAATACATCTGTTCAATATTCAGGTGATGATGTGGCTCTAGTGCCCATATTAGCGCCACCAAACGGACACCAGTTACTCTGAGGGTAGCTGGGGCTTCTGCATCGTGGGCCCCATCTAAGAGGTCTAATGTTTGCTGGCTAAAAGTGAATGAATAGTCCCTATAAATAAAATTTCTCATGTTTCTGGCTGTGTTTGCCCAGTATCGTACATGCTTATATTGCAATAACAGTGGTCCATTCAGCACGGGTCTATTAATGTGCATCCATTGTTTCTATTTTAGTGCTGGAAATGTATGTTTGTGTAATCGTACTGCTGCTCTCTTCTTTTTGCTGCAGCCCTGTTGACGTTGCAGTCGAGTGAAGACCAGATCCCTGTCCCACAAAACAAGTTCATGGGTGACGTGGAGGAGCTGGCCGCCAGTTATGAACGCAAACTCATCGAGGTGAGCTCGGCCTCGCTTTATTTCTTACTGAATGTCACAGTTCTCATCAAGAGAGCGTCACAATTATTATTATTTTTCCACTGTGTAATCTTTTAATGTAAACTATAATTCTGTTAACGCTCTGCATTTTGTAGTTATAAAAATGCATGTAAAAATTTGACATTCTTATTCTTTTTGAGCATATCCAGATTATTTCACATAAAAACATTGTTTTTATCACATTATCACATTATTCTTTTTATCACATAATCACATTCAAGGGTAATTAGATTACATTTTTTAATAGCTTTGGTTCAAGCTGCATCTTTTGTCACTATGAAAATGGCCAACTACAATCATGTCATTGCACTATGTGCTACAAGATCAATATGCAGGTTTTAACCTTTACATTGGTTTATGAATGAATTAAAGTCTCATACGATGATTAAAAGTTCACTTCAGCAGACCTTTTAGGTTGGGCAGAGCCAAGCCAGCTGTCTCCATTGTTTCGTATTGCAAAAGGAAATCTGACTCTTCAGGTTTCTGCTGTTTTCTGCAGGGGATAAACATGATTTTTCGATGTGAATTCTGTTTGTTGTATCATCTGCCAGGGCCAGAAGCTCAGACAGTATTCATTGTGCTTACTCTAGAGGAATACTGCAATTCACAGCATTCCTGTCCAAGTCCCAGCTGCTGCCACACACTGCAAAATGTGGAGCAGGGAATAATGTTGTTTGTCGACAGTCTCTTAATTTATTTGTGTGTGTGTGTTTTTAATTTATGTGACAGAACCTTTTGTAGCACATCACTGAGAAATTCCCAAAGCAGACCTTTAGTAAGCACAGTCCAAAAAATGAATGAAATAAAGTTTGGGGGCTTTTTGAAGCTGTGCATGGGGATGAAAAATCCTCCCCCAGCTGCTCTAAATTAAGGAGAAAATTGTATTTCCTGCAGCTGTATTGATTTTAAAGTCTTTACAGTTCTGAGAGCGACTCCCTGAGCAGACTCTTGTCAAAAATATCAATTGCACTCCATGGTGAAGATCTGTGACTGGGCATCACGTGTAATTTTGCCAGAGGTGTGATGCCTGATGGGAGGTACCTCCTGCTTCCTGTGAGATTGACGAATGGGGTAGGAAAACACAGATCTGGGTATTCTAATGGGTAATGTGTCTGTGTTTGGGGGGGGGTCTACATGAATAATTAATCCATAGTTTTATATTTTTTTAATAAGAAATAATCCTGCTTGTGTTTGGCCAAACTACGGTTTCATTTATTCATGCACATGTATGCGCGGTACATTTTTAATGGTGTTTACTTATTTATATGTCCATTTGCTCTGCTGTCAGTCTTGATCTGCTTTCACAATGAGGGTAGAGGACTCGTTGGGACACAATGGCTCCCCAGGCTGTATGGTGGTCCCAGGTCCCAGCTGGGTTTTGATGGTTTTGTTTGAAATAACCATGCAGAACACAAGTGCTTCTCTTATCCTTGATATTTAATAAGTTGTTGAATAGAACAATTTTTGGTGAACACACAAACAAGAAACCTCAGGAACAAGAAAGATCTACAGTGAATTGTTGATGCTGGATACCAAATAATGTTTTTCCCTCCCTGTTTTAAGGACTTTGATGTTCATAGGGATCATGGATAGAGAGGTGGGTTTATGAGGGATACACAAGCATTCATAGAAGGCCAGCAGCACTACTGTCCGTCCTGATGTGAGGATTCATTAATTGTGTGATTCACACGGGCGGCTGTCAGCAGTCCTGATTCAGTGGCAGCGACTCAGACTACATTTGAAGCACCAAGTTATTGATTTTTGAAAAGGCCACACTGCAGCTTGTTGGACACACACTGGTCTGACGGGCACAAATAAATACCGGACAGGGCTCAAACATTATTAACCTGTGTTTGGGACATGTTTCAGTTTGGACTTAATGATGTAGATCCACAGTTCTGAATGTGACTGTTAATGTTTGAGAAATATTTCAAGGACTCATACTTCTTTTCCTCTTCATCATCTTCTGTTGGTGTGTCCCACTGGAATGTGGACGGGCCGCAGGGCAATAAAACCCTCAAGACAAATGATCTCCATGAAACTGCCAGAACTACCAATGCCTTTGGGATGGGGCTAACGGGTTATTACACAGAACAGCACTGATGTGATGAAAACCATAGTCCAGTGCTGCATCGTTGCGTAGGCACAGACCATTTCAGTGGTTTAATTAAAGGCCTCAGACATAATAACTTCATCACCCAGTCTTCTGTACAGCATTGCAAACCAGTTACACTTATTGATATAATTATTTCATAGACGTACGAGCAAGCAGTTGCATGCAGCACATTGTCGTTCATTTGGAGTTCCTCCAACTAAAAGTAAAAGTCTAGTTTCACCGCCTTTTTTGTTCTGTTTCAATGTAATATCTAGCACCTCCTTAGCTGTTATAGCCTCAAAAATGTCCAACAACTGGGCTCTATCTACTATTTGGCTTTTGGCACTTGTAATGTTAGTGGCTTGAGAAAAAGAATGTTGACTGTAGACTTTGGAGCTTGAAGCGAGAACCAGAAAGACTCTTGAGAACTGAGAGGAAGTATGATGATAGTCAGATCGGTTTTGGTACTATGAGAAAAAGAATTCCACACTGCAAGTTATCAATTGTAAAATAAAAATATGGATTTGTGCATTTTTCAGAGTTGTGTGACTTCCACTCTGTTTTTGATTTGGTCTTTTTAACCTCTCTTCATGCCTTGTTTTTCTGTCTTAGGCCAACTATTCTCCCCACCTTCTTTTATCAGATATGTTCAGTTTTTTTTATTAATTCCTTTTCTTGAGCAATAATATTTAATATTTAATAATAATATTTAACCAAACTGAATGAACACACGACTAAATACAGCAGTTCCTTAAGGAGGAAGTATTTATTTTTGCTCTTCAGAGATTCCAGAGCCTTCTCCCCTGCTACCTTCTCACTGACTCTTCCATGTTCCCTACTCCTTCACTTGTCAGCTGTAACAGGTGAGAAAAAGGGAGGAGGTGTGTTCATGTACTAAATGTGTGCATGTGTTTCCCACATATGCCAATGTTTGTGTGGATGAGTGGGATGTCTCACATGACTTTACATGGATGTCTGATGAAAATGATCTTACAAAGCTATCAGAGTGGGAGAGCACTTAAACATATCCCAGTGGACCAGTGTCTGAAATAGAGGCAATGAAATGATTATAAAAGAAATGAGTGAAAGGCTAGATGTACTCCGAGATAAAGGCAAAGAGGGGAGAAAGTGAAACAACCCAAGGGGATACAGGCATAAGCATTTTCATTTTCAACTTTATTGCGTGGTGTTTTTCATTGTCTGTTCGTGTCATAAAGATAAAGTACAGAATGCAGGTAACGTGTCCACAGAGATTTCTGAGAATCAACAAAACAACATGAAATTGATCTGTGAGGCTCGATTGACAAGGAAAAGGTGGGCGGTTTATGACGTGTCCACAGTGAACTTATTGTTGGTGTCAAAGGTAAGTTAAACTGTTTTGATCAGAGGAGCCAACATTTAACACCCCCCACCCCAAATATAAATAAATAAATAGAATCAGAACAATTTCTATTTTCGTCATCTGTTGATCTGAGAAGTTTCTCCTTATTAATACACGTGTGGTGTTATTTTTTTAAACTGTATAAGCTTCAATGGATATTTATGAGATGTGATTTATTTATATGATTTGTATATGAATACAAAGTTTTCCACTTCAGCAAAGCAAAACCCTTTTTCCCCGACGTTGCACATCGTTTCAGAACATGTTTTATTACTTGAGATTGAAATTTATTTTTTTTAGTTTTTTTGTTGCATAATGTGTAGTTGATAACTTGTCTGCTTTCGTTCAGCAGAAGGTTTTAAGGTCCGCTAATGATACACTATTTAGTACCAGCTTAATGAGGCTCTGTTGGTGACCATCAAATTATAAAGGTTTCTGTAAACACATTCTTTGTAGAATGGGTGAACCAGTTAATTAGACCAGAGATTAAACAGGACAGTAGAAACTAATGGATCTGTGTTATCTATGTTGTGAACAAGAATGTTTTAATGTGTTAACTTCGTAGTTAAGTGTGTATATACAAGAAATCTCAGCAGCTGTTAATGAAAACAGAAATAACACCATCAGAAACTAGTGCATAAAATGTATATCATCATCAGTTACTGCTAAAGAACAAGAATCTCTCGCTCAAGATGGTAGGAATTTTTAATTGGTAGAATTTTGCCACAAAATTAGATGTTTTATATGCAGAAAGGCAAGTCTTTGTGGCTCAGACCAAGACTTCATTACATCACACAGTAGTGCTATAAAGTAACTCATCATTACAAACTTTATTTTCTTCACAAGCAGGTTTTTGTGACTGTAGCAGCACACCTTTACTTTGGCTCGTTTACCCGTGTTGAATTCTTGTATTGCGTTGTATTGATAAGAAGCTTGAGACTACTTTTGGAGGTTAGGTAAGAGATATGGGTCGAAAGTTCCCCACAGATTCTCCCTTTGATCCACAAGCTCATTAATTAACCATAAACAACAACAACAACTACATGCTGCCGACTCAGAACCTCCTCCTTCCAGAGGAGAAGCAGTCATCACTGGGAGTAGATATGAACCAGTAGTGCTGTATTGTATTTTTGCTGTGTTATGCCAGTGAATGAGACTCTTGAAAAGCTAACATGCTGCATAACACATGCAGTTTTTTGGGTTTTTTTTGTCAAACTGTCTACGTCCAGTTGGGAAAGGAGCTAATTTTCCCTCATGTCTTTGAATGCCCAATTTTAAAGCAACTACATCATTCTCTGAGAGCTGACTCTCTGCCAATACTGTTGTCATTATCACTGAGTCCTGGGTATGGCACACACTGTCATAATGATGTTGTCACTTTCCTCGCCAACTGTAATTAATTCCACCTAATACCTTGACTCTGGAAACTCACACGCCAAATGTTTTGAATCCTGTTGATGATCAGTCATTCGAAAAACAGAATCTGGATCTGAATTTTTGGTCCAGACATAAATTCTTTTTTTTTTACAGACAAATTAAATCCATTTGGATGACTCTGTATGATCACACCTACAAGTTGGGGGAAGTCTTTTCTTTTCCCCTCACCTAATGTTTATTTTCATTTAATTTCTCAGGTCTGGAGTATGATCTGAATGTCGGGTGCATCCTGGTGGAACACAGTACGTTATCCACGTGTGTTGGATTGGCAGTGATATTTTTCAGTTCGTTGATAACGTTACATATATTGTACAATCAGACAACCAAAAATAAAGACTTTTTATGGTACAGGATACAGTTGTACCTTGGTTTATGAGTTTGGTCCGTGACTAAGCTTGTATGTCAACTTGCTCCTGTAACTGAATAAAATTAATTAAAATGCTTTTTATCCATTCAAACTCCCTAAAGCCACCACATTTTTCTTTTGCCTTTTCAAATAGAGAAAATGTATTCTGAAGAAATTCTTTATAAAAACGTAATAGACAATATAAAGTAAAAAAATAGTTTCTAAGTGTATTTACCTGAAGATCATTTAACTTGAGCTAAAGGAAGATGCTGGTGGAGGAAATAGGCAGAAGAGATTGGGGGACTTCATTTTGTGCTTTTTAGTTGCTTTAGTTTATCATAAACTGTTTCGCTATTTGCATAACATACTTATCAACATACTTGGTATACACCTTTTATGCTACATTTTATCGCTGAACATAATTTTAGTTTTTTTTTATTCAGTTTTGCTGATCTCAAAATACTTTTTGATTTTTGCTTTTTTCACAAAACTTTCCTCACTGTCATCTGCAGAACCTTTTAATAGAAACCTGTCCAAGGAGGTTTGTTTCATCCTCTTTCAGAATGTGTCGGAAATGAGTTGGGCAAGTGTCATTATACAGTGCCGATGCATGTCCAGTTGCAATTTTTTCTCTGCTTTTCTTTTCAATAAACCCTTTAAGTGTCTTACATTCCCAACATTTCCTTTATCTCACATGAAGGGAAAACCTCCTCTGCCTCTGGTTCCTCTGAGGTACCAATCTCCTGATAAAACTCTATGCTGCTGCGTCTGTAGCTCCTTTAAATCCTCGTTGTCAATTCCGTGGAGTGCTCCTTGATGAGCTCATTCATGTTTCCTAGATCCACTTCCAGGCCCATGGACTTTCTGAGAGCCACAGTCTCCTCCACCAATTTTGCTTTGGATTTGAATCCGTCGAAGTCCCTTTTGGACACAACCTGAGGCCACAGCATCTTCCACACAGAGGTCAAGGTCCTCCTTGCAACACCTTGATAATTTCAGAGGCATATTACTAGGTTCCAGCGGTTATTCCTGAACTCGTAAAGGGTAGGGTTTATTCTCTCCTTCACTTCAATGCAGGCCTTTGGTGAAGAACTTCTTGAAATTCAAAATCACCTGCTGGTCCATGGAAAAGAAAGGGTGGCGTTTCTTGGAAGGTAGAGAACCTTTATAAAGTCTGCAAGAATGTTGGCTTAGAGGTTCAGTTGGTGAGCAGGGGCATTGTCCAGGACAAGGACAGGTGTAGAACAGGGATTATTTTCTCTAACAATTTTTTTTAGCAGTGGGACCAAAGACCAGGTTTACCCATAACCTGCAGTTTTTCTTTTTGAATGTCATGCAACATGAAGGCTCGAAATTTTTTGCTGTGATATACAAGCGTCTTGATTTTGCAGTCACCGGTCACATTGGTGCACAGTGTGAGGATTAACGTATCCTTTGTGGATTTGTGCATCCTATGGCTACGATCATTTCAGCAAAAGTTTTGAGGTAAACCCCAGCTTCATTTGCATCAAAGCTTGCTGCCTCACCATGTCTGATGACGACGTGAATGCCAGGTCTCTTCCTAAAATTGTTGGACCATCACCAACTGGCTTTAAACAACTTTTCCATTGCCTTGTCCATTGAAGTGCCTGGGCTCTGCTGCAGCAAATCAGGATAAATGGCTCGTGCCTTCTCGCAGATGATACTCTCTGTCATGGTATCTCCTATGAGCTGCTTCACCGTTGATTTGTGGACAGGGGTCCTCCGCTTAGAAATTATTGGAAGGTAACACCCTTGCCTGACTTTATAGCCTTTATCTACTTTTTTTTCAGTATGGTACCTCATTCGTGTTTTTCTATGATTTCATGTTTTAATTCAACGTATATCATCTGCTTCTACTTCTTGGTAATGTCCTTTACACTCCATTTGTTGGGACCTATGATGAAAAAAATTAAATTTAGAAAAAATAACTGCACTAAAGGTACAAAATGTGAGCACAACACAACAGAGATGCCTCCATCGTAATTTTAAAAAAAGGGAAAAAAAACAACAGATGCTTCCAAGGTGATGTTGTAGCACTTGCTACACCATCTGGTGGTGGTGTATCTGAAGTTTGCTCATAACTCAGAAAACTTGCACTCATAAGTCAAGATACCGCTGTATAAGGATTTGCATCGTACCTACACAGACACGGGACAAATACCAAATTGGGTCAAGGATTCTGAAAATGATTGAATTAACCGTTAAACCATTCAGACACCTCCTTTTTCCTTCAGAAGCTGCGTCTTCCTAATTCATCGTCACACTGCTAACAGGCAGATAGGACGTGACGGAGTCTGAACACCAACTACAGAGAACGAGGTTCACACCTTCCTCTGTAGCTCACATCACAAGGGCAGAATATCCTGGAAAACTACAAACATACCAAACACACCACAAATATAAGCAACTGACACAAACCAATATGGCCAAAATATTGCCTTGGAAAGATACCAATGCTATCATCAGCCTCTGCATTTGTTTTCACATTGTTGAACAATAGTAAGTCTTGCCAGTGCCAGGTAGAATCACCACTTATTTTTCACCCTTTCCTGAGTACAAATCTCACTTTTTAGTATTTATTCTTCCATCTCCCCTCTCCATCTTCTTCTAATTGCTCTGTACATAAACATCAACATCAATGCATAATGTGATCAGGGTGAAATAGAAACAACAGTCGTTTCACAATTACAGGGTCTCAGGGATATTACTGTAGAGTTGCTGTGCATAAACCCCTCATTACAAAGATAATGGTGATTTTGGTCACGAGTCACCATATTCTGAAAGTAAAGCTGACAGACATTACCATCATTATCACAGTAATAATCCTGCCTAACTAAAAATATGAGATCCAACTGCTCTTGGGTTCACTATGATGCAACTGTTACAAAGAGCTGTGTCTTTACCATGGGCCAGATTTGGCCTTTTCTAAAACCTCACCATCCTGTAGTCTCTGTTTCACCATCTGCCGTTCTCATGTGCTCACACTTCTTACACATCATATCATTTTTCCCACCTCATTTCAGAGTGGACAGCATGGCCTGTGATGTCTATATTGGTCCTTTCTCGCTCTCTTTGTGTGTTTGTGTGTGTGTGTGTGTGTCTCAGCTCTGTCTATTCATGTTCAGGAGCAGCTGTGCTGAAGTGAGCTGGGGACGCATGTAGAAAGTCACAATATGCATTTAAATTTACAAAGAAAAGCAGATCCCGTGTCGGCTATATTTCCTTTGAGGTCTCACTCAGTTTAATATATTTAAATGAACCATTAATGCCCTCTGACTGAGTCTCATTTCTTCCATGAATAAGAAAAGATGAAAGTGTTTTCCTTTCAAGTCGAGGTGTCCTGCCCACAATGAAATGGTCTGAGCTGTGGTACGGACATAAAGAACTGTCTGCCTGAATATGTCTTATGTAACATCACATGACAGCGGAACATATTCTAAAAATGTGACCATGTTTTAGGAGTCATTACATTAATTTTATAATTAAATAAGTCCTGTTTAGTTTTCAATAAAAAGATAATGCACATTATTCTGTTACCCAACACACTTGCCCTTCAAAAAAACCCTTATATTAACGTTCTAAGGTCTTATGGTATTACGGTATACACCTGTTGATATATTTATGGCTGTGTATTTTACATTTTGATTCAAGCAATTATAATTCGAATCCCTACTGTCCCCAAAAACGACAAATTCTTGGTGAGTGTTGGCAAAACAAAGACATACTTAGCTAACTCACTAATTTGGAACAAGTTATCATTTCCAATGTGCTGTATGTGATTCGATATGCCAATGTCAGATCTTCATCAACGCTCCCTGTTGTGTTTTGTCCTTTTCTGCCTCCTTGAATTTTTATCTGATCAATGATGCATTTCATATTTCCTCCATCCACTTGACCTCATTTTCCTTTCTCTTTGTCATCCCATGTGTCCCATACAATTAAGGTTATTAGGTTTTAGTTTAGGTTTACCACTGCTGCCCTTGCTCTACTTTTTTGTCTCTCTTTCTTTGGAGGGTTCTGCTCAGCCAGGACTTTCTTAGTCTTTTTATTCAGGCCAGATCAGATCAAACATCATGAGTGCATCAAGAGGGACAAAGAGACTCTGTAAGGAAGGGGGAGAGGAGGATCAAGGAGGAGGATAACACATTGTGTGATGGATTAGTTTTTGTGTCTACAACAGTGTGCAGTCAGCATCACTTGGGTGACAGTCAGGTCTGTGATGACACCACAAGTGCCAATAGTTCTGTCAGATGAAACCAACTCTACAGTACAGGCCTCATGAAGTCTGAATGATTTGCTCATATAATGTCATACTACCATAAAAGTATGTAACTTGTAAGCTACCAACTGAATAAAGTGTTGATGTACTTTTGTTTACAGCTTGTAAACCACAGGGGATTGCAAAAAAAAAACATCAAGTAGTTTATTTTGGCTCCTCAGGCATAAAATTGCAACACAGTCTGGTCACTTTTGCTTGTGATCTTTGATGACAAGGGTGGCTTTAGGTGCTTCCTGCCAGATTTAAGGCTGCAGAAGGCCTCATAGCCTAAAGCAGACAACAACAGCCTGTCAGACTTTTACTTTGTTGACTAGTCTCCTGCCAGGCATAATATGATGTTTTTTTTTAAATAGTTTTGTAAATTGTCATAACTTGAAACTTGAACGTGACTTTAAGGCAGTCCATCACTTTTTTTCCCACAATTATGACGTTACTGTTTGGGTTGGGGGCTTTTAGGTGACCGATTGCCACATGTTTCACACATTCCCCCCTAGTTTGTTTGTAAAATTCTGTTTGTCTGCATGTCATGGATTCAGTGTATGTTGTTGTTTATATTTTGTATTTCCTGTCCTTGTTGTTATGTATACAGTTAATGTAAAATCAAAAGTTGATATATACTGACAGTTCATCTTACTTTTGTTG
Source organism: Antennarius maculatus (assembly GCA_013358685.1). Lineage (NCBI taxonomy): Eukaryota > Metazoa > Chordata > Actinopteri > Lophiiformes > Antennariidae > Antennarius > Antennarius maculatus. The sequence continues at coordinate 6,232,652 of CM023626.1, read as the reverse complement.
CAATAATTATTGTGTGCTGTGTTGATAACTTTTCCTCATTATTTTCTCATGTCTGATGACATTTCTGTAGCCACCTATTGACCTACCTTCATTTTCATTTGGTAATTCAGGCCTGAAGCAAGCAATTCAGTGGCCTTGACAAGAGAAAAGGCCAGTCCAAGGTTATAATGATGCAAATGAGTAATGGTCATGCCATGCAAGGTCTAGACGTGAATGTATGGTAACCAAAACATTGTTTTGAATTTTAATGACCTTGCATTAATAACAGCGAAAAAGATTAAACAAATTGGCAATCCTAGCACGTAGCTACTGCTTAATATAGACCTCAAATTAGTGTGCATGTGATCAAATACACGTTTACTCAAGGCAACACACATACACATACTATACATGCAGGGACTCACAGACTTACACGGTTGCAGAATGACAAACTGATTAGCTCCTTCATTGAGATTTAATTGGGCTTCTTCACGCTTAAAATTAATACGGCCTTTTATAATGGCCTTTATGAGTTGTGGCGATTAAACAAATAGAGCCGCTGAATGACATGCATGCCAAGGACGTTTAGGGTGTAACACCACTCTCAGATTCAGTTTGTAGTTTGAGTCAATTGTTAGACATGTTTTAAAAATATCATCAGATGTTTGTTACTGATTTGCAGAACCTATTTGGTCCTGAGATTTCTAAGTCTTGGTTTTTAGTAGACTATCATCTCCCGAATGAATCTGTTTATATGTTTAAAGTAAAGACGTAAGATAAACTGGACTCAAGTTGTTTAATGCGTTTTAATTGTCATGCATTTTCTTTAAAGGGGAATAACTGTTGCTTTATCTAACTATTGTTTTCCAGTAGTTCACCACATTAGAGAAACACTTTCCCAGTTTTTTTCTTCTTCTTTTCTCTAATATTCCAGCGTTTATCTGCTGAGCAACTGAAGCCCTCTCAGACTTTTACTGCGGGTGCATGTCTAACCACAGAGCTCAGGTTGTATTTGACTATGCAGAGATTTATGAGCCTGCTGGAGGAACCTCACATTGTTATTCATTTCATAACTTCTGAGCTGCAGTAATAGCTGTGATGGGGAGAAACAAAGACGGCACACAAATCAAAGCAGGTCTGCAGCAGCTGCTGTGTTGATGAGAGAAACTGATTGATTGCAGAACAGTTCATTTAAAGCTGTTATTTTATAGACATTGATGGTTGTTAGCATTAATTGTAGTGGGATTTGTATTTTTTAATGGTAATTGTTTTTTACTACAGTCGTTTAATGGGCCATGTCACGCTGACTTTACCTGGTGCATGCACATTAAAGGGTAATTACACTGATCATGACATATACAAGTAATCCTCGACATACAGGCATAATTGGTTCAGAGAGGTTGTTCGTAAGTTGAATTTTTTTAAGTTGTTATTTATTAAATGTCAATCTATAATCACCATTTGAGGTCTTTTAAATGTCATTGCCCTTACTGCTGGTTGACCAGTGTAGTTTGTAGTTGTAGTTGTCAAATGTGAATTAGTGATAGTAAATTGTTAATATGTATATCATATGTTATGTATGTATATATGTACGAATGGCCCTCCCCTCTGCTGCCGCAATCATGCGAATTTCCCCAGTGTGGGACTAATAAAGGCCTAACTTATGACTACTCTAAATGCGAAAGTACTACTCTCTAAGACTTAGCACAAACATTTACAGGATTTAAAAACAACAGTTGTTCTCGATTATACTGTATGTCTGATTTTGAAAAAAAAAACAACAACCCACAGCAAAATAATATTTATGTCATTTCATTTGAAGTAATGTTTGTTCGCCACAAATATTGGACTCTTAAAATCATTACCAAACTTAGCACATAATACCATTTTACTGTACAATAAATATAATAACACATAAATAAATAAATATTATAACACATAATCTATTAAAATATGTATGTTTAGTTCTGCTCTGTGCGGAGTTTGTATGTTCTCCCCATGTCTGTGGGTTCTTTCTGGGTTCCCCGGCTTCCTCCCAACGAAAAACATGCGCTTCAGGTCTCTGTATGGGTCTGCAGTGCACTGGCGTCACGCCTGGAGTGTCCTCATTCTCATGCCAAGGCCAGCTGGGATAGGCTCCAGCTCCCCATGACAGCAGAACAAGCGGTTCAGAAGATGGATGGATGGATGGATGGATGCATAGTTCCTGTGTCAACCATTAAGCGTCATTTGTGATTGTTTTAATTCAGATTAGTTTACGGTAAGATTATTACTTTTGGTCTTTGTAATTTAATTCTTGATGAGAAGAAATACAGCGGTGCTGCTTGGCGGGGATTGTGGCAGAGAGTAGAACTGCAGGATAATCGTAGCATATGACGGCGTGCGTTTGTTTGTATCTTTGAATGTTCACACCTTGAGGACTACCTGGGCATAATGGCTTAAGTCAATAATACCGATCATCATTTCTTAAAAAATGCAGTTTCATTGTGTATCATTGGGTCCTGGCATTCATGTGGATGTCTCCCACACCAGTACCACTGCAGACCAATTGCATCACCTTATTACAACGTCATTCCCTAATGACTCCTTTTCCCCCAAGTTCAGGACAATGTTCCACACTGTAAATAGAGTTCAGGGACCACTTGGTTATAACAAGTTCAAAGCTGTTGACCCAAAATCTTCCCTCCAGGACCCAAAGCAGCTGCAGCATTGAAAGCATTCAGAGCAAACAGCCACAAAAGTTGTATATCTAAAGCCTGAACTGTTTGCTTTCATTTACTATGGAATGTAGTACAAACCAAGCGTTACCTTAACACAGCATAGGTCAACCGATTGAGCAATTTTAGGCCAAACACACACAGCAGACCTCATGATTCTGTCTGAGCTGCTCTGGTAATGAATATGACAAATCGGATCTCTCTTTTGTCATGAGGGCAGCTGTCATAATGACTGCTTTACTTCAGCAGGGAGTTGATTCAGATTAATTATGTGGAACATTCATTAATAGATTGATCTTTTTGTCACACATTTGATTTTATCCACATTTAGAACCAGATGGTGTTTTGTTTTCATATCTAGTCAAACAAGTTTTTATGTGTATTTTCGAATCAATATTTCCTCTCCAGCCAGTGAAGGCTAGTCAGGTTTGAGGCTATTACAGGGAGTATTTTTTTATTTACCCAGAGACAGTCTGCTCCAGAGGAGAACACATGAACAGTGATTTTTACATTTTTAACATGCAGTTGCCGTAGGAACTGATAGCATTGCACAGTTTCAATACCAGTGCCAAGGCTGAATTTTACAAAAGGTTTACTGTTTTTAATATTTTATCTACGAAAACACAAAACCATTCTAGGACGCATGTAGTGTGTTGTGACAAATCGTGTTTGTTGTGAGCTTCATTGTGGTTGGAATTGCATAAGAGGCCTCTCTATTCCTGTGTGTGGGGTCTTTATGGGATGCGAGTGTGTTACTGTGTGAAGGTTATGTTGGAGCAGCTGACTTGGCTCACCTGTCAGTGTGCTGTGACAGGTGTATCCTCCATGCACCACATTGTGTGTCACAGACGTCAGTCTCCTGACAAAGACCTGTCCACACCGTCCAGTCCGGTTAGGCAAACAGGCCACACACACACACACAGAGGCAGAGAAAAATCTGGCCTTATTTGCATGAGCAGCCACACACAGATGTGAGGCTTAACACGTCAAGGTTAGTTAGACCTGATCATGATTGACTCGCTAGTTGACAGGAGTTTGACTGTTTAGGAAATGAAATGAACTGGTTTTACCTTCGTCTCTGTTGCTCTTTGTCTCCCCCCCCCGCAACCTCTGTCAGGGCCTTCACTACTTCTCAGAATCCATCCTGCTGTCATCACGCATTACGTCTCACCTGCAGTACTTCTGATGTTTGTGTGTTGGAAACTGACTTATGCTTCTGAATGTTCACATGCTAGACGTAACGTGTCTCTATGATATTCTGTTGTAGAGTTCTGTGCCTCGTGGCAGCAGCTGTGGCTGAAGGCCTTCTGTTTTGCTGCTACTGAGATTTGCAAAAAAATATTGTCAATATATTTTATTAAATTATTTCATTCAATAAAAAAGACCCGACAGGCATTGATGTAAAATACAACTTGTGGATAGAGATATAAAACTGCTAAAACTGCAAGACCTTTACTACAGTTTTGTTTTGGAGAATCATGTGTGGTTCATACAATATTTTTTTTCAACAGACGTATGTGTGTTTTCTTCCCTTGTGTTTTTACCGCAGGTAGCCGAGATGCATGGTGAGCTGATAGAATTTAACGAGCGTCTGTACCGTTCGCTCATGTCCAAAGACCACCTCATTGTCCAGATGAGAAGGGAGCTCATTGACCTGAGAGGACCGGTGAGTGATTGGACACAGACCCATATAAACATGCACACACAAACACGCACGAATCACTGCTCTCATCTGATTTCACAACAGGGTTCTTTTTCCTTCGGCCTCCCTTCTGACACCCTAACATTTTCTTCCCAGTAATGTTTGATTTCCAGTTTGTTTTTGCAGTGGTCCTCCGCTCCACTGTCAACAGCTTCAAGTACTGGCTAACCGAATTTTGCATGAGGGTGTCACCTTTTTTATATGCTAATGAAGCTTCTGCTCCCAGAAATGACTTGTCGGTCAAATGGTGTGTCTTTACATCTCTGATGAAGCTTGATTCTTTCTTGCTGCTATGGAAGCTATTATTGCAATGCTAACTGTAGATTGCTCAAAGCAAACCACTTTTCAAAGGTCTGTCTCTATAATAACAAGAGGCAAACTCGCACACACACGCATGCACGCACGCACACACGCACACACGCGCGCACACACGCACTGCCTTCAGTGCGAGGTATTGCAGGGGCAGTGATGGGAGCCCCAGGCTGACGATAGGACTTCTTATCCCCCAGGTTCAGCACCCGCTATGTTGGATCACTCAGTAATCAAGAGAGAGAGAGAGAGAGTGTGTGTGTGTTTGTGTGTTAATGTTTGTGCTTCCAGCTCTAAAGAGTTGGAGTTGTCCAAACTCAGATAACTGTATTTATAGATAATACTTCACAATTTCTCTTTGTCTTCATCTCCGTCTTTTCTGTTCTTTCATGTTATTTAAGTTTTGTTTCTTCATTATGTGTTTATTGAGGATTTAATCAAAGCCTTGAGGTTAGAGAAGGGTTTCTGTGCTGACAGTATTTCAGCCCAGGGTTGGTGATCTGTGAAAGCCGTGGAGCTGACAGGCTGCTCTGGTCGACAACAATGTAGGGACACACATGCACACACAACTTTCTCAACTGAAACACACTAGTACTGTATTGGTATGAAGCATGCACACATTTGAATAGCGGGTGTCATATTCGGATAAGCAACACTTACCAACGACAGCATCGTTGTGCTGATAACTCACACGCGCATCTAGAGGCGTTCCAAATGTAGACTTTGATGATTAAATCCTGCATTTTTTTATGGTGCTAGTCCCTAATCTATTTTTGTCGGGCGTGCTGTCACAGCCCTGTCAGACATTGTTTGTAAGTTTGTTTTTCCTAACTCAACATCTCACAAAGCCCTTTCCTTGTTGGTGACAGAAATGTAGTCTATATATGTTACTTTGCTGTATTTGTCAAATTTGGCATTGTAATCCTCATTAAAACTTTATCTTTCATAAAGTTCACAGCAGACAGGCTGGTGCAGGGATTATGGGACATACCTAGTATATAACATTTAATTTTTAATTTAGAGGATGGCATAAAAAATCCAAAATTTCCCATAGTTATTTGCTAAAGTTTGTAAAGTTTGTCTTCCCTCAGCATATTTTACAATTGTGCAATTTTCCTTTCAGGTAGTTTTGGGGATAATTTGCTTTATTATGGTGAAATCAGTTTAAACATAAAGTCTTTTGACTACCGTCTACTACTTACGCCAGCAAATAACAGAGCCTAAACCCATAATTTGCATTACAGAGAACCAAATAGAAATCTGCCAGCCTGTCATCTGTTCTCCCCGTTTGCCTTTTTTGTTTTGTAGCGGATGCCTGTGGAGTAGGGGGTCATTTCAGTGTGACACAGGAAGTGTGCCTGCTGCTAAAACATATCCTAACCACCTTTGAAGGCTGTTAGATTTCAAATGCATCCTCAATCCATCTTGTGTGCTTGCACACCAGTATTTAAAGCTGTCCACTTCAGATTGGATGGCTGATAATACCAGGTCTGAACAGGGCCCGTGTCTATGCCATGCCCTGCATGTGTAATGAATGTTTTCCTTTCAATATCAATCTCCCCTCTCTCTTTTTTCCAGGTTCCGGGTGATTTAAGCCAGACATCAGATGACCCCAGCCTGTCAGACTTTGAGACGTAAGAACACCCTACCTTATTTTTATCTATCAGCCCATACAATCCTTATACCACTTTGTCTTTCATTCCCTCCTTATCCAAACTACCTTCTATATATACTGATTTTTTCCTGCATCTTTCATTTCTACTCTTTTGTATCTATGGTTTATATCTGAAACTGCACTGTAAAAATTATTTTCTCCTGACATAACTGTGTTGTTCTTTTTCCAGGTTTATCTGTGAACAAAGATTAAACACAGTTTTAGATTTATCTGCTATCATGTCCTGATCAAATCATTGTTTTACCAGAATGAGTAGCTCCACAGGATAGTGTTGACACATTGTTTATGTGACTCCACACATTTCAATTTTTCCAGTCCAGTTTGGTGTAAATGCTTAAACCAGATTGATTCATGCAAAGCAACTAAACCATTATATGTATGGTCTAAGTACTGCACATGAGCACCAGGCAGCTCTTTAGTAGCAGCATCAAGACAGGCCATGAGCTGAGTGCTACAACATGGTGCTTCTGTGTTTTGTAAAATACTTCGCTAGGGTTGAAATTTGATTACACAGTGTCTTTATATCATTAACATCTACAAAAGAGAACCCTAATTACTGAGTTGATAAATGCTTTTAAATATCATGATATAGTACTTGAGCATGAAACCTGTTTTGTTTGCCGGTAAGAGCTAATGTAACACTTTATTAGCACAAAGTCAACACTTCATTTCTTAACAAGACTTTTATTTTGAAACAGTAAAGAGAATCTCTTACAGAAAACTAATATTTCTGATTTCTTCTCTCACTATGCCAAAATCTTATTTCCTTGTTAGATCTTTATTGTGGAAAATTAAAACATTAAAATGAATTTAAAAAAATCATGTCACTTATCATAAGTGACTGGTACCAACACACCCATTTATGGGTTTAATGAAAGCGGTCTCTTTGTAACGCAACACAATCTGGTTCGGTCTGGTGTTGACTTCATCACACCAGCTTGAAGTGGTGTCTCGAACCCCTAGTTGCTTCTACCAGTGATGACGATGATGGTAATGGTTATTGTAATGACAGTGGCAGTGAGGGTAAGTGTGTGTTGTATCACTCAGGGCTCATCGCGCTCTCATCAATGTGTGGATCCCGTCTGTGTTCCTGCAGGGCAGAGCTGCCAATGCCTACCACGTCTACCAGGTACGTTAATCCACTTTAATATCAGGTCTGTTTACCTGGTATAATTACCAACGGCATTCATCACATTAAAACATAGTGTTATTGACACGGTATTGCTATTGGTATATGAGAGAACCTACAACCAGGTGATAAATTAACTGATGAAAACAAAGAGAACTAAAGAGAGATTTCTGTGATCACTTTGAGTTTAGCTAAGAGATTTGGAAAGAACAATTACTCAAGCTGTGAAATAATTAAAAATGAAACTTGATTTGTATGAATACCTCATCAATATCCAGAGTTCAATTTACCTCATAGTAGTGCATCCCTGGGATGCGCTTCAACAAAAATTTGTGCATCCCAACATGACATTTATGCATTCCAAAAGTAATAAGAGAATATACGTAGACGCCGTATGCAAGGATTAAGTTTTGCCATTAGTACAATATAAAAACTAAACCAACAAAAATTTTAATGTTTTTATTAATAACATAACTTTTTAAGTAAAAAGTAAAAAAGAGTATTTTTTTTTTAATATTAGATTTATCAAAATGTTAAAGCCTGGTAGTCATTTAAAAAAAGAGTTTTAGAAATAAATAAAGATGTGGCACCAAGCTGACAGCATTCTCCACACACATTTCAGTATTATCTGACAGTAATATCTGTTTCTTTTTCTTCATAAACTTTTGTTTGTGTTTTATGCAAGAAAGTTCTCATATTCACTTGTTTTTTTCTTTGCATCTATTTTGGAGGCATGGTGATAATCAGCCAATCTTTATTTGTGTAGCGCTTAATCACATCAGGAGATGTTTCAAAGCACTTCAACAGATAGAGACACTTATGCTTGCTCTGCAGGGTCTAACTAACTCCTCGCTCTCACTGCAGCGCATAGAACGAGCAGACGTCGTGTTGCCGTTTGACAAAGGACGTTTGGTCAATTTTAATAAGGCAGAATCACGCAATTGAGGCTCGTGATGAGAAACTGGTGTGAGATCCAAACTTTAAGCGATACCTGGGTTCGAAATTTAAGTGGAGAAATGGAAATATTGTGAATAATTTTGTTGAATGGAAGTGCATTTAAAGCTTTTGTCCCAGGGACACATGCTGTCTGATGATCGTGCGTCCCTGTCAAAAAATTTGCGTCAAAGATGCAAGGCTGCACTCAAATGAGAACACTGATGATCCATTAGCACTGTCACAAACAGGGCTTATTTTCCCACTCAATTGTGCTCAAGTGGTGAAACCACTTTCTGGCCTATTTTTGTAAATAAGCAGGCGTTTATGGTGTTGGCCTGCTGTTTTCTGAAATGCTTCACTGCTTCACCGAAATGTCTCAATAACATTGATCGATTGTACTGAAGTTTGGTGGTTCTCCAGCTGGTAAATACTGGTGTGGATTTTTCTCTTGCGTCACCAAGAGGTCACTGTCCAGTTGTTTAAAGCCACATGTTAACGTCCAATGTACTGCTAGGCACAAACATCTGTGAAGTTTGGAAGAAATAGTCAAATCCTAAGATGATTTTTCTTTTTGTATTAATATATGTGTTTTCCAAAAATGGTCCTGGTACCTATTGGAATAATTGCCTTCAATGTTCAGATGTTCATGCAATATATTAGCATTCAGTTCAAATTAGAGCTTCATCGAGGTGACAGCATTTGTACCTGTAAGGGTCATTCACACCAAGAACAATAATTACAACGATACCTATAAATACCAGTTGTTGGTAGAGTCCACACCAGATATACAATAAAACAGATGTCTGTCCAGTGATCACATAGGAATTACGCTATAAGAAATGTAATCTAAAAATTATTTCCTAATTGCAGCCAACCTCTTTTATGAAAGCTATGGAATATCTGCCCTACTTATTCATACTCACAAACTGTTCTGTAACATAACATTAGCTGCAATTTCAAATCAATGACATTTTCTGTGTTATAAGCATCACATTTGCCAGGATGTCATTAAAGTGATGCTTACACAACACAAAATGAATAAAGGGTATTGAAAACACAAAGTTATCGCCTCTTTTTTCACTTTTCCATCATAAAGTAGGAGTAGAATTTTAAGAGAATTTAAATTTCAACTTTGTTTCCATTATTGTTGACTGACACTTCTCCAAAACTTAGAAAAAGCAGAACCACCTCCAAAATAATGGATTCATTGGTCAGTGCAGTGTGCGCCATGTTTGTAATCAGATCTCATAATTTGGCAGTGATACTAACACTAACGCCCCTCTGGCTTCCGTGTGCCAGATGCCTGTCTAAGTACGGCGTGTTGGGAACTGAACTTGTGAGCCGCAAGAGCTGCTTCGTATTGAATCTGTCAAGTTATCGAGCAAAGTAGAAGGCAGTGGATCGTTCCCTTGGTGACTGTTTTACCGTGTCTGTCACATTAACAAGGTGTTACACCTCAGCTCTCTCACCGCAACTGTCCACCAGCTCCACACTGAGACAGAAACGCCCACTCAGACATTCAGTCCCCTGGTTCAGCTTTGTGAGACAGACACACACACACACACCAGCAGACACACATCGTTGCACTGGCACACAGGCGTCCGCAGTAGTACAGGCACAAATATAATGTTCACTGGGTGGAACACACACACATATACACATAAATGCACACAAGAAATCACAGGGGTACACAGAAACGCATTCAAGTACAGGTAGGAGACACACTTCATGGTGCCACGCAGAACCACTTGTCAGACGGAAGAACACTCACACACATTGCTGTTATCTGCTGTGTAGCCAGTAGGTATAGCTATAAAGTAAGTCAGGTGTAACCATATGGAAAGAGACAGGTGACATGTCCTCAGCTCCAGCTGATAGTCAACGCTGGGTGGCAACCGACCTCAGCATGGCTAAACTTATACATAATAGATGTAAATTCAGAACTTTTGGCTCAGGCTGATAGCACCCTGAACATAACTGTGATATTATCCATCTCCACACAATGACAGGAGCAAGGGAACGGCAAATGAAATGCATTTTTAAAATTCCTCTCATTTTTGTAATTGACATCTTCAAAACCTCTTAACTAGATTCATTGGTCAGCGTTCATTAGTGGAAAAAAGTCATACAAAAGTATCAGGCTGTTTCTCAGCATAAAATTATTTAGATGTGATGTTGGTGGTTATAAATGCTAATGTGGAAAGCAGCCCACTATTAAATTGCTGAAGAGTGTTTGGAAAGTGACTTTCCGACATTTCCGGGAATTAAATATTCAGTAGGACTTTAAGGTGAGTGCCCCATAATGGCACCATCATAGAATGATAGTTTTGAGAGATTCATTACAGACCGATGTGTCAGTATTACTGCTCCACCTAAGCCATAGGCTGAGCATCATACATTTTACATTTGAGTTAATCTGTGACTGGGGTGTTATGATCAGTATATGTCTTCTGATCTTATTATTCTGGTTGGACGAGTAAAATCTTGAAAACATTCCAGGTCTAAGGATATTTCACTTGCATGATAATTATTTTTAGGCCTCCCAGTGAAGAAATTGTATTAAAATATTATTCATTTTGTTGATGCATGTTGTGTTTTATTCAAATATTTTGTATCTTTCAGCAACATAATAACATCCACCAGGGAGGTTGTGTTTTTGTTGGTTGCAATGCATTTGTTTATTTTTTTGAATGCCTGAGTGCTGTCTTGTCTAATATTTACTTTCACAAAAAAAAAAATACAAGGGATGGATGGATGGAAACGTAGAGTGAAACGTAAGTGATAATTTTTGGAAAACCTATTGCTGAACTCTGGAACAGATTTGCCATAAACATACAAAAGGAATGAACTGGAGCTAATCTGAAACATGAAGTCACAAATTTCTAACAAGAAAAGAAAATAAAGATCTGGTTTGAAAGACTGAATTCTAGCTGAATAAATTCCATTATTTTGAAATGAATTAAATAAGATAAGAGTTCATGAATATGAGAAACACATTGGAGTTAGCAATACCAGCTTCAGGCAGTCCATTAATGGATTAGGCCCAGTGTCAAACCTGAGCATGTGTTGCAGAGATTTAGCCTAATTTCTCCTTCACAATAATAGTCTCTGTGAGACTGCTGTCCAGCCTTGGAGCTGGTATAAAGCACAGCCCATCTGGTCGGTTGGACACTCTCCTTCCTAGATCTATATTCGTCTAATGGCTCCCTATGGAAACAGCTTTTGTTCTTAGACTAATAGCTAAGGTTGCTGATGATGTTAAGGTTAAGTTGTTTCGGTGATTTAACATCAAGTCAATGGCTTAAAACTGTGGAACATCATTAACAGAGAAGACGGGGGTCTCTTTAAATACCCTCAAGTGGTTGCATATAGTTTTTTATTCATATTTTTCTCACCATCATCACCTCAGCACACCCAAAAATACACACACACACACACTCAAAATTTGTTCAGATAATGAGAGCATTAAGTTATAGCTGAAGTTGGAGAGGCTTTTGGAGGCTCAGCGAGGGAATGTTTTTTTAGAAGCTGGATCTTGCAGTACGTTAGGTCACAGCAACCTTGTGGTTTGGGATAAGCTCACTAAAAGCTCTATGCTGCTGTCTGACTCAACCAGAGAGGCAGATCAGCCACGAACCGTCACTTCTCAAACCGTGTGTCCCTAAATGTCTCCTCCTTGCTTCCTTCTCTTTCCCTCTTTTGCCATGTGTCAGTTCTCTTCCTTTATTTCTTTGCTTTTCATCTCCCTCCTTCTGCCAGATTGTGTTGGTATTATGGCACACCAAAATGCTTCTAACCCATTTTCTCTTTGAATGCGCCCAGAGCAATTTTTCTCTCTAAACTTTCGGAAATGACCTCCACCTAAAGCTCGGTAAGGTCTATGGGTGGATGATGGGAAACAGATGGATGGGGAGCAAGAGACTGATAAATTTGCTCTATTATCAGTAGGGTGTTGCTCTTTTTGGCCTCTGGACCTTCATTCCAGCATCACTTCATTTCTCGCTGTGCTTCTTTTCCCCTTCTGAAGCCATAATTAATGAATTATACCGGCAGTAGCAAGTCAGGCTGGATTTCCCACACAATACCAACAATATAGCCCATCAGGATAGCAGGGAAGGAAGGATTGTTTGCACGCTATCAGTGGACATAAGGAGTCGTTTTGTGTATGCAGGAGTGTCTCTGATTTCATGGCCTATCTATTTTAGGTTTGCATTGTGTTGTGAAATGAGCATCAGTCAAAAGCTGATGAGGAGTCCTTCATTTCCTAATAATGGAGGCACTAGCTAGTTGTATGTTATCAGGACGTGTGGAGTCATTTGATTAAAAAGGCAGTCCACCAAAACTCATCATTTAAAGAAAAGCTAAGAAATAAAGGAGAGGGAATTGGATATAAAAGGGTCAACACTAGCTGTATTGACCTCACATTTCTCTTTTTTAGCATTTGTATGATATTATACAGAAATATGGATAAATGGATGGTGTTTGAATGGTTTGATCTGAAAATTGCCACTGATGTTCTTGCTTTATAAATTGTTAACACGTTGCTCCTGATAGTTCCAGGGTAGAAATCTTGGTATTATTCAAACCTGCATGCACTTGTGAACACTCAGACACAAACAAACATTGAAATAGAGCATGAATATAAAGTAGCATGATCCAATCCACAACTCACCATCTGTTTTACTTAAAAATTTATTTTATATAATTTTGCAAAAGAGAGATTGTCATTAGAAAAAAACTAAGTCTATGATTTTCACATAAATTCAACACCTCAGTACAAACTTTTGCGTTAGGTTTAAGAAATGCTCTGTGGGTCAAGAGAAAGTGCTGCAACTGCATTTGTAAAAACATGCCGTAGTATTTTCTGCATATGCTTGTCTTTATGCATGGTAGAATACCTTTAAGGGTAGTTGTTTGTGTGCTCCAAGAGCAAGTGTGATAGAGAGTCCCAATTAATAGCAGTTACATAAACCATCTTCTTCTTCACTGTGCCTCCCAAAGCCTTTAATATGCACCATATCAAAACACATAAATCAACTGCTCAATGAATAATTGAGATGCCCTTGCTGACACTCTTTAGCAATGTGCACCAATGCCTGCAATGGTTTACCATCGTAAAAAAAGGTAATATGATGAATGTTAGCACCTTTAATTTCTGCAGCAAACACTGGGTATAGCAGGTTTACCCTTGGAGACTCACGGATGCTGAGGCGGCAAGCTTTTGCATCCAGACTTGCTCAGTCTGAGTTGTACTGATTGGCCAAAGGTGTGGACCGCACGGGGATAAGATAATACACCCATACGTATTAATGTGAACTTTTTTGGGGGGGGGGGGTTCTCTGTGTGTGCCTGTGTGGCATTCAGAAGCAGATTATCTGCTTTTAATGTTGCATTGCTAATCACATGGCTATTTCTTCAACATTACTGTGTTTGTACACACACTTAAGAATGTGAGTGTGCATATTAATGATTATTGTTAGGATGATGCCTGGATGGTGACAGGGCAAAAAATACTGTGTCGTTGATTGCATTGATGAATGGTTTCAAATTATGTGGATAGTGAATATATTGTAGATTATCAGTCATATTTTAAACATCCTCAGGAAGGTGGAGGCAGGCTTTGCAGCTACACGTTGCAGCACGGGCAGCAAATCAGATTTAGGATTATGTGTCATACAGATCACATTTCCATTTCAGGCCCTTCATTCACTGCTCTTATTCAGAGTGAGTTATAATATGTGGAGATAATTGTTCACTATCTTGTCCAGTGACATTTAAACATGATTCATAGCTGTTGATGAACATGTGTCAGACACTGTGAGGTCAGATTAGCTTCAGCCCTCCACAAACCTACACATGATAAATGTGTGTAGATGAAGATAGATGGACAGATGGATATGGATAAATATGCTAGCAATCTCAAGCATAAAATAAAACCTCATCAGACCATATTTACCATTATTATTGTTATGCTATTCTTTATGTTCATACTGAGTTTACGCTTCGGTGTTATTGTTGTCGAGTCGATGTTCCTGTCTCCGCAGATGCAAATTTCCTATTATAATGACAAATCAACATACAATGAATGGCAGTGGCTCAGTGGTAGAGCGGGTAGTCCAATGTTCACAAGATTGGCAGTTCGATTCCCACTCCCACTCAGCCACCCTGAGTATGTGCACGTGAGTGACTAGACTGTGCTTCTAATTTCCCTTAGGGGATCACAAAAGTACAGTATTTAAAGTAATATAACAAAATGTATTATGTGCCATTGATTCTTTTTAATACAGATTTGGTACAAGCTTGTGGCTGTAAAACATCTAATTTTAATTGTAGTTAATTGTAGTATAATTGTAGTTAAAGAGACACAGCAAAGCGAGAGAAATGGAGAGAAGATCAGAGACAAATCAGGTGACTGGGTTGATGTTTATGCTCAAACAGAAGTACCTTCAGTCATTTATGTTTTTTGTCAGTGTTTGGTTGAAGATAGAGGGATTTAGCACTAGATAACCTGCCAAGAGAAATATGAAAACCAGCATGAAAATATAAAATACCAACATATTTGGATTTGTTACCATCATGAGCTGCAGTGAAAATTTCAAGACATTCTAAAATGCCACTGGAAGTATGAAAATCCAGTTAAAGTGCAAAGACAATTTAGGAGGGAGTCCCTTCCTCAGGACAAGCTTGCTGCACAGACTTTCTTCAGCTTCATCTTGTTCTTAATTTCCCTTTGGGGATTATGACAGTATATATACTGTATATAAAAAAAATTGTGTTTGTATTTCAACTGTATTTTCATAGTTCTAGTAGCATTTTAGAATGAATGTCCTGTCTTTGAAGGCTAGTCTTGCTGTCATCATTGACTTCAAGACGTTTAATCTGTAATAAACCCATGAACAATTTAGTTACCAGCTGCTAAAGGACGTTTACGTTTTTGGAGACTCTATATATGTATAAAATGCCTATGAAAGCATTTGGTTAAACCCTAACTCCTACAAAACAGCATCATTTGGAAAAATGGCTTCTGGCCCTGGAGACTTTCATCTTGTTGCGCCATGCCTTAAACCAATATATTGATCTTGTGTGTTCGTTAAGTGCTGCAGATTACTTTGTCATTCTCCATCTTTGGGCCCCCTTTTTACGCCATCTATTTTTTAACCAATAAAACATTTAGTTGCTATTTGAGGATACCCAGCAGTCTTTTTCATAAGCTGCCTTCCAATAAAAAAAAAAAAAATTCAGAGAGGTATCATTTTCTAGTCAAAATACGATTCGAGAGTTGGGGTCAGGGCTTTGCCCTCTCTCTCCCAGTTGTCTAAGGCTGGCAGAATCAGGATAGAAATGCAGTTAACCCTTGCAGGGAGTTAGAAAGAGCATGATGATCTCTGCTTTGCCTCAAGATATTAGATCTTGGTCTTAACCTAATTTGTCAGTCTGCCTTCTCTTCTCCCACTCTCTTATTACTCTCATTTTATATCTACCCATTTTGTTTGTGCCTCTAATTACTTGTGTCTCCTTCTCATGTTTTATTTTCCCTATCACCCAGCTTTGCCCTCCCTTCTGTCTTTTAGACTTCTTCAGGTATGTTGCTCAACATAACCCTAACCCTGCCATTACCCTCAACCCCACTGGCTCTTACGATGCTGAAAGCCTCTTTTCAATGTCTAATTCATTCACATAAAAGATAGCTGAGAGAAAGAGTCTCCTCATGTTTTTGTCACGTTACAACGATTGCTGGTGCTGGACACAATGAAGCTGGCGGTATAATCTAATTTGGTTTCCTTGTCACATTTTATCAAATGTGACAACAACAACATTTAGACAGTTTTCAAGCCAGGCTAAAAGAAATGCTTTAGAATACACTGATGTTTTCCTTACACCTCTGTGTCCCAACCGCTGGCTTTCATGTCGGGACACCGAGGTGAAACACAGTGGGGACAGTTGTCTGGTAAACAGAGTTTAAATCAGAATCATCAGTAGCAGGAGACCATTTACGCACCAAGGCACCTTTATCAAATGAGTATGCCACATTTATACCACTTTGTCAGTATTTACCACACGGCTGAGGCCCTTTCTTAGTGTCGGGTTTGATCTGTGCATGGTGCACAGACGTTCATGGCCTACCAGGAGCATAATGCTATGTGAGGGAGAGGACTTGCTGACAGACGGCACCAACTTGGTTTTAACATTGTGGGGCGATTCCGCTGTAATATCTGTCTCATTCTCCATTTTAACTTGATTTGAATAAACATAAGCACA
The DNA here is from genome assembly GCA_013358685.1 of Antennarius maculatus. NCBI lineage: Eukaryota > Metazoa > Chordata > Actinopteri > Lophiiformes > Antennariidae > Antennarius > Antennarius maculatus. The sequence goes on along the minus strand of CM023626.1, from coordinate 6,215,946 downwards.
CTGTCAGACAAAGAAATATTATCATTATAATTTTTATTTTTGAACACTTGTGTGCAAAGAATGTGAGTGTGTTGCGAACAGGATTCAAATCTGAAGGCACAGGTTTGTCATTACCAGCCTTGATGTGCTGAGGCGAATTGAACACTTCCAGTGCAGGAGTCACTTTTACTGGCTGGATTATTATCCATTGATAGACTAGTACTCTTGATTGGTAAGGCAGGGCTAACAGCAATAGGAAAAAACCCACTGACTACCTTTGATTGCACATATACACAATCTACGGGCCTGTGAACGTATCCCATTTCTGGTAGATTTCTGTTAAATGGTAAGTCAGAGGCCAGAAATATGGATTATTAGCCACATGTGTCTCTCAAAATATGCACCCTGTACTGCTCAGCTGACTCACTTGGTAGCAACACTAAACCATCAAATACAAAAGGCTTGCAAACAATCTATTTTCATCCTTACTAAAGTATTTTTTGCTTGTAGCTCAGATTTAATCAGCCTGATGTGCCTTTTGGTTGCTTGTAGATGGTGCCTGCTGCACACTTTGCTTAAGAATTAGGCCATTTACAGTATGATGTCCAGGTTTGTGGCAGTAATAAGACTAGTATGTGCAGCCGGAGCATTTCAAGGTTTCTTGGGAGGGACTGATGTGAAAGCAGTCTCGTGAGTCAGAACGTACTCCTCAGCTAACGTGGCAGCAGCAGCAGAGAGTGACTTCATGTTTTGTTCATTCAAATAAATGACAATATGGTTAGGCAAACACTTCCAGCAAAATCAGCTCCCTTAAAGAGTCAAAGTCGAATGCTTGGCAACTCATGCTCCATTTATCAGAGTTTTCTTTTCCCTCGCGAACTCACCGTAGGTCTGGTTCCGGGCCTTTCTGTGATTTCTAAATTTTCGTCTGTATGCCTCAGGAACCAGCTCATATGCTCGCAAAATTACAACTATTGCCTCTATTTCCACCAACCTACCATCAATTAGGGCTTTAAGCTCCCGTTTTAGTGACTGCTTAGAATACGTGATAATTTGCTATTTTAGCCAAATTAGCTTTACAGAAACTATGAATCTGTTCAAGAGTGGGTGTGACCACGAAAGCATCAATGTCGAACGTAATGATCTCTCACCAATTAGAGCCAAACACCTGCTTGTAATTGTGTCTCACATGTCAAATAGCCAAACATAGTATTAATTAACAGCTTTATTCCAGAATCTTTTAATTCTTCCAGACGAGCCCCCATTTATGTCACTACCTTATATCATGGTGGAAAAGGGAGCGAACATAAAACCAGATGTTGCTGGTATAAGTTATTCATTAAAGGGACAGTAAAATTAATTTTAACTGACATATATGTTATTCATCAATATGAAAAAAAAAAAAAATTCATGTGTAGCATCATCTGTTTGGTCAAAAAAGCTTAAAAACTGCGCCACGGCAGTTTCCACGTTCAGTGGTCAGGGGGGCGTCATACGTCATCGTTGACCAAAATAGCTTGACAGCCATAAGAAACAATGCAATTCTAGATGCGATTTACACCAAAAATATCATGGTTATATTGTAACAACTCAACCCCGAACAAATCGTTGTTAACACGCACAAGGGGCTCTTTATTGGGATGATAGCAAGTTCTTAAATAAGGATGTGTCAGAAATAATACCAAACAAACACCACCTGCATTACGTGCTCTAGACAGTGTATTTGGGAACATAGGAACAACAAAAAAAACAAACTTAATAAACAACACTCCCCTTTTCCCAGAATAAAGTCATAATCCCCCAAAGTTAATTGTTTAAAACCAGTTTACGCATCCACCCCTGCACGCCCCGATGTCCACGCTCAGACTCGAGTGACGGTCGCGTCACTGGATGGTTCAGCAGAGGGGGGAAAACGAATAACCAAAAAACTCGTAATCCTCAAAAAATGGAAAACTGAAACCCCCTGTCCCGGCCGGGAACACAAAAGTCACTATAAAGATTTTTTTAAAAAAGGTTCGGTCTCACCGGAGAGGGAGATGCGCCCGCTGCCTGGTAGGATTCAAACATCCACTGCGCTGACTGCTCCGACGGGACCGTTTCCTCCTTCTCACGCTGTAAGGATCAATTCTCGTTTTGGCATCCAGTTATTTTACCGTCAACACAGGTGTCTCTACTCGGGTACTGGACCACTTCCTTCTTCCTCCCTCCTCGTCTCACCTGGGAGACTCGGTTATATGGCTTCTGGTTCACACCCCCCTGTCAGGTGCAACTATTTCCCTGGCCATTAGTCCATCATTGATAATTACAATGGAATTTTTTGTCCCTTTATGTGCCATCTGACATACATAGCAAGAATATTTGTATTACACCATACCTTTATCGCACCTTTTACCTCAATTTAATTGTTCCATGCATTCAAAATCACATTAATGTGACGGTGTCACAATATCATGGTTATTGGTGGATGGACGATGGGCGACACCAATCAGTGACACGGAGGTAACCCCCACCCTCTTCTTCTGGGGTCAGCCACAAGCCGGAGGTCACACACTGTATTTTATCTAAACTACACCAAACATGGTTACACAGTGAGGAGGGCACCAACACCCGCTATCACGGGGGATAATTTTTCAGACGAAGCTTTGGATTTGAATGTTGAGAGCTCATATCTGGTCATCACCTCCTAGGCTGAAAGGACTTGTGCTGTGGTAATAGTGTGATAAAAGCTGACAATTTGTAGCATATTGATAGCTGTTCCATATGAATCATGACGTAAATAGGCCTGCACAAAAAGAAAAAAATCTATGTTTCCGGTGCGGCTTCAGAGCCATTGATTTACATTGGAGGTATGCGGTTTTTGTTCAGTGTTTAACTGAGTGTTTAACTCCCAGCCACTTGAAGTGTAGGTGTAGTGTGTACTTACCAGCAGGATTATGATTTTAACACAGACCTTATAGTACATCTCTACACTTATTTCTGGCATAAGAAATAAGTGTAGAGCACTTGACAAGTGCTGCTGTAACCGTCATTAATCTGTCTTTAACTTTTGTAGTAACTCAACATCTTGTGAATACGGCCAATTCAATGGGGCTCATATAAATATGCTGCAGTGATTCACAGGGCTAATTGAGATAGATAGATAGATAGATAGATAGATAGATACTTTAATAATCCCGGAGGAAATTGCACATATCCTCTGCTCAGCCAAACACCAGGAAAAAACAAAAACCAAACAGGACATGCCACAAGACATACACTACACTAACAGACACATGTAGCACAGAAGCCTTTTTTCACAGTTTAATTTCAGATATATTTTTATTAACAGTGCTGTTTATTGATGATTGTTGGTGACTTTGGAGACTTGAAAAGGTCATGGATGATCTACGGTCACAGAGGACATTGTTAAAGGGGTTGTGTCTAATAATGTGAACAGTGAATTATCACTAGAACTGTTTCTTAATGCTCCACAAAGTTTTCCGTTTATAGTTTTAGCTAAGTGATCACCAGCCTTTGGTGGGTAAGGCAGATGATGTATTGGTGAACACCCCGTGCTTCTATGTGTCCCTTAAGTTTCAACGATAAAAATCACAACGAGAGAGAAAGATGTAATAATATACCTAGTAAATTAAACTTATAAAAAACCCAGTTTATTCTGATGTCCACCTGAAAAGGTTTTTTCTATTATTTAGTTTTTTATTGTACTTTAATTATGCGTTGTGTCATCTTGAGACCCACAATTAATTACCCATGAATTTACTCAAACAACAGAATTTAAGTGACACAGATCAAAATACAAGTGAACCAAACAAAAGTATACTGAGGAGTCTGGATACTAGCCTGTCAAATAGAAAGAGCCATCTTGGTAAGGCTATGCTTTTACAGAGGAGGTCACAGGTGGGGTTAATCTCCATGAGGAGGTGGGAAGGAGGCAGGCATGGAGAACCCATGAAGGGAGGAGCACAGAAAGACCAGCAAAGATGCAAAGTGGCTGAGGGCCATCACATATGTTGAACTGCCCCTAATAATTAAATGAATTTATTTATTTATTGTTTAATGTGCACAAACTTTGGATGAAATAAATCTAAATTACAGATGGAGGGCTCTGTCTGTATCCATGTGTGTGTTTGTTTGGCTCCATCTAATAGTTGCTGTCTTCCCAGATACGTAAACCGGCCCTACATTAATTGGTTAATGATACATTACCAAAATTAGTGATTCAATAATGACCAAATCTTGTTATTAGCAGCAAAAGCTTGTAGCAGCTTCAAGTAGCATCAATACAAAGCTGCTGTAGCTCAGAAATGCTCCAAATGATCCCCTGGCTGTAATTTGACCTCAGTGTTTAGAAACGATTGAAAGTAATTTCTGAGTTGACCTCCAGTCCATCAGGTTGTGTTATTTTGTCATTTCTATGCATTTTAAATGACACAATTTTTAATGCATTCTGCTAACACTGTGGATATGCATGCAGTCAGTTGTCCAGCACAGCCTCCTATTAGTAACATTCAATTTGAGCACGATGCCCTCAGTCTAAAGCATCAGTATGAACTTTGATATTGATAGCAGTCCTGTTTGTTGAGTCACTTACCTCACATTAAAGTGTAATATGGTAAAGAGAAGTTTTTAATGATATTTTTTGCTCTTTATTTTTTATTTATTTATTCCTCTGTTGTCCTCTTCAGTTAGTTTTACTTACAGAGGTGGACTTTTCATCAATTACCAGCTGTTTATTTCATATTTCAAATACAGTACTTATAATGTTTTCATGTTATAGAGGATATGGATTAACAGACAATGAAAGCGCTTTTTTCCTCTAGGCTTTACTTTATTTGAATGTGTGGAGGTATTATTTGTTATTTGCCAATGATAACTTCTGGGAACATTTTCATCCTGCAGAACAAAAAGTTAACATTAAGGGATTGGATGGAGTATTTTTTCCTTTATTTAAGAGCTTTACACTCTTATAAACCCTGAGTAACCTCCCCTGAGCAACGACAGAGGGTATAAAAAACAATAAAGGTTAATCTCTTTAAGTTATCTGGCAAAAATACGTATCCCAGCATTTATTTGCAGACTGGGGGTTGTTACACATGTGCCACAGAAGACTTATGGGGTTAAGGGGTGCTTAGGGACTTAACACAGTAGAAGGGTATGGTCTATCATACAAAGTGTGTAATATCCTCTGCAACACCTCTGAACTCATGAATTGTGTTAATCAAAAGGACACTCGACAGTCTGCTGGTGCAGCCCTGAAAACATATCTGTTTTCACGCAGCAACAGAACAAAAGGAATCTGCAGTGGGTTTTTTTTTTTCAGGTGCTGCTTACTGCTTCCTCACTCAATTCTTCTACATGTTATTTTAATTGTTGATTCCTCCATGGATTCAGTTATTCAGTGAGTCGTTAATTTTCCCTTTTAATCATCTGCAGGGTTTTACTGCAAACACTCCCATCATAATCTTGGTTTTCTTTTCCCTTCCACATGCCACCATTTTCTCCTCATCTTCACACTTACCCTTCCACCAATTATTCCAGTGTTTATTATGTTCAACTGTAGTTGCCCCTTGTCTTCCATTTCCTTAGTTCTTCCTCCTCTCTACACTTCCAACAACATTCTTCCTCCTCCTCCTCCTCCTCCTCATCTGCATCCACTGGCTCTCCTCCTCCCAGCACAGATCCCTAAAATAAACATCCTTTTCTCCTGTCAAGGAACTAATCACCTCTCTCTATTTTTGACTCTGGCATTGTCTCTCCATAAAGCATCTGTTTTTTTTTTTTCCTTTTAGTTTTTAGATTTGTCTCTCAGGTTTCCTTGTTATGGGGTTTCTCTCTTTATTAAATAATATTTCTTATTTCTTATTTCAAGTCATAACTCTGCTAATGATGTTATGTTTTCACGCTTTGTCCATTATTATTTGGTTGTTTAGTTACAGGATTATGCAAACATTATATAGTAAGTTTCTACCAATCTTATAGGGAGGGATGTCCATGGACCTGGAAAAAAATCTCTTAAATTTTAGACCTGAATTTGAATAAAGAAGCTGATCAGGTTTGTTTTTTTTGTTTTGTTTTTTTTGCTTTCTTTGTGATACATAGGTATATTTCAGTAATTAAACAACTGATACGAAACAATAGATATGAAGGAAGTAGATAGAATGAATGAGTTTAAAAAAATCTAGTTCTTAGATGTTAAGTAGTCTTTAATTTTTCCATCCAAAACGCTTTTTATTCGTAAAGTTTTCTCATGGGGCTAATGGGATGTGGTCACTGCCAAAGACTTGTTATGTAGTTGTTTGTAAATCCAGATACTGGGTAACCCTGTCTGTCCAAATGGTGTATTTGTCTCCTGCTCACCTTATTGTAAATGTTTTTGTCTAAACTTTACATACAGGACACTAAAGTCATAGGAAAAGCTTGGTGGTGTTTATTCACTAAGAACTGATGATACCTTATGGCTGAGAGGCAAAACCTCTTTCAGCTTTTCCTACAAGTCCAGTTGACTTGAATGACTGAGAATCTTCACCCACATTTTGCAACCTGGATATTCTATGGTTTTACTCCACAAAGACTTCCATCTGTATTGCATTTTGGCAGTGATTAAAATACTAATAGGAGCCCTCAGGTTTTTAACTGACCATGTTGCGTGGCTGTCTGGTGGAAGATGATTGTCATGTTGAAGGAAAGATCAAACTACGTCATGCCTAATAATGCTCCAGTTTTAATTTATAATCCCTTTAATGTTTCCTTTTTCTCCATGTAGTAACAAATACCATTTTATCATCAGTTCAGTTTGTTTATTGCAGTATGTTTCTCCCGTAGTTTTGTGGAATTATTTGGCTTTGTCGAAGGAATCACTGAGTGAATGCCACACCAGTTTTAATGTTGTTTTTTTTCTCTGTTTGAGAGATTTGATGACAGTGTTGTAGAGACATGAGAGATGTGGAAAGAGAGATGGAAAAGGACATGAAACAAGTGTCTGATGAGTTAAACTGGGGACATTTTCTATCATCAAACCCATTAATGAAGTTCTGTGTCTATGATTGATCAGCAGTCACTTAAGAAATGATTTTTATATGTGATATCTTAGATCTTCTTATAGCTGTAGCATCACATGTCATACTTTCACCCGATGGCTTACCAACCAGTAGCTGTTTTCCCGTTATTTTTCAGACACGTGTTTAACGATGATGGCAAGAATGGCCTCCATTTCATTTGGTTTAGCTTGGTAATAATGTAAAGTAAAAGTTGTACATGAACAAGCTGCAAGCATGTCTGAAACAATCCTTGTTTTTTATTTGTCCTTAGCTGTCGCTCCTCTTATCCAAATTTCAAATGACTGAAGCGAGGGGATTATAAGATGCTCTGCAGTGGTTTCATCTCTCTCTCTCTCTCTCGCTCTCTCCCCCCCCCCCTCTCTTTTCCTTCTGTTCATTTATTTTACTTTTTTCACAGATATGTACACACAAATTAAACACAAGTCTAATGTTTCGGTGTGCCTCCAAAGCTTTTAATTAATTTCCTTTCTGCTTATAAGTCTTATTCATGTTTTCAAGTCGCAGCCTTATGATGAAAACTGAAAAATCCGTTGTAGCTCCTCTGTAAATGGATTTCTTCTTTCTTCAGTGAATTCAAAATATTTTTTAAAGTCAATGTTTTGGATCAGGTCCAAAGCAAATAGATTTCAATTCATGTGTTAAATCTGGTTTAGTTCTTGTTAGTAAACGGTAAAAGTGACGGTACCCCAGCAGTCAGTCTGCCTATATTGTCCATAGATCAAAGAAGATATCAGCAATCCTGTGCTTGTGCCCTCTGTGGTCTTTCAGCTGTGAGGTGAGTGGAATGCTCTCTATCTGAGTCTGCTACGGTTCTGGAAATGGGTTTGCAGCTTTTGCCACAGTAGGAACTCCCACAGTTAACCTTTTTCTCAGATGGGAAACAACATAGGGTCCTCTCTCAGATACAGCAGGGATAGAGACATCATTATCATGGGCACTTGCTACAGTTTCCAGCCGTGGAACACGACTACCCTTGCTTCCACTTGCTTGTTGGAATAACCTCAGAGTAAAGATCTATTTTTTGCCAAAAAAATAAGCAAATAGAAAATTATGCGTCAACAGACTTTCTTCCTGTTTTAAATATGTATGTCTGAAATGATTTTTCAGAAAGATGCACTGTGTCTTTTATCTTGAATCAGATTCTCCTCAGGGTTTCTGCCAGGTTTTGGAACATTTCTACAAATGAAATTATTGACTTGAATAATGCATAATGTGTGTATGAAGACCTTGAAGACGGGCTTGCACTTGCAAACATGTCTGCTGCCAGTGGTCTTAGACCATACAGTGAATCAACCGCTATCCTTTTGATGGTACAGCTTTATTAGCTACTTTCATATTTGAGGCTTATGAGTCATTTTGATAAAGGATAACACAAATAAATGGAGAGTAATAATCAGTCAAATATTGTGAGCATGGACTAAAGTAACGGTAGACTGACCTGGAGGACTCCAACAAGCCTCGCAGGAGATTGTTATGACATTAGGGCTTATTTTTACATTTCTGTCTTCCATTGTGCATGCACAAATATAGGGATTGTATTTTAGATTGGGCAAAATTTGAGAGAGGGAGTTACTACGAAAAGGCATTGATAGATCACTGATTGCGGTTACATTTTTCCATTTGTCTTATTGTTGACTTACTGTAAGAGGGTGAGTTCCTGTTTCTAGACTTCTTTTCTTACAATGATACTAAGAAAAATCCAACATGAGGCATCATTTTCCCATGTGGATTGGTCACCACAGAGTCCAGACCTTAACCTCACTGAGAATCTTTGGGATGTGCTGGGGAAGGCTTTGCACAGTGATCAGACGACCATCATCAACATGTGGTCTTGATGAGAAATTATTGTAAGAATAGATGGAAATCATTCTTGCGACTTTACAGAAGATTATTGAAACAATGCCGCAGCCACAGGCAAAGCTGAAGGCGATCCAACAAAATATTAGAAGGTGTGTACTTTCCCCTGGTGGCAACTTTATTTATTTTTTTGGCTGGGCAGTGTATATAGTGTTATGATATATGAAGGCAAGATATGGTTGGTGACCGAATGCTTTGAGTTTGCTCCTGAAGTACTGTAGGTGAGTCAGTTCTGTTGGGAGGAAGTCAAAATACTAGAGAAAAGAATTACATCAATGTTAATGGAAAAGGAGCATCACAAATTGCTGATGCTTAATAAACAGAAGCTGGTTTTTCCTTCTTATATCAACTCATCAAGTTTATATGTTTATCCCACATATTATTATGCTTTCTAAGATATTATAAGTGATTTCAATACTGACAATAGCACTGTGTCCAACTCATCTGAGCTTTCATCAGCTAACAAAACACATCAACCCTTTTCCACGTGGCAGCACGGAACCATGATTAGAGACCCCGTCCCGATTTGAAGGCTGCTTTTGTTGCAGATATGAAAGCATCGCCGCTTAAATATTCAAGGCTCCAGCAGTTTTGGATGTTGCAAAGATTTTTGTCGCCGACAATGAAAGACCATTTATGATTAGTCAGGAGGCTGTAGCTGAATGCTGAGGATAATGTGTTGCCATAAATAAGTATACCGATGAGAGGATGTAGAGAGGATTCATTTTCCTGTGTTCATACTGCTATGTGCCCTACAGTATAGAATACAGTAGGAACATGCTACCCTGCCTTTAAAGCAGACTGCATTATGTGCTCTTGATGGATTATATAGAATTATATTGAGGGTAGCTCATTTTGGCTCACAATGTACCGTACGGAAAGACGACTTGTCACACACACACATCAAAATGTTACTTTAAGGTCCGTAAAGTGGATGGCTTCAGATATTAGACATGAGACTGAATACATTTTGTGTTATTCCCATAGATACATTGGATGTGCTTGTGAATTTACCACGTGGTTCAGCATGGTCTCTGAGTAGAGTATTTAAAATCACAGATAAATACAACCCAATCTTGAAATGTGTGGCAGTAATACTGCAGTAATGTTTTGATGTCCAAGTTTAGTAAGTTATCAGGTACAGGAAGAGATGGAAGGAGGTACAGCACAGAGAAACACACTCAGCCAGACCACATTCCATCATTCCTTCCTCTTAAATTGTAAAAGTCATGGTTATAAACTTAGATTTGCTTCTGTAGGTCAGATATAAAGTGCTGAGATGACACGTCCTGGTCCATTAGCAGCCTTGTCTGCTCACATCTTGTCAACCACTGATGTCAATTCCTGGATTCAGGTCTTTCCTCTAGTGCAGCTTCCTTTAGAACAAATTGAGGGGGTGTCAAAGATGGGCACTATGCCAGTCTTTCTTTCCAGGGATGGCAAAGTCAACAAAAGTTGACTTGGAGTTGACCTACACATCATTCAAATCGTCCTTATCACTGTAAATTTAATTAATAACATTTGATGTTTTACGGCTTGACTTATCTAAAAACTCGTGTGTCTTGTCTTTGTGTTCGGATTTGACAGTTACAACTATGAAAAGCATCTTAAGTAAATAGAGTGGCTCACAGATGTGTCTTGAAAGCTGATGATGGGGCCCTCGACCATGTGTAAACCACAAGAGCAAAATTCTCATGCGCATTCCTGTCGTATGTCTCTGCCCAGGTCACTGTACAAATAGTATTCATGCTGTAACATGATGTCATCAACTTCACTACTGTTATCTTAACTTATCCTTTCTCTCAAATGTGCATTTGGTTGAATAATCTCTGTCATTGTTAAAGGTTGAGAAGATCAGCGGAGAGCAGACAAATTATATCTAAATAAAATTATGTATGAATCTGGTAAATGACTTCAAATATACTTTATAGCTCCTATCAGAGGATGGGGAAACTTGAAAGATTTGTTATTTTGTTCCTGAAAAAACAAGCAGAAAAGCCACAGTATTCTTTTCCTCCATAGATGTTCATTGAAATGAGGGTACATGCATTTAGATCATTTATTCATTTGTACTGTGACACACCATTCTCTAACATCATATCTAATGATGTCTAGACATGTCTGTCACTGATGCTGAAATATTACAATGAGACATTTGAGAAAGCTAACAAAGCTTCAGCTGTCAATCTTCTCTTAATGGCTGCCCAAAATGTCAAACATTTCATTCATTCCATGTTGCTAAGCGAGGTAGAGACCTCACACTCTGACAGAAGATCTGAGTAAGGACCAGCCACCTAAAAATATAATAATACCATGCTCTAGTCAAAATTTCTTAGAGGTTACCATGAATACAAAATGTAGTCAGAGTTCCTTCCCAAAGACACCAGGTGACATTGTTGTGTGTCAAGAACTTCAATTCAATTTCCTGACAACAGTGTTCCTGCGCCGGTGTTGATGTACACTTCAGAGAATCATGAGGAATTTTAATCCAGTGCTACCTGACGAATTGAAGGTGACAGTCATTACAGGCGTTCATTCTTTTCCATTCGATACAGAGGTTTTTTTCAGCTTCATCTGAATGTTTAGATTCCTTGGACTGAAGATGGTGAAATTCTCAAAGTTTTTGTAATCACACATTGAGAAACTGTTCTTCTTCGTGTGTTGGAAAATTTGCATGCACAGGTGAATGTCTCCCCATCTTTACATACGTATGACTGAGCCTTTGGGTTCTCTTTCTTTCTCTAGTATGATAATGATGACCTGATACCAGTGAAACTCTTTACCTGTGGAATGATCCATTCAGGGATTTTTGAGGATTCCTCAACATTTGTTGCCTCTGTCCCACGAGACATTGTGCAACATTCTGCTTCTCCCAGGTTGCTCTGTTGGCTTGGGGTTTTTTTCTCCCCATAATACACTACATTCACTGTCACTTCCTCTCTTCTGTTAACTGGAGAGTTGATCTAAATAGTCGGACTAAATAGCACCGGCGTAAATGTGTCCTACATCTGAATTTTAAACCATTCTTACTTTCTCAGCTGTCACACACCTCCTGGCCTCATTGTGTTGTCATCAAGGTTGAATTTGTAATTTTGAAACCGTGCACAATTTTCAACCTGTGTGAACAATTTTTTTTCTATACTTTTTTCCCCCCTTTTATTCAGCAGTCATTTTGTTGTCATGTTGGTGTCAGGCCTCAGTCCATCCATCAGTTGCTTCTGGGCTTTTCCTTGCATCTTCCTCTTGTTCCCACTGATGATGGTTCAGTGGCAGGACTATATGTACTTGAAAGGAACACCAGAGATAACATTATGCCGCAGTTTTTGCCTTTGTGTTGGCTAAGTCAAGGTACATTTGGTGGATTTTGAAATCAATTTCTTTCCTTGTGTCCTTGAACGAAATATGTATTTTTTTTACGATTGGACATTTTTGAAATTGAATTCTCAGAAGCCATTCTGCTCCCACTTTTGTCTCTCTGTCTTCTTGTTTTTTTTCTGTGAAAATGGGACCCATCTCCCAGTATTTTTCTCCCTCACTTTTTTGTAATAGGCTCATCTTTTTGTCTCTCTGTGCTGCCGCTATTTTTGTGAGTCTGAATAAAGCATCTAATGGTGCATGGAAATGGTGGCAGCGCAGACAGACTGTTATACGTTACGTAGGGTATGTAAGTGAAAAAACACATTTTGAATGGATGAGAGGAAGACATTCTTTCACCAGTGTTATTCATGATTTTAATGTGTTTTTGTGTTTCACTGTAAAAATTGCATTGGTCAGTATTGCATATATCATGAGGGTTTGGGTTATTGTCTTGACTGACAAACATGCTGCTGAGTGTCACGATAATGATGGTGATTTTAAATAGTCTGACCTGTTCCCTAGGTGTATATCCGTATCCTGGACAATGAGTGGAATGTCTACAGGCGCTACACTGAGTTTAGGGAGCTCCACAATCACCTGAGAGCCCAGTTTCCACAAGTGGACACCTTCAACTTCCCTCCTAAGAAAGCCTTAGGGAACAAGGTGAGCTGATTGTTATTAATAACTGTCTGTTACGCACTGCTGTACAGTAGTACAACATGAATAAAAATGTTGTTTGACACATGAAATAGCAATTAGATCCTGCTCAGGTCTAATTGTACGATCACTAGATGATTGAACAAAATGAACAAAATGATTGTTACCAATTTTCATAAAAATCTATGAACTCAAATAAAGCTGTTTCAGTTGGTGTAAACAACTGTCATCAAGGTTATTAGGTTTCATCTGTTGCTGTTCTTTTTTATTCTGCTGACACACACACCCAATCCCAGGTTCCATCACCAGGAGACAATCTCTGCTTCAGCTCCCCATGGCTTTCTTACGCTCTAGTTATTAGTGGAGATCACATTTCTCTGCCTCTCTACCCTCCTCTGTTTTCACCCTGTTTTTTTTTCTTCTTTCCTCCCAAGATCTTGGAAATAATTTAATTCTGACATTATTTGATGCTACCACAGCCGACAGTTGTGGTCTGCTTCCGACCCTTTAACAACCCTGAGCTCTCATTTCTAAGAGGTGGTCTGGATGTTTAGCTGCAGGAGTTGAAGGCATGCAAGTGTGTATGTGTTTGATTTTTTACATGACTGTATGGATTCATGAGAGCGAGTATTAGTCAAAGGCCCAGACAGCCTTGTCAGTGAGTCCCAGAAAGCTCTTGGAAAGCTCATTACTTGACAAATTTGTGTGAATTATAGGTTTCTAGCGTCTCTCAGTCAGTAGCAGCCAAGATTTGGCCCCTTATGCTGTTTGAAAAAACAACACACATACTTACGCACCTCAAATTATTTCCTTTCATGTTTATCATAAAACCAAATCTATCCAATCCAAATCTATCGCTCGGCCTTATTTCACCCCCAACCAACCAGAGGATCATGACCCTCAAACACAGCACGGTTGCTAGCATATTTTTGGATCCATTTTCCAGACGGACGCTGGGATGCCCATTAGTGCTGCTATCACATCTGTTTTCATGTGAAACTTGTAGTGAGGAGGCAAGAGGAAACAACTTCATGTTGCAAACCGCATGTTACATACTGCAATTATGATGAAACTAGTACAAGTATTTGTCTGTGAGGTTTCATCATGTCTACTGTTTGGACAATTGTCTCATTAGCTGTATGTTGCAAATGTTTGCATCTCACATACATGACAAAAAAAAACAGATTTGAGGCTAATGCGGATGTGGTTTGGCAGATTCAAACAAACATGACCTTCAACTTCACCCATTAATTAGGTGTGCATGCTACAATTTTCGAACTTTTGATAAAACTTTGTCTCGGTTGACGGAATCATAAATGTGCCCAGAAATAGTGGATATTCTGAAGTTCTTCAAGCAGGTAAATCACTTAAATTTCATGATATTTTCACCTTTTTAAAATAAGCTGCTCCAGCAGAAGAAGTTTTAGAGAACTGATGGAGTCGTCTGGACCGGACTGAAATAAAATGAGGGAGCAGGTGGACGGTTTTATGGCTTAAAGACTCGATAACTACCAGATTGGAGAAGCATGTGTCTGTGTATAATTTGTGTGTATTCATGCAAAACAAGAATTTCTCTCTGTTCTGTGTGTGTGTATGTGTGCGTGTGTGTGTTAGCAAGAAGGTAGTAGGGGCTGTGCATGTTTCTGTGTATGACTGATTTTATAAGTCAGAGAGTCTCCTGCAGCGAAGATGTGTTTTTTTTAAATTCCTTTGTGTTCGCTGTGTGTTTCTTAGTCATTAGCAGACCTGCTGCTCTGCAATTCCTGTTATTTCAGTCGAATCACTGTTGGCATCTCGAGTGCTTTGGAAGCAAAAAAAAAAAAGCTTTTTCATTTGAAATAGAAAGCAGGGTTGATTTAGAATGCTGTCAATTTTTAAATGGACAAAAGTATTTTTAAAGTGAAAGAAATAAACAGTGAAATCTGTAATGCTCATAGTTGTAAAAATTGTTGTTTGCCTTGTTGGCATGTTTTCAACACTTTAACAATTAGCTGCCATCCATCAAGTCATGTTTGAAATGGACTCAAAATGGAACAAAACGGTTAAACTAAGTAATTTATCTACTGGACTTTTAAGGCAAATTATTTTATAATGGTTTATAGCTTGGAAAATGTAGAAATAGTCGGATGACAGCTCCTCAAAGCATTTAGCCAATTGGTTTAAACCAATATTGATAAAATATCTATGTTGCGCTCTCTCTCCCAGTCCATCTGTCTCTGTTTTTGTTTTCCTCTGGGTTCATGCATATTTGTACACTCTCAATTTCTCTGTTGAGTTTGCAAATCCAAAGCTGACTTTTATGCACGCACGCACCCACACACACACCGGGCTCCTCACTATTTGGTGAAGCTAATGATGGAGAAAAGTTAATGTTAGGAAACGGTTCCATTGGGTGTAGTGAGAGTGAGAGGCCTTCAAAAGACTTTTAACAGCACCGTGAGTCTCTGCTCCGCCGCGGTTTGCTTTGTAGGGATGAATCGCAAAAGATCAGTAGAGACTGGGTAGCAAGGGGAATGTGTGCACAGCCACCCATAATTAACTGTATTGCGTACACACACACAGACACACACACACACACACACGCACACGCGCGGGCTAAAATGATTGACAACTCAAAACATCTGTAGTTCTCAAAGTGCATCTGCTCTGTTATGGATTTAAGTCTTTACACATCTTATAGAATAACATCTTGAACACTCCCATGACATGCAACACACACACACACGAACACACACACACACACACACACACACACACACACACACACACACACACACACACACACACACACACACACACACACACACACACACACACACACACACACCTCCTATGAGATAATCTATGCTGACACATGATTGACTTCTCATGCAGCTTGCATGCCAGTGCCCTGTGATTGGCTAATCTCCTGCCTTGGTTAGTGTCAGGATTTATCCTTAGTACAGCACAGGAAGGGAAGATAAATCACAGAGGTGATTTAGTAGGTTTAACTGCAACATTCAAGAGGAATCACATGTTATATCTGATAAGAAAGGGATTTGAACATATGTACTGTATGTGACCAAGTGTGCCCGAGTAGTTTTAATGTTTTAGACCCATAACCTTGAATTTGGATGTTTGAATGATATCATCTTGAATGAATATTTGCTATATTTATTTGCTTTTGTTGTTATTGTAGACTTTGTAGTGACTGCTGGTAGTTGCTGCACTGCATAATACTTTGCATGCCAGCAGCTGTAGGGACACAAAACATGCTGGCAGATACTGAAGGAGAACTTGTTCCTGGCTTGAGCTGAAGTGGTGAACTGGAGCTGATATGAAGTTCCTTGAAATCACCCATGTTTATCCTGTCACTGTTTGAGTTTACATTGACACCTTACATTAGCCAGTTTGGAATCTGCCACATTTCAGAAGATGCCAAATCGATTTTTTCTTTCGTATATATAATGTATATATTTATACACACACACACACACACACACACACACACACACACACACAAATTGGATCCAATTGCGACAAACAAATCCAGGGTTGTAGGTGGAAGAAGACAAGTTGCCATACTTCCATGGCACCTTCCATATAAACATGCATTTAACACTATAATGGAAAACAGGGGTTTAATTTTTGAGTGCTGAGTGCTTAGATGTCTGTCAAGACATCCTGTGTACTCAGTTACATGTTGGAAATATGATCAGATATCATTAAAATATTATCTGAATAAAATCTTTTAAGTTGACATTAGATCGTGCAGCAGAGGCCGTAGTCTAAAAAAAAAAAAACACTGGCTTTTTAAATTCTGATTCATGATTATAGATCAGCTTCTTTTCTGTTAAAAATCTATTATGTAGGATTTATGGGTATGAGTGGAATATAATGTAATTATATTTTGATTACTGTATAATTATCTAATCTAAGAATCACATCGTTATATATCTACAGAGGGAGTATGGCCTCAGCCTTAAAGCATTACAGCAGCCCAGAATCAACGAGTTAAACTCTGGCTCTGGAGAGAGCTCAGACTGTTTGTGTTAGAATGTGAGACCAGAAGATCCAGTGGGCTGAATTACTTTTTTAAACTTTGATATACAGTAATTCTTTTCTCACAGGAGCTTTTTCTTGTGTCAGGTGGCACTGGTGAACAGTGTGACAAAATCAATTGAATAATCAAAAGTGAATATGTCAGTATTCAATATACAGTTTATATATATATATATATATATATATATATATATATATATATATATATATATAATGTTTTTATATGTATATTTCTATAATGTATGAAACCTGGTTCAGGTTATATTTAAGTGTCAGCTCTCAGGAATTATACAGTAACTATAAAAAAGAAAGCAGCAACCGGTTTTCCGCCCACACTGAGTCTTCTTCAAGACATGATTGGAATGGAATCAACAATGATACTAATAGTAATCATAGTAATAAAAACAAACAATCCAAGTTATTATCACGTACTATTGTATTATTATTATTATTATTATTACACTGAGAAAATAAAAATATTGTTCAGAATTGTGACCTGAAGGATTATATTTCTGCTGTGTAGCTAAAATATAAAATATAATGGTAAAAAGCATCAACAGAGAAAAAAAAAAGACACTACGACACAGCAGCTTTGTGTCGTACAACTTTAATCGACATTGCATAGTGTGTTTGTCGTAAAGCAGAATACCTAAAGCTGTCATTATATCGGCAGCAGACATGTAAATACTATTGAGACAGTCAGTTTATTTTAATTATTCTATTTAGACCAAAATTGATTTATGTCACAACAGCCGGTGGCAGAGTTGACCTCTGACCCCAGTGATTCGAATCCTGCCTCTTCATGTGCATCTGTGTGTCTGAGTCCTGTTAATGAGGTTATGACTCTCTCTGGGTCTCCACATGCTCTAGGCGAGGCTGTCCAGCTGTGTAACCAGACAACACACACACACACACACACACACACACACACACACAGCTCTTAGCCAGCTGATTTGTCAGGGGTTTGACCAGGCATACAGGCTAACTGTTCCCAAGTCGCGCCTGTCAAATCTCTCCTGATGTTAACACACAGACAGAGAGGAGGCAGAAGGATTACATTAAAGTCATGTTGTTGTCAGACCCCAGACCCCAGAGTCCAGCTGTCAGCTTTTCTCACTGGCCACACCTCAGCCACATTTTATAGCTTTTATCCAAAGGTGTCATTCTTTCTCGTTCACCACCCTCAGTATCACTTTCTCTCTCGCTTCAGGCTTTGATAGCAGTTGCTTAATTTTTTTCTCCAGCGTTTATCTTTCTGTTGTTTTTCTTTCAGGGCTCCAAGTGCAACCAGTGTTGGTTTATTTCATTCTTATTTCTGCAGCATTAGTCACTTTTCCCACTCTCAGTAGTCGTATAACACAGTGAAGAAGATATACCGGTAGTTTTATTCTCTTACATCAGCAGTTGCTGACTTAAATAATTTGTCAGCCGTCCATGCAAATATCTGCCTGCAAATGCCTCCCCACTAAACTCCTGAGCTGCTTCCATGTTTTTTGTCTGGACCGAGCTGACTCAGTGTGTTTAATCTTTTAATGGTGCTGTGTTGTCCTGAACAGCGATCAAAACTGATCAAATCAATGCATTCAGATTTACTGAGGTGTTTCGCAGCGGCTGATTTGGAACTGAACAATAATTCAGTGGGACTTTATTTGAATTACGATATATATGGAGCTCTGAAAAACTTTACTGACACAGCTACAGTTTTCATCATTGCCCCATTTACACATAGACAGAGCGAGAGGCTGCCCTGATTAATTAATCAGTAACTACAAAGTGAATTATTAACCAGCCTTGGTATGTTGTGTTCACATATTATGCAATATACATGTTTAAGCCTTTTAATTATGACGAGGAGACATTGTGAAGGTCTTCTTTGAGCATTCATGAATTGCTTGTGATGTTTTATGCATGGCACGGACCCACGGCACTTAGAGAACAGCCCGTTCATCCTCGCCCTGGTCCAGTGAGGGCCGACGGCGGATAGCATCATGTTGTTTGGTTATACCAACGCTGTCCTCTCTGATTCCCTTCAAGTTTCCTCCAGGTTGAAATCAGTGCTTCCATTCTTTATATAAAGATAACCAGGGAGATTCAGTTTCTTTTTTAAGTTTTATTTTGACACCATTTATGCTGTCAAGAATCGATTCCGGGAGAATACCCACCAGACACAAAGAGGGATTCACATACATTTACTTGCAGTTGTCTTTTTTTCCTTCTCATACAGCCATAAAGTCTGGTCTCCATTACGCAGCATCTCTGAATTCCTCCATCTCTGTCTCCCACCCCCTTTTGGTGAAAAAGATCAGCTTATAGGCCAAAACAAGAATTTTGCTTTCATTGTAGAATTTCAAGCCACGTCGATGTCTTAGTCAATAGCAATGATTTTCTGTTACTGCAGAAAAAAAAAGTGATTGATGCTTCAATGTGTAATCACTTTTACATCTGAGGGTGTTTTGTGGTTGCCAGGCAACATTTATTTCAGTGAGCAGTTGTGGAGACCCTGCTGACTACTTTACACTTCGCTTCCATTGAAGGCTCCCTTCTCCTGTTTGTCGGTGACATTTAGATTTCGTGTGTGTGTGTGTGTGTGTGTCTGTGTGTGTTTACTGTGGCTTGTCTTCTTGTCTGCACCTATATTTATCCATTTTCTCTCTATGTCATGACATGAACATTTAGTGATCCCACATCGACTTTATGCACACCACCGGAAGACACGGTGTATAGAAATGACATCACAAACGCTGGTAGCGGTGCCGGCACAGAAGGACAGTGAGGGGAGGAATCTAGAGAAAAGATATAGCTGGATGGAAGTAAGATGTGAGAGGACAGAATCAGCCTTGCACCTGCATCAGTATACCACAATAGTTTGAGCTTGGTCCTCTCATTCCTCTCTACAAACAAGAGACAGCTCCTGGCCTCTTCAGCCCTCCCCTCTGTCTCCACAAGAGGATGAATCTGTCAGGATGTCCATTAATGTTATTACTGCACTGACATCCATGAAAGCAGTCAGGATGTCTCTTATTGTGTTGACATAGCTTGAAACCCACACTGGCATGCACAGCCTAATCTGACACATCAGATTTATCCGGTGGTGCTGCGTCTATTTTAACCTGCGTGCAGCAGAATGTACTTATCCACTCCTGCTCCCATAAATGAACATATTTATCCATCACTTGGTGCAACATTGAACCTTTTATCCCAGTGTCCTCCGTACCTGTATCATTACCCACTGATTTATTCAGTTGATTCTTAGTGGTAAATTGTGAGTATATAACAAATAAATCTGTAGCAAAAGGCAGCTGATGAACCTCTGTAAATTAGATATGCATTTGTTGAAGTATTCAAGCTCTACTCCACTCAAAATAAATAGTCATCTACACAAACTAATGACAGGAGAGTACAACATTAGCCAAAGTATTGGATTCTGCTACATGTAAATTTGGTCTAACACTGATGCTGCTATCGATGAAATGAAATACTGTAAATGACATAATATGGTGGTGCTCAGGACGTGAACTGGCGCCTCTCCACTTGAATCGTTTTAGTTAACAAATTTATACAACACTATGAGACTTTTCTCTGCTGTATGACATCAGGGTTATGATTAGGAAAAAGTTCAAATCAAGCATAAGACAAACAGAGGATGACATAAAGTGTGTGTGTGTGTGTGTGCGTGCGTGCGTGCGTGCGTGCGTGTGTGTGTTTAAGATGTCAGATACAGTATATAGTATGATTATATAATTCTTGAGCGCAAGAATTGCATAGAGGAGATGTGAAATGAATATCATTATAGTGATATCATCCAAAATACTAGCAAATAAACCCACCAAAATATATAAAATCTATTAAAGGTCTCTATCTGGTGATGTAGAAGTGTGATAAACTATCATATTCATATACTGTCATAAACAAGCCTTTTTCAGAATTAAAATTTCCCATGGAAATGAATTTTTGTGTTTCAGGACATCACAATTTGACTCAGTAGAGAAGCGGCAGTTTCAGAAAAAGAAGTGATGGCCCTTGGATCGGCCTACTTCCACTCCAGCCTTTGTTCTGAACGTTGCTGGACACACATTAGCCAAGCTAGCGTGGCAGCGTGCCTCAGTGGCTCTTTTTCACAGTCGCTCAGTGCGGGAGTTCTCAAATGACATTGACATCAGCAACACAACGCTGACAGCTGTGGAGTATTCCCTGTCATTGGAGATACGGAATTTGGAGGCCTGTCCACTTAATGAATGTTTGACGTTTGGACACCTACGTAGATTGAGATTGAGGCACAGAAATGTGATAAATCAATTCCAGGATTTGTTAAATAGAATGTACGAGTAAAATGTGGCACCACTTATACGTCTCTTTTTACTCTTTGGACTGATTACATTTATGTTTTCTGCACATGTGTGTTGGCATCAAGAAAGAAATATTTCATCCCTGTTCAGTCACCGTCTCTGACCTCCTTCGTCACACAGAATGTTGTGTTGTTTCCCTTGCAGTAGCAGTTACAAACCTCACCCTCACTTTGAGTAAATATCTTCTGTGTTCGTCCATTGCATTCATTACATATTGTATTGTAAATTTAAAGTACAAAAAATGCACAATATGCAAAATTTGTTGTTTGTGGCGAGTGAATGTTCAGGAATTCACAAATAAATGTTTGGAAAGTTAAAAATCATGGATTGTTTTGAGTTTTTTTTTAATCTGCAGATGTGAACACAGAATAAACCAAAATAGGCCATAAAACTCCCCAGGGGTGACGGGTTCAACAACATGGGTAATGGTTCAACAGGTATGTAACCATCCTGATGTTGTGTTTCTCTTTCCCATTTCCCACTCTGTCTGCAGGATGCTAAATTTGTGGAGGAACGAAGGAAGCAGCTGCAGGGCTACCTTCGCACGGTGATGAACAAATTGATTCAGACACTGCCAGAGTTCACAGCCCGCCCCACCAAAGAGACCCTCCTCTCTCTGCTGCCTTTCTGTCTGTAAGTGACACATACAGGCATGTTCCCGTCAGTGAAAGATTTGTGTTACGTTTCAGAAATCAGAAGAGAGGAATCAGAAGCAGGGAAAAAAGCAATGAGGGATTATTACCGTCACTTTACCTCCAAAAATGTGTAAACTTATGGGGATTGCCTGTCAATGGTTGGTGCACCATTTCAAACATTTTGGGTGGGGGTTTATTATCAGGAACAGAGTAGGATGTGAAAATGACAGATGCTAGGAAATGGAAAGTTTCAAGTTATTTTCATTATCATGTCTTCATGTAGTCATCAGATAGACATGTTTATTTGTGTTTGTGTACAGCGAACCCAGATATGCTGTATCCTAATTATCCTAAGTGACTTTAAATACGTAGATATGCTTTTTACTTATGCAGGAATCCCCCTGGACGGTGAAATGTCTTGAAACAAAATAGTGTCTTTGTCAGTTGTTTGTATGCATTATTCAAATTTAGTTTACATGATGTTCAAAAACACAGCTGCCGATGCTGCACCGGTAGTCGATGTTACAGGATGCAAAAAGGGGGGATTAATGTCACAGAAAATAGCAAAGCCCTTGTAAACAAACTTCACCGTCTCCCTAGTTTCACTGTAATGCACCCAGTCACACACACAGCTTCTCTCCCAAACACACAACTCAAGACTACTAACTGCAAAAAATCCTTAATGCCTTGGGTGCCCTCATACCTACAAAGCTGCATTTGGCAATGAAAAGTTCCAGTCACTTCCTGTCAACACTCACATCAATTTTCTGTGACCAGTCAGACGGTGTGATCTGTCACACTGTCTGAGTGTAATCTTTCCTCTGTGGAGTGATTGGGATAACAGCACAGGTGCCATTTTTTTTTACACTCCTTTTCACCTTGTGAGTTATATATTTATTTGTTTTCCATGAGAGCATTCCCTGTCCGCAGAATGACCATTAGAGTAAAGAAAACAGCAGGTGCTGTGAAAGTACCGGTATTGTTATGCCACCAACCTGCTGCCTCACATGAGGCACATCAAACAATTAAAAAAAATAGATATTTCCTTTGGTTTCTCAAAAAGTGGATGACAGTAGAGGAGGAGATCTGTGGCTGGAGGTCGTCCACAGAGAAGATGAAAGTGTGTGTTCCTGCCAGTCAGCATGTGTGCATGCACATGAGTAGAATGTTTGATGTGCAACTTTATTGTGGAGGAACATGAGAGATTTTCAGTCATTTTACTTCACTCTTTTTTCGTCAAATATCTTGGATGCAAATATTGTCTGAAAGTGTTTCAGTATTGATGGTGAATTTTCTTAGGCATGGACAAAAAAGGTTAAACAGCTAAATAACAAGCGACTCTGGCTAAACTGTCTTCTAGTCAGTGGTCTGGAAAGCTGGCCGAAAATTCACCTCGGAAACGGTTAGCATTAGAGATGAGATGGTGCAACAGAGAAACGATCTGTTCTTCACCTCCACACATCTACACTGTACCATTAGGAGCATAACATATGGCTCAGAGCTTGTAAACCTGTCTTTTGGGAGAAGGGCTGACAGGAAGTTGATCCTAGACGGTGTTTACTTGCATATGCAGGTCTGTCTTGTCCTGCTGTTATCGGCATCGACGCTGGATTTCTCATCACTCGGACGAAATGGAATCGCTTCGACGCCAGATCAACACCAATCAGCATATCCGATTCCATATCCGATGTGTGTGAAGGCATGCGGTTCTTCTGTCTTGCTAACGCCATTATCATTTTTATTAGGTTGATGTGTTATGACTGTCGAATCTGGACTCCATAACTACCTCTTACTTTGACGTATTCAAACTTGTGCTGGTCTAATATCTTCAGCGGAGGATGAAAGCCTGATTTGTCTCCTCATTAACCTGATGGGAGGAACATGGAGGGGATGCAAAAAGAAACAAGAAAACTGTTTGGCTCTAAATGGACACCTTTATTATGTAACAATTATGACTGACCGAACAAGGAAACAGATACAATAAATTCACAAAATATCTTCAACTTCTCCCAAAAGCACGTAAATCGTGAGATTCATTATCTTTGTACTGTTTTCATCTGAGGAGACAGTAAGAAAGGATGAACTAATTGGGACATTTCATAATTCATTGAATAGACAGTGCCTTTATACAATTTATTATATTCCAGAACATGTTGTTACAGCTTTAGAAGCTTCTTGTTGTTGACATCATGTGAGTTGAAGTATGTCCAAACCTATAACTGCACAGACTCAACACTACAGTGTCTGCGTGCAGCTAATTATCCACTGGTCACTGTAATGTAACGGTGAGATGTGTGGCGGTAGAGAGAGACTCAAATACAAAGTGACAGATTTTCTGGTGTCCCTGGAGAATTTGAAGTTGGTGGGGAAAGACAACGGCAGGAAGCAGATTAGTGAGAAGGATGAAGGGAAGGAGACGGCACAGGACAGAAAGAAAGGAAAGCCGTCTGAGGTCAGAGGAGGAGAGTAAAAAAAGAGGGGACGATAGATTAGACTAGAGGTCACCCTCCTCCTGGGATACTTGGGGCTGAATGACCAAATGGATCTTAAAGCTTCTTCATGACGCTGTGTGTCAGTAGATGCAGTGTCATGAGTTCTTATGTTATTCTCAGTGACAATTTTTGTGTTCAAAGCCTTAAAAGAAGTTCTTACTTTACTTTTAACTTGAAGTTGATGCACTGAAGAGCTGCATTATGCCCCGATCCTCTGGTGGGATTTTGTCATAATTAGCTGCTCAGACTGATGTGAGTTGGCAGAAACTTGTCTGGAAGAGTTCCCACTGCTTTGATTTAACTTAGCAGTACTTTGACAAAGGCCCTGACATCAAATGTTCCTATTAGATCTCGCTCGTTTTTTTTTTTTTACAGCAGACGTTGCTATTTCATCAGATTGATCTTTCACAGATTAGATTCTAAGGTAAGACGACATGTTCTAAGAGGATCAAATAACTGCTCTGTGGAGGAATAATACCCTTTATATTGTACACTATCTTTTCACATCCTCTTCAGCAGTATTGGAAGTCTTCATATTAGCTTATAAAGTTAGCATTAAAAATATATGAAAATGTGATGTCAGGATTGAACGTTTAGTCTAACAACCATTTTTAATTGTTGGATTAAACTAAGTCTCAAGTGAACATTGAGTTAGAATTGTTCTGTCAAGCTGGGATTAATAAAGTATATATCTATCTAATGACACAACTTGAACGACTCATGTGAGTAGAGTCCTATGACTCACAGGAAGTTACTACCAGCTAGTGACATCACGCTTCACAGTGGTGATGTAATTGTCAGCGTTTGTGTGCTCGTCCGTTCATCCGTCCGTCAGTCCACCAAATATCTTTGCAACCGTTGCAGACAGGAAGAAAAGCACATAAAAGGTTAAGATCAAAATTTAACTTTCGTAAGATAGAAACACGAGGGAGAAGGCCAGTGTGAGTAAGACTGTAGATCAAAGCTGCAGCTTTGATCTATGAAGGTAGGTCAGAGCACTATCTTTGATCTTTAACCTATGCAAGTAGCTCAGGGTAAAATTTTGAATTCAGGGGTGTCGCGGGATGTTGCAGTCTCTGTCTACATTGGTTCTTGTTGGTCTATTGCTTTTGATCCTGCCTGAACTATGAAATGCCATCACCAGCAATAGGATGAATTCGTCCCATTCTCTTTGCATAACACATCACATGATCATTAAGCTCAGCTTGACTTTGGTTTAAGTCTGAATGACCATGGATGCTCTACGTGTTAGCATGCTAACATTTAATATTTTAACATGTGTTAGCATTTATGGTTAATATTTATCTGTTTGACATGTTTTATGGCCCTCAACACTGACTTCTTCAGACACTCACATTGAAGGTTTTTCCTCACCTGTCTGGAACAGAACTTTAGTCGCACATCTCCTGAGATTTGACCCTACTTTGTATGCAGCTTTAGCTCAACACTTGCAGTTTGCTCAGAGCACAAACTGCATGCAGTGAAATGCTGCAGAGCTCCGTTTCACTGTTCAGAGCGGACTGTGGCAGGGATTTAACCTTTAATTGAGACCTATCACCTGTGCTTGTTCCTGTACACGTAGATGTTGGTTGGGTTGGAAAGGTCTGCTCTGTTTCTCTGCAGGAACACAACAGAGGAAACAATTTTGTTTTCACTCCAAGTAAACAATGATTCTGTCTTTACTAAGTCTATAAGATG
This sequence comes from Antennarius maculatus, assembly GCA_013358685.1. Lineage (NCBI taxonomy): Eukaryota > Metazoa > Chordata > Actinopteri > Lophiiformes > Antennariidae > Antennarius > Antennarius maculatus. Next base: position 6,189,826 of record CM023626.1, on the reverse strand, counting down.
ATTAAAACATAATGGTTGAGTCCGACTGTCTTTAACTATTATAGTTTGTTTTCCTCTGAGTGTTGTAGTTTCTAATGTTCACCAGGTTGCAGAAGTTTGAGTTGTTCAGTCTGAGGTGTTTTTCAGTGGTTTATCACTCAGAATCTCTGCACCCAACCCTTTGCTGTTAAACAAGCTATTTCACACATACTTGTGTTTCTGTACCCATTTATTCTAACTATGCTATTTTACAGTCAAAATATCAATATTTTGCAAGGCTGACTTGGGGAGTTGTTATCCTGCACAGTTCAATATCAGGCCAAATAGGGGGGCAAGCACATGCTGAGAGTCAGAGAAAAAAATCCATGATCCTAGTTAATGTAGCACATTTAGCTACTTCACCTAGATTTATGTGAATAAATGAGATAGCTTGCAGTTCCAACTCGGCATGCCGCCCCCAATTTAGTATGATTTTTGCTGATTTTTAGCAACTCCCCATCGTATCACTGTTTGGTCAGCCTTGGTTAAATTCAAATTGCCTGACTGTCCTTGTATGAACTTCTATGGTGCCGTAATTTAACGGGAATAAGTTGAACTCAAGTTGCTGCTAAAGGTGCCAAAGGAAAGCAATCTGACTCCTTGTCAACGATGTTCATGCTGTTCTTTTATTGGCCAGTCGCCCCGTCTCTCAATGGCTTTTGGTCCATGTGACAGCAACACAACAATAATTGACTCCCGTAGTGCTAAAACCACAGGTCAGTCATTTTTAACAGTGACCATTGTGTTCCCTCATTCACAAACCTACCGTATGCTGTCAGTTTTGGTCTTTGTGAAGCAGCCGGCTGCTTTGTACAGAAACTGAACTTTGTAAGAAGTCGAATTTTTAGTCAAGAACCAAAGAAATTCAAACAAGACATACTAGATTATTATTACACAAGAAATAAAGGAAGAGAAAAACAAATATATGTGAATGTCATAACACTCATCCAATACCACACTAAAATACTCATATGCTTGAGCTTCAGAGTGTAACTGATTCGGTAACCACGGTTACTAGATGCATGCTAGGCACTAGTATATGGCCCACAGTGACACTCAATCAAAGCCCCTCACCGCCGTAACTGTTAATTTTCCACATGTTTTGTGTAGCTCCATAATACATGTGGCGAGATGTCTGGGGTGTAACCCACCTTTCATCCGTAGTCAGTTTGGATGGATGGATGGATGTGTTGTCTAAGTGGGAATCAAACTGCTAATAGCACTCCTCTTGTCAAAAAACACCCTTGAACCAATCACCCTACCACAGAATCAGAAGCAGTGGGTGATAAGACGTGAATTTGGGGAGAATGAATAAATTAAAAATTCTTTAAGTACTTTATTTAAAAGAGTGTTTTCCACGCATTTGTTTCCTCTGCTTTTCATTTCCTGCTGTCGGTTGCTCTCATTCACTCATCACCCTCATCAAGATTACCTCCAGAGGAGTCAGAAACCTGAATGTGATGGTAAAGAGACTAACTCTAATAACCATTTGTGTGACTTGAACTGAGGCCATGATTAATCAGGTTTTTAGCTGTATGAAAAGGTTATGACTGTTTTTAATTGTGACGTGTGTATTATTCCATGTATTTAAACTTCTCTGCCTGCTGTTTTGCAGAGGGGCAGAAGGGGAATGTTGGATGTTATTCCCCAGATGCAGCATCCTTTTGAATATTGCACAGTTAGACAGATGTTCATTCAACGCCCAGGGCTCTTATCATCTCCCTGCTGTTTCCTGTCATCCAGAGACACACCGCAGGCCAACGACGCTGGAGCAAAGACGCCCCGGTCTAAAACCTCATCCCGCTTTCCCCGACTGGGCCGCAGCCGCACCCAGGAGGCCCGACCGGAACCCCAGAGTGGAGACCTTTAGCCCCGGAACCACCGACCGACCAATCGTCACAGACGAGAGTGTTGTTCCTGTGTCCACCCTGGACTGAGATACAGGGGCTCACACTGTGTGAGACAAGGAGCCTCAGTGGAGGAGTGAGATGGATTCATGGACATGGCCTCTGGACTAGATATGTACATGTCTCTGTTCATTACCTGTATCAGTAAAGGAGAAATGAGTCCCCGGAGGCCGGCTATCGATTGACACAATCATACAGCACCTCCTACCTCACCTGAAGAGACTCTGCACATTCTAGCTTGGACAGCCGTCAAGAATCTCAAACACGAGGAGATCATTAGAACTTCTTTTCGTACTCTGCTCGGTTTTTTAGTGCATCAAGGTCACAGTGCCTGCAGTGTTTTGTAGCTGCTTTCCTCCTCTGGGTTGGGATGTATAGAGAGAAGATAACGGGGGTAGATTAAAATATTCTCTCAGATAATGAATATTGTTTTTCTGCTAATATGTCAGCATTTTTGTGCCATTACTTTCAACACCATGGTGATTCACAGTTGCTGGTATGGATCACCAGACAATGAGCATTCCTCCTTCATACTTCTGTTCTAGTAATGGTTTGTTTATTACAGAGAGAATAACTTATCTTACAGGGGAGGCAGTTATCATCCAATATCAGTCATTTTAATTTCACATAATCTTATTAAAGGATTAGGGTTAAAAACCACTGATAAAGACCAAATTCTTTTAGAGACTATGAGCATGTTTGGGGTTGGAGCGCATCTTTCATTCTTTGAAGAAATATGACCCAAACCCCTCCCCCTGACTTTAGTGAAAAACACCCCTCTCTTAATGCCTGACAGAGTCCTGAGTCAGTGCAGCGAGATTGTTTTAGTTTTTGAGGTTTGAACCCTCATGAGTCAGTGAATTTGGATCTACACTAATGTTCACATTCTGGTGGGATGGAACAAAGTTGGGCCAAACATATCAAAATCAAATCAAAAGGTTTCATTATAACACAGGAGTAATTGTATATTAGGTTTGCTGACAAATTATATGTTTATGCGTGATTTGCTGTAACCAAATGAAACAAGAAAAGTTTCAACAGCTCAATGAAACAGATTGAAATTCAACACAAACTATTTGACTACTGCAGTCTGAATTATTCAACCTTCAGAATATCAGCCCTAAGAGACATTTGGAAATCCAATGTAAAAACAACCTTCACAGAGTTAGTTTAGAGTGCCAATGTTTCCTTCTGTTCAGACCTAACTTTGCATAAAGCTTACAGTTTTGAACTGAACCAAACACACCAGAAAACCACCTCAATAAAGTCTGAGGAATTGGAGATTCTATGTTAAAAACAGACTTTTTGGAGTTTATGGAAGAATGAAGAATGAAGCAGATGCTGAGGTGAACGCCCTGCAGTGAGGCATGGTGGTGGATCAGTCATGCTCTGAAGCTGCTTCGCTTCCTGAAACACTGCAAACGTGCAGCATGTAGAGGGATAGATGGATTCCATCAAGGATTGGGAAATCCTAAATACAACATTTTACCATCTATGAGAAAGGTGAGGCTAGATGTTCTGAAAAACAATCCCAATTATTCATCAAGGTCCATCAAGTCATAGAAAGAAAATCTCGGGTTGGATTTGAGGAAGAAGATTGAAACACATAAAGATTCCTATTTAGATTTTAATTATTCTTGTTCAACTTGGTTATTTCAAACAGCTGATAAATAGAATATTTACCAACGAACTTAATAGATAATGGGGCTTGAATAATTTTGTTTCCAAAAGTAATTGATGGTATTCCTGTAACATCAGTTGATGTTCCTGACCTCAGTGTCTACAGATAAACTAACGTGTCTTTGCAGGATTTAATGCAGCATTATTGTGCAAATGAATGTTTTAACGATGACTAAACACTTGAAGAAAAGCTGCTTGTTTGAGTACGGATGAAGGACTGCTTAGCATCAAGTGTGTGTAAAACAGAAGCTCATGCATATGTATGCTTTACCCAAGAGTAGTCTGAGACTGCGTTCAAACGAGAAGCGGTCATGTTGGAAGGCTTCATGGAAACTCAAATCAAAGGGTCGGCCAACAAAATGGTAAACACTGTTCACTGGTTGCAAGGGGAGGAGTACAAACAAGGCTTGTGGGTTTTAATTAAGATGTTGTTCTTTCTCCAAAGTGACCCTCTCAAGGATCCGAATCGTGGTAAACACAACTCGGGGTTGTCAGGAAATTCTCACAGGAATGCTGTTAGACAGCACTTAGAAAATTTTTTGGTCAGCATCTGTGAAGTGACCAATAACATAGGAAATAAAGAAAAACAATCAAGAAATAATTTCACATGACAATCCTTTTCCTCAGTCTGACAATTTTGTTTGTTTTTGTTTGTTTAAAGTATCTCTGCTGTGAACACTGATGATATTTAAAGTGACATGCATTTGGAAAATGATCCTCCACTCTCATGCTATATGCTTTCCTGCCGAGCAACACGGTAGTCCATTATTACAGCAACCTTTTTTAAGCAATCTATTTCACATCGACGGTGGGGGTGAGCGTGCCTCTGAAACCCCCTGTTTAACTTCGCTCCATAAATATCCAAATTTTATGTGTACAGCTATTATGCAAACTGCAGTTTCTGACCACTAGTATCACGGCGGGGTGAGGTTCATGGTGATTGTATGTACTGTATTTTGATTGGTTTGTGAGCATATGAAAATAGACAGACTTGTTTCATTCAAATGGGGGTTTGGGTGTTGATGCACAAACACAAAGAAGGGAAGGGAAAGATTGTAAACGATGCACAGTTTAAAATATTTGATTTGCCTAAAGCCAAAAGGATCTTTACTCTGGAACGGAGCTACAAATTCTAAGAATATCTCAGGTGCTGTTGATAATTGAAACATCAAGCGTTTCATTGATTGTAGACAGAACTAGACGGAGGAATCCTGCTGGCCATGCATGTTGGCTTCTCTGTCTTTATGTTCAGAACTTTTTCATGCCATGATCACAAACATCAAGCAAGTCGTTCCCTTAGAATCCACCTGATGCTGAAGGAATGAATCCTGTCTTTTCACTCTGATAATCAGAGAGATTACTTGCAGTAGATCTTGTCTGTACTAGCATACACTTCAGTCAATGCCTTAGTCAGCGTTCAGGCCTTATATGTAAGTGCCACTGCAAAGAGGGGCTGAACAATAAAGGTCAGTTTGTGTCAGTTTGTGTCAGTTTGTGTCAGTTTGTCGGTATTGCAGCGAGCTTTTTAGCCTCGCTGTACGTAAACATGCAGTCATCGATTCATGCATGCGTGCACAAATACAGTAGGTGTATATTGGGTCATTTAAATGCATACAGTATATATGTGCTTCTCCAGCCTGCATGTGGTTAGATGGCGAGTACGCATCAGTGCTCACATTATGCTCTGCATATGAATTGTATCCATAAATGGATGAATACATACTGAGAATTCCATCTCCTGAGCATCTGTGGCCCTTTGTGCATCTGTTCTGCTCATCTGATGCTTATTTCACCTTCGCTGCTTCACTAAGCAGTCTCCAAGCTTTCATTCAAGTCATCCCACCATATTTAGGGGAGATGCGTTGTATTTTGTACCATGCTGGTAAAGAATGGTGATGGTGTACAGAATGCTCAATTTCCATTGACCGGAAAATTGGTTGTAAACCCATTCAGGATGTGGACGGCACACACACACACATGCAAGCATTGTTCCTATTGTTTTAATGGACTGAGTTAGAATGACCTGTCTTGTTTGACATTTATCAGGTAGAAAACATCCGGCTGCTTCAACATGATGTGAAGATACGTACTGGAGATTTAACATGGTAAAATAATTTAGTAGATTTAATGTTCAGGAGGGGATTAGCCGTTCAGATCAAGCAGCAATTAAAGGGAGTGATTATTCTATCCATCACTTTTTGTGCTTCACAAAGCTAGAAGTGACCTACAAGCTGAATCAACCACCAACATCACCTTCCTCAAATGAGAGCAGTAACACACTCACGATGGACCGGAGCACTCTTGGGTAGAACTCCACCACCACCACACACACACACACACACACACACACACACACACACACTTTGCTTGTGACTAGTGTGTGGAACACTGAAATGAGGTTGCATTTGTTTACGTTCATCAGTGGCACAGCTTCATGTCCTTATTTACAACAGTGACTCATAAGTGACTAATTTCATGACCACTCAAAGCTCATTTACTACCATTATAGCACAAATACTGCAGCAGGAGATTTTTGCTCTTATTGCTTCAGGGATTAGCTTTTCCCTGAGCTGTGTCTTTTAGGCAGTGACTGTTGCGCTATTATACCTTTACCCCACATTGACACTGTAGAATGTAGAATAAATGTTTTTCTCATGTTATTCAGGTGCAATATTCACCAGATTACAAAAATGAAGTACCTAAAGTGAAGCTCAAAGTAAAAAATCTTGACTTATTTAACTCTTGCTTGTGAATTCATGCTGAAAGATATTTATCTTTTTACAAGTGAAAATGCTCTTTAATTGAAAAGCGCTCCAGGGTCCTCTTAAAGTGGATGCTTGATGAATGCGGTGCAGAAACAGAGGTGAGCGGCCTGTGAGACGTGTTGGGAGTGACAAAATCTATTTGAGCAGTTCAGGTAAAGCAGTTGGGTTTAATAGATAATTATAATCAACGTTACATCAATGTCTTTTTTTTTTAGCTTATCAGGGTGTCATGAACAGGAATTAAAAAAAAAACAAAAAAAACAATGAAATGAAAGCACTCTCCACTTGGAGGGATTGTGTCCGGACAAAAGCCACCCTTGAGGTTATGTCAAGCAGTTTATAGGATGAATGTACATCCTGTGTTCAGCCCCCATCCCCACGTACCTTGTTCCGTGTCCCATTCGTCTGCCTCTCCTTGAAGACATGGACGTCGTCTTCCCCTCATTTCACAGGACTGCATGTATTTACCAAGCTCCTGCCTTTGTGCGAAGAACATCAAGGAGATTGGAACCTTAGTTTAAACAAGGTCACCGTATAAGTAGTCCTATCTGTACAAGACACAATGCCTTCCTGTTCACGTTTATTACGATGATGATATCTCAGAGAGGCTACAGACAGGCTCGTCAAGAAGGAGCTTTCTAATGGATTAGCAATAGGAATTAGCATGTGCTTTGTATTTATGTCCACCAAAAGGACAACAGTGTTATTATTATTGTGTTTTATAGCTGTATTGACATCATTCATTGTAGATATTTTTCTACTCATAGTGTGGGTGAGATGTTCTGAATTGAATCTTCATTCAAATAACAAAGAGCTGATAAAAGAAATATTGAGTGAAATTTTACAGACGACCACATATTTGACTGCTTTCCTCCGTATATATATTTCTATAACTTTCTATTTAATAATGGGTAAATTGGACATTGTGGTGCTGAATGAGTTTTTAATCTCAAAATCTTCCCCCCTTTTATCATATTTCTTTTCTTATTTCGAATTTTATCTTAAAGTGATTTCCGAAATATATTCCCCAAAGTCCAACTTTGTTACTGATTGCCATGCAATTAGTGATGCACATGAAGCTAGTGCCGCGGTGAACTGGCATCACGCTCGGAGTTTCCCCTGCCTCACGCCCTCAGTCATCTGGGATAGGCTTCAGCTCCCTGCGACCCGCTACAGCGGACAAAACGGAAGAAGATGAATGAATGAATGAATGAATGAAGCTAGTGGTTTACAAAGAATATTTCAAATCCAAATGTCAAAACTTTCCCACAGCTAATTGCTGCATATTTGCTTGAATAAAGTGGGGAAAAAAGATGCAAATTGATAAAAATTTGCCATTTTCAGTGTGACTGTCAGACATTCATTTGGTGGGGGGGCGCTGCCAGCTCTAACATACAGTATGATGATATTTCTAAGGATATTTCTAATCATTATCACCTGTAAATAGAAAGAAACTTATTTAAACATTTATGAATATAATAATAAAAGTATAGGTGACAGTTTTGCATGATGCCACCACCAATGCAAAACACCTTCCTGCAGGCACTCAGTCACAAAAAATGATATAAATTGCAGATTTATTTCACCTATTTGATACACACACACACACACATATACATAAATACATATAGTAAGAATCAAAAGTGATGAGATTGTATTTATTGTATTCCACTTTAAAGGTAAGCTTACTAATCATATTATAATGCATTCATGTTTCTCATCACAGCTGCTGTGAGGTGTGTTCTGACCGTCTCTATGCAGTAGAGGTGTTTACCTCCACTCAATGAGCCTGTTGTCATCTCGCAGCTTGCATTTCTGCTCTGCTTTTTGTTGTTATTTTTTATTCTAAAATGTTCCTTCTGCAGGTTTTCAATGATTTTTCAGAAAGCAGGCAGGTGAACACTTTTCTTTCATCGTCCTTCAGGCTCCTTCAGCTGGCAGAAGTTGAATTGAAGGTTGACCGTTTTCCCTGCAGACGCTCCTCCTCCTTACCTTCAGCACTCATCACCTGCTCCATCCTCCTTTCTATCCTGCTTTCGCTTCCTTTGCCTCTCTCGCCTCATCTTCACAGTCTTCCTCTCCTCTCTCTACAACATGCCCCATAATCTTCCCCTCTTCACTCATCCCTTCCATCATTGTTCTTTTGTTTCTGTTTGTTCCTTCACTTCCCCTCCTCTCTTACCTCTGCCCTCTCCTCCTCCTCCACAGGTCGCCCCTTTCATCTCGCTCTCCTTCAGCCTCTCCCTCCCTGGCTCCCGCTTACTATCATCTTCTCCGTCCTCCTTTCTTCATGTGCCAATTACCTCACTCTCTTTACTTCCCTCACGCCCTCCTCCAATCACCGCCTCATCATATCTCTCTTTCTTTCTACCATTCTCTTGTTTTCGCTCATTGTACTTACTCGGCCCGTCACAGGCTGCCTCTGCTTATTACTGACTCTCCAGTGAAGCAGGAGGGACGGAGAGAACCAGATCTTTGGAGGATTCTCCTCCCGACTCTCACTCTGCTGTCTGTCAGTGAATCTCAAAATGTTTGTGATTGATAGTGCTCGGATTCTCTCTTTTTTAATTTATTCCACGTCAAATGACCTGCAATTAGAGGGGGGTGGAGGGGATCTTGAAAATGGATCACCTGAGGCTTCGAAGAGAAGATACATTTATTTTGTATTTAATCTGAGTGAAATCCCAAATTACGCTGTAATGGATTATGTTAATTAATATGCTATCAGTTCTGGGAACAAGGGAAATAAAGTATGTGCTTTATCCCTAAGCTGTTTATAAACTTCTCCAACATGGAGGCAGTGTGCTGCTGACTTGACATGGAGTTAATGAGATAACGGATACGATGATTCCAGGCATGTTGGCAGCAGATAAGAGCAGCGAGGCGAACAGGTAGCCTGATAGGATGGACTTTTCATCCATCATGAACACGCCGGCCTCGTCTTCAGCTGTGGAAAAGCAGCATTTCCTCGGTTATCACAGAGTTCACCTTTGTTCTCAGTATTTGACTTTACTTTGCCGAGGGCTGCCTTTCTTTCACAATGCATCCTAATGTGGACTCTATCTGCCCTGAAAGTTATCACAATAACACTGTACTGATCTCACGCTGCTTTAACTGTAGTAGAGGCTGGAAATGCTGTGCAGATCTACCAGCAGCTGACCTCTGATGGAAAACAACTTTAGCCACCAGTTAGTAATAATGCTAACACCAAATGTGAACTTTATGTGTGTGAAAAATTATACATCCGGCCAGAAAAAGTCCAATAAAAAGTCACAATCTATGTTTGCAAACCAAGACCCGCTTAATTTCGGTCAAATTAATGGAAATTTTGCAAAATGTACAACAGTGGTATTTCATATTAAGGTTTTTAAAATGTGGTTTTATTCTAAAGACATAATTAAACCCTCAAATGGAAAACAAATCCTTCAAAATAGAATGGTAAGTTTGTAAAAGGTCACAATTTGTGGGTAGAACTTAGGATATCTGCGCTGATTCTGATTCTCTAAATGACCAATCAAAAAGTGTTACACACAAAGTTTTTAGATGGTGCCTGTTTTCTACCTGTACGTGTGCTGCTGTATGTAGAGGGATTAAATCCCTGCACTGGACTGGAGCAAAATCATCCTTGGATTCCTTTCAGGAAAACTCGACTGTGTGTTGGATGTGAGGGATGAAGATGACCTTGAGCCAAAACGTCCTTCAGGATGTTCTCCACCTTCCTCTAATCCTTCCCAGCCAGACCCAGCTTCCGTTGTGTGAAAGGCAGCGGAACATTCTGCAGGTAGAGATCCCATCCTGGTCCTCGATGGAGTCTCTGGACAGCTTCAGAGATGAAAAACGTCCATCTGCTCAGCGATCTAGGAATCCAGCCAAATGAGGGCGGAAGGATTTCATCAACTCTGCGCAGGAGATTGTTTTCACTTTATTTTTACATAAATTTGCATTAAATATTCATTTTTATTTACCGTCACTGACATGTGACAAACCATGAGGCAGAAGCACATTCAAGTTCAGGGTTTTTCCAACGCCCTTCGGCAGAAACAGGATAACGTTATTTCATCTAGAGGTGCTCAACCTGCTTACAAGTTGGAATCCTGATCTCAATCTGGAGTCCCTGGAAGACAGGGGTTTACAGTATGTGGATAAAAGTTAAGCTTTCTTTTTATTTCAGTACGTGGAGTTGAATCCAGTCGCATGAAATAAAATCTTAATTTGTTGTCTCGTCAAAAATTGGTTTACCAAAAAATACCAAAGTCCTCACATAGTCCACCCACCTTTAAACTACACAATAGTCCACAATAAAGAAAAGCAAACTAACTCACATCACAGGCTAGTTATTAGAATAATGAACAAAGCCAGGCAAACAAAAATATGCAATAATGAAAGCTCCTAGGTGTTACCACTAGGTCGGATGTGCCAACATCACTTTGCTGTTCCTATAATGAGAGACACTTTAATCAACGTATAAACTGTCCTGAACCTGGGCTGCATGTCATGACAGAAAGGAATTAAACCCAGAACCTTCTAGCTGTGAGGCAACGGCACGACCCACTGCACCACCGTGCTGCCCTACCAATCACACACAGATCACAAATGCATGAATATAACCTGTGACTTCATTCACTTAAATCAGTCATTCCAGAAATTACGCCGTTTTTTTTTTTCCACTTCTATTTAATTGAAATCTTCAAACAGACCAAGACGGAGATCCGTCCAGACAACATGATTTGAAAATCTCCAAGAGGCCATGGGGGGAGAATGGGCTTGTAATTGGACACTTAATCACAGGAAGTGGTGTTTTATGGCCAGAACTAATGACCCTTAATAGAAGAGAAGGATGGGTGGGGCGGCAGGGAAGGAAAGACAAATACTATCTCTGACTCTCAAGCAGTAGCACCGGCCATTCTAGCAAATATACTGTTGACGTCATCCTTTGGTACTTTGGTGCTTTGTGTTCAGTCAGACTCCCTGTTCTTACTTGGCCCCAAGTTTTGGTTAAAACATGACATATTTATTAACAATGAAGAAGAATCTGCGGTCAGAAACAGTAACCCCTGCCCTTACCTCTTAGTCTATATAACTTTTTGTAGATCAACCAAAACACAGAGACTGAAAGCAAAACGAAAGAAGAAAGTTACAAGAACGGTTGACGATGACAACTGTGGAGAAGAGTGGAAAAGAGATAAAGACAAAAGAGACAAGACTTGGAGTAATGGGGACGGAAATGAAGAAAAGTTTCGTAGTGATGGAGGCAAAGAGGAGGAGGTTTAGCTCGGAGACAGACAACGGACACTCGTCTGTCCTCCTCTTTAGGGGTGTAAATGGAGCATGCAAAGGAGACAGGGTTTAAAGCTGCAGCCAAACACGATGCAGTGTGTCCGTGTGCGTCAAACGAAGGGCAGCTTCATTTATTCTTCAAAGAGACAAGGGGGTCCTTCATGTGATGGGGGAGAGAGAGAGATTGGTGAAGGATATAAAAATAGATGATGGGAGCCTGGAAGCTTGTTTTCATGTTGTGTGCAGTCACAATGGGTCTAAAATGACTTGAGAGGAATACATCATCCTATCAAACAGGTACTGAACACCAGTGTTAAGAATATCTGAATATAAAGACATGCCTTCTCCTAGTGAGAAACGGAAAGTTCTGATGATGTTTTACTAATAAAAAGATAGAAGTCTTCCTCCCTGACTTTTTTCCAGAAGGAAAAAGCAGCTTTTGCATATGTGAGACCCAAAGTAAATCTGACTGATTCAAGGTCAAACATGTATTTAGGTAGATACATTAAATTTATACAATAACAAATATTTTTGAGCTAAATTGAATAAATATTGAATTAAATAGATTTTATTCCACCACCACTACATCACACCTATTTACGCTGAATATATGATGTGTAATATATATTTTATCCAAAAACTTGTTAATAACACAAAGCTAGACAGCTTCTGTAATGCAAGGAAAGTGACAGATTCTCCTTCGGGAGCCACACTGATGGCACTTGTTTGAGTCATAGGTGGAATCCTGGTGATTCAGTGCAATGAAAGACGACACACTAAGCTGTTAAATATCACACTGTTAGCACTGTAAATTCCCTCTTCTGCTTCACAAGACTTCCCTCCCATGCTGTGAGTGTTGGTGCTTTGTTAGAAGAAGGTGCATCTGTGTATGTGTGTTCCTTCTCTTGCCGTTTAGTCGGCGGTGCACGCTGGGCCGCGATGTTTGTTCACATGCACAAATGCGTGTGTGCATGTGACGCTGATTACTTTCATTTCTCAACAAAAGTGCTACCTTCTATTTCAGAGAAGTGCAACATCACACCGTCTCAGGTCGGCCAGGCTTCGTGTTTTCACAGGTTACCTCACATTCCCTTTTTAGTGTTTAAATGCGATCTTGGCAAAACTGGTGATTCTGTTCAAATACCATTTTACCTTTTTTTTTTTTCTTAATGTCCTGTCACCTCTCTGTGTGAAAACAGAGAGGTGACAGAACATCTGACACCCTCTAACACTTCTGAATCATGTCAACTTGTACCTTTGCACACGCATTTTCTTTTGAAACTCTATATGCAACTTTAATTTAAAGAATAAAAACTTTTTTATCCCAAACTACCAGTTATGATATTATTAACAAGATAATATCATAATGTATTTTGGAGGCCCTGAAGACTCCAAAATACATTTTTGAAGTTTCTTGCTGAAAACACCCATCTGATCATGTTTTATAGGATGTCTGTACACCCCTCTGTTCATCCCTGTGGTCGTAGATCATCTGTGTGTGTCTATCACCTTAAATGCAAAGGATTTTAGGATAACCACGCCCCTCTCCAGAAGTGGGTGTGGCTTAGACTTGCCAGCGCACCTGTGTCATCCTCCTCCCTGGAAAAATTGCAAAGCCTTCTATGATCCCATATTTGGTCTCAAACATGGAGAATCACAGGATTACTTATTCTGATTAGTAGAACAAGGAAAACAGATTTTTTTTTTCTCATGTCTGAGGCATCTCTAGAGGACAGGGACGTGTTTTCTGTGGGAGAACCATTAAAAAGGGTCATTTGCATAATATGGAGAATATAAGCAGTTAAAAATGGGAGTGTAAAGCTGAGGCGATTGGAGGTCACGTAGAGGTTTTCCTCAAAAATAGATTATAAACCAGAAGGTTTGGAATCTCAGTACTTAGACATTATTCAGTCATTTCTTTTAATTGAAATTAAGTTGTACCCTAGTTAGGATATTATTAAGTGCAGCGGCTCTGATGCACTGCTGTATGTGGTAGAGTTCATCTAACCCCATTTTCCCCAGCATCTTAGATCGCATAAGACTCAGTGAATTATAGTGCTACGTGAAACCTCAGGAATTTGTTGTTGTTGTTGTTGTTGTTGTGTAGCAATCCAGCTGCTGCCTGTATATGTGTTTACATGCTGGTGGAAAGCAATAGAGTCATTAATTGAAGAAACTTGTGTTGCTACGGTTCATCATTTTTGTGTGTATGAGAAAAAAGAGGTCAAGTAAAAAAGACAGTGAGAAAAAAAGACAAGGCTGTGGTACAGACAGATGGAAAGAGAGATAAGAGGGGATTTTTTTTTTTTCTAGCGAGCCTGGCAGACGCTTCTCCTCTGCTCATTTGTGCTTTATGTTGTGGGAGTAGTTACATGCAGCCCAGGGCAGGTGTTTCCTCGTCGGCTGATGTGGAAGACAGCCACCACTCCACCTACAGCTGGAACAGGACATCACTGCTCACAGGTGGCGCTGGGATTAGGGAGCAGATAAAAAAACTGCTAGATCCAAAAGCATTCATATTCATATTGCAGGCAGACTCGTCAACCAGGATAAAGTAGAAAACTAGTGACCTCATAAGCCAGAGATGTACAGTATCACTCAGCTCATGATTTTTGGCTCAGTTCCTGAGAGAGCTGAGCTGGAGGCGACTCAATGAGTTTCTCCTGTTTTAATGGAAGGAAACTCAAGTAAAGCTGAAAAGCCTCCAATAAAATTACAAGTAAAAAAAAAAAAATATATATATATAAATATATATATATATACGTATATATATACACGTATATATATACACGTATATATACGTGTATATATATATATATATATACATATACACACGTATATATATATATATATATATATATACACATATATATAAGATAGATTTCGCACTATTAAACTAGATTTATTATTTTACTTTATTGCAGAGGAACCAGTCTACTCCACAGTACAGTGGAACTTGTGACAGCAAAGAAATAAAACACAAAGACACGACTGTTAAAAAGCTCAGGTTTGTTTGGATGCTACAGTATCTGTAGTACTGTTGCTATCTGGTTTATTTAAATGTAGTGGGAGATCTCAAAACAAATTGTTGCACAAAGCTGAAGTGGAGTTCTTGATTACCACTCGTTGTTTAAATAAACTTTGAAAAGTGAGTTTTTTTACATTTATATAGCAGCTCCTGCTCTGTCCTGACGTGTCACCATGGCTTTCATTTAGAAAAAGATGTCTAAACCAGTTTTTCAAGTAAATCAAGTAAAGATGAGTTTTAATTACAGTTTTTTCCTGACTTGTGTTTAAATATATTAACTCCGGTACTCCATCCGTCAGCCTGTGTGGGTGTGTTTGTGTTTGAGCTTCCCAGTTGTGTCCCAGCAGACTGTTGGGTGTGTTGACAGTATATTTAGAGAGCTTTTAACTCGATATACATCTCAACCCTCTGTGGTAGCTGGGCATTTCTCATCCTTTGCATATCACCATGGGCACACTGGTGTTTATTAAATTTCAGCCTTTCTTTGAAGATAATAAAACAAAATGAGAAAAATTCTATATTTACACTATAAGTCCCAAATGCACAGCCTCCCATGGTGCTCTACTGTACATAAATGCCCTGTTCGTGGTTGAAGCCTGCATGAAGCCTCTGCTTTGGGACGTCCTGCAGCTCTACGGACATTCATGTGCATCTTACTGTAAACCCTCCAGGGCTTGTGTGTCAGATAGCAAACACAAGGACACCTACAGGGTTCCACATGGGACATAAAAAGAAGATGATGACAACCGCTGGCTGCATTGACATGATTTGTATTGATTCCATCATCATTGTGCTGCTGGGGGCACAATGTGAGGCAGCATGAATGGACAGAGTTCGAGTCGGGAACACTGTGGTTATTCAGCTGAAAGGTCAGCTGAGACGTCCCTTTGGGAAAATCAGTTTCCATACATGTGAAGCTCCGTGTGTGATACAGTAGAGATGCAGCCCCCGTTTCCCCCACGCTCAATAAAATGACATTAACCTCTTGACAAATGGGACAAAGGAATCTGCGTCTAAGTGAATATGTGTGTGTCGTGCGTGTGTGTGTGTGTGTGTTGCAGGAGCAAAGCAGATTTTAAAGCTAATTAATTTGCTTCATATAAATGAGCAGGAGAGGGCACTGTTCAAACAACCACACACGCTCACATGCTGTGTACGTACACACCGATACGTTACACACACTTGGCTGCATGCATTCAAACGGGCAGCTTCACTGACGCACAAAAACTCATTTCTGTCAGCTGGCCTGCAGTTGTTATAGTGAATCTGCAGCGCTACTGCAGCTGGGGACGTGGGGAAGCTGTGTTTGTCTAGAGAGGATGGAGATAGGCTGGATATGTAAAGTCAGCAGTGATTGCTTTAGACCAGCTGAGACTCTGAGATGGCTTCTTCCATGCTGTCCCTCTGAGGTTTAGTGGAAGGGTAGCAGAGCTGTGGTGAACAGTGGGTGGCTGTATTTTGGCTGGGGAGATGGTAGCCATGACCTCCAAACCTGAATATTAGTAGAGAAGTGAAATGGTTAATATCCCTAACAGATCATCCCATGTTGCACAGTGGATCATTAGTGGGAGGACTTATATAGATATACGTGTGTGCCTTTTTTTTTCTTCTTTTTTATGTTTTTTTACCAATCAGAAAAAAAGTTTTAAAATAATCTCAACAATCGTAACAATGAAAGCAGAATAAATGCTTGTGTCCATTAGGGTGGTAAGACGTGTCTTCTTGTTACCTTTTACAAAAGTTTGTTTTTCTTGTTTCTGATTTCCTGACACAAATTTGTGGAAAAAAAATTTGTTCCAAAAAAAGACTTTTCAGAAGATTACCGTACTTGTTTTCCGCTTGTTTTCAAGGTTATTTGATTTACTTCAGGTTTTATTTAAATTACTGGACAAATTGAAAGCAGGTTCAAGAACAGCTCCTGGATCAGTCACCCCTTCAGGCTGCAGAACCCCAACCCCGGTTCTCCCTCCACTCGTCACCCATTGGTGCTCAATGGGTGAAGGGGGGGTTTGCTAAATCAGTCCCTCATTTTTATATTGGATTTATTGTGTTATTTCCTCCTTTTAATTCATCTTTACATAGGTGAAGCATGCACACCTATCATTACGATAATGGATTTTCTCCATGTGGATGACTTACAGGCCCTAAATAATTCAGAACTGAGGACTAACCGGCGGCAGAAAGGAGAAAGCTGCTTCATGGTCTTTCCTAGAAACCGCTGTCTAGTTAGTGGTAGAAGCTTCGAGCTATCGCTAAAGATGCATGCTACCAGATTTAAAAAAAAAAAACTTGACCCTGAAACTAATTAGAATACAGAAACAATCAGGGACGACAAATGAAGGAGAGCTCTGATTATAACATAACATTTTTTTAAGAATGATATTTCTAGAGAGAAAAAGCTTTTCAATCCCTCCACCATTTGTGCAGGCCGGTCTCTGAAGTATAGTCAGCAGCAGCATGCGGTGATTAATTAGAGATTTGTCTGGATGAGGGGAGGTTTGGGAGGCAGAAGGATAAAGCAGGCAAATCTGCTGGCCTAATTAGGGGAATTTAATTTCTCACAGGCTTACATTGACTCAGACCTTGATGAGACATTTTTTGGGGAAAAATTGGGAGAGCAGAAGGAGGAAGGACAGAAAGCAATTTGTCCAAGATGTTACGTGACGTAACGGATGGACGAGGAGACAAACTGCCAGAGGAGAAACGTGAGGTGTTGCAGAATTATGTAGTTCATCAAAAATAAGAGCTCATAGCGTTGCCCCGAGCCTCAGAGATGGTGTTTCTGTCCATGTCTGGAGGATGTCGAGGCAAGACGGATGGATATTTGATGTGGGTGTTTTTTAACCTTTGGTTTGTAGCAATAAAACCACTTTTTGTTGTAATCATTGCAGTACATTGAAAATTTACTGGTGAAGATTTTTAACATTGAGTTTCTAATGAATGCAATAGTAATGCTATCTTGCAAGCACTGCCTTAAAAACCCAGAAAGTTTTGGCAGAATTTCAAAATCATATTTAAAAGCTTAAATAAATTTTTTTTTTTTGGGGGGGGGGGGGATTTTGTGATACTTAAACTGAACTTAAAGTTGTAGTGTAGGTTGTTTTTTTTATTTAAGCTTTTTATTTTTGTGTGTTACTATATGCAAATATGGAGAGAATATAAAGATTAAATGAATATAGTAGAAATAATGTATTTTATTTTGGAATAAAATATTGATTAATGTAAAAAAATCATTCTAATTTTGATAAAGGAGATAACAGATTTTCTAGTTTTCCAATTTTTACAGTTCAGGTTTCCTTCTGAAGGAAAAAGCTCCCATATTCACCAAATGCTAAATAATAATAATAAAAAAATAATTTTAATGAGTTTTAAATGACTAAACATAATCTCTTTTTTAAACGTGTGCGTTCAGTGGGAACTGACTCCTATCTCCTGAGCCCTTTACTCCTACTTCCAGATTGCCAAGCGTAACAAGTAACAACAAACCTAAATCAGGAGCAAACAAGACCCCAGAATAGCAGGAACCAGTCACCGAAGTCTGACGTTATTACATCAGGAACAGACACCAATTACAACAGAAACAAATGGTCTGTTTATCGAAGAAGCTGCTCGGGTTGGAGACAGAAAGGCAGCATCACATGGAGTCAACATTTGTTGTGCGACGGAATCTCATCTGTATTTTAAAAGTTAAGGGGAACAAGGCAGCCGTCTGGCGAGGTTCATCAGAACCAACAGGTCCGGAAAAATCATCTGTCACCTTCTTTTTTTGAGTAAACAGCTCGTATGACACTATTTAAATACTGTCATTACTGCTAAAGGGACCCATCTTCACATCGTTTGCCCATCTGTGAAGATGAGTCATTCAGAGTCTGTAAGAAAATGTTTAAGTGGTGAAATCAGTCCACATACGTTACATTAATAGCACAGGAAGACTATTAAAGAGGGACGTAGAAGTAAAACACACTGATATTATCTTTTAAAGACCGGTGGTCCTCTGTGACTGATAGAGGGGGAGGTAACCCTTCATTGCTCTTCCTGTTTTTCTATCCATCTACAGCAGACACACACACACACATATTCACAACCTAATGTGCCTAACAGCACTTTCATTAGTGCCAATCCAATTACAAAGGGATCCAATAAGCAGCCCAAATCTATCTGTCTGTTTGGATTTAGAAACACCCTTGCGCCCCCACTTCCAGTGTGGCGTGTGTTGTACTTTGGGATGACCTTAGAGAGAGGCAAGAAAAGAAGAGGAGATATTGGATGAAATAGATGAAATTGGCTAAATAGGACATAAAAACAGATTTTTTTCTTTCTCAAGAGGAGGTTTAAGGAACGTAGGGGCGAATTGGAAAATGTTTCTGAAAGGGGATCCTGAGCTGCTTCTGGGACGAAGTTTTAGACAAAGATTCATGATGAGAGAAAATTAAACCATCAGTAAGTTCATTCATTGTCGAGACGGCTAAAGCATGGATCACATAAACAGAACGTAATAAAGAAATTAAGAAACCTTTTATGCAAAGTTTGGGACAGATGAGCAGTGCGAATGTTATTTAGTTCATATTGAGGATAATTTTTCATTTGTTTTACTTGTCAACACTTCATTTTATCAAGGTTTCTGTGGCGAGACATCGCTGGAAGTGTCAGCACCTGTTTGTGCTGCATTTCTGAAATTTGTCAAACTGAAACAGAGAGTAATTAACACCTAAAAGACAAATAGCTCCATTTGCATGCAAATATTGTACATTCATGCACTTGTGAGCAAAATGAATGTGGACACCCTTGTCTGTGCTTATCGCCCGTGGGCATCAATGGTGTGTGATAATTACAGGCTTCCATCCGCATGCGGGGCAGAGCGAGGTGTCGGCGTTAGCATCTGTGGACGGTGAGCCTCTGGTCAAGTCTTGGAATCCAATTTCCTGGTGAGGCTGTCTGTTTGAACAGAGGTCAAGTATAGTTAGCTGATTTGTTTGCCTGCTTGAGCGAGAGGGAAACCGGCGAGCACAACACAAAGAGGCAGCCCTGGTGAGTGTTAAATAGCAGAATGAGAGGACTGGCTTCAGGGCGGGTGTGTGGGTGTGTGGGTGTGTGGGTGGGTTTGTGGGTTTGTGGGTTCGGGTTCTGTAAAAAAGTAAAAGGAGAATTAATTATTCTGGGTTTCAGTGAAGAGGCTCATGTCCCAATGCTGATGTGAGGCCTTTTCCATCCTCCATCAACAGTAAAATTTTTCATAAGTGTGTGTGTGTGTGTGTGTGTGTGTGTGTGTGTGTGTGTGTGTGTGTGTGTTTTGGACTATGGACAACAATGTGGGAGGGGGATGATTAGTGTGTGTAGGCGGGCAGTTCGGCCAGCGTGTGTGCGTGTGTGTGTGTGTGTGTGTGTGTGTGTGTGTGTGTGTGTGTGTGTGTGTGTGTGTGTGTGTTTTGGACTATGGACAACAATGTGGGAGGGGGATGATTAGTGTGTGTAGGCGGGCAGTTCGGCCAGCGTGTGTGCGTGTGTGTGTGTGTGTGTGTGTGTGTGTGTGTGTGTGTGTGTGTGTGTGTGTGTGTGTGTGTGTGTGTGTGTGTGTGTGTGTGTGTGTGTGTGTGTGTGTGTGCTGATGTCTCCTATCTCATGATGTGACAGGACATGAACAAAAGGATCTGGTTAGAATTAGTCGAGGATTAGGCATCTATTTTGATTTCTTTTGTCGAATCAAATGTGTTCTACGCAGCTCAGATGAACAAAGTGGGCCAAGCTGCCGCGCTGCATACCAAGCGCTCCTCAGTCTGCTGGTGAAACAGCTACCTCACACTGTGAGACGCAACCAAATGAACATGCATCCTTACAGATAAATCAGATAAACTTATTCATGACTTGTTGATGTCTTCAAAAAACTAATTTTTCTTTTCTGACAGAGGGACTTTCCTGCGAGTCCGAGTCTCTTACTTCACTTTTTTTTTTTTTTTTTTTTGCATCCCTCAAAACTCTTGGAGCCTTTTGAGGGTCCTGTTTCCATAGCAACTAGGATTGGGTGTGTGTGTGTGTATGTGTGTGTGTGTGTTTGTATTTGCGTGCCGGTGTGTGTCCGGCTCGACTTGCTCGCCGAGCCGTGCCTCAGGCGTCAGCAGACAGTAGGAATGGTTGGTTTGGAGCTTCTCCTTCACCATCACTACACAAAATCACACACACACACAAACACACTCTTCAACCCATATGTGTTTATTCACAGTTACACACCACACACACACACACACACACACACACACACAAACACTTGATCTCTATGTATGGATAGGCAACACTTGTATTTGACTGTTTTCTTGGCTCCACCTTGTGTTTTCTCTTCTCGTTGATCAATGCAGCAGCAGCTCGCTCGCTGGCCGGCGTCATGTTTACACACTGCAGTCAGTAATCTGAAGGCAGAACATCATCTCTCTCATCCTGTCAGTTTTCACAGTTTACTGAGAGGAGCGTCTCTGGCTGCCTCTCTTTTCCCCTCTTTCTCTGACTTAACTCTATTTTTATGGATGCACAAACACCCGTAGACCTCCACACCTTTTAAACTGTTTTTCCTTCACTCTCCTTCAAACTTCTCCCGCTTTCTTCCCCCACGCACCTCAGTTCCACTCCTGTTCATGCATTGGTCCGTCTTAACCCTCCACTCCCACCCACATTCCATCTCGAACACTGTCATTTGTCACCTGTATCTCCCCTTGATGATAACATTTTGTCCGTCCATTGATAAATCAGTCATCTGCGACGGATCAAAGTATAGAGAAAGCTCTGAGATACAGGTAGCTATGGTTATCATCAGTCCATCTGTCACAGCCAGACCTCCCACTCTCTCATCCTCATCCTCTCCTCCTCTTGCCCTTGGTTGCCGACGCTAAAGTCAGCAGGATTCATATCCAAACACAAAGATCAAAAATACTAACAGAGACATTTGTGCTCCAGTAATGTAGTAACGGACACTGTAATAGCAATGAAGCGGTTGGTTGTTTTTTGTTGCTGGCAACCTCTCTGAAACGAGAGCCGTCCAGCGATGGTATATCCCACGGCCCCCTCAAAATCCGTAAGTGCATTTGCAGGAATACAAATTCTTTTAGTTACAAATAAATATCTAAATCACTATCATGCAAATATAAAAATCAGTTTGTATGATACGCTCTGCAAATGAACCTTCGTCTTTTTTTGGGCTAAGTGCAACACCAAATTGTTGTCATGGAAACGCAAAAAAGAAAGAAAAGACAATTTGCAAGATGTGCTTCAAAAACATTAAGAATAGGTATAGGGTGTTGCCATGGAAACATAAAAATTGTAACTAGCAAAAGGAACTACTGCAGCAAATCAAACAAAGTGATGTCTTTGTAACATTTTGAGATGACAGAAATTGAAATTGCGATTTGGAAAGTCCATAAAGAGCACACGTTACGTTACGGCGAGATGAGCTGGGAGTAGGTGATCAGACACTAACGTGATGAGAGGAGGCAGACTAAAACCAAAATGTCACAATTTCATACATGTGCAGTTTGAACATAGCTGATTTGTAAAAATTCCTGGTTTGCACCACCTGCCTGTCTGAGGGGAGAAGAGAAGCAAACCAAGAGGACTTGCTTGTTTACTACCTCCATCATCATCACCGCATTTTTAATTCAGGCTCTTTTTAATCAAGAATTTTTTAAAAAATGAGGTTTTAGCATCTTCTGGATGAAGTCTGATGCAGTGAACACACACATCATGGTTTTGTGGAGACTCTATACAGTAACCCCTCATTACTCCACGGTTAATGCCTTCTAGGAACCACTCGCAAAAATGAAATTCCACAATATAGCGACAAACAATCTTATTATTTCCAGTAATTTAAATGTTTATGAACCCTCCCCATACTGATATTAAACCACCTTCTATTTGTATTACCTTTTCCTACTCTTATAGACTGTTTGGTATCACATGACTACCTACCAAAAATCAGCGATGTAGTGAAGCCGCGAATGTTGATGCGTGAATACGTGAGGGATTACTGTATATAACATTAAGATTATTTCAAATTATATGAAATAATCTACAGCTCAGTTAAAGTTTATTTAATATAAGTAAGTGTAATTAGTTAATTATGAGTACGACAAACTTGTTGGTTAAAACAGGACGTTCTAAAGACCCACGAGAACATATGCGCCTGAACTACCGTATGGACGTCCACTGTGGGGTAGAATTTTAAAATGTAAGGAGTTCAAAAGAAACATGACAACATGAGACGGCCTGAAACGTCCAATGAAGCAGTGAGCCAGTGTATTTCACTCCCATACGCAGTCCTTTTTTGTGAAAGGTGTCAACTATTGGTCAACCTCTCCTCGGCATTAAGAAACGAGCCAGGCGGTGACATCATGACGCTGATGACAGCTGAACAGGTTTAGTGACCGGCGTGGGCTTTTGTTGTGGGATTGAAGAGGAGGGTGAAGCAGACCGAGGATGGAGAGGATTGTTTTTGTGACCCAGTCAGGTGTGCCAAAGAGAGCAGAACAGTTTGTCAGGTGTGGCCGAGCCAGAGCTCAGGGCGACACCCACCTCGTCCACAGCCAGCCCCATCATTAGCATAGCATGGATAAACACAACACAGTGGCAAGCAAACACATAAATGTACCACAATTTGTATGAATAAGCGTCATTGAAATATTAAGTTACTATATTATTAAAAATACAAGATTAAAAATATAAAAATTATTTTAAATGTTTTATTTTCTCTGGATACACACGAGAAAGGTCCATCATGCATGTGACCTGAGGTTGCTTTCTAATTGGTTGCTTGACATTCTGTTTGTTTGTTTTTCTGATATAATGTGTTCGTACAACTCTCAACATGTTCACACCAACCATCCACAGACGTTGCCATGGATACACGACTGTTTTTGCTACTCACAGAACCCCTTTCTTGAATGAACTCTGTTGTGTGGCTCATTCCTCTATCTGGATCGTAGGAAAAGTAATCTTAGTGGTAAAGCAGCATCACAAAGTGTTGATTTTTTTTATTTCACCACACCCCCATCCTCACACCACCCCACCCAATCTTTAAAACCAGCTGCCAAAATTATTGCGTGCCATTAGCATGTTAACCTCAGTGATTTCAACCTTTAGTTCAAAACAAAGCCAGTACCTAAAAATAACTCAATGACCAAAATATTTCTCTTACAATAGAGCTACATTAAATGTCTGTGTAGGTTCTCAGTGATTTAGGTCATGGTTATCCAAAAGCTGTTTAAGTCAATCCACTGGACATTAAGAAAGTTCTTGAAGATGTTTCATCTCTCATCCAAGAGACTTCTTCAGTTCTGAACAGAACTACATTAAATACATTACATTAACAATAACTCAGACTATTGTATGTAATATAAAAATCAATGAGCTCACAAAGAATTAACAACTCGCCCCATGATATCATCCCTCAGTTCACCATTTTAGTTTTATAGCACAGAAGTCTGAAAACCAGATTTGTTGCTTGTATTCATTTTACAGACAAAGACTGAATGTTTAGTAATGTTGCTCCATTTCTGCTCGATGTATAAATGTTTGCTGATTTTTTATGCATATTTTTTATACAACATGGAAAAAAAATACAAATGCATATTTAATGGAGCTAGTTAATAGAACATGAGCGTATGTTGAAGGAGAGAGGGCAGAAACTTGATGACCCATGAAGAGTTCCTGCAGCAGAGGTCAAACAGTTGCTCTTCATCCTTCACTTGTTTACTGTGGGCAGCCTGCAGTGGTGCGAGGACAAAACATGTGGGCCTGTAATGTGTGAGGATCAATAGACTCAAATAAAATGTGATTCATCAACTTCCTACTGGAAGAACAACCTCTGCTGGCTGTTTCTTAATTAAAAACACAATCTTCTCTTTTCATTTAAGGCTGCTGCAAATGACTGTTCCCAGGTCACCTCTTAGAAAAGTCAAAAAATGGTAAATGATTGCTCCCAAAGCCAGTTTTATCTATGATATGGTTTTTTTTTCTGGGTAATATTCTTAAAGAATTGAGACAAGCAGTTGGAAGTATGGTTTGTCACAACAATCAGCTATGTTTTGAATTTTAACGTTATTTTGTCTTAAATGTATTTCAGAACCTGACACTTGTGGGTCATTTAGTCAAGGGAAACACCTGATTCTTCCAGAATAAAATAATGTAAACACATTTACTGGTTACACAGAATTTAAATTTTAATCGTGAGCATTTTCTGTGCATTCAATTTATTGCTGTTAATAAAATCACCAGTGAGAGCAATGTAGTAATAAAATGCTATCAGAGCTAAAACACAAACATCTCCGTGTTGTCTCACTTGAAATATTCAATGAATATGATCTAAGCTGCACATCTAAAAAAAATGATGTCTCAATCGGGGATCCGAAATGAAATGAACTCATAAATCACAGGTTTATGAGTTCACTGTCATTGCTCGCGTGAGCATTGAAGTCCCCAAGAAGAACAATGGAGTCCTCAGTCGGACCACTATTCAGTACCCCTCCCAGGAACTCGAAGAAGGCCGTGTATTCCACACTGCTGTTTGGCTCGTAGGCCGAAACAACAGTAAGGCACCTGTCCCCAACCCGAAAGTGAATGGACGTGACCCTCTCGCTCACCGGGGTGAACTCCAACATATGACGGCTGACCTGTGGGGCTATAAGCAAGACCACACCAGCCCTCCGCCTCTGACCTTAGGCAACAACAGAAAAGTGGAGAGTCCAGCCCCTCTCAAGGGTTTGGGTTCCACAGCTTGGGCTCTGGAGCCCAAGCTGTGGGTGGAGGTAAGTCCGACTGCATCTAGTCGGTACCTCTCAACCTCCCTCACAAGCTCTGGCTACTCTCCCCCCAGCGAGGTGACATTCCATGTCCCTAGAGCTAGACTCTTTGTTTGGGGATTGGGTCGTCGAGCCCCATGCTGACGACTACCACCCAATCCACACTGGACCCATCCCCTATGGTTTCCTCGGCGGGTGGTGAGTCCACTGGAGGTTGGACCCACGTCGTACTTTCTGTCTGAGCCCGGCCGGGCCCCGTGTTGTCTGACTCTATACGAGGTATTACACACACAGTCGATTTTCCAGAGTGAACATGGAAACAATTATTTTCCCTGTGAGACAGCTTTCCACCTGTGATAAAGACTTAATACACACTTCTTATTTTTAAGGACAAATGAAGACTGTCAGCTCAGGGTGACCTGACTATCACTTACAACCGTAAAAATAATTGCGAAGTTGTGTTTTCGCTGCTATCATTATTAAGATGATGGATCTGCTGTGGTTTGAAGCTCTTCCTGTCAGTTTACCTGTCCTTCCTGAAGCACTGGCTCTCATTATTTCATAAATCTTTTGTGAAGAGATGCTTCTGGTATTTGATGAGATGACTCCACTATTATTTTGAAAAAATAAGAAATAACATTAAAAACTTTCCAGAGGACAATCCACTCGCTAAACTTCAGCCACATTCCCAACAAACATACCGTGTAAAAAAAGAAAGCTTTGTTCCACTTTTACTGGAAGAGACAATCTCAGCATCACTTTGAAGCTTTATTGGAAAAATATCCTGACGGGTTAACTCATGTTGGATACATGCGGAGAAATACATATGAGCTACTCTGTACATTCAGCCAGAAAAGTGGTGATTTGATTCGAACTGGATGGAAGTGAGATTGAGTTTACAGTCATATCCTCTGAAGAGGGTGTTCTCAGAATAGATCTGACAGCAGTGAGTGTTGGTTGGCTGGAGTAATACCTTCCTTCTCCAACCCATTTCTTCATCAGACTTCCAGCCTCTCCAGAGAATCATATCTGCTTCATACCTGGGCCTGCACAATGGCTCCCTGCAGGAAACCTTCAAGAGAAAATCTTTCCATGAGTTCCTGTCTCCAAAACTTTTCTGACCAGTTCTTGAATTATTTAAAAGGGAAGTTGTGGGTCTGTTTCTGAATTCAAAGTTTTTTTTTTTCCTCTTTACTGCCGGTGGTGGGGAATGAGGAGTTGGCAACAGAGGAAGAAGAGGAGGAGTAGCAGGCTGATTCAGGTGTCAGATGATAATCTCTCAGCTATGTCACAAGAGGGGCTCACACACCCAGACCTTGGCATTAAAATTAGGATTACAGATAATAAAATGACTGATTCAGCCTCATAAAGCCAAGCTGCCACTTAGCCTCACTAGTTTATGTTTGCAACTTTAAATGTCCCACTCGTAAAGTTGTTCCATTATGAGCCTCACAGGGTGTGTGCAGGAAGGAGTGTGTGAAAATGATGAAGCGTCTGGGAGGAAATGGACAAGGAGGCAAAAAAAAGGAGATAAATGCAAATGAAAGCTCATTACTACGTGATTGCTGAGAATCAAGGACCCCAGATTATAATTCAGAAATATGCACAACCAATATCACAGGACAAACAAATAGCAGGAGTTGCTCTCTTTCCCGTACTGACATGTTGCATCCTCTGCAAACACACATGTAAATACAGGGAATGAAGTCAATCAACATTGATGGTCAGCTGTGATTGCATATTTCATGGCACATTATTACATCCTGATGCTGTCACCATATTGTGCATGCAAACAACTCAGTAGCTGATGCTACCTTGAGCTAGCTGCATGATTAGTCAAGCAGGTAAAAGAGACACAGTGTTTATAATCATGTCTGCCACCTACTGTCTGTCAGAGAGAACCTCAGATACTCATCCACGAAGAAAGTAATAAAAGTTGAGTTCATCCAGAACATGTTTTCTAGATTGCCCTACATGCAGAGTATCTACAGTTTCCCAATGATATTATAAATTATATCCTGATACCCTCATGGTTTTGACTCAAAGGATTATTGAAGGTGGAAGGTTGTTGGACCTCAGCATGAGCCTCAGGAGCTGTGAAGTTATGTGCTAGAGCTGATTGAACAGATCATGGATGGTGATTGGAGTTAGGAACTTTAAGAACCTAGAAGAACTCCTGGATAATGAATAACAAAACGACAGCCAACACCATCCTATTTTTTTGTCTGATTTTTCAACAGTATTGTGGTATTGTGGTGTGAATAGGATGTGTCTGTTTCCAAGTGGGAGGAGACCTCAAAGAAAGGAAAGAAAGAAGGATTACACATCTCATCTAACCCAGGAATGACTTGAGATCCTGTAACAGAACGTTTGGAATGTTTGTCTGTTACCACAGCAACCCCGAAGATGACGTACGTATGGATGGATGCATGGATGGATATATGGATATATGGATGTATGGATGGATTAATCCACAAGTATATCCCAGTCAGGACCGCTTCTCCAAAGCAACACCACCACAAGAAATCAGATATAAAGAAAGATCTGAATGAACTATTTGGTCAATGAAAACAAATAATTGTGACATTTTGAGCCACCTCATGCACCAGCAAGCATCTTAATGATGTGCACTGAAGCAGAGATTTATTAAGGACGCTAAGAAGACCATAAGTGATCTCTTTGTTTTATTCATCAGTGGCTGGAGCAGCACAATAATAGAAATAACTGTTGGTCTTTTCAGACAGCTCCTGAATGCCTGACCAGAGCTCCAATGTGAATCCAGAGGATGTCAATATCTTGTTTGGAGATGATCTCATAATAGCTATTCAGAGGTTTCTGTCTGTGCAGACCTAATCACTGATGGCAGAGGATTTCAATAAACTAATTTGCTTCAATCCACTCTGCAGAAAAATCTTTCCAAACAGACTCTCCCACACACAAAATGTTAAATCGTAAGGGAAATGGAGTTTTGCATAATGATATATAAACAATCTTTTTTTTCCCTGTCTCTCTGCTGCGTGGAGTAAATGCAAGAAATTCATTCACTTACTCCATAAAGTCAAGTGTTAGTTGAGTGGAAACAAGATTTTCTGTCTGTCTTTGTATGCCTTTGATTGTCAAATTGGGGTAACATTCCCCAGGGTGTCAGGGTCAATCTAAGGGGTTCAGATTTACCTGTAATTTTAATTCTTATCAGTTTGAGGGCTGAGCACAGTTTTGAGTGTTACTATTGTCTCACTTTGGCTCATGCACACACCCACCCACACACACACACACACACACACACACACACACACACACACACACACACACACACACACACACACACACACACACACACACACACACACACACAACACTACTCACGTTTTCCCATCATTGAATGATTTAGTGTGTGCAAATAACTCAGTAGTTGATGCAACTTTATTGAACCCAAGAGTCTGAGTCTGATCAGGCGCTCCATGTCCCTCTTCCTGTCCCCACCACCCCAAAACACAAAGGCGTAGGACAGAACACTGGACACGACAGACTGGTGGAACATCTGAAGGAGCTTAGAGCTGATGTTGGAGGAGGCCAGCCTCTTAAAACAGCTGACAGGATAAGAGAAATAATTTAATGTGAACTTAAAAATCTTTTGGTGTTCATTAAGGGGTGAGAGTACCAGCCCATGTAAATTAAATTTGCCTCCAAATATAACACAGTGTTTTTGGTAATTTG
The DNA here is from genome assembly GCA_013358685.1 of Antennarius maculatus. Classification (NCBI taxonomy): domain Eukaryota; kingdom Metazoa; phylum Chordata; class Actinopteri; order Lophiiformes; family Antennariidae; genus Antennarius; species Antennarius maculatus. The sequence continues at coordinate 6,160,656 of CM023626.1, read as the reverse complement.
TTATTACTAAATATATTTCTATTCCAACCATTTTGTGTGAATGAGCAACTAAAACGTAATTCCAGAAAACTTTCAGTCTGCTTTCGCTGTCCAACCAGAATCTTATCCTGGGCTCCATCACGACAAAAATCTTTTCCAGTGTTATAATTTCCCACTCAATAGAGCGATACATCATCACGACAGATCTTATCACTGGTGGAAACAAAAGAAGCACTTGTCATTTTCCAGTTCAAACTAACTCCCTGCCAATCCATGTGAACTGCTGCATCAGGACAGGGTGACTTAAGTTTTCTGACTTCCCTTCATTCAGAATGCTGGATGTTTCACTAGAACAGGCAGGTATTACATCGCTTCTCCACACCTATGACATGTAAAAGGAACTGTGTTATAGAAATGGAACATTTAACCACCTGTTAACCAACTGCATGCTGGGTAGGCTCAACATTTGAACTGCATCACAGAGCAAAACAGATAAAAGACATTTAACAGCGAAGATATTTAACACCTGCTAAGGCTCAAAGTGCTCATGATCAACGTATGACCTCTGAAGAGTTTTTTAGTTTGTGAACCTCCTCCATTGATGATGTCGCTCTTCAAGTGATCTTTCAACAGGCTCTGAAGAATTGCCTTTTAAACCTCCATATTGCATCAGAGCCTTTTGACATATTCAGCTGAATGCTTCATGTATGTATGCTTTACGTTCGTCTTTGACAGCTTTGTCTGTGGATCAATCCTAACGGACCAAATATTGCTTCACATGTGCACTCCCAGTAGTTATTTGCATTGTGTGTGCATTGCATTGTGCATGTGTGCGACTGTGTCTGTGTGTTTGAAAGGGGGGTCTCTTGATCCCCTGCAGAGAGTGTCCTCCAAATCTGGCGTTTTGACTTCACACACATTGATTTTTTTCATATGTCTCCGAATGTGTTCAAACATATGCAAACTGCATATGTGTGTTCCAACACACAAAACATTCTCAAAGCCTAACTCATGTTCACAAACCCCCCCATATTTCCCTTTGTCTCTGAGGATATCTAAATAATAACTCCACGCGTAATAATGCCAGCAATGCCAATCCACACTGGAGCGAGTGCAGCGTCCTGTGGGCATTCAGCCTGCGCGCACATCAAAGCCTGGATTCATAGATTGGCATCCAGGCAGACTTCCTGTGTTCTATACGTGTCTGTTTTATAGGGTAATGTGGGACCAGATGCTCCCATGTGGGAATAATGCAAGGCCTAAAACTCAGATGAATTCCTGGAAGCTTCTTATTTTTCTAGAAGATCAAACCTCATGCCGTTCTTTTATGGTTATCACATGCCTCCAGCTCACCGAGCAACATTTTAATGGTGATGAACATGTTCTTTACCTGTGGAAAAGCACAGAGGGAAAGACACTGGATGTGATTTTGCGTAATGAAATTCATATTTATAGACATGATCACTTTGACTTTTAACTCCAGCAGGCGGAGAAGAAATGCAATCTAGCCATAAAGCACAAAAAACACTAATTTAAACCACAGGGATGCAAATGCATAGAAATATATTTAATATATTTATACACACACACACACACACACACACACACACACACACACACACACACACACACACACACACACACACACACACACACACACACATACACACACACACCATAACGTTAAAAACAAACACCGGACCTACAGATTGACTGTGGGAGTGGGTGGGAGCGTATTTACACAGAGCTCCACTGGGCTACATGTTTCTAATCCAGTTGTTGTTGGAGATAGCAGCTCTGCACTCTGAGTGCCTGTTTACATATGCATATGCAAATACCACATGAGTCTCCACAGCCATTACTGGTTCTTGGAATGACAATGGACTCAGCTGTCGTGTTGGACTAGGGATTAGTGCGTGTGTTTGCATGAGTGAGTGTATAAATGTGTCAGAGCTGCATTGACCTCTCAGACACCTTTGACTGACTCTCTAATACCCAACTCACTAATACACTTGATGCACATAAACTGAGTAGGAAACACATAAAGTGGGAGGTTGCAGAACAATTCTTTCAGTGTTTTTAATTTAATTATTTTTCAAGTTCAAATGTCTGACTCCTGCATCTGAAGAAAGAATTTCAAGCATCAAAATGCACATATTTATTTGTAAAGATGGACAAAAAATGTATTAGTCAGTTCAGTGAAGATAAACCTCTAGATCTGGGCTTCATAACCAGGCATTATTTATTTTAAGTGCAAAGAGACACAATTACATGGAGTTTCTCAGGAGGGTTATTGAGCTTGAACTCTGGATGGTGGGAGAAAAAGTGCTTACATCAGCACACTTTAAGAGGTTATGTGAAGTCCAGCAGTGAGGAAAAGCGCTTGTTTCCCATAAATACTGATTTAGCCCAGCTTGCATTTTTTAGTATCTGATAATAATTTCTTAGCCAGAATTTAAGGTTTAATAATTAATTTCTTTTTCGTCACCAAAGGAATTTTGGACTGAAGCAGTTGGTAAAGCATCGAAGAATATGAAGACACCATTTAAGACATTTCACCCAAAAATTCCAACCTTAAAGGTAGAATAAAAGTCATACACCAGATATTAAGAATATATTAAACATGCTGGTGAAGAAACCACAAAAGTCATTTAGATTCACTCTGAAGGCATCAAAACTGCATGAATTTCAGCTCCAAACTCCACAGCCTTCACTTCACCACAAGGCAAAACCATCATTATTATAATCTTGATTAAGATCACAATGATCATCACCAGGATCAGTTTTACTACTCCCAACAGCAAAGGTATCTGTTTTTGATCCACGACTTCTCAGCTACCCGGTCATCAGGTCCGTCTCCGTCATCGTGTTAGTGACGGTCATGTGCAAAAGTCTCAAAGTCACCTTTTTCCAAGACATTAAAGCTGCTACCAATGACTGACGACCAGCGACTTACTGTATGTCTCCGACATACAGTAAGTATGTCCCCCAATTGCTCTCCATTTCATCATATGTGGCTTTGTTGATGTGGGCTGAATTTCTGTAGACTTGGAAGAAAGATTTTACCAGTTGTAATGAGAGCCACTGACTGATTGGTTGATTGTGGAGCTGCTGATAAAAGGAACGTGACGGGACCCTCAAGCTGGAGATCTTCATCGCTTCCAATGAAGCCAATTGCAATCCTGTTTCAACCGTTGCAGCATTTTGCTGCCAGAGGAAAAAAAATGAAATGTGATGGCTCAAAGCTCTGAATATTGTTTAATATGCCTGGTGTTGCTCATGACAACATGAATCCAGGTAGCTATAAAAACCCTTCTGGACCTGGAGCAGACCGAACCTCTCTAACAAGAAACTGCACAGATACTTAAGAGGGATTTCAAAATGTTACCCAGTGAGGATTGTGCAATATTTGCTTCGACTGAATGTCCAGATGATCTCCTTTCTATGTGTGTGGATGTTTATGTTCTTTCTGTTTTGAATATTTCCCTTCATAAAGTTTTTATTTTGCACCAAATTTAAAAAGTTTGGTTCTTTATCAATCGCCTGACTAAATGTTCAGTCACACTAGTGTTTCAAGCAGCGACCAGAAAATGATTTCATTCGACTTGCTTAAGGCTTCTCCAGTGCACAGCTGCTATGTTATATAATCTGCGTGTCTAGATAAAAACAATAAAGATCTTTATTCATTAATATATTTATTAAGTTACTTCAGTAAACATGGAGTTGTCACCATCAGTGCCCAGTGTTGTGACAGCTTTAGTTACATTTATCTGTTACCTTGTTATCCTGCTCGGCTCATAAAAAGTGAAAATGCTATTGCTAAAGTGGAGGAAGCTACTGTGTTTAGCCTCCAGTCGTCACCGGAGTGATTCAACCATGTCTGCTGTCGGTGTCAGAGCCGACCTGCTGGTGTCAGGTGGGTTCCATTTCACAGGTTAACCTGATAACCCGTCGACAACCCTCTCAGGGTTTACTGTCACATTCAATTACCCCACCTGAGTGGTTGTGTGTTTGAATGCTAAAGTAAGGGAGAGCGTGAAAGATGAGATGGAAAGAGAGAATATAGCCCTGAAAGGAATGCGATTGGTGAATGTTTTGATGCTTGCCTGTGTGTGTGTGTGTGTGTGTGTGTGTATGTGTGGGGTGTGTGTGGATACTAATTCGTGTGCATGAGGCGCATCCCAGAGGTGTGTAAAAATGAAAGTTAATGTGATCTCCACTGCTGCCTTTGAAGTCAACGGCGCCATCATCACGTTGTGATTCATCGGCATTCAGCGGTGTGTTTGACCTGCGCCGGCTCATGAGCACCAACTTTCTCCTGTCACATCTATCGAATCAAAGAGCCGCTGATCAGGAGCCCTTCTGATCGCCTGCGACAGTGAAGCGTGTCCACATTTCGGACTAACAATTAAGTTTGTGTCAAAGAATCCTTTCTCAGCTCCTCCGTAAATGAGTCATCCAGTGTAGCTTTGGCTGCACAGATTCACTCATTAGTTTTAACCTTATAGTTATGAGATCATCTGTTTTAAAGGACTAGAATTTAAAGCCAGTATGAGTACATCCGCTCTCTGTGCACTTTAGGTATGAAAGTTGGATGGATTAAAGTTAAAAGTGGGTGACAGAAATGATGCAACCAGTTGAAGATGCAATAATATGTAATTGAGTTAGTAGGTATGAATTCTGATGTCCCTCTCTAAATCTTTAAGTATCTTATGTCCTCTGTTTACAAGACCATTTATGCAACAGGAATGAAATGATTTATGATTTATTTCCTAAAAAGTGCAGACTAATCCATCATTTCTCCAAAGCTGGAGAACTTGAATTGTTTCCAAACTACTGTTATCTTGCAGGTTGCCACAAATGTGTTTTATTTTAAGGCTTGTAACAGAATAGTCTGTTGCAATAAGAAATATGTAAAAGGAACATTTCACCTTAATTGTATTGTTGATATTTGACAGCTTTAATATGATTTGCCATGAAAAGTTTGAATCATATCATGGTTCCCAGCTGATGGATCTGGTTATGGATCTTTTTATTCAGCACCATCGTTAATATTAATAATTGTCTTCCTCTTTTTTTTTCTTTTTTATATCTTTTGAAGTATCACCATTGAACCAATTCTAATAATATAACCAACACTCTTCATTCAACTCATCTCCAAGGACTTTAATGCCACCGTCAGAGGTAGTTGAATAAAGGGCCAAACTGTTATCTTTTCCCATGAAAATGCAATTTTAACCATATTTAAATAAGGAGTTAAAAAATGCATATATGCATTGATAACCTTGCGAAAAATATATATGAAACAAATTTGCAGTGTCAGTTATGATGACATGTTTGTGCACATAATAAGTGTGCAATATATTTGTGTAAAAATGGCCTGACGCTAGTTTTCCCATATGTCAGTTTTGTGGACCTGGAATCTCCACCATCCTACTGATTACTGGTTTAACAGACACACAAAACAAGACCAAACTCTCAGAGCCAGTGTTTTACAGAATCACTGCTTTTCAATGACTGGAAAATGGAGGGGGATTTTTTTCTCATTGATCAAAGTATTATTAGTGATAATTCATAAATCTGTCACTGTAGAGCAGATGTAAAGCTTTGAAAGACTTACTCACATTTACTGCCCTAGGTAGGATGCATGTGTTGCTGGAGAATTGCTAATTATTCAGACTAAATCCAGTCCTTATTAAGGCGTTTGACTCAGAAAACGTCCCGAGATACACGGTAATCTCATGCAGTTGACTTGGCTGATACCGATGGTGTTCAGCGTTATATATTGATTTTTAGGGGGAGAGTAATGCGAATACGCATAGCCAGCTTTGTCAGGCTGAAATACCAGTTGTGACAAATAAGGTGCAGGTAATGAAAATGTCATAGGAGAGTCATGATGCCTGAACAGAAGCTTGATTGGACATTAATGCAGTTCCTTTATGAATCAGTGTTAACGTGAGAAAACTACCGTATCGACATCTGTCGACGTGATCACGATGGATTTTGGTACGTGTTCAGAAGGCCTCTCTTTTGAATCAGCACTACCGACATATCTGAGCAACAGAACTGCAGCTGGAACAAATTCAAAAGAAGATTTCAGCTCCATGCCCTCGTTAAAAAAAAAAAAAAAAAGAACAGCCAACTTACCTCCCACTCTCAGGTGACCCTTCACCTCCAAACCCTAGAAGCCTTCTGATGGATCAATAGAAATCCCAGCAGAGAGGGAAAATGATGCAGAGTAACTCTAACATATTTTTAAACGAGGTGAACGCCAGGTTTATTTTCCATCGTAAAAGCTAAACATCTCACGAGGCTGGATTGAGGAAATAAAGCAGGGATGTGAGGAAACGTATTGATTTCAAGAGTTTGTGTTTACATGGGGGGGCCACCTGTCGCCCACCTGCTTTACCTAGGCTGGAACAATATTTCAATAAAGAGGGCTTTTGTCAAGCACCCTGAAATGAATCAGGTGTCTATCACTATAGCAACAGATGTGTGTGCTGGATCAAAAGACGACGGGATGCAGCCTCTGCTGTAATTTAAAGTGGTGACATCTAGCATTTGGCCTGTGTTATTTAAAATCAATAAGCTTCTACAACAAGGCGGATGAATAAAAATATGTGAATTCATCTAAAGGTCCCACACTGTAAAGACACACATCCTCCTGACAAAGGGTAAACTAATTCAGTTTCAGAACAACGTCGATAAACATCTAATGTAATCTTCCATCCAAGCTGGAAACAAATGCTTAAAAAACACAGAACTCCTGCTTGGATTTGTGCTCCTCTGATGCTGAGCAGCTTTGTTTGGGAAGAGTTTACAGCCAATCGTAAATTCACCCACACAGTCGCACATAAACAAGTCTGAAGGGAATAAGAGAAGCAGTCAATCATGATGCTCAGAACACAGACGGCCCACTTCTCATGTGGATGAAGGGGCCACCTAACACTGCCTGGCAGTTACAGCCATTCTAATCACCTCACTCACTTTTCACAATAGTGTGCAAATATAAACACATCAGACAAATGTCAGACAGCAACGCAACACCGACTGGTCAAAGAATAGCTGCTACTTTCACAGACTGGGCACCGCTTCACTTCACAATCACATAGTAGACATAAAATTTGATTTACATGGACACAACAATTTTAGTCAACAATTGCATGTAAAATTTTCTTCTCTTTCACACTTTTCCACTTATTCACACTTTGGGCTGGTATCATCGCAATAAACACAATAGCATGAAAACAAACACTCTCGATCCGAAGCCATCATGTTCGACTAGCTGCTCCACCGCTCAGGTTACGTCTTTGGTCTTCAGTCTACAAGGTCAGTAATTCAAGTGAAGTCAGCCTCTGTTAAATCAGGGATGTTCAGTCACCACTGCAGACATCAGTCAGTGTCTGGACAAATGGTTATTGATAGTTGAGGTCGTGTGTTATCACCTGAGTTGTTGATGTGTTTTTAGAATGTCCCAAGTAACAATGTGCATAACTAAAAATCTGAACCTTATTTGCTGAGAAAAGTATGTCTGACATTGGAAAAACCTGCTGATATGCGGTTGAACGTATAGCGATCCAACCCCAATTGTATTTTAAGACTATTTGCAAAATGTTGCAGCTGCATTGACAAATTTACACAAGAGCTGTTTAAATAGAATGTATTTACTTGGTTTATTTGCACACAGGCACCAACAGGACACGTGCACCAGCATTTGGAGATATCAGAGTGAATCATGTGCAGTAAAAAGTTGGGCGCTCTGCGTCTGGTTTGAGGGCACCTTGGCGAAGGACGAGATGGAACTGGCCTCATTCCAGCCCCCAGGGGTCACTGGTTTGTGCTGGTATTTAAGAAGCCACATTGTCAAGCTAAACGGCCACAGGCTGAGACGTTAGCGCCCCAATAGCATCAGGCTGCACCTGTAGCTCTGCCTGACTCCAGTCAACAAGTCTTTGACACTCAGCAAAGCCCATCAGATAGCAGTAAGGAGACTAACTGGCATTCACATTTCACTGGCTGCAGGGATGGCCACTTCATCTTCCACTAATGCCATCTGTGAGCGGTGGCAGCATGCCCAGAGTGGGGGGACCAGAGCTGTGCGTGTCTTTGTGTGTGTGTGTGTGTGTGTGTGGGGGGGGGGTACAGGGTGACATACTGTAAACGGCTGATAAACTTAGAAAGCAGGTGAAGGAGATGAATTAATGAAGTCACGTTCACAGATTACACTCTGACCACTCGGACCTTGTTACCTGTATTAGTAACGAGTCCAACGTAAAATAGTCCTCAGAGGTTTCAGTGTATTCTTCCAGCCAAATGGATTTACGACACTTCCTCTGAAACTTCCCACTTTGCGACTTGGCCTGTGGTATTTCCTGAGCACGCTGACACCTGCTAGAGTTATGGAGGCTGTTAGGAATGCGAGTTGTTAATCACAGTGCAGTCAATCATGCTTAGCTTCCCACACCCACCACCATCGAAATCTCTAATTTGGCAAGATGTCAAGTCATTAAACATCTGTCCAGAAGCCATGCTGTCTCCCCATCCATGTGATTTTTGTTTACAAGCCCTGATTAACTTAGTTTGACAATCTGAACATAAAAAGCCTGAAAACAGAAGCAAACTCAACTTGTCTCTGAATGAACGTGAACAAATTTTCTTACAGCGTGTGCTGCTTTCACATCTACACGGACCGCATTTAAAACTTCCGTTTTTATTATATAATTAAAACGCTTTAACTCGCTCGATCCAAAGCGAAATGTGTTTCTCACATAGAGCTCGTGACCAGACTGTTCAGCTTCATGGAGCATTTTGAAGTCTTTAAGCCAATTGTTTTGGTTTTATGACTAAATTTGACTGTTTTTGGTTTACTTTTTTTGATTTTATTTTTTAGCAAATGCTCTGGTAAAACTTTTATTTGGCACTAACCAGGTTCCAATTTAGCTGATATGTGAATATTTAATGACTAAAATATTCACATAAGTTGATGGAGATCAAAAAAGAGGATAAAGTTATTTCTTCTCCTAGTCGACCATGAACGTTGCCACTGCAGTTTTAAACATGTTGCCCACCTTTTACTTGATCATTGAGGTGAAGCTACACATACATGTCCACAGCCACAAGCACTTCTTTTATTCTAGAAAAGTTTACAAGCTAGCTAGATCGTCTTGATTAACCTAATGATTTATAACCACAGTAGCATTTTTAAAAAAAAAATTGGTTTGACTTGTGGAATGAAGTCACTGCTCTAGCAACAATCCACCATCACATGATGCTTTCATGGGCTTTAGCTCATTGTAAGCATGACCACAAATGTTTTTGTGTGTTAGTTGTAAGATTGTCAGCCGACTGTAAACCCCACATTTACTCCCCAATGATGGGCTGCTTGACTCAGCAGAAGTGTCCTGCTGTGAGACGTAGATTGGCCCATGTTATTTTATTTTTCATGGGTGAAAAATTGCCACTGTTAATTTTAAAACAAAAAAAAATCTATGAATACGGGTGGAAACTGCTTTTATACTGCTATTTCACCACTGTAAGAAAAAAAAACATGCGGCAATAACAAATTAAATTCACAAACAACACATCTTATCATAAATATATAACATGCATGAGACGATGATGGAAAAAACTCCAGTCATCATGCATTTATTGAATTAAATGTTTGACAGAAGGACCGAGTGATGATTCTATGAGCATTAAATGAATGAGAGAGACAAATGTCGGCGATATCAGGAGGGTAAGTTAGAATTCGTCCTTGGCCAGGATGACGACGCCGAGAAAAACAAAGTTGAGTATATAGCGTTGAATGCTTTGCCTGAGGACAGTTGAGAGAATGTTGTCAGAATGAGGTCTTGAATGTACTGCTTTCGCCAAAGCCTTTTAATTTTTTTGCCCCTCATCAAACTGTTGCAGGCCCAGAACTTTCTCAGTTCGAGTGCATCTAACTCTCAGGTTCTACTTTAGCGGAGGGCATGAGGAAGCAGTGGGAGCATCGTTATGTCTCTCATTAACACTGGATCCAACTGCACTCCAGGCAAAACTGGCAAAGCTCATTAAACCAGGCCAACAATTGAGTCACATTCTACCTCACAGCAAACAGGGACTCAGAAATTCCTCTGTCAGACTCGGTTTGGAATATCATTGGCTTTCTTTTTCCTTCAAATTCTTAGAGAAGTCACTGTTCTTGTCACTGCAGGAGGTAGTTTTGAGCTGCCAGTGAGTAACTCCAGTGTTCCAGTTCTTGTCCCTTTTTAGGAATTCATCTCTGCTTGTTTTTTTTTTTTTTTCTCGTTTGCACAATTTTACCCTCCTGAATAAAATCAGTGTGAATATTCAAAGACGGATCCTGAGAGATCATAACGTTTTCTCTTAAAAAAAAAAACTATTAAAATATTCACTCTTTATTTTCTGTTCCATTTTCACTTTATTATCTTTACTTATTTCACCATGGGCGTGTGATTATTTTGAAATCATACAGAGATGTTTAAAATCTGTTTGAAGAAAAGCAACTATATACATGAATTCATGTCAGCAATGTCCCTTCATGGCCTCCATACACTGACTACATCTTGAAGAAAGTAAATATTCTGTCCTCTGTACAGTATTCATTAACGATATAAGGTCAGTTCACCCAAATCCCAAAAATATTTTACGTCTCAGCATTTTGGAAACAACATGTTTAACCCTCATCAATGTGCCCTTGCTGACCAGACCTAATACTCAGGATGTGAGCCCCGGCAAAATGAAATGGTGAAACTGTGACGGCATATATAGGGTCAACAAGAAGTCCCAAGTAGGAGACAATATTCAGGGAAAAAAAGTTTTTTTTTTTTTTTTTCTTTTTTTTAATTCTCTAAATCACATATATGACAAAAAATATGCCAATTGAGATTCTACATTCACTGGAGTTCAATTATAACACAAGAACCATACAGAACCCTTTACAATGGATCAGGATGTCTGACGTAAGTTCCAGATGGAACCAGATGACTAAAGCATAGCTCCTTCTGTTTGGGAGCTGGAAAACAGTCTACGTTCATAATTTATCAGTTCCTGAAATCTTGAGGAGAGAGCTATGGGAAGCCAAAGATGCACAAGTGTGTTGTCTGTGGAATTCTTATAGCCAGTGTGGTGAACAATCAAAATGTCCTTTGCTTTGGACGGAAGGCAAGGAATTAAGGATTTATCAATTATTAATTACTGATAAATTCAAGGAAGGGGACTCGAGCCTGTCACATTTGTGGTTAGGACTCAAACGCAGGGGAGAAGACCAAATTCATACTTCTAATAATCAAAATCCTACAGCAGCTTGTCAGAAGATCAGGTAAGGAACAGACAAACAGTCAAAACCCAGGAAACAAGCAAAAATCATAAGGAAGTCCAAGAAACCCGAAGAGCGGGATGAGTAAAAGACAATCTGGCAGCGAGCTGAGGTCTGAGCGGAGTTTCAGTCGGTGGAGCCTGACTGGAGATGGGAATCAGGTGGCTGCAGAAACACAGGTGACAGGAATGAGTGGACTGAGTGGGAGTGGATTCAGGATAGAGAGGACAGGAGGGAGAACTGGAACTGGGAGCATGACACAGCCTCTACATTGCACCACTACTCCTGTAGTGGTCACGCTTCTTCACCTCCATTGCTTTAGGTCTTTTGTGGATTCCATCAAGGTCGTTCTGCCCTATCAGACACAACACGGTAGTCAAGGAGAACATCTACTGGGATGAGAATACCGGTTGAATCTATATTAGACTGGGTCAGGGAGGGAGAGATAAAGCAACACAGCATTACCATGGTAATCTTTATCAGTCATCAGGTTTTTTTCCCGGTATGGTCCAGACCCATTTCCTGAGCACTTCATTGATTTAGCTGCATCTCAAACACTAAATGAAGGTTTGATTTTTTTTTTTTTTTTAAATTGGTAAACACAAACACCACATGAGACCCACTGAAGCCCAAAACACCAACACCCCCTGACAGCTTTATGTAGTTTATACCATTCTCTCCTATGGCTGATGCCTGATTACTCATATTAAAATATGCATTTAAAAAAAAATGAAGATAACATGAATACTACTTTGCATACATACAGTTGCACCATACTAATGTAGCTCCTGGCATGAATGTAATGAATTTAATTAACTGAACTTGCAAAATGTTAATTTGAATGCAATCACAAATTGAGCTCTCCACACTTTCCTTGTCTCGCTATACCTTAACGTTCATGTCCAGACTCTATCTGTGGCATATTTGTGTGTTGTGTCAGAAAACAATATCAGCTAATCGCTAATTGCTAGTTCTTGCTTAAGTATTTGAAGGAGGGTGCTGATGGGAGCTAGTTTCATTTTTCAGTCTCATGGAAGCAAGATGATTTTTCCTAAATAATTGTGGAGTGGATGAACCAAGATAAGGATACAGTTTGTTAGTGATTACTTGTAATATTAATTTCTTTTTTTTTTTTCCCCATCTCCAAAAACACGCAGCATGAGTGAATAGATGACACCAAATTGTCCATAGGTGCGAGTCTTAATGTGAGTGTTAATGGTCTCTAATTTTGCCCCACAATGTGCTGGCAATGTGTCCGGGGTGTACCCTGCCTCTCGCCCGTAGTCAGCTGGGATAGGCTCGGAAAATCAGCTGTAGATGAGATGATTATGATCGTCTTGTCTACAGGAAAAAGGATGGATGAACTTCCTTGTGTGTGACACAAGTGCTGGTGATGAAGTCCTGATGGAACAGTGAGTGTGAGAGGAAACAGGAAGAAGCTGATTGATTTGGGCATTAGCTGAGGAGGTAATACACACTATTCTCCGTGTACCGGCCAGAATCAGGCCACTGCTGCATCGATTTGAAACCTGATCCATCTTTTGAAGTTGAGCCTGAGCAGAGGTAAGGAGAAGTAATAGTCTCCGCTCACCCACCTCCCTCCCTGCAAGCAGAGAACACGTGATGACGAGGTGAAGTGCACGAGTGACAAAGTGAGGGTGTGAGCTCTTGTGACACAGTGTGAAAGGTGTTTGTGACTGTAAGGGAGACGTCTCTGCGGGGCCGGCTCGCCAGTGATTAACTGAATGTGTGTGTATTTGTGTGTGTATTGACGGGAAGGAAAATACATGTTAGTGCATGCATTTGCAAGCGAGGAGCTGAAGCAGCGTGATACCTCCTGGCGCCCCTCGTTCACCTATCCCCTAATCTCTGCCGACTCTCAAGTGAGATAACACAGCTTGCTGACATTTGATGATTCCAACTCCTCAGCTTGAATATTAATTGAGACCAAGTCGGCGCTTTGCAGCGTCTTCTTTCTTAATTTTCAGCAGTTCTCATTTCTCCTGCAATCTCAGCTATGACCTCCTGATCCTGTGGGGAAAAGGACGGATCAATGGCTGATCATATATTCACCACTATAGGTTGGTAAAGTTTATGGTAAACTGATGTCCTCCATGCCCTCGTCCCCCTGGATGATGTGAAATGCTGACGTTAGATAACAGGTACGTTTCCTTTTTGGATCTTTGCTCTTTCTGCCAAGCTCTGTGCAATTTTGGGGGATTTGATTTGATTCAAATTCTGTCTAATCTCTCTTCCTCATGCACATTTGAACGTGTGGGTCTGTGTGTGAAGTGTAGAATTTGGGGATGGGGGGGGGGGGTTAGTGGTGCTGATGAGAAATTTACGGTTGCTTTGAGTAATGAGCAGCCTGAAAAAGGCAGGGCTGCATAAATCTGCATAAATAACTCAAATGTAACCATGAGCATATTGGAATAAACTCATTCGTCTTCTGTCTATTAAGTCCTTCTGTCAACTTAAACTTCTCTGTCCTTGCAAGAAGTAATATTACTACATTATTCATTTGATTTGTCATAGCAAAGATAGAGATGCGATGGAGCCACATAAAGAGTCTTTTTCATCTCTCACACATTCGCACTTGCATATGCTAAATCCAGAAATGCTGAGAAGAAACTCCTCTACAGTGTTAGCCCTCCCTGCAAGATTTATGCAATCAATTCAAACACAGTGGGAATTAGTGGAGCCTGGGAGAAGAGCAGTTCAAGAGTTATCAAAATGCCTCCGATAACAGCTCTAAAGTCACTCTTCAAAAGCTCCAAAAAATGTGGGACTCATTTCTCAGCTCCAGAGGAGAAAAATAGGGGGCAGAGACACTGTGAAGGAAGGAGAAGAGAAATAGAGACGGAGAAGAAATAAGTGAAAGACAGAGTATAAAAGGAGTGTGATTGTTACATCAGCGCTCATCATCCAGCCTTAAAAAAAATACAGTGAGTAAAGGAGCCTGCATTTATTTTACGTAAAAGAATCTGCTGACTAACTTTGTTTGGGATGAGGTCACTGAAAACTGTAAATTCTCCCACGCATGACAATCATCCAGCATCAACAAGGCAGAGATGGAGTGAATAATAAACCCTGAGAACACAACTCAAACGACTCCTGATCCCTCCTCCCTCTCACATTGTCCCGTTATTTCGATCTCATTCTCAGGCCCGGCTTCTCTCTCTTCTTTTCTTTGTCCTCTTCCTCTTGCCAACTCTTCCCTCTCCCTGTACATCCATCTTTCCCTCCCTCCCCTCCCCAACCATCCACAGTTGTTGCCTTGGTAACAATACAAAGAGATTTTCTTCACAGCTCTGTCACCGTGGCAACGCTTGGCTGTCCTCCAGGCTGTTGTTGGAAGCGCGCCGCCCTTCGGTCCGCTGTAGCATGCTCATTCCGACCGCTAGCAAATCGAGGCTATCTGTTCGATGAGTTCATCAGGTGGAGTCTGCAGATCTTCAAAGATGGAGGTGAAACCAATGAAGGTTCATTTTATTGACCAAATTGGTTTTGATTTTTACAGTTCAAAAATTGTGGATTAACGATACTGTAATATGCACAGGCGCTTGCATTTTCCACAAATATGGATTATTATTTATATTTTAACAGCGATGTAGACCTACAGAGTTTGTTATCCCTGATTCCCTGTTCCAGAAGTAAACGGAAGCTGGAGGATTTGGGTTGATGTGAATCTGTCTTAGTTAAAGCATCACGACCAGCTTCTTTATCAGTATCTGGTTCTTTCATCCATCCATCCATCCATTTTCTTTACACCGCTTTATCCACTGTCGCGGGTCACGGAGAGCTGGAGCCTCTGTGTGGCTCCGCGATGCACTGGCGTCACGCTCGGAATTTCCTCCGCCTCATGCCCTATGCCAGCTGAAAATATAGATATGCATTTCCAGAGTGTACATCGTGGATCACTGGAGGGTGGAAGAGTTTGGGTCAATTTTTTCTGGATTTAACCTTGTCATTTTTAATTTAGCTGTGACTAATATCCACGTCTGTCTGGCCTCTGCGCCGTAGAAAATGGCAACAAGGCTCATTTATAGCATTGAGAACCATCTCTTATGTTGAAATCAAGACTCAAAAATACAGATAAAAATTTTATATTATTCTAAAAATTCAGTTTTGAAATTGGAACCATTCCTACTTGACATTCTACATTTCCATTATGAATCCTGCAAAGCACTGTGGAGAAATGTACAGGATTTATTGCGATTGACGAAATAAATCAATAAAATCGTTTTTCATTCAACATTTCGACAAATCCAGTACCCCGTGCTGACAGCATGTGGGCAAAAAGGCTACCAACAGTTTTAAGCAGCTTAACAATTCTTTCATTAAAACAACTGTCCTAGAACGTTCATAGTGGAGGAATGTTTAGCCCGGATATGAAAGAATGGCTCCACTAAAGCTTTTTAGAAAATGGGAGTCAAATCCAAGATAGAAGTTCGAGGGATTAAACTTAAGTGATTTCCCATGAAATTTAAAACAAAACACTTCTTAATTTCTGTTTGTTTGTGTCTGGTTCATGTTGGGAGCCACCAATGGTTGGTGCAAAGTTTGTCTGAGTCTGGAAACCTAAAAGCGCTTTTAGCAGACTGATGGAATCATGATAATTGGGTCGTTGTGAGAAAAGTGCGACTTATCTTCCTCCACGCAGGCCAGTGTTTGCTTGCTACACCCCTACTGGTGGGGCCAGATAGTGATGCTCACGCTAATGCTGCACAGCTGGTGCTGAAACTGTGCGCCACTCGCAAGGCGCAGCCGCCAGTTGGCAACTGAGAGGCTTATTACAACGGCAACAGGAGACTTGACATTTTGAATGCATTGTGGCAGTGAGTAAAATGCACTTTAGAGATGTCACACTAATGGGATTGTGTTTTGGCAGGCTGGTTCTGGCTGGGGTTGAGAATTTCTGTGTTCACCAGGCCAAAACCTGGCATCAGCGCCTTAACAGCTGATCACACTCGTCTAAGAGTGTCAGCGTTTGGCTGTTTGGAGTCTTTTGTCTGAGTCTTGATGAGGTTTTTTTTTTTTTTATTCTAAAATAGCACAACTTTGTCTCTCATTGACATCAAGGCTTAGTGAAAAGATTTATCTCAGTATCTCAAAAATTTAGACTTCTCCTTACCCTGATTGTCATGGCGATTGGCTCAGCACAATGAGAACACAGTCAATTGAACTCAAGCATGAATGAAAACAAACATTCATGCCTGATGAGTCCAAGATGTTATAAAGGAGTGACGGGGCGCTAGCTGCTTTATGTGGCTCTGAAGGGGATTTAAAAAGAATAAACACAATGACATGTTAGGAGAATATCTGAACTGGTTGTCAGATTGAAAATTTCAGAACTGTTAAAAACTACATTTTCTCTGGGTTAGAGAAATTAATCTGATTTTGAGCAGAAAACAAATCTGCTGCCAAACTGCTCTGGGACTGATTGACCTGACTGGATTTGATTACAAATTTAGAAATGTGCGGAATACATGTGATGACATGATGACTGGTTTCCTGATTTATCAGATAAATGTTAATAATAATGGATTAGATTTATATATGGAGGCAAGGAGGGTAAAGTGTCTTGCCCAAGGACACAACGACAAATGACTGGGCAGGAGCGGGAATCGAACCGCCGATCTTGAATCGTTGGATGATCCGTTCTACCACTGAGCTACTGCCGCCTAATTTGACCACTACCCCTCATGACTCTGTTTAGAGCACCGGTCAGATGGCAAAGGTGGGGTTAAAAAGAGAAGGGGGGGCTGTTACTAATTATTGCCCATGTATTGTTCTGCAGTCATGTGATTCAGGGCAACTCAACAATCTCCGCCCTCAAAAATAATGAAAACCTGTTTGTTAATTCCGAATCACCACTGTGATTGATGAGCTAACAAACATTTATCAGTTGTTTGCTTTTCTTTTTTGTCCTAATTTGTTGGGTTTGTTTTTAGTTGTAAGGTTCGCCGGGATCTAATTAAATTGCTAAACTAAAGATAATGGATGTTGTGTTTTCTATTTTGAACTGTTTAAATATTCTTTATTTAGTGGTGAAGCTGAAAGCTTCTGTGATGTCAAAAACATATCTCTCTTTTTCTCCTTTCTTTTTCCCTTCCTTCTTCCCAGCACACTTTTAATGTGAGATATTGATAGATCGCATTCCACTGTGGAAACAAGTTTATATGTATGTATGTATGTAGCAAAGTTTCACAAATCAGCTGCTTCCTGCAATGAATCCCTGTGCTTAAATGTCTTAAAGATGTCAATTTAAATAAATCACAAAGGTAATTTTCTCTGTATTTTAAAATTATTACTTCATTATCCTTTACTTAACCTGTGGTCACTATGGGATGAGGTAAGAAACCAGGACCCATAACAGTCACTCACTGGGTGACTGATGACAGGGTCAGAGTTGGAGGAGTGGTTGAGATCATGAATTAATTTCCATGTAATATCCACATAATTGATGAAAGTCAGCTTGTATAAAGAGGGGGGGGAGAGAGAGAGAGAGAGAGAGAGAGAGAGAGAGAGAGAGAGAGAGAGTGTGTGTGTGTGTGTGTATGTGTGTGTGTGTATGTGTGTGTGTGTGTGTGTGTGTGTGTGTGTGTGTGTGTGTGTGTGTGTGTGTGTGTGTGTGTGTGTGTGTGTGTGTGTGTGTGTGTGTGTGTGTGTGTGTGTGCGTGTGTGTGTGTGTGTTCATGGTCCTGTAGTAATTAGGTAACCGTCTGGCTTTCTGCGATCCATTTCCTGTCTGTGATGACAAAAGAAAGACCTGCTGATGAACCATCTGGTTCAGGTGCCACCCACCCCCCCCCTCTCACTCGCTCACTCATGTCTCTTTTTGCCCCTCACTCCTTCCTTGGGGAAAATTTTTGCCCCTCGTAGGAATTCTGGTCTTGTGTCCAGAGTAAAATCAGTCTAATCTGCAGGACCCATTAAAGTGATGTCATTTGGTGCTGGACAGAGCACAGGCCTTTATCTACAAGCAAAGACAGAATGTAATGGACAGCTCACAGGCTAATTTGTTTATGGAGAAGGAAGACATGGAGTCAATGGCTTGGCCCACGTTTATTTTACTTTACTGAATCTGTGTGATTTTTTTCTAGCGTTACAATCCTAAAACATGCAATAAACACATTTTGTTCTTACTGTGTGTTTTTGTTTGGTTATCAGCAAAAAAGAGTCGATTGACCTCATTAAAGTTTAATGTGCATCCAATATTTTTTCACCTTTTTTTAATATTGCAAAATAGATTTTTTTTCGCACCATAATCTATCTCAATATGGACCAAATTGAGAGTGTACAATTTGGTCCATAATTCAAAATGTAAATCTAGTTCTGCTTCCAAACAGTTGTTTGTTACAGGGCTGTGAATTTTACTTTGTACAGGTTTTGGTGAAACTAAGGGAGACTGTTGGGTCTTGCTGGAGGTAAACGCTCAACTCAGTGCTTGTCCAGTTTCAGCGTGTGATTTTAAATGCATGCATGTCTCCACTAGCGCTCGCAACATCAAAGAAGCCATTCAAACGAGCATCTAACCTGACTCCAAAATGAATTTGATCTGGGATCTTTTAGCTTCACTTTACAGTGAATATTAGTGAGTTAGGTTGCAGACCAAAGGCAGAGCATTGACTCAAGAAGATTTCCCAAGTTCAAAAGCTTGTTACTTGTAGACTTTTATGATGACGGATTGGTGAATCCAATCCATCTCTTGGCAGAACATCACCAAGGCAGACAGGGATGAGCCTGAGGCACAGGCAACCAAACAAAATAACCTCACCAACTATTTGAACGATAGCACCTCACGAGAGAACAATTGATTTGAAAAAGAGGTTGGCACAGTATTGGTGCGGTGGGCAGCACTGTTGTCTCACAGCAAGGTTCTGGGTTCAATTCCTTTCTGTGTGGAGTTTGTATGTTCTCCCCGTGACCGTATGGGTTCTGTCCAGGTTCTCCAGCTACCCACCACCTCCCAAAACATGCAGCTTAGATGGATTGATAAATCTAAATTGACCGTGGGTTTGAGGGAGTGTGAATGGCTGTTTGTCTTTAATGTGGCTCCGAGATGCGCTGGCGATGTGTCTGGTGTGTCCCCCGCCTCCCACCTGTAGTCAGCTGGGACAGACGCGTGACCCACAAAGCAGAAAAGCGTTCGCGTCCCGCTCTGTACGGAGTTTGCATGTTCTCTCCGTGTCTGCGTGGGTTCTCTCCGGGTTCTCTGGCTTCCTCCCACCTCCAAAAACATGCGCTTCAGATTAATTGGCCTGTCCCAAATTGCCCGTAGGTGTGAGTGCGTGTGTGCGTTTTTGTCTGTGTCTGTGTGGCTCCAAGGCGCACTGGCGTCACGCCCGGAGTTTCCCCCGCCCCACGCCCCCAGCCAGCTGGGATAGGCTCCAGCTCCCCACGACAGCAGAAGAAGTGGTTAAGAAGATGGATTTTTATTATTATTGTTATTATTATTTTAATTATTATTATTATTATTATTATTATTATTATTATTATTATTATTATTATTATTATTATTATTATTATTATTATTATTATTATTATTATTATTATTATTATTCTGTCCTCCACAACAAAAACAGTCCACCTAAAACAGTTCCTCTAAGTAGTCTAATTTACACTAGAAGACTTTTGACTGAACAACTGCCAAGTCCAACAAAAAGAACATGAAAAGAACTTTTATATTCAGCTGCTCCACGTTACATGTCCTTCAGAAGAGAATGGAGGAGCCCAGCTCAGACTGGTGTGTGTGCTCTCTAAGAGCCCACACCCAGTCTGTGTGTCTTTGAACAGCGTATAGGGAAAGTCTCAGGGGTGACTGGTTGGTCAATCCTCTTGGCAAGATGATGAGATGAAAAAAAAAACCCCAACACTTTCATGACAGGCCTTCCTCAGACTTCTGTTATGCTCCTCAAAATAAGCTTTACATTAATGTTGACGTGTATAACACTGAAACAGAGTATTTATAGAAACAACATTTTAAGCCACTAACAGTAAAGTTCCAAAGATCAGAGCATGACGTCAGGCGTCTATTTGGTTAAACGTCACAGAGAGAAGATAAGGAGAAAGGTAAGAGGGATTATTTTAAGACTTGAGTCGTGATTCATTGCAGCCATAAATGTGGTTTTATTAAAAATGGGCATGCATGCATCAGATGATGTGCTACTCATTTTGTGTGCTTTACTTGGTTTTCAATTACTGTATTTAGATAAAGCTTTTCTCTTTCTCATTTTGACTGTGTTTCTAATTTCTCCCCAAATTCAAGTTCAACCATCTCGCACAAAGTTTTTTTTACATCTTGTCAATAAACTTTTCTACATCTATAATCTACGATGCAAGAGAAAAAAACAATAATGTATGACACATTACAGACAGCATATCTATGTTATAAAGCAAAGCTCCCTTGGATTTCAAAGTTCAAACAAACATTGTAAGAGACGACAAAGAGAGTCCCAGCATCGCTGTCGGTGGTATCCCTCCAGGCTGTACATCGCTTTCTCTTCACAGATTAGAGTCTGACTCCTCCTGGTCGGAAGCTTTGGAAGGGAATGATTCATTTTCACAGGCACTGATTTTTACTGCCTTGGGCCAACAGAATAACATGCATATTTTGAAAAATTAAAACCTCTTTTCACGAGGTAATCAATGTTCTGTTCAGTGAAATGAAATGCTGTGGGGAATATATTAAAAAAATAAGACCAAAATGCAATATAATGAACCGTATTGGTTACCCTTGCTTAAATGCCAGCACACACAGATTCTTGTACTTCTGTTCCTGTTAGGATCTGCATTGCTGCTACATGACATGCCCTGGGACCTTACCTATTCTACTCTTAACTCCCAAACCATAAATTAAACTCACGTTTATTAAATGTCTTTAAAAAAGTCTTCAAAGAAACCTTTGTTTAGTGTTGGGTCTGTCAACATGTGCTCACACACACACACACACACACACACACACACACACACACACACACACACACACACACACACACACACACACACACACACACACACACACACACACACACACACACACATGTGCCTTCAATCAATTCCTCTTAACACCACTCACAATCATCCTGTGGGATTCCATAATGAGTTACAAAGTAATATCAATATAATATTGATTATAAATTATAATATTGTAGGATAATATCACAAATTATCCAAATTTTCATATCACCAGTTCATGTCTGCTGTCATTTATTTAGATTAAAACAAAGCTGCCCACAAAGAAATGTGGAATGTGTAAAGGATAATAAAGGAGTTTAGTACATGTTTTGTTTTGTTTTTTATTCCAGTGATTAAATTAACTGTCATCATTTAAATAGACAGGCAGGCAATAAACACTCATTTCAATGATTATGAAAAAATACTTTTAAAAGATGACAGAAGTCATCTGCATGGGCCAGTTTGGTTTGGACTGGGTATTGTAGAACCAAGTTTTAAGCTGACTCGTGTGGAACGACAGACGTAACGTGATAAAGATGAATCTTTCTCCACATTGTTTCCTCTCCGTTGTCCCCCTCTGGCATTTTCCCATCAAGTCAACTCTGTCTTTTGTGTCTGCATTCACCTAGAGCAAAGATGACGTGTGCACCCCCCCAGGAATGTTACGTGATGTCATTGGCATATGAAAGTGCTTCTGCTGTCTCCATGGTGATGGCGTCACTCACTGCGCTGTAGTAGTTTTATTACGGACTGCAGCAGAAAGCATTACCGCGTTGGAGAAATGTGCATTGTGTGAACGATACGCCACTACCTGATCATAAAATACAGCAGCTCAATATCTGATTTTAAACCGAGGGACATTACAGTATCCTAATGCTACGGAGAGATAGGGTTAAAGCAGCAGTTAGTATTGTCAATATCCAGCATATAATGAATTGTATTAATATATAATTTACACAAAAAAACAAGCTGCAAATGCTCTGCTTGAATCAGCTACAGCATAAACCATTGATTAAATATAAATGTTAGTTCATCAATAGTAATTATCTACCAGAATACAATATAGTATAACACCATTAGGGGAAGTTCAACAACTGAAATAGATGTCAAACATCCCCCCTTGATGACCCTGGAGTCCAGAGCGTGCAGGTCATGATCACTGGAACTGCCAGATCAGCAAACGTGTCAATCACCATGGTTACTGCCAGCATGGATACAAACAGAGTGAGGGTTCGCCCTGAGTCACTGCATCATGCATGGATCAAACAGAACCAAACCAAAATAACCACAATCCACTTAATCCCAAGGTAATCACATATTGATTTGAAATGATCTTCATGAGAAACTCTCAGCAGAATGTGGAGCACACCATCTATGGAATCCAGAAAATGAAAACTAAACTTCAAGGATAGCTGATATGATTTTATGTTATATTTTCACGCATAGGTCCCTCTGAGACTCGTCATACATCTGTATGGAACGTTTATAGTGGCAGTATGGCTGTGACTGCAGCTTTACTGTTCCATCATCAAGCATATCCTGTTTAGATCAAGCAAAAATCCCTCTCCAAGATTCACTTTTTAAGACGTAGTCCCATGAGTTTCATTTTCTTTTGACTATTATCTTTTCCACACATTTCCAAGATGGGTTTGTAATACCTGTTATAAATCCTTACGCTTCCAGTTCAGGGATTACGATGATGGCAGAGAGGGTAACTGAAGGCTGATGATGACACTGGTATCCATAATGTTATGCTGATTCTGATTGTGACGATGGTGATGATGTCCCAGTTGGTTGAATTTCAGATCAGTGCCATATGGCTTAGAATTCACAGAAAGCTCTGACTGTGCTCTGCTGAGCAGGATCCAGGACAGTTGTGAAGGATTGGCAAGGGATTGGGAAGAAAAGCAGGTTTGCTTTGTTTTATTTAAATTCCCTGGACTCTCTCCTTGTTGCCAATACCGCTGGCAGGCTGAGTAATTAGTGTAAACTCACAATGTGCAAAGGTGTGTGTGTCTGTTGTGGTGTGTATTTAAACGGTTGTGCAGGCAACATTTATGTGCGGATAAAAGGGTTTTCTTCTTTTTATTTTCATGCATGCTGCATTTGCAGGTAGGAAAAACACTATATTTACAAACAGAACAGTTAGATTTAGAAAGAAGAAGTTAGATTTATTCCAAGGACATATTTGTTAGAGAAAGACCCAAGTATGTGGTGAATGGATCTGATTTAAATAAAGCGACCTTGTAAATGTATTATTAATGAGAGGCACCTTGCCAAAAATAATATGTAAAACCCCTAAAGTTATAAAGAACTTGAGACAAAAGTGAAATGTAAATTATACACAGACAGATTCAAATTAATTTGAGGCACTTTTATGACTTTTGTGGTAAAGTATTTGGCGTTATTCAGACTACGCCGTTTTTAAGTCAGAAATATATCACCAGACCAAACTTTTTTTTCAGAGCATTTACTTTTT
This sequence comes from Antennarius maculatus, assembly GCA_013358685.1. Lineage (NCBI taxonomy): Eukaryota > Metazoa > Chordata > Actinopteri > Lophiiformes > Antennariidae > Antennarius > Antennarius maculatus. Next base: position 6,136,918 of record CM023626.1, on the reverse strand, counting down.
TTTGTTGAAAACAACTCATTAAATGTCTTTTGCCCATCCTGTCACAAGCAGCTGCCAGATTTCATGCAGGGCAAATTCAAACCTCATGACAAACAAATGGTATTTCCTGTTTCTGCTTCAAAATAAAAGCCATAAAGTGTTCGCCAGTTCTCCAGTGGGTCAGGTGTGGGTGGCATGAGCAACTTAAACTTACAATAAATCCTGTCTTCATTAATGAGTGTAAGTACACGAAACAACTGTTGGTCAGTAAATCAAAGGGTAAAAAGCATTAAAAAATGTGTGTTTTAAATAAAAATGTTTAATTTTGCATGCTGGGACGAAAATAATGACAGAGGCGTTCATTTAGCATCAACTGACAGCACAGGGTAAAATTATTTGGAATACGATTGAAGTGACACCTGTGATATAATTAGGTGTCATCTCCATAAAATAAGATGCGTACAAACACATCTTTGAATTTTATTTCGGAGCTATATATATATAATTTTTCCACTTTTAGCCCAATCCACTCTATCAACATCTAACATCAAATGTTGGTTGCAAAAAATGGAGCGCCGAGGGAAACAGAGTGAATCAAAGTGGGAGGAGAGCTATGGAGAAGAAGAGGGAATAAATAAGAGCTGAAGGATTGTACAGTATCTTTTCTTGAGGACAAAAGGACGATGAAACAGAAGAGAATAACAACAGACACTAAAGCATGGCAAAGAAAGAACAGTTTCCTTTTTTTTTTACAGAAGTCATCTTTTATTGCCACGTAAGAAAGTTGTATATAGAACAATGGTGATATACTGTCAGATGGCAAATCAACAACAAAGGAAGAGCAAAAACATCCCTTTATCCCTCCCCAAAAATAAGATAAACAGACAAATTCATAGCAACACCATGGTAATATATTTTTTGGACAAAACATCAGCTATATCTCTTTTTCCAACAATATTTGAATAGTACCAAAATACAGCTTTATTATAACTTAATGTCACAAATTATAAAGTCAGTAAACAGTAAAAGTACAGTGGGGCATCACGGTGCATATTATAAGCTACTGTGCAAACAATAGCGAAGATGGGCTCTACCATAGAAAATATGCTTTACTAGTCACTCATAAATGCAGTGTTTGGGTCATATGTATTCATATACACATATGCATAAATACCACAAACTGGTTTCATAAATAGAAAAATTTAATCTCATATAATTTTGTAAGCAATGAATGATTACCACCGAAATAAGTTCATCAATGCGTCATTCTTGAAAAGGATATGACCTAACGGACAGTAGTCATATCGCAAATAGCTTATTGATTCTTCAGAGGTGATGAAAAACCTCTCCTCTTTTTGCACCGCAGCAGAAGTCGTGCAGTATTTTTCACATCCACTGGGGTTCATATCACTCAGTTAATTCCTAACAACAAATATATTTCATATAGTTTCAGGATAAAGAAAAAAAAAATCATACAAAAGCACACCATAGGAGCAAACTCTTTAAAACAGATGTTGCGCATCACTGGACAAAAAAAACAAACAAAAAAAAAAACACTGCGTCTCCTGCGCCTCAGCGCGCAGACGTGGGTCGGTGAAAACATTACGCATAAAGACTGACGCTGTACAAAGTCGTAAACGTAGCTGACGAGAACCCTTTTGATCATATAGTGATGTATTGATTTTTCGCGCTGCACTTCATAGGCTGCAGGTACAACGCTATCAAGTCCAGCGAACGGCAACGATAAAAAAGAGAGGAGGAAAAAAAAAAAAGTATTAAAAATGTAACTCATGTTTAATTAAGCCCTTAAGTGTCGTCCCCGGTCCTTCCGTAGCGCCGTAGCTCCCTCTCCAGAGGATATACTGCATTTAATCTCGAGTGAATGAAGGAATGAAAGACTTTCTTCCCAACCTCCCCATCAACAAATGAATATTTACAGACTGCTGCGTTCAAACTGACGTGGACGTGGGAATCAGACAGAAGCAGAAGGAACGCATGACGGAGGAAAAAAAAAAAGGGATTAATTGGTGCCGGAGTCTAATGATCAATACGAGTCTATACGTCTGCAACAGTACTGTAATAGCATGGAGTCACCGGATGGAGGAATGTGTGTGTCAGTGTGTGTGTGTGTGTGTGTCTGTGTGTGTGTGTGTGTGTGTGTGTGAGCCAACAGTCACCTCTGATTCACAGCTTTCCAAATGGAGCTGTGAGTGCTCACATGCCACGCACCGCTAACACTTTGCAAAAATAAATTATTCAAAGTTTCTTTCCTATTAAGTGAAGACTTTAAGTCTCCTTTGTGTCGCAGAAGCGACGTCCCCCCCCCCCCCCGCCACATTTGTCTGGGTTGATGTGGTTACAGACCTCAGAGGGCACCACAGACGCCTCGGGTCTCAGTGCGCCCCCCTGTGCGCCTCTGAGTGAGGATTCACTAAAAGGCGACTGGCTTCTCTGTTCAACATGGGAGTGTGATTTCAGCACCACTCCCTTAATGGGGTTTTGTGTTTTTTGTTTTAATCGACCTCTATATCTCTCTTTCTCTCACGTATACCAAAAGAGAACCCCCCCCCCCCCTTTAAACGTGCCTCTTAGTGGAGAGCTGGTGGGAGTATAAGCTTTTGTATTTCTCAGTTCTGTGTTTACCAGCTCTTATCAATGTGTATTTTGTGAGTGGGTGAGTGAGTTTAGGTGTTGGCTTTCCAGTCGTGTTTAGAAACATTTCATTAAATTTGCGTGACGCCCTGCTTTTCCTTTGTGTCCTAGTTTTGGCACATTATGAAACTCTAACACGATGCTGGCCCACCGTCCACCTCGCACCTCAGTTGTAGCTCAACATACATTCACGCCTTTAAAGCCAAGACTCAAACACATGGTTGTGGTTTGTGTGTCGTTACGACTCAGGTGACACAGCGCTACAAAAGGCCGGAGGGGATCGGATCCCAGGCGTCGCTTCATCGCTTCAAGGCCGATCAGCGATAATTGTTGCTTTGCTATCAGTTCATGCTGGTTAATTGTGGCTTTCTCCTTTCTGTCGAGTGAAAAGAATTGATTGTGTATCACAAGACACACATGACTGTCCACAGAGGAGGACAGTGACAAGGACAGTAAAGTTGGGAGAAAGGGTATAAAAAGCAGAAAAAAAAATATTATAGTTTAAAAAAAAAACATGCTGTATGACATTGATGAACTACACATAACTTAGCCTAGTGTCACCAAGGAACCAGTACGTACTGCCTGACAGCAAAATTATTCAAAACGGGGAAAAAATTAAATCTCATTTGATTCTATTGTGGTCCCACTCGTCAAAATATGGCAAATAAAATAAGGATATAATATCAGCTCATGTCACGAGGCCGAAGCACATCTCCAGCTGGCCTCATTCTTTCTTCTGCCTCCTTTGCGGAGCAATTTGCCGCTGAACCGCTGCACCCACTAACCTGGCTCTGATTCCTATAATTACTCCAATTGCACCCCACTCTTCATTAGACTTCCATTAAGACAGGAAGGGAAAATAAGAACAATAAAGAGCATTTGTGGCGGCCTGTGCTCCTACAGGGCAATCAGGACGTGAATGGTTTGGAGCTATGGGTTCACAATGAATGGTCATCAATACATTGTTCTGATTTGGCAGTTGAATGGTAGTAAGACACAAAGAGGTGATGAAGGACTCTGAACAGCAACAGGTCCATGAATGTGTCATTTACCAGCAGTGTAAAATCGATACAGAACATGTCGGTCAGAAGTTCTTGGGGCTCCTGAAAGTTCCGTCTTCACTGATTATCTTGTTCTCAGGAGTCGAGTAACAATAGCTTAACTATGAGGGTTTACTTCAACACTCCACGTTCTAATTACAAAGCTCATTAATGTTGAGCTCAAAGCTCTAACTTTCCACAAGGTTGGAAGGTTAGAGCGTTGATCAGCTGATTGATCAGCTGATCATCAAAATAGCATTTAAATAATGTGATTTCATGGTGAAATTCAAAATGAGACTGGGTAATTGGATTTTTAGGTTTGCTATACTTGGAATAAGCAAAACCCATAAAAGAAAAACAAGCTAAAAAAAAAAAAAAGAAGTTCCAGCAAACTCCATCAGTAGAAAATGCAAATAACAACAGACAAAGAACACAATATAATCTACTAATGATGAAACACTGGAATGAGACAGAATAATGAGGTACGGCGCAAACTGGTCATTGTTTTCTAAAAATGTCAGATCATGACATCACCTGCATTGGCTTTAATTGGAAAAAAAAACAAAACAAAACAAAATAAAACTCTTCTTTCTTCTTTTTGCCAAAAATGAAAAGAACAAGATTTATACAGGTGATGTTTTTTAAACTGAAGAACACTCCAGAGCTCCAGTGTCTCCAGAGCTCCTCTGGCTTGGAGCCAGCAGACTACCTGCTTCCGTTTGTCTCTGCTGTGGCATTTTTTTGTTTGACCGATTCGTCTGATGAAAAATGTCAGACATGACTGCTTCCTGAACCCACCCATCTGTGGCCTTGACCCTATCAGCCACGGTGCAGCCAACACAACCAATGTCCCACTTTCTACGAGGTTTATTTTGGCTGTTAAGAGGGAGGATGGGTTTTGTTTACCGCTGCCTCGTCTGCTCACCGCCGTTCCACTGGCTGGTTTTCTCAGAGCCGAATGAGCAGCACGGAGTGGCAGGGAAAGTTCATATTTCCACATCTCCGCCTAGCTGGATTAAGTCAACTGGGTACGATAATGCGCATCCTGAGCAAACATTGACCTGCTTCTCAACTCTGGCACATGCAAAAACCACCAGCTGTCAAGAAAAGGAGGGAAGAAATACAGGAAAGAGAGGAAAAAATAGAAATGTGCTAAGAATTCTGATTGGCTGCTGATGGGTTTATGGGATAGCGAATACTTTTATACGATTTAGTTAGCGTGAATTTTGTCTTGCTCAGAGAAATAACATAAGCAATATTAGATTCACACACATGTGTGCATGGCTCAAGAGGATACACATCGGTATAAAACTGAAGACTGAAATACATTTTTTTGGTGTACAGAACCGACTCGATCACATATTTCCTGCTCAAAAAAAATGTAAAAGGAGAAACAAATCATGCCTTTGAAGGTGGGGCTGAATATCTATTATTCACTGTCTCATCAAGACTGCACTCCACTATCACAGAAAAGATTAATCACATTTGTGTTTCTCCCAGGTATTTGTACTCTGAAAGTTTCCCCTTCAGACACAGAGGGAGAAAAGAAGAAAAGAAGGTGAAAATGTAAAGGAAACAATCAAGAGAGAAAGGTTATGTATATCTTTCTATATAAAAAGCTTGATATAATCAATTATCGCTACAAAGGGCCATGATCTGGAGTTTCACAGTCTTTCATGTACAACAGGCGCAGTAACAGTGCTGTTTGTCTCCCTGCTGTGACGACGCCTGCTGCTCGGCACTGTGGGAGCAGAAGGAAAGCAGAGTCCACCCTGTAATGTTTGTCTGTGCATGTGAGTGTGCATGTGTTTGTTGTGGGTGTGGATGTGACACACTTTCAATGCATGTGACTGGTTAAATCCAATCCAATGCCGTCAATTTGGTCTCACATTTACAGTAATGTGACTTTCCAGGCAGTTGGGGTTCCACAGCGTGAGGCGGGAATAATTCCTCCTTTAAGAGCCCCGTATCTGTCCTTTGTTTCATCGGACTTTCAATGTAAAGCTTGTAATATCTGGACCCCCTTTAAACCTTGAATGCAACGTCTTTATCTCACGACAGATTGTCATGTGCTCCTCTTCCTACATCTTCTTTTTTTTGCTTGATCTTTATCCACAGATGCAGCGTCAATCTGTCTCCATTAGTGTGACGCACTACCTTATTTTGGTTGTGCTTCCGTTTCATTCAAACAGAAGTTTCCTCTCATCATCCATCCTCACTTTGTCTTGGGTGCGTTCAAGGTTTATACGTCTTTATAGAAGGAGGTGCAGACAGCTCTTTAGATAACAAGGTCAAAGTGGTAATTCAGGCTGCATATACTAATAAATTTCATGTCATTATCAACAAGCAAATAGGCTCAGAGAAGCCCTTAGAAGATATGGCCTATTTGTCAGACTTAAGGGTTTATTTTTATGTTTGAGTCATGTAACCTAGATACTTTCTATTCTGTTACTCGTTTTTTTTTTCTCAACTAGCACTTGAGCACAGAGAGTGATATAATCAAGACTTGTTTCCTGTGTTTTCAGTTATGAGCAAAATGTGGTACTGTGGTACATTTTCATTGTCATTTCCGAGGAGCTTGTTGTTTTAATCAAACTCTAGAGAAATACAAATTGTGTCAGATGCTGCGTACAGTGAGGTCCACTCAGTCAAACAAATTAACTATATAATTGCTCATTTGTCTAAGAGTATATACAGTAATTCCTCGCTTATTCGTAGCACACTTCCACGTATTGAAGGAACACTTTTCTCGAATACAAAAGTGCTTTAAACAGTCTATAAAAGTATAGGAATAGGTAATACAGATAGAAGGTGGTTTAATATCAGTATGGGGAGGGTTCATAAACGTTTAAATTACCGTAAATATTAAGGTAAATAGTTCAACACTATATCACGGAATTTTGTTTTTCATGGCTGGTCCTGGAATGCATGAAGCTTGACTAACGAGGGATTACTGTACATAAAACGTATTTCTCATTAAATCTAGTCACATGTTTGCATCTAATTTGCTCAGTCAAGTATGTTTTATCAAAAGAAGTACTTCGACCTTTTGAAGAGACTTCAAAAATTTAAAAAACTTTTGAGCTGTCTTTAGGCATAATTTTGTTATACATCAATTGGTGGAAACTAGTCAAGCTGGATCCCCAGTTGTCCAGTCTTTATCCTAAGCTAAGCTAACTGACTGCTGGCAGTAGCTTCATATATGAAACGCAAACATCGATATTTTCATCAATCTTCTCATTTAACTTTGGCATCGACCCTAAACCAAAATGTCAAAATATTCCTTTAACAGTGTAAAAACTAATTATCTGCTATTTATGAATGCTAAACCGTACCCTGTTAGCGAATGGATTAGATGGGTCGCTCTGACTTAGCTGCCATTTCATTATAACATTTTCTTTTTGTCTCATAATTTGATGGTATAAATTGTCAAAAACAGACTTCTAATCTTTTTGAAATGATAAAATAACAGCCATTAAGAGCTTATTTTTAAAGTTATTGGTATCGTTCTTTAAAACCCCAGATTGGTCAGACCCTGGTGTGCGGTATTTCTACAGTGTATGCTTCTGTGTGGATGAAAACATGTCTGCATGTGCATGACTGTGTGGATTAGTGTGTGGGAGCATCATCCTCCGAGGAGCTTCTGCTAGCTGCAAAATCATCCAGATGTTGCCTCTCTGCCTCCTTATCCTTCCTCTGGGCGAGCTGTCACCACACAGACAGGATCAGACCAGAACAATGCCGGTGTGACAGCATCCATTCTCCGTCCTGGAGCCTTGTGGGAAGGAAAGGAGCGACCTTCAGCTGCAGAGCTTATGTACGCGCTTCTGAATAGCCACAGTACAAAGCCCTGCATGTCTGCAGTCCAAAGCCTGGAGTCTTCATCATGTGAGTCTGTTTCAAAGCCCTCAAGAGATTTGAGACTGAATCATGAGGGAATGTTACTTCTTCCAAGACATTCCAGGCTCAGTTCAGATGACAGTTTGTGGGTAAACTTGCTGATGTTCTTCCTTCTCGCGATTGTTTTGCACTTTATACACAGCCCCTTATGTTGCTTCTCTCATTGTTGACTAGTCTATATATCCAGTCCATTTTATTGTAAGCTTTTTCCACATACATCATGTGTACTTATTTGCACTGTAATTCCAAGGAAATATCAGCTGAGAAACACTCCGACATTATCACAAGTGTACAGACACCACTGCTTAAAGATGCCACCGTCTTTTATGCCAAACTCTTGACGACAAGGGTGTGGTCGGTGATTTGACTGATGAACTCTGTCTGTCGAACAAGGACCAGTCAAACAAAGTGCTATTGTCCCACCACACACACCAGTGTACCAGTGAACCACAGAAACACACACATAGATCTGCGCCTTAGACCAACCCGGGAGTCGGTGTCTCATCTCAAGCCACATTCATCCTTTCTCCCCTCCTTCTCTCTCACACAGTCACCTCTGTCTTGCTGTTGGTCACAAAATAGGGCTGTGTGGGGAGGAAGTGTTGGCTGTGGCTGTGGGCTCTGGTGCTGTGGAGCTGGTTTGGCTCTAGAATGGTGCACTGCGGCCTCTTGTGCCCGTAGGTCTTCCTCCGGCCTACCGTCTCAGTCCCATCCCAGCCCTTGAGTCCCAGTCCCATTGCGTGCCCAGCCGCGATTGTGTTAGAACTGTATGCCAATGGGCGGCCCATTGTGGCCGAGCTGGAGCCAATGGCGGTCTCTGCAGCCCTGGACATGCCCAGGGAGGTGCCGCCTGGAATTGTACCCACCATGTGTGCCAGAGAGGTAGCCCCGAGTCCTGGCGGCTTGCTACTGTGGCTGTGAGAGTGAGCGCTGTGTGAACTGAGGCCAATGTGACCGTGGCTAGTTTTGGGTTTATGGCCGTTGGGTTTGATGCCTCCTCCGCCGGCTATGTGTCGCTCCGATGGGAGAGTGGCGACTGAGGATATGTTGGGAATTTCCGTGACATAGGTGGCAACCGGCTCAGGAGTCAGTGGGCCCAAGGAGGTCATAGGAGTCATGGTGGGCATCTGGGTGAGCGTGCTCATAGGCATCATGGAGGTCATCGGGGTCATCTGGTTGATGGTGGGGTTAATCGGACTGGAGGTCATCGGTTTAGAAGCAATGGGGTTGTTTGTCATTGGAGGGGTCACTGACGACATGTTGCCCATCGAGTGTCTGGAGTTGCCCATGGGCTGCAGGGGGAGTCCTCCTTTGGTCGGCAGCTCCACCATCAGCCGGCGCTTGTAGATGTCACCGTTGTACTTGGCAGCTGAAGAGGGAGAGAAAAGAACAGGAGCAAAATAATGATACTAATTGGGAAGAGCTGCTAAAGAGCACAGTTGTAATTTTTAAATGCTTGCATGTATATTCATTTGCTTCCTCTGGTGTCAATTTAGCCGTTTACTCATAGTTGTATATGAAAAAGCAATATCCTCAGCTCCTCGTCAGCATCTCAGCAGATTGAAAAAACAGTTTGTGACTCATGAAATAAGACTTTCAGTGTGGTTTGCAGATCAGCAACTACGATGCATATGGGAGTACGCATGTACACACACACACACACACACACACACACACACATGCAGTCATTGTATTTTCACCTACTGTAACTGGGTTTAAGACTGCCATGAACACATTTATGTGGATTTTTACTAAATTTAAATGAACCTTTACTCCCTCTCAGTCTTTCTTCTCACTAAAAAAAGAACCTTATCTCATGTCTGTGTGTTGCAAAGGTAGAGAGAGAATGAATATTTTGTTTTGAGAACTGAAAGACTTCCACTTCACAGGATGAGTTGTGTTGGTCATTTTTAAGGCATCACGCTTTTTGAGATAAGGTTTTCATGAAGACATTCTTGACCACTCTTTCTACACACAAAACTAAGAGGAACTAAGAACACTAAATCTCTTTTTTTTTCTCCTCATCCTCTCTTACTCAGACTTCCCTCTGTTAGATCATCAATCTTCCAGGAGCCTCTCTTTTTCCTGACTTGACACCTTCACATCCCAAGTGTCAGCTAGCAGAAATGTCAGCCAGATTTCTTAGGAATTCTGAGGAACGACATTTCAGCAAATGTTGAGACAGTTCATTTTCAACTGATGCTGCAGCTTGTCTTTTCTTCCAGCAGGTGTTATCTAAATAATCTCCCATCAAATCAGTCATGTCATGCACAAGCCTCCTACCATACAGATAGAGCATAGATCTGCGGACCTGGGGAAAAACGAAAACAACTCTCATTTTCATGCATGATTACAAGAAAAAAAAACAAAAAAAACACTCCTCCTACAGTTAAATGTTTATTTTTTTGGTCCATTCAGGGGATTTTTTTTTTTAGAAAGCAGGAAGACATCTATCCTCAATCCTAGTATTTAGTGTCTCTGCTCCAAAAGGACAAAACAGCCCTCTGGCTTTGTAGGCATGGTTACGTTTTTCTGTGCTCCTAGTCATCACCTCGTGATTTCTATTTCTTCATGTGTGAGTGTTGGACCAAAGGATTGCATGCAGACATGACTGGAAAATGTGGTGTGGGATTTGTATTCGTTTTGATGCTCCCGTGTACCGTGACCTCCAGACATTTTGACACATGAAGATGAAGGCAAAGTGTTTTAACCTGTCAGCGTGTATGTGTGTGTGTGTGTGTGTGTGTGTGTGTGTGTGTGTGATTTCCGCTGACAGATTGCTATAGTCACATTCAGAGTGGTTGATTTTTATGCAGGTCAGAGGTAGTAGTGGCAGTTTATTCACATTGTGATTTGCTGCTATGGGAACAGTACTACTCATCATATAATTTTTTTATATCTGGTCTAAGTGACTAAGAGTACATTTTACCTGAATTGCTTTATTTTATGTATTTTTGAGACCCTGTTTGATCTGTACATGAAAACAAAACTCAGCAACCGCCTCAGTCCCATATTGGTACTTGATTTTAGTTTAAGTAGAGCTATCAGTGAATGCATCAGCTTTGATATAACTCATTATTTATCAATATAATTTCATTGAACTGCAATGATGGACTGTGATGACTGTATGTATTTGAAGCATGAAAATCATACTTTCTCAAATTAAATATTATCTCAAGAACTAGTCTGGCTCTTGATGCTACCTTCCAAATCCTACTGCACTGTGGAACAAGTCTGCACAAAGGAGCATCAGGTGCAGTTTACCTCCCATCAAGGACATACACACTACCAGATGTAGGGCAAGAGCTACTTGCATCCTCAATGACCCCACCCACCCTGCATAGAGACTTTTCAACCTCCCACCCTCTGAGAGGAGACTGCACTGCATCTGGGCTAAACAAACACAGCTTCTACCTGGATGCAGTCAGACTATTGAACTGCTCACATTGCCTGATTCTCTCACCACATGTTCCTGCTATTGCTTAGTGCAGTTGTATTCGCACTAATGACCATTGGGCTACATGTGGAATTTGAAATTAACATTTACATTTATTAACATTTTAGTTTTATTCTATTCTATTATACTTTTATACTATTCTATTTATTTTCTTCTTCTTAATTTATCTCTGCTATTTAAATGCAAATTGAGACCTAGGGAACAATTTTAACTCAAATCATGCATGTGGTCTGAATGACAGTAAAGTGCACTGATATAAGAAATCTTATATATTCTGTATTTTTGCCTCTATTTGTGTGTTCAGCCTTTCAACATTCAGGTTGAATGCATCCCATTTCCTCCACAAGCTGTCAGTTACTGTCAGCAGGAAGCAGTCCCTCTTCTCACTTTAAAATGTGACACTTTCTTCGGTCGAATCCATGTTCATAGCTGAGAAATTACTCTTTTGACTCTCACACTGACATGTCCTTGAAGATAAAGTTAACACACAGCTAGTTTGCACCAATACTGTAACTATAAGTGTAGTTTAGTGCTCTGTGAGCAGGAAGAGAAACAAGGGAGCAGCCTTGTGAGGGCAAAGCAGAGGGTAAGGAGTAGTGTGGGAAAAGGGAGTGTGGGGGCTGCTGAGTCGCTGCTGGACCTCTCTTTGGGATCAAACTTGCTCAGGCGACAGATGTTCAGTCTGGCGGGAGTCAGACATCCAGCGTCGCATGTGAGTGGAGTGGAAAACACCACGGTTCCACAGCGCACACTTTGGATGGCACTGCCTGAGAAAGGCCAGCACCCCACAGAGACTGGTGCATATTATGCATCAGAGGAAGCTTCGCTGATGTCCTTTCATGCCAATTACATTCAAAACAACACTGGGGCTTGACCCTCATGTCATTCTCTGTTTGATTATCATGTAATATTTTGTCAAGGTGAAAGATTTATTCATAAAGTAATGAATTAAAGCCTTAATTTATTCCTGAGGTTGTTTTAATCTCTTTCCATGTGTGAACTTTCCTACTACTGTATGCTGACATGTCACCCAGGAACTTCCATCAGTCTGGGCTACAGCAGATAGTTTTAATTTCTTAGGATGAAGTGAGGCTTTTCTCGCTCTGAAAAGTAAACTCTTTACAACTGAATTGTCGGATTCTTCCACATAGGGTGTGCGGTGTAATCTGTGCCTGCTCTTTGTGGTCGATCAGCCATTATCTCTGCTGTAGAAATACGCTAATGTCAGACGAAAGGGATGAGCAATCGGCAATTTTCGCAGATAAAATGGGCTATTAGAGATGCGGGTACAAATAGCTAGAGCTTTGTTATAAAATGCTAGAAAATGCGACATTGGTACGTGATGATGTCACCATTTCAGTCCAGTCATCCTCCAAAATATCTCAACAGTTTTCAATCCCTTGACTACTCCTCCAGCCCCACCATGATGCTGACGTTATTAATTTTTAGCAAAATACAACCGCTGGGCAGAGAGGTGGGGATGGCGAACAGGCAATAAGGAGCCATTGCTGATTCTAAATCGCCTGCGAGTGTGAAATTGAGACTGAATGCTTGTTTGTCTCCATGCTAGGATGATATCACACACTGAGACGAATCTATGCTCATAGATTTTTCCTCTTCTCTTTAGTTCAAGTTATGGAAAGGTTCAGTTTGCAAATATTTCTTCCTTTGACTTGTGTCTAGTCTGCATGTGTTAGCAGCAGCTACAGTTTTAGAGTAGATGGTAAATGGACTGTACTAAAACTGCACCTTCCAGCATTCGAGCCAGAATTCACTGCATTCAAACATTCATACAGTGTTAGGCACCACCTGTTCATTAGGAGCAATAAACATTCACTCAAACAGTCATCCACCAACGGAACAGGCACTCAGAGCTACTGGGGTTCGGCGTTATCCCTTTACTAGCCGGTAGAAAGCATGACAGACTGGTATTACTGGTTGGATTCCAGATTCAGGAGTAACATGTTAGACATGGGTTACGACTGGTCGTTCGTACATGTAGAAGTCTTCCTTCTCCTCCAGACGGAGCTACCGATCTGCATCCAGGGACCCTTGTTAGTTGGTTTCTGTCTTAGTTACAGCTGGAATTCAATAAAGTGACCTTATGCACAGGGGGACCATGGAGATGGATATTGATTGACAGAAATGCAGCTGGACGGTCGATCGTTGGGAACGTGGCAAAAGCAATTAAAGAAAAGTAAAAGAAAGTGATTGGGGCTGTTGGGAAAAAGGAGTTGATCTCAGACTCAGTTCTGTTTCTCAGGAGATCAAAAGACCTTGAAACACCAGAGTGAAGCAGAAGAGGAAAGGGGGGAAGGGAAATTTATGTTGTTACAGATAAGTGGCGACTTCAAGAAGAGCCGCTGCTGGAGCTTCGGTTCTGTTTGCCGTCATTTGGACTCCCTTCGCTTTCTCTCCCCACCTATTTTTCCACAGCTCTTGTGCAACGTTCCCATCATTCGACTCACAATAACGGCAGTTTGCCTTTAGGAAATTCAAGGTTTCATTTCTGTATATCTCTGAAACAGGTTTCCAATCATTTCATAGGAGGGGAATCTTTGAATACCACTTGTGAAATGGAAATCTGTCAGTCAAGTGTGAGCCCAAGGAGGGGTGTGTGTGTGTGAAAGGAGAGCGGGGGGGGGGTGTATTCAGTTTCAGAAATGGAATCAGATATGAGCCGCTTTAAGTGAAGATCGAGGTCAGCAGCAGCCCGGTGATATGAGCATGATATGTGGGGAGAGGGGTGAGGGGGGGGCACTTAGGAGGTGAAGAGAAGAAGGAGTAAATGGGGGGGGCAGCTGAAGGAAAAAAAGGTGAGTGAAAATACGGAGGTGAGGGTGGGAGGTGGATGATAAAGGCGTCAATATGAAAGAAGGAAGAAGTGAAGATTGGAAGAGGTAGCAGGGGGGAAGGTGAGAGGTAATGAAGGCGAAGAGGAGGAGAGAGGAAGAAGATGAGCGCCGGAAAAATGAGTGAAGACAGAAAAGGTACGAGGAGGAAATGGGAGATGCCACCGTCTCCCATTTCCTCAGTCAAAGTGTGTGGGAGAACTGGAGAAGGGAAGTTCTACACAAAGAGAGCGTGTTGCCGGGATGAGAAGAGCTGGAGAGGAGGGAGGAGCAAATGTTGACAGAGATGTTTAAGAAAATTATTGTAATTTCTATTTTGCTGCAAAGACCAGCTTGAGGGTGCCGTGCCAACTCAGATGTACAAATTGCTTCGCCGTAATTGAACCAAACTGGTGGTTTTGACGATTTTATCCCATTAACGTGAGAAAATGCAGACTTTTGAGTCCTCCCACCACTTTTTTTTTTTACATTCCAACATTATCACAGAGCCCACCAAAGCTTTTAAGATTGATTTTATCCCCTCTAGGCAGCTGCTGTTCAGTATATGTCAGTACATTATGAATACCAACCAGCAGAGACTTAACACTGAAACAGAATAGTAATCAACCAAAGTTGGTATAGGCTAGTGTTGGATGTACTTTTTAGTTATACATTTGGTTATTTGATTAATAAAACTTGGATTTGTTTTTTAACTCATGATTTTTTGATTGAAAGCCAATTCTTCTTTCAATCAGGAGAAAACAGGGTGGCCAGGTCATCGTTTTAGGCTCCAGCTCCAGTTCGCACCGTCTTCTTATTTTTTCAGTTTCCTGAAATGCCACCTGAATTACAACTGGCAGTTATTAAGCTAAACAGTCTTGATTAAGGTCGTTGTCAAACAGCAAAATGGAGAAAAGTGTGTGGGAGTTTGCAGCTTTTGACTTTTAAAAAGGTTAACTGGATTCATTTAGGAGCATGTTGCCACTGTAAAGCATTATTATGTTAAACGCTGTGCTGCACGGGTCTTCACAGAGAAGCAGCTTGTGTTGTGATGAGGAGAAAATTATTAAGTTATTCAGAATGCACATTTGTGGAGATGAACTGTTAGGTATGTTTTTCATACATGTGTGTTGCGTTGTGTCCCTTGTGAGTGAAGAGACATGGTTTAAGTATCGAGGTTCATTATACTGCAGATAAAACAAATGAATACTTAATGATATGTGGTTTTCCATCTTGTTCATGCTGTTGTGTTCACTGGTCATTGGTGTGTTTCTGGTATTAGTTGAACCTAACAATTAACAGCTTTCTTCCTAACTACCTGTCTAAGTGTCTGCGACTTGTGGAAGCATAAAGTGGATTCTCAAATACAGAATGAAGGGGCTTTTGCAGATCATTATCACTCCCATCATGTGTAAATTTCCCCAATGTGGGACAAACAAAGGTTTAACTTATCTTATTATATATATCTACTTAATATCTTCCAGGAAAAGGAATCATACAATGTGAAAAATTTGTCATTTTTAATTTGAAGTCTAACCCACGTTGGGTATTAATTATTGATGTGTCTGATGTTTTTGACTAGTTGTAGTGAAGCTGCTTTACTTTTTGGAGCGACATCTTTGTGTCCTGCAGTTAAACTTTTAAAAATGAGTATTTACTCTAGAGCACACATTCTCAATCGACCTGCCACAGCTATTTCTCCTGCAGCTATGGATTTCCTGCATTTCCCCAAAATGTCATCCTCAACACTCAGAACGTGTGCTGCATTCATTCGTTGGTTTAAACTGCGGTGGGATGAAAGGAAAACTGTACTTGAACATCACAGACGAAGGTTTTCCAGTTGATGAACAGCTGGGCGGCATCTTTTACTCAAGCTGCTCAGTCTGGTGGCTCAGTGGCATTTTGATCTAATAAGGCAACAAACTGTGATCTTTACTTCTCTTGGGATGGGTTCCTTCTCTCCTTGTTGGATACTGGTGCAAAATGTTGGATGAGAAATAGTCCTTTTGTTGTTTTATCATCAGGGAATGAAACCGAGACGTCGTCTGATTGAGGTTTTAAAGAACTGAACAGTTCTCCGCAATCAAACACAGTTGTGGTTGCACATAAAATATCTATTGCCTGATGTCTATGTTTATTCAACCTCCTGGGAATTAGAAAACACAAAGTGTCCACTTATCACTTATTATTCATCGGTTTCTCTGTTTTCTATTTTGCTGACAATTATATAAACTGCCACCATAATTGCACAACATGTTCTTGCTTCCAGGGCACAAACAACATAAATAATAACGATAATCTATTACTGTGGAATGTATGAGGATAAGTCAGGGTGGTGTTTACATTTACAGCACATCTACACGCCTTCATTTGTCATCTGAATCGAATATTTTACTTTCTGCTGTGTAGCTTTCCCAAGTACAAGCTCTCTCTGATTATTTTCTAGCGAAGGGCACAAATGCAGACAAATCGAGGTTTGTAAATGTAGCTGTACAGATATTTAGATGAATGTAGAGATAATACCTGGCACGAGCCGGATAGGTTTTAAATCAAGCATCACATAAACAAGCTGACAGACCCACACTGAAAAATTTGATCTCAGATGAATCGAGGTTATGAAACACGGACGCCTCTGCCAATAACATATGGGCACGGAGTAGCGATTTTCAAAACAGCTGCACTGGCAACTGAGCTTATTGAATTTGATGGCAAGCATTAAGCTGTCAAACAGCTTGATAAGCAGGCGGTTTCTATTTTAAAGCATGTCCAGTTTGGTAGCCCAATCAATGACAGCTGTCAAATCTGCCTCCAAGACTACGACAGTTTATCCACATCGTTCTTGGGCACCTTCGGTAAAAAAAAAAAAAAAATCTGCCGCTCATTGTGTTTGGATAATGAAACCCTCACTACCAGCTCAGGTGCGCATCAGAACCAACTCTGCTGAGGTGACTGCTCTGACCAGAAGGAGGGAATTCCCAAGATTCCTTCCGACATTGATGCGTCCTGTCCAAACGTTGCCCCGTCAGAGCCGGCAGCAGCGGACGGTTTCAAACCAACAGCACAACATCGTGTCGACTGCTCACCTCAGGAACAGAAACACCGGCTTTGCCCCTAATAGCTGAAAGACGGCAAATAAAGTTGACAGACACTCACCCACAGCCTTCAGGGTGGCGTACTTGTTGATATCCTTGTTTTGCTGATGCTGTTGCTGCTGCTGCTGTTGTTGCTGCTGCTGCTGCTGCTGTTCGTAGACGTGTGCCAGCTGGCTGAGGGCAGGGTAAGGGTGCTGCTGGACCATGTTGGGTCCCGGTCCCACCATGTTGTTGATCTGACCCCCCTCTGCAGGAAAGGACACATGAAAGCACAGGATTATAATCACATTTTGGATTGGTGTGTGGTGACTTTAGCATTTAGACATTTATATTTATAGAATTTTCAGCATTCACTTTCACAAGCTCTGTTTTATATGCTGTCTAATCTTCTCTAGAAAATATGGAAGTGATTTACAATGAAGTCCATTCAAGTAATGTCTATTACATGAGATTTTACCAGCCTCGACTCAGCATAACAAAACATTTTTCTAACTACTACAGTATATTTTTTATTTATACCCATTTCTTGTGCAAACTAGAACTTTCAAAATTTAATAAATTGAAATAAAAACATTTCATAAAACAATACAAACACAACAATCTAAATTCAAAACAAAACATGTAATGTTTTTACATTTTATTTGTCAGAGCTGAAGTACTCCATTCAGAGTTTTTCAGTGTACGATTCACTGGATATTTTCAATGAATATTTGACTTATCTACCTAAATATAGAGGTAAATAAGTTTTTTTTTTTCATCATCTGTACTCCTGAGCCATCTGTCTGGGTTCCAAGAATGATAAATGTTTTTCAGATTTGTTGTAATGAATCTTTGACAATCTCAATTTTAGTCATAGACAGGGGAGCTATTGTAAAATCTCAAATTACTTCAGTCAGAAATACGACACTTATGATACTGTAATGTCTCCAGTGCTTCACCGTTTCAAGCCAGTAAGGCAGATTGGGACATTAGAACATTAAATTAACTGGAAGAAACCAATGTAGGCAAATGCTCTGGGGCTACCATCTGAACCTGTCACGACATGATGATTCTAAGCCGTCCATTATCTGTTTGTGCGAATGTTTGTCTTCTTCAATGTCAGCCCAGTGAAGATATGATGGCCGATCAAGGGTGAAAATGAATAAATCAACAAATCTGAGTGGATCCGTGTAAAAGACAGATGTCCTAACGTTTTATAAAGTGTAATAAAGGGGTAGGCTTTCATGGGCAAGGTGGTGAAGTTTGCATTCTCTGTTTGGAGTTTACTTCTTTTTTCACAATTGCAGCTAATTCTGCACTTCCTGCAGAGGATGCAAAATCAGAAGGCAGACAAACTTGTCCACAAATGTACAAAAGGTTATAACGAGCACAAAAGTCAAATGAGTGTAGTAAGGAAGTGTAGCAGAAACACTCTGTCTGGCTTTAAAGCACAGCTGAATACTAAAATATGTGTGGGAATTCAGGGGACACTCTCTTCAGCATTATTCTCTGGCTGCTTAGCAGATAATTGCAAATTCCTGTTACCGAAGGCGAAGGTACTCTTGCTAAGTGAATACATTGCGCTAAAAGCCCTAATGCCGCCACTTGATAATATGAGAAGTAAGAAAAGTTCAGAGGCAAAGAATAAGAGGAAGGAATAGGAGGGAGGAATATGAAACAGGAGGGGGATGAGAATTAATAAAGGATGAAGAGAGTGAGAAAAAGTTTGAAAAATGTCTGGTAGAGAAACAAAGGAAGTGTGAGAAGCACAGAGGGAGCTTGACAAAATCATTTAGGCAGAAAGCACATGAAAAGAACAAAGATGGGTAGTAGCCTGAAGATGGGTCATCTCAACACGGGGCTTTTAGAGCAAACTCTTCCTCCCCGTCCTCCTCTTCCTTTCAGTCTAGTGAAATGTGCTGATACAGATGACCTGGTGGTGCCTCACAGCAAATAGACGGGGCCATTGTGTGACCACAACCAGAGAGATATTGATTTCCTCCACCTTTTTTTCTCATCCCAGTGGTGCTTTACTGAGCCATGAGGTGTGCCCAATGGCCTCAAACCTGCACAGCTCCGTCAAGGCAAAGCAGGTTGTGTTTTTATTAATCACTTAACCCTGACACCAACTCAAACTGCACACTCACGGACTTTCACATACACACTTAAAGTGAGAGCAGTCTAACTGAAGTAGTTTTGGACTGAAAAGCAGAAACACAATGAAGACAAGGCTACTCCATCTTTCTACCTATTTTTGTGTACAAGAAAATGGCTACAGGCTAGGGGCGAGAGGCAGGGTACACCCCCAATAAGATGCCAGCTCATCACTGGGCCACATAAAAGACAAACAAACACTCATGCACACACTCACAGAAAATTTGGTATAGACCAGTTTACCTAAGTTGCAGGTTTTTGGAGGTGGGAGGAGGCCAGGGAACCCGGATAGATCCACACAGACACAGGGAGAACATACAAACTACAAACAGAAAGGAATCGAACCCGGAAGCTTCTTGCTGTGAGACAGCACTCTCCACTGCGCCAGACAAGGCTTTGTATTGAGCTGAAATATCTTCAGGTGCATACACGAAGGCTATAATAATGCGAGATACTAGAGCAGACTGTAAGGCTTTGCAGCATATATTACACATATGTAGATGATGAGTTAATAGTATTTTTCAAAAAGGACATTTATTCTGGTCCAGATGAAAGGTGGTCTTTCTGCAGCTTTCTTTTACAGAGTGGGCCAGAGTGGCTAACATGAGGTCACCAATTTTCTCATTTCATAATGTATTTTGTCTGCATGGTGGGCACAATTACAAAATCTCATATTCTGTCAGTGCAACTCATTCTCTTCAGGAACTATGACACGAACTGATCTGCAGCAACCCCATAAACAGTGATGAATATCGAAGCAGAAAATTCTAAAATCCATGTTCACAAAGAGATCACCATACTGTAAAGTACATATTCATTCTACGTAAATGCTTTATTTAATAGCGAGACAGTTTACATAACAGCTAAACTATGAGCCATTTTGTATTAATGTGGATTTGTCAGCTCTGAAAAGCTGACAAATGAAGTTGTAAATCAACATGTAGCTGAAAGAGCATCTGGCAAACTTAGATTAGCAGAGCGACTGGAAACAGTTAGCCTGGCTTTGTCGGAACACCATTAATTAACATGTTTTCCCCACTTTTTATAAATTCCATGCATTTGTTATCCCTTCACAAATGAAATAACAGCAGCTGTATCAGCAGTATGTTGGTCAGTCCTTCCAGGATCATTCCTAATCCAAAGCGAAACTCAAAATGTCAGACATCAGCTTCAACAAACTCCATCAGGTCACGTTCAGATGGATTTCTGGATCAGAGAGGACCCATGCAGACACGGCGAGAACATGCAAACTCGAACCCGAAACCGCCCTCCACTTCTGTTTGCTGAAGAAATTACAATTATTTCGTGCTCATAGAAACACAGTTAGTTATCTTCAAGTATTCCGTTCATAACGATGTCAAACATGATGGAAATTTGGGTAGAAATAGAAACAAAAAACGGATACAAATGCTCCGCTTCTTCCTGCCTGTCATTGAATTGTCCTACTTTCCTCGGCTCCAGGAACCGTCTTTGCAAAAAACCTCTCATCCCTATGATAAAAAAATCGCACACACTCACACAGATCCAACATCTCTCCTCTCACAATGTGAACCCATCACCAGTATGACTGGCAGCCGTAACCACGATGCCCATCTGGATGATGACAGGGGTGCAGTGTCTGCTGCTGCGGTCACAACACCTCACCAAGAAGAATCAAAACACGCCACCTAAGGTCACCTCAGTCATTTCAAAGTCCAGGAGCAGTTGTCATTTCTGCCATTAGAGTATTTCACCACTTTTCAGGAATCAGTGAAGCACAAAGAAAGTAGAAACAAATTAAACACAGTCATGAATCTGTTCAGCATTTAACGACAATCACAAGCCCTTCACACAGAGAAAACAAGAAAAACAAAACTTAAAACCACAACAAAATCACAACCATGCTTCTCTAAATCCTAATTTAAAAAGAAATCAACTGACTTATCTTTCAACAAAGCCTCTATAAGATCACCGACACATAGAACTCCAACAGCAGCAGGAGAACAATGATAGCAGAGTCAACTAATAGTCGATCCAATGAATTCAATCAAGAATTCATTGGATCAAACGGAACTTAATCAGCCTAAGGAGAGAGATTGATCAGCAAAGCTCAATAGATGATTGGACAGATGACGGTTATATGAAGTGAAAATTCAGGAAGTCAGCAAAAGTTATAGATTTAATCATGTTGGGAGTCATTACTCCGTCTGAAAACTGAAAGGTTGAACTAAAGGTTGAGAAGGTACGTAACATTTTGGACTGCCTCGACCAGGGGTCGCCCACGCATCGATCAGGATCAATGTGTCGCATCGATCAGGATCAACGTGTCGATCGCTGGGAAGGTCAGAGGGGATTGCAAAGCTTTGGAGTTGAATGACTGTATAGTAATCCCTTGCATGTTCGCGCTTCATTCGCTACATTGCAGATTTTTAAATAGGTAGTCACGTGATACCATACGCGCATGCTATTGGCTGACAACATCCAGCAGTGCGCTGCGTTCCGAAACTAACAGAACATAGAGCACTTCCGTGTGTTAAAGATACACCTCAAAGCACTTTAAACAAACTATAAGAGTGTGGGAAAAGGTAATACAGATAGAAAGTGGTTTAATATCAGTATGGAGAGGGTTCATAAACGTTTAAATTACCGTAAATAATAAAATAAATAGTTTTTCGTGATATTGCGGAATTTTGTTTTTTGCGGGTGGTCCCGGTATGCATTAACAAGGGATTACTGTATTCTCTACATTTATATAAGAATGCCAAAAAATGAAAGTAAAGTGTCTCTTTTTCCAGTGGCAATGTTACGATATGATGGTCTATTGTTCTGATGCCTGATTGGCTGAATTAGAATTCTAATAAAACCTTTACCAATGGAGGGTTACAGTAATCAAGCAAGCAACTTGTGTCACTGCTGGCACTTCACTCTTAATTATTCTTGTAAAGACTGGGATTACAGTCATAACATATTAAACATGCACCTGTGAATGTACTTCTTGGACCAGCTGCTTCGGCCAGAATAAGTCATTATTGTAGAACCGGTTTTCAAAGGTGCTTAAAGTTTTATCAAGTGTTTGTCTTCACAGGGTTGACAAATCAGTGCTAATAACAGATAATGACGTTTGCTCTGATGACTTTTGAAGATGTATTCATGATGAAAGACTTCATCACACTTTTGCCATTTAAAGGGAGGATGAAAAGTGAGGAGATATACAATGAGTACCTCCCCTACAACAACGTCCTCATTCATTAATGACGAGCGATGACAACTGGTGCTGAGCCTGCTTTGGTGTTTGTACTGGGGGTATAACAGGTTACAAATGGCAATCCTTAAGACTAAACGCCTTAAATCATGTTTTATGAGTGCACACACATTTCAAATGAAAGATTTAAAAGACCTTAAAAACCCCTGATGAAATTTTGATTATCTTTTCTCAGAGGTCCCTCAGCAACTTCAAAATTAAAGACTGATTTCTGGATGATTGGGATTCCTAATTTAGTCATCTTGCTGTCCTCCATCAACAGCCTCACACTCTCACAGGAAAGTAAAATTGTTGAGTGGATGTGGAGGAGTCAGCTGTTCAGGGTTCTATTGAAAACATTTATTGTTGTGTATGCAATTCACCATTAGAAAAGCCGCCAAAACTGCATACAGCCACATTAATTTAAATGAGGCCGTATTGACTCAGCAGGACGTCTCGTTGTTGGGCCACAGTAATGATGCACTGATGCGTATGAATCAGACTTCCACCCCAAATATTTCTCACTTTTTTAGAATCTTTAGGCAATAATTCTCCATGCAGTGGGACCATTTATTTATTAAATCTCTCTCTTTCCTTGTAGTCAAATGTGGTCTCAATAAAATACACTTTCTGTTGCTACACATAAAGGTGAAAGTTGAATTTCAAAATAATTATGTACCGTAATTGCGTTGCTTTGCGGCTCTAGATCAAAAATCCACACAGAAGTAGTGTCATGAGAGCTTTATTCATTGTTGAACCACAACTATCAGTGTAAAGTTGTCTGAAGTGATTAAAACAGAAATGTCCATTCACAAGTCAAGTTTTAGTATTGAAACGTCTTCCATCTGTCTTTGCTGGAGTCGAGTCATGGAAATTTCATTTCAGATAATAAACACCAAAAAGCTATAATATTATAACCACAGGACAGGTGAACATCAGAGCAATGGAAGAAGGTGGCCTGGTTTGAATAATCAAGAATACAACAACAGATTTGAAGTGTTGATTTGTCCTCCAGTTCTTAATCTTAAAAGGATTCAGGCTTAAAGAATCGTCTGCAAACATCTTCATGCCTGATATCACAGCACACCTTCAGAGGTCTCGTGGAGTCCATGCCTAAATGGAACAGGACTGCTTTGCCAGCAAAACGGTGACCTACATAGTGTTAGGCAGGTGGACATGTCATGGCTAATAGGATAAAAAGTTCGGTCTGATTCCAAATATTTTAATGCAAAAAATGTTTCTAATGAATCTTAGATGGGGAATCAAGGTCTCTTTGGCTGACACACTTTGGCTCTCCAACAATTTCATGCAGTCCTTGTGCGTTTAGGATCAAAACCTTTGGAGGCTAATGTAGAAACATGATGCTTAAAATTTTAATTTTGATGGCTTTCATAGTTCTGGCCAAAAAAAATTGAGCTTCAATCAGGTACACATCTGTGATGTCATTTCCAATGAAACATCCAAGCAAACACATTTGTAGTTTTATCACCTCAGGAAAAAGCACAAACTTTTTCATCTCACAAACCAAACATTGACTGTGAAGTGATTAAAATGAAAGTATTGGCATACAAAGGGGGAAAAGTAATATTTCTTTCTGTCTGTGGAAAAGTTTTACTCAATAAATGTTGGTTTTGTTGGTTTAGAACATGCAGAAAATCTCAGAACAGTGTTATTATTTTACTACTGCAGTAGGGAATGTTTATAATTGAATCTATCCAGGTACTCTCCTCTTCCTCAGGCAGTTGTTTTCCACATCACAACTTATTGAATGACTGCAAAAAGATTTGTGAAAGTAAGTTAATCTGAACTCCCTCAAATCTGTGAATTTCACAAGATGGACATTCGGCTCCAGTGAGATCACTACTGTCCAATAGGGTAATATGAAAGATTTATCACTTCCTGTATATGATAGTTTCTGGACTGATCACAACACCACAGTGTTTTAAAGGTGTATTCAAAAGTTGGCAATTTTTTTGGTGATAAATCATCTCAATGTTCTACTTGAAGAATTGTGGGTAACTTAGCTCATCATTCAGTTAACTGTATATACAGTTTTTATTTTTAACGCAAAATTTAAAAAAAATATTTGTTCGCTTGAATTTGACCTGAGGGCTGAAGGCATGAGAATGTCCAGATTACAGTTAGTGTGACTGCACTGATGAGACAGCATGTGGATGATGGGCTTATGACCGCCAGGTAGCAGACAGTCAGCGACGCACAACATGAGTGTGCACTACATAAACCTGCAGCGGCTGAGCCGCATGGAAACACAGAATGATTTCAAAGCTGAGCTTTCTCCCTCGTGGGAAAACTGACATCCAACACTGAGCCGAAAGGCAATCTTTCTGGGTAGGAACGGGATCTGGGCTTTTGTCGTGTCCCAGACAAGAATCCATTCTGGTGGAAAGAGGCAGACGGCACAGTCAGCTGTGTCCCTTGATGTGTCCTGCATAGCTGTGAGCCCAAAGGAAAATGAAGAAAAAAATGGAGATACATCAATAGAAAGCCAGAGCACATGCATGTAGGAGTAATTCCATCTCATGCTTGGCCTGACTCCATTGCTACTGGCTGTACAGTATAATTTTGCTGCTCTTTTGATTTGCCACTGAAAATTATAAGCAGCTGACTCATCTATTATTCTCTTTCCCTCATCACTCTACAAATGAATGAATCCTCCTTTTTTTTTAGCTGCAAAAGTACCTGTGTCATTTCTCAAGCCCGATTCCATCTCTCCCTTCCTCTCCTTCTTCATGGCAGTGGTATTCTCTTGTGTTGTATTTGCTCTGCAGCGCACGGCGAGTTCACATTGTCCCGCAGTCACCCGCGCCCACATATCAACAGGCAGACTGGCTGTACTGTACTGAAAAAGTCATTGTTATGCAACCTGTGTTACGCTTCCTGCTGCTCTGGAAGTCTGCCTGTTCATCTCCCTCCACTTATTCTTCATGTGTCTGCTTGCCTCCTCTTGATTTGTTCTAGGTCACATCCTGACAGTTCTGTCAGGTGTTGTGCATGTTTCATTGAACGGCTCACTGTATATTCATGCAAAAGGCAATTTTATGCAGTGTTTTTTCTGTAAATAAACCCTTAAACTGAAAGTTGGGATGTGAAAAGCAACATCTATGTGATAACAGTTTAGAAGACCGTTCCAAGGAAATACATCATGAGAGTAACAATGGGGAATCTCTCATGTCTCTAGCTGTCTCTGTATTTATGCAGCATTAACAGCTCTTGGGGCGGCACGGTGGCGCATTGGGTAGCGCTGTCGTCTCACAGCAAGAAGGTTCCAGGTTTGATTCCTTTCTGTATGGAGTTTGCATGTTCTTCCAGTGTCTTTGTGGGTTCTCTCCAAGTTATCCAGTTTCCTCCTATCTCCAAAAATATGCAGCTTAGGTGAACTGGTCGCACCAAATTGTCCATTGGTGTGAGGGTGCATGGTTGTTTGTCTTTCATGTGGTCATGGGATGTACCCCACCTTTTCCCCATAGTCAACTGAGCTATCCTTTCACTGTATGTGACAGTGTGCATACATACTTGTGCATTTGAGTCACAATGACATTGGTAAGCAGATTACATGTGAGCTTGTGTCGGGTGGGAGTGGAGGATGTCATCTTTATTTTCCCTCCTGTCTGCTCAGGGTGCCCTAAGAAATCTTGCATCTGTCTTGACCTCACCCCCCTGGCCCGTATCTTTCTCCTGCAGCATGGCAGACAGCAAAGATCACAGAAACCTCTCCGTGCAACCGCTGAGCTCACAGGATTTTTGTCGAGTGTAAAATCCCCCTTGTGTGGAGGTAGCTAAGGTGATGGAGTTCATGTGGGGGCCCTCAGCAAAGGGGTAAGGCATCATATCTACATACATGATGGACATGGGTGACAAATGCATTTAATTATTGTATAAATAAAAAATTAAAAACCACAAAGTTCACTACCTTTGCCTGAGAATGAGAGAAGAACAGATGTCCAGGGCTGCATGGGTCTTGCTACCTGCTGACACCACCAGCAGTGGGAGGCGAGTTTGAAGTGAAAGGGCCAGTGAGCTAACAGATAGAAACTATCTTTGACACCAAAGCTCAGTATCTGAAAGAGGGCCAGCTTTATGACAGCCAAGGAAACAGCATGCAACTCATAAAGGTACTTCAAAAGTCACCGAGTAGTCTGCTTTAAAATATTGACACCCAACCAGGGATATAGGTACTTCTGCAGTTGCCATGGTTATGTTTAAAGGATGTGGAATGATCCTAGCAATTTTAAAAAAGAAGAAACTTTGATTATAAAAACTAAATATAACCTCAACCTGAACACAGAATGCATAAAAACTTGTTAAACTTAACAAATTGGAAATTATAGTAGATCTAAATGTTAAGTTAAAAATTAAGGCAAGGGGTTAGAATGGCTCCTAAATACAGGAAATTATTGATAACTAATGAAATACTAAAAGTATTCATGGTAAATGGTAAAATTCTTGCGACGCAAAGACTGACATGTCTTTAGGTTCTCCTACTGTGCAGAGCCACATTGCTCTTTTGATGGACTTATTCTTCCGTTCTCACATAAAACATATTCCAAGGACTGCATTCTCTCACCTCTGTAATTTAAAAATCATTCACATATCAGCCCAAAATGATGCAGAAAAGGTAGTCCATTCATTTGTTAATTCCAGGCTGGCTTACTGCAATTTATTACTGTCCAGTTTCTCCAACAACTCTATTAAACATCTCGTGTTCTAACAGGAGCCGGATTGAGAGATCACATTTCCCCTGTGCTGTATTGACTTCCTGTTAAAGCACCTGATCAGTTAAAGCACCAAGTGAATTTAAAATCCTTCTTACTTTTAACACCCTCAGCAGTCAGGCCCTGCCATACCTTGAAGAGCTCATTGTGCCATATTACCCCACTAGAATTCTACGGTCCCAGAGTTCCGGTCTGCTGTTGGTTCCAAACATCTCGAAAAGCAGACTATAGGGAAGAAACTTCAGTTACCGAGCTCCTTCACTGTGGAATCAACTTCCTGATTTGGTTCATGAGGCAGACACCATCAAGAGTAGAAAAAGACTTTTGTTTTTAATAAAGACTATAGCTATGCTATTATAGGCCTACACTGCCAGGGAACCCCCCAGGATACATTGAGCTGCTGCCTCTACATGTCTATATTCACATTTCATAAATGCATCACTCTCCCAGCTCTCTCTGTTTGAGTCTCTCCCCTCTCTGCCATTGTCTCACTGTCTTTGTACTTCGATCTGTCTCCCACTCTGTCTCTCCACTCAACCGTTCAAGGCAGATGACCGCCCATTGAGTCTTGGGTTCTGCTTAAAGTTTCTGTCTGTTAAAAGGAAGACGTTCCTTGCCTTCATCACCTAAGTACTTCCTCGTCTGGGACAAGTCTGGTTCTCTCTTTCCCTTCAGGTCTCTCCTTGCTCTATCTGGAAAGTTCCTTGAGATAACTTTTTTGTTATGATCTGCTGCTATGCGAATAAAAATAAATTAAACTAAATTGAATAGCCTGGTTAGAGCTCAATAACATGGCAGAAACAATTTCTGTGACATATTTTTTGATGTGTTCATAGAGATTGGCTCATCTGTTAATACTGAGAAGCAGGGATTATGAACTCTGCTGCTAAATCCACTGGGGGTGATTGTCTTGTCTTCGGCACCAGCATTGATTTATCCGCCTGACAATATTGCCTTTAGCACTTGAATGTACATGGCTATGAATAATATATCTCATATAGCTTAGCCTTCAGGCGGCCGTATGGACAAAACTGAGCGATCAAAATTATAGTGTCAGATCATCAGCCTTATATATGGCCTTGTTTCCCAAACATTGTTCATCTCATTATCATCACCATATGTTGCTCGCTGTCTTCGCTCATTAGTGCACGAGTACAATCCCATTTAAGAGATGGTGGGAGGGAGCGCAGAAGGGGGCATGGTGGAGAGTGTGTCACGAAATGCTCAAGAGATATAGAGAAATGTGTGCAGCCAACTCTATTCCATCACATATCTCTAAGTAATTCCCATGAGGGTTGGACATTAAACAGATAGGAGTGAGATGCAGAGACACTGTGTTATTGAAAAGTCTCTGATGGAAAATGGCGACAGGAAATGATAGCAGGGAGAATAGCTTATCTACCCTTAATTGTTCCTCCCTGAGCCTTTGAAAGCACAATGACTTCCGCTACACCCTTTTATGATTAGAGCCTTCCGTCATACCTTCTTCATCTTGAAGTGCTATTGATTTCTATTGTTCCTTTTATTTCTTTTCTATTCTTAGTGGAGCTTTTGCAGCAAGATCCCGCAGCACTCACCCTTTTTACGTTACCTTGTCACAGAACAATACATTGACTCTAGTCTCCCTGGGCATTGTTAAAATGTCTCTGAATCAATAGTAAGATATCACTCTGATATCTACAAAGCTGTTTGAGCTAGAAATATCTCATTTCAAGGAAGTTGTGTTTAAAGGTAGGATATGTGTGAATAAAATGAGTGTGAAGGCGATTCTGAAGAAGACTATCACTCATAAAGACACCTCCATTGAATGTGTTCCATTATTTTCCCATTGTAGTGCTTCTGACACATTATGTTCAGTAGGACAGTTGTCTGGGACTTTTAATCCTCATCCAACTTCCAAACCGCAGCAGATGGGGCCAACCATTTGTAACAGCACAAAATGTGTCATTACAACTGACTTCACACCCTCATTTGAAAAGGAGAGAATCTACCTTGTGGCATCTCCACTGCATGAACGGATGGAAACAACTCACACATGAAGGGCATCTGTGCAAATGAAATGCAAAAAAACACCTCCAGATAACAAGGCCTGTTTATCAGACCTTTAAAACCATAAGTCCTCTGTGCCACTGAGTGCTGACAGATGTGTGGGAGAAAACAGAATGTGGAAAATGTTGTTTGGAAGGAAACACTGTGGAATACTCTCTAATAACTACAGTATGAACAATAACTCAAACTCGACACTGGTCTTGTCTCTTATTGTGCACCTGTTGTCTGAGCTTTAATAAATACATGCTGGCATAACTGATAACCAATAGCAACATCCACAGAAAAGGAAGAAGTCAACGAGGTGTAGGACAGGATGGGCTTGACATTTTGATATATGGGTGTGCAACAAACCGCATATAGCTGTGAAAAGCATCTAGTAGCAGTTTCCAACTAATGCAAAGAAATTCACCAAATATGTCTCTCAATAAATAAAGAAATCTTTTAATAATCCCCATAGTAGACTGGGGTAACAGCACCAGGTCTTGAACAGATGACATTACATGGAAGGTAAATGTTAGTTTATTGTTTGTAGCCAATTTAAAACATCACCCGAGCTACCAGCGCTGCAAAGCCGATGACAAAAAACAGATAAATATACACTTACATTACAAAAGCATGTGATTGGTGGACAGGAGTCCATGTTCATTATGACGACAGAACACCAATCTATGAAACATTAACTTCTGGACTCATCGTTTCCTCGACGATCTTCTGTCCCTACAACAGAATGATGTCTCTATTTCCTGAAACCTCCTCCTTACAGAACATTTAATTTTCTTCTTCCTGATTTGATTACTGTCCTGCTCCCTTGACTTCCTGGGCTGTACTGTTTCCTCTCATCCAGGGTTATGAGTCAGTATTGGGTTTGCACTCCATTGTCGGGAAGAAACATGCTGCTGGGGTCAAAGCGAGACGGGCAGTTTGGGAAGGAAGATGTGGAGAGAGGGTGATGATGATGATGATGTGTGTCTTCATGTGGGGGGGGGGGGGTGACACCTCTGACAGCACATCAGCAGCACTGACCCAGATATCAGAGAGACAGGGAGGACACTGCCTCCCAAAATAGTTATGACAGTAAGTAATGTCAAGTAAAACAAAAGAGGTTTAAAGGTTGGTGACCATATCAGAGCATCGTTTGTGAATACTCAATACTTAGTCAGGGAAAATACTCAATTAGGGAAGGAATTCTAAAAGTCCATTTATGCCCTAAAGCAGCTATGGAGATTAACAGAGCCCTTCGTATGGCTTCTGTAACTTCTCTTCTGTTTTAGACAAGAGTATGAATACAAATGAAAAAGATGAAATTTGACAACACCACCAGCAGTGGATGAGGGCAGAGGAGCTACAGGTGAAGCAAGGCACACACACCGACGGTTCAGGTGAGGCTAAAACCCAAAATAAATGTCCTCAAACTTCCTACAACTCCATCAACACCCCAAAACCCACCAAAGAGGGCCCCATCTAATTACCATATGACAGCTTGGATGATTTGGATGCCCCTTCAAGAGAAATTTCCGGGAGGTGAGATATAAACGCAAAACCTCCATACGATTAAAAAAAAAAAAATCTGCTTTAGAATGTGTGCTAAGAATAAGTATTGGTCACACCAGATGACCTCTTTGCTTGAGAGTTTTTTTTTTCACCAATGGGTGCAGCAGTCAGCAGAAGCATCACCGCCAGGTTCCCACAGATGGAGGATATTTACAACCTTAATGTTTTTTAATGTTATCCTGAGAGAAAATGACAAAGACACATACAGTATCTGTAAGGCTTGAGACGCAATGTGTAAAAAAAATGTGGATGGCACTGATGTGGAGGAGAATGTGGTGAAATGCAGAGTCTGAATAATCTAGCAATGGAAAACATGACCTGCTAATAACTGATTTTTACTAGAGGTTAAATAGAAATATTAGCCTCAGCTCAATCCAGCAACTTTCATTATAACAGCGTACAAGCTGAAGGCAGGATTATGATAACTGATAGAATTTAATTCAGTGTGACCTTACAATGTATTCCCTCGCGGTCTTTGACCCTCAGCCTCCTCTACTGGCTCAACTGAGGAGAAGCTTTATGTTTAAAAGATTTAGTCTGCTGCACCTGCCCCATGGGCCGAATCCCTGCCACGTTCAAGTGTTAAAGCACAGCTGTGAGGGGCATTTCTTAGACTGAAAATGCAAGACAGGGCAGTGGCCAGATTTTTGCTCCTTGTTCCTTAAGCAGAAAGCCAGCCAACAGGGGCAGGAGCAGAGATGGATAACACAAACCGCTGAGTTCAGGCAAATCCAGGATGTTGGAGGCTGCGGCTTAGTGTGTATGCAGCTCACATGGCATCAGAACAGTCAAATCAGTCACACATCGCAATTAACAAGATTCTGTGTCTGGTGAACAAGGAAATGGCTTCTAGTTGTTTGTCTGCAATTCAAATAAGCCCTCGTTACGCATTTTATAGAATTAGCTCAAGGTCTGATAACAGGATGGACTGATAACTTCAGAATAATTGAAAGTTCCTTCAACAAACGTCGTCTAAAGACAATCATTTCCTCTCATGCTGCCTGTACCCTCCTTCGCAGAATCTACCAGACAACGCAGACAATGATGAAGTGCGTCGAATAGTCTTGCATTCTGCACGTCTCTCCATCTGCAAGGTTCAATATCTGTGTGATGCTCCTCTCCTCCTTCAGCTAAACCAGGGTGACGCTGCCTTCTGTTTGCTCATTGGGGGTAATCTGATAAGAGGTTTTTGATTCTGCAAAGCTTGCTCGTCTTTAATATCTGCCTGCGATGTTTTTGTGTGTGTTTGTGTGCGCTCCTTGCTGAGTGGTGAAAGTATAATTTGCTTTAATTGAACATGATTAGGTGTTTTATTATGGATATGGCATGGGTTTACTGATGGGGAGGAAATCTGCTGCAGCACCAGATTGTGAGAGCCTCAGTGTCTCTCTCCATCTCTGCTTTTCTACCATATGCCAACCTGATATCAGCACATAGTCAACACACTCTTATCTGTGAGCCTGTTTCACTTTGCGTACCTGTTTATATGCATTTTTGTTTTTCTCTGTGCCACTTGCTCAAACTCTTACTCTTTCAGTCCATCTGTTGTCGTGAAACCTCCCAACTCTTTACCTACCTGTCTCTCTGCCGAGCTAAAAGACGAAGCAAGTCAGTGTATTTTCCCCCCATCATTACTCAAACGCATTTACCAGAGGCCATCGGACACCTTTCCCCAGCTTCCCTCCAGCTCATGACAGATGTAAAATTTGAGGGGAGAGGGAAATCCTTTCAGCAACCTCAGCTTGGCCCTGAGGGATCTTAGCGCTGAGAAGGGCAGATTAGCCTGTGACTGAATTCCAAACTCTATCGCAGGTCCTGTCTCCTCATCCACATGGATGCCCTGCTAACATTCTATTATTAGGGTACATACTAAATTTGGTGCTTATTGATGGCCCATGCAGCAAGAAATGACTCGAGCGAGACATCCATACTCCCTCAGTGAGTTAAGGATGCAAGCTAAAAAAGCTGAGGCGAGAGAAAAGTAGGTTACCGAAGAAAGGCCGTCTGCCTTACACCATTTGTAAGCAGGGGAACACTGGCAGGATACAAAGTACATACAGTGTGAGTGTCCTCCATTGTGTCTTGTGTGTGTGAATGTGCCTGTGTGTCACTGTGTGAAAGACGGTGGCAGAAAGGATTGCGCAAACAACAACAAAAACAACATATAATGATGCATGAACAGTACATTTATTGTATGATTGCACGTTTTATGGTGCATGAATCAATACATGCAACAATGCACCTTCTCACATGGATGCCCACTTGTGCAACAGTTTATAGAACCATTTATTTTCATGCATTCATGCCGCATGTTATGTGATAATATTCATGTGAAGGTCGATGCAAAACAATGGTCATGCAGAGTGTGAGTGTAACCGTCAGCTCTTCTGCACCACTCCGTGACTTGGCAACAGGGAGTGTGAGGGAACCAGTGCGAGCAGACAAAGACGCTGTCTGATGAATGCTCTAGAGCAGGGAGGCAGGCAGGCGAAAGATGGATCTGTGCTCCAGCATGAAGGTAAAAAGTGGGTCATAAGGAAATCCCCATATGGACAAACCCACTTCACACCCTACAACCACAGGGCTCTGGCCGCAGTGCTAGCAGCTCCCTTAAACAAACCTCGAGCACAAAGCCACAAGGATGGAGGGGGAAAAAAATGTGCCAGTGACACAGATTGTATTATAGTTATAGCAATAGAAGTTGTATCTTGAGTCTGTTAGTGTTAATAAATCGTTGGCATTTTCCTGAAATATACCAGAATGTTGTGAATAGGTCTCTTTAGAGCATCACCCAAATCATACTTTGCATTTTGAGATGTTTCAGTAATCTACCATGAATGATGTGAGCAACAACCAAAGATCACAGTTCTGATATTTTACTGTATATCAGAAAAATCGATGGAGAAATAATCCTGCATGACAGATAAAGCACAGTCAAAGCTCTCGCTTCTCCTCCAAGCAAAGGGCATCTACGTCGACCGATGAGGAGGGTAAAAAAAAACCCAAACAAAATCCAAGACATGGTGTTCCTCGTGGAAAAGAAGCCCGACTCAGAGTCTGTCCTGCTTCAGATTTCAGCTGAAGTGTCATACAAGCCTTCATCGTCTCTCTTCCCTGATCTCTGAGGATAGTCTTTCTCTGACACTTTCGCACACTTGCTCTTTGCTGATTTTTCAAATGAATTAAACTGTCCAAAATCTTGCTGGCTAGTGAAGAATCATTTGATTGGATTGATTGGTTTGGTTTCATTCTGGATATCAGGCACATAGTGAGAGGGCAGGATGGATCCCTGGTAGAGATGAAACCATAAGACTAGTAGGTGTCAGCATACTGTCTCTGTTGCTGCTGGCCTCTACTACCCTCGCTGTTTTGCTTCCACTGGATGATGAAGATGATGACTCACATTCAGAGTTACGTGATTCTGAGTCCTTTCTTTTGAAAACCATTGCATGGTAGTGTTTATGCCTCATGCATCCCTCTCATAATGCATTCCACACACACTGAGTCATCTGCTGACATGAGAGGAAAGAGGTACATCAGAGAAATCTTGACCGCGTGTGAGGAAAGGAGTCATCTGCATTTTCATGAAAAGTTGCATAACTTTTTAGGGCATTTCTATTTTAATCGACTTTATGATGTGAGCAATTTTTAACAGCACCCTCGATGAAACTGAATGTTGGTTGAGACACACATCAGACCACCTGATGAAGGTTTAAATCTGAATATTATTGAGAGGTGGAACACAGGTATGATGATGCAAAGAGAGGAAATCTTCATGATGATGAACAAGAGTCAACAACATTCCACATTACATTCAAGTTAACTAAAAGTTTTGGAACTAGAGGAACAACTGTACCTTTAAAGTATTAGGGGTAGATACTACAAAAATATTTCTGCCTTGAAACTAATAATAAAGGTTGACATCACCTCCCACACATTCTAGTTGCATGCAAACTATGTAAATCGGAGCTAACAGAGAAGACTTTTGGGCAAGCTGTGAGATAAAGAGCTCACTAGGACCTCATTGTGACAAAAAATGATCTCAGTCTGGATTCGAGAAACGATTGGGACGTGAACACTGAAGAAACACGCATTTCCATGCATAATTTCTGCACATGCATAATATGAATAGTCTGTCTTTGTCTTTAGTCTTGCCTCTCGCTGCTGTTCTCTCTTTCGTATGCACACAGACACACACACCGAACACATGGACGTGCACACTAGTGTAGCCACCGTCTCATACTCGTGTCTCCCCAAATGAACTAAATCTAAACTGTTTAATTATGAGATTCATCGCTGTTAGCACCTGTTAGGTAATTAATGCCAATCACTGCCTTCTGGGGAGGAAAATTATCCTCCATAAAAACACAGTTTACCTAGCATCATTCCCTACCTCTCTCTCCTCTCTTGTTTCCTCCTTCCTCTGTCTCTCCAGTGCTTATCACCTTGTGTGGCCTATGCCTGCTGTTAGCAAATCATCCAAGAAAATAAATAAGCTCTGCTCTAAACACATTTCGTAGCAATGGACACGATGGTGGATTAAGCAGCACTGGACGTTCAGTCACCACAGAAGGGTAGACAGCATGGAAGTGAGGACGTGGTCATGGAGACACATGAGATGGACACAAACATAAAGCAAATTATCATTTAGGGCTGAACTGATAATGGGATGGCATTAGAGTGTTGGTTGTGTAACAGTTTCATGATTATATTTTGATCAAATGAATATTATTCTATAAGATTTGTGAATGTGTAGCTGTGGAGCAAATTAGAGGATCAGCCTCTGTTTGATTTTGTTCTCAGAAGCGATATTGATCCGTGTCAACCAGGTAGCACATGTGCAATGTAAACATGAGTGTTTCTGAAGATACATATCATAATCTTCTTTCCAAACACCAGCTTGTGTAATCTGCAGATTGAGTCATTTCTGGCAAATAAATAGGCTATTAAAGTTGTTGTATTTTAGCATCAATAATCCATTAACACAACGAGACACGAACAAACAGATTATCATTTTGACAATTACAGCACAGCTCTCTGAACTGTGCCCCACTTTATTTGTTATTTCTATAGATCTTTCTGCAGTAATTTATGGCAGAGGGACACACTTTTCATTTTTACTTAATCCAGTGGTGTGGTTACAGATTTCTACAGAATTTTCAGTTGAAGGTTTCTCACCACAGAGACAAAAAAGTGCAACTGAGACTGCAGCAGATAAGTAGACATTTAAAACTATTGCTTACATTTCTTTCTGTTTATTAGCCTTTAGAAAAACAAATCTCAAAATTTGTTACATGCAGATTACCTGTTTTTCTATGGAGAATTTCTCTTACTCTAGAATATGTTGTTGACAGTTTGACCATTACAAACAGACTGTCTTATTCAATATAGAGCTGTTCTTTTTCTCCCATATTTTTTAGTACAGAGTGTTGCCCTTACTTGCACAGTGATTTAACATAGGGAGGAATCAAAAGGTTGTTGAACTATAATTGGACAGGCCTGTTTGAGTCGGGGTATAATAGAAACTGACCACTTTTTACAGTAGCTTACTAGATGTAATCCTATTTAACAAGGAGTACTATTAATGCCAAGCAAGTAATGCTTTGGGTTGTTTTGGTTTGTTTGTCTGCCACAAACTATGATTTGGATATTCTGGCTCAACATGTCTCGATGTGTGTCAAAGGGATTATGGAAATGTTGCTACTGTGCGATAATAAATAATAATGTTACTAACTTGAAATTAAGATCAAATTGTAGCAGAAACTACTGATTAAGTGTCATCTTAAAAAATAGTTATATATAAACAGACAACTGGCTGAGGTTCGCAGCCAATGCTGTTTAACATAACTGTAAAATAATTTTCAAATGCAAAAGTATCCAAACTCCTGACTAATAACTTTGGATTGCTAAATCTCAGATATCGAAAAAAACAAACTAATTTCAATTGAACCTATACACAACAAATTACTGAGAGAAAACTATCTTGTTTTCACAAACAAAACAAACAAAAGAAAAAACAACCCAGAATGATGCGAGATGAATTGTAATTTAGCTAAATACTCAGAGATGGATATTGTGGGTCAGGGAGGCAGCCATACATAAAACTAATCTGTTGCACAGGCAGTGTAGCATGGAATGAGTTATACATCATTTATGAGTTTTAGTTGTTGATCATGGAGGGTGCACAGCTGGGTGGAACAACATACACAACCAGAGAGGAGGAGAAAATGAGAGAAAGACTTATGGGATGGTTGGGATGTATTAAAGGTGAAGATTAAAATCAATACAAATATAGCTTGGCTAAATGACTTAGACACATCCAGATGAGATTCAGAATGTTACTGAACAAACGTTAAAAAAAAGTCCAGGTTGCACATGCATTAACCAGCCTCGTGCTCACACACTCATATTCACACTGGAGAGTGCCTGGAGCAGCTGGAGATGTATCACCAAAGGACCTTCAGTGAACACACATCCAGGTCTGCATAGCACTTCCAGAGCAACTGCAAACTACAACATACAGTAGTTTGCACAACAGGACAGACCCAAAAGCTTCGCTTCAACCGTATCGAGAACTTTTCTGACTAAACTAAAAGGTGAAGTTTCACTAAAATCACTTAAAAGCACCTGTTTGAGCTGAGTCTTTGAGTTTGGATGAGACACAACTTGAGATGAAAGAGGTTGATTTAACACACATGCAGACATTTACTTCATTTAAATTATCAGATGGGTGGAAACCTGAACTTGAGTTGAACCTCAGCTAAAACAATACATGACTTGAGAATGTGATGTCCTGAATAAATGAAAAATTACAGCAGGCTTTGAGTATTCCATTATTAGTTTTGTGCATGTGACAGATTTGGGCTCAGTAATGAATAATTACTACACTGAAAGGAAATTGTTCGAATGTCACTTTTTTAAATTGTCAACTAAGAAAACCTTAACTTTACACAAATGCTATGATAACCTATGCATAAAAGTAATTGCAGAGGCAAACGATAACATCACCACTACGTCAGTGAGGTAATTAAATACAATGACACCAGGCGACATAAGTCAAACACTTACAGTATAATGAATTAAAACAAGGTGTGGTCTTGCTGCATGGTAGTTTTTGAGTTTAACAATTCGCCGTACGAGAACAACAACATACAGGACTTGTCAACAATTAAACAGTCAAACAGGAAACAGCAGCTTTAGAATGTTGCTGCAGATTACATTTCATAAATGGACGCAATAGTTATTTTTTTCATCTCTCCTTGTCTGCAGCTGTTTCATCAACAGCTTTAATTTGCGTTACCTTGTTTTCAACTGTGAAACCACTTTCCTGTGAAGTGAAATGTTGACAATTGAACATGAAGGTGTGCGTACTGACTGCACGATATTGTCAGTTTTCCAGTTCTAGAAGAAGTGTGATCTTGTTATTTTCATGTTGACAAAATCCTGGATCTCGGTAATTAGCTTTATGAATATGATGTCATTCTTTCCAGATGCAGGTGTCCTTCAATATCTACATAAAACAGCGCACCTCTTCATCAGCTTGAGATGATTGCAAAGAGGGATGAAGGTTTAGATAGATGAAACCCACTAAATCTGGTGATTCTGTAGCCGAATGTCGGTTCATGTCGAACTGATGTCGGAAAGGTTTTATGTGAGGATATTACAGGGTGGGTTATTGTTCTGATGGAGATGAAAAGGTTGTATCTAATGACCAGGCACGTTTAAATAAACCATAATTACCCTGGAAACTTCACAACCTGCCCAAAGTGCTGGAAAAGGTCATTGAACATGTACCGCTGTGACGATGTTAATATCTGTGCAGCCCTGGTTTGAACATCCAGTAAAGACATATTCATTCACCTCCTTGAAGACAAGACTATCGTAATCATCATCATCTTCAGCTACTTATCCAAACCTATTCCAGCTGGTAGGGTACACCCTGGACAAGTCGTCAGCTCAATCAGAGGATCACAATATATAGTGACCAAGTTGCATGTTTTTGGAGGTGGGAGGAATCTGGGGCACCTGGAAAGAACGCACGCAACAGGGCGCAACATACCAACTCCACACAGAAAGGCCCCAGGTGGAATCGAACCCAGGACCTTAAAGCATTGACATATTTGACAACCTTAGCTAAAACCTTATCCGCCTACTACATTTAATTCTCCATCTCTGCTTCATTCTCAGTATTGACTGAGGAAAACGCAAGAAATCAATATCTCTCATTTTCTATCTGCGTATTGGGCAATACTGATGTGCCTAATTTTCATCAAAACAGACTGGCTGATGCAATTGAAAATAGGGACTTCATACGTAAAATGCTTTTGACCAGTTCAAACTAAATGAAAGTGAAAGAACAGAAGCAATTTCGCTACAGCAGTGGATTGTCACCATTGTGTCTCCAAGGCTAAATACAACATGGAGCTTTGTCTGTATCCTGTCAGTCTTCACTCATTCATATCAGGACAGACCTGTAAGATCAATGCTGTCGACATAGATTTCCTGACTTCAACTTCCTCTATAATCAATTCTTTCTTTTTGACAAACTGTATTTTCTCATCTCTCATTCACAACTTGCGCAATACCTGTATGATGTATTCTCTTTCTTTCTCTGCCTTGCTTGCTGCTGTTTCTAACTTTGAGACTTTGCAATTATGACTTCCTTTTATGTCTGAAGACCAGAAGGGAAGAAGTCACAAAACTGAATGCCTGTGTCATATACTTTTGTAGAATTCCTATTCCTGTACTTTGTGCGGCACACAACAGTTATCACCTCCATAACAAAAAAAAAGCTCTTTCCGTGTCTGTTTGGAGATGATTATCACACATTCAAAAGATGCATAATGGCTACATGATAATGAGCTGCAGTTACTCACTCAAGAGAGGTATTAAATGTGCAGGCAGGAGTTCTACACCCCATGAAACAGCTAAACCAAAGTTGAATGCAGCATCATCATGGCAATGAATTGTAAATTATATATTACTGGCCGTCCAACTAGATTAAAGTGCTCTCTGACTTTCCAATAAGGTAAGACTCGTTGGGATACTGAAGCTCCTTAAATTGCGCCATGCTCAGAGTGTACCATGCTGCTATCTGTAATCTGAAGAGAAGACACTGAAATTGTGCATTTTCATAAATGCCTGGGATGAAACACGGCAACCAACGAAAGGGCAATCCAAATTTCAATATCATGTCAACAGGATTCACCAAACCAATGGGATTGTGCTGCTAGCAAGGCAGGATGTCAGACATGTGGCTTTGAAATTGTTTATTTGCATAAAGATTTTCTTTTTTTTTTTTTCAGGAAAAAATGACGTGTAGCATTTTTTAAGACAAAATAGTGTCTGAAGCTTCTAAGTGACTTTGGAGCTTCCAACCAAACCTGAAGCTGTCAAAGATTTATAGTCTTGTTGAAATTCACCTCAGCAGGAATTATTGATAAAAGAAAAGCTTTTCACACTCACTTCCCTTGCAGACATTTATTATGAAGTGAATTATCAAATGGTTTTGTGTAACACATACTTTCTACTCTTGGGGAATCACTTAAAGTTTCTCTCATGCCAAAAATAGCCTGTAGTGACAATTGCAAGCAAAAAGCAGAAATTATATTGGAATCAAATTGATTTTTTCTAGGTATTTATGCAAGTTGAGGTGAAACTAAATGTGTCAGTATAGATTAGACTGCTGGACTGGTTGGAGTAGTTCATGCATTCTGATGATAAAATATGCATATCTTGGGAATTTTCTGTAAGGCAGTCAGATAAGGAGCCTGATACCATTTTCATATCTGTTCATTATAATGTATGAAGCTTGAGTCACCATCTGGTCAGTTTATCATATAAACAAGGGGATGCAGATAGACTGGTTCTGTCCAAATGCAACAAAATCAACATAGCAGAATTTCACTAATTAGTACGCTATATTTGTGAAAGCCTTACAAAAACCAAAGGGTTGAAACGGTTTATGATCTTGTGCAGACAATATTCATCAGACATCCCAGTTAACTTTCATATCACCTATGACAAAATATGGAATAAGAAGCAAATCCTTTAAATCTACTGTTTTAAACTGGGTCACCATTGCGATACATTGCAATTTCTAATTAAAGTTGGCCTCAGCTGTCTTCCTTCCTTTCAAAGAAACAAGCTGTGAAACTTTCAACTGTTTCTCCACAAAACTAATTTCAGAGGTTTAGTCGTTTCAAAGGTTCCATGACAAGAGTAGCTAGAAGTCTCTTTGATAATATTAAGTGAATCAATGTATTCCCCTTGACTCTTTCCAAAGTGGTTCTGGCTGTGTGAAGAGCAGTGTTAGCTTATGTGCTGACAGGAAACAAATAAAGCAACATCTGACCTTTCAGAAAACAGTTTGACCCTCAGGATTCAGAATCAAATGGCACAAAAAATATAGAAATGTAACAATCTCAAGTGCTTTCTAAACCTGTTGCAAATATGAACTATTATTGGCTACCAGACCTCTAAAAATGATAAGAATGTCATCTAAAAACCAACAACAGGAGTATAAAAAAGGAACAAGTTATATCACCAACTTGCTGGCTAGATGGCAAGCAGCTAAGATCAAGGCAATCCAAATAGAGTGGAAAACAAAACTCCTTCAGTGTTTGTGTGAGTCGTTCCAGGCTGGCAAATTGAGGGCAGGCAGGCCTGCATGAGATCTGTCAGAACGAGAGCCCAGCATCATGACAAATTTCACCCAGCCACATGTCCCCTATCCACGGGCAACAGCCCAGCAGGACGGGGGCTATTGAGGGCTGTGAGCCTGTCCACGAGTTTTGTGTGTGTCAGTATTTGTGTCCATATGTAAGCGCAAGGATGGGCTGGTGAGAGGAGGAGAGCTGCCAACGTGTCCCTACCTCCTCAGGGCAGGATGATAAATGAGCCAGGCCATACTGGAGCCCACGGGCAAAAGAGAGAGCAGGAGATGGAGCTCACTCTCCCAAGACCACCACCTTGAGTTGGGTGATGGGCGGCACATGGGGATGAAGCAGTTTCACAAACGTGCTTCCTGTATGAGCCGCCTGTGACTTCAAATCGCTGGTGGCCTCAGTCAGCACACCATGAAGGGCAAAGAAAAGAGAGTCTTCATCACCTCAGGGATAGGGGAAGTGATCTGCTTTGGCTGTTGCATCCAAAACAGACGGTTCTCTATGCAAGCCAAGACTTCACAAACACATGGAGAGAAAGAGAGAGAGAGGCTAACACACACAGCTTTGTTCTTATACTGTAGTGAGATGAACTGACCTCCACATGCTTCCAACCTGGTTTAAAGATGTGCAGCCTCTTTGTCAACAGAGTCATATTGAAAAAGTAACACGTTCATTTCAGTGAATGTTGGTTTGGTGAAGTAATAGCTTCTAGTGTTATAAGGTAAATGTTTGAAATCATTTACATTACCTTTTAATATATTATTTTTGCTATTTCAATTATTAATCTGTTCATACTTTGACTGATGCATCACCTTTAGCTGCACGGTTTATCCATTGCTGTCAAAAACAACATTTAACCATTCACCTATGAGTGAACTGTGAACTGTTGAAACTAAATTGTTTTTCTCACACTCTCCTGAATTATATAATTTATTTTTACATCGCGCTTCAAAGTGGTGATGTACTGTAATTGTCAGTGTTCATGTGTTTCTCCGTTCATTCGTCTGTCTGTTTGTATGTCCACCAAATATCTTCACAACCATTGCAGATAGAAAGATGAAACAAAAAAACACATTACTCCGGCAGCAAAGGAGATGAAAATGAGATGATGACCTTGATCTTGAGAAAACTAGGTCAAGGTTGAATTTCAACTTTTGTACACTCAGGAACCGGATAAGATAGAAACGAGTGAGAAGGCCAGTGTGAGTAAGACCATAGATCGAAGCTAGTGCTGTGATCTACCTATGCACTAGCTTTGATCTACAGTATGTCCTACACTGGCCTTCTCCATATGCATTAGTCTATGCACTAGTCAAGTACTACTTTCAGGGTACCCTGACCTACCCTGAAAGTAGGTCAGGGTAAGTCGTAATGTCAGAATTTATTTTTGTTCTTGCAAATTCTACTAGCATTTCTCTTAACCTCTCATAACAACAGAACTACACCCCAGGCTATGGTAAACCTAGCCCTGGATGGGAACCGCTGACTCCATGAGAGGAGAGCCTCCACTGTGAGTACTATAGAGCACAGCTGGAATGCTGCTGGAAAGTGTCAGGGATATATACACACTGTTATTGTCAGCATTACAGCAGATTACAGCTCTATTTTCCTATTAGAAATAGGAAAAATGGTAGCAGTGTGACAATAGCTACAGATTAGTGGGGATTTCACACAGCATAGCTCAGCTACATGTTAGTGGGCCTGAATTGACTTATAATGCACTATGAGATTCCGTTTAAATCAGTGTATGTCAGACAAACAGCAAGCTTGTTATTGTGAAAGCTTGTTATTGCTAAAATGAACATAGCTGTATTTTTTTCTCCCTCTACAATGGCAAACGCTAAAATGAAGAGCCTCTCAAAAGTAAAACACAGCCGGGATTACAAACGATTCCTGGCTAAGAGCACTGCTCAGAGTTATCTTCTTTGATAATTACATTTTTGTTTGAATTCATATGACAGAAAATAATCCCAACATTTGCATCAGGCTTGACTCATTAATTTGAATAGTTGATTAAGGAGAGTCAGTGTAGCAGTTAATTAGAAACCAGTGGTGATAACCACCTGTTCAAACATACAGATGGAGAGTCTGCCTGCTTATCCCATGACTGCCTGTGAGTGCTGTATCATTACAGATAGTCAAAAATAAATGAGACTCAAATAGATGAAGACAGATCGACGGAATATTACTCATCACACTCGAGATTGGGCCAGAGCGCGGCGCAGGTGGCGTGCATGGCATGTGCATGCATGCGCACATATGGAGTGAATAGGATGGGCACATACTGTAAGAAAATGTACACTTACACACACAAAAACACACACACACACACATACTCGAACATGTAATTACCTGTCAAATCGGAAATGTGACTTCCTCAGAGTAAATGAACTGATTAATATTCGTGAAGAGGGCGAGGGAGGGCTGGGGAGGTGGGAACGATGGGAGGAAGGGGAGCAGTTGATTAGAAGTTAAGATATTCTCGTTCCCTATTACTTCTTTTATTAAAACACCACAATGACAAGATGGGAAATTATATACAGGATGATGCAAATGCTATGGACATTTAAGGCAGTCTGCATACATTAGACTTCTCTGCTCATCTAACACTGTGGATTCTTTAAATGTCCACAGAATGGGCGCCTGTTCCAATTTACATTACCTCTCACAAAGAGGACAATCTCAATAACAGGAGCGTAACGCAGGTAAAGGTAGCCTAAAAACTCCTATTGGATTGAGGAAAAAAGAATCCCACTCTGTTCTTCAGTATTCTCTCCCTCTCATCTCATTTTCCAAACCTTTCATTTCTTTTCTCTTTCCAGGACTCCCTTTTGACACCAGACAGTCTCACTCTCACTGCTTCAACTGAGATGTCTTTCATTGGCCAACACTTGCAAACTGTGCGGCCTTAGAGATAAAAAAAAAAAAAGTAATCAGTGTCCCTGTGCTGCCTAGAGGCCTCATATTAAGGTAATTAGACAGAGAGAAGCCACAGGAATGAGACCCAGGGGGGTGAAAAGATGACAACCCTATACTTTCCAAGAATCTAAACTTGTGACTTCCTGTCTTTTTACTGTGAGGTCACTTTAATTCACTTTGAATTAGCCCTTTAGTTGGGATTTGGTTTTAGAACAATGCAAATAAGGGACACCAGAAAACTGCAGCAATTTTCTTTTTATGTCATTTATGAGCTACGATGGATCATTTAAGCAAACTAAACTAAATCATCTTTAATGCCAGGTGTTATTTTAGATGTACTGAAGAAGGCAGCAGAATAAATGAAATGTCCACATTATTCACATTATTATGTGTTGCTGTGGTTGCAGGACCTGAACTGCAATCTTATTAAGGCTAGTTTCTAAGTTTAGCATCATTTTCTTAAGATAATTTGATCATTTATTAATTAATGGTGTTTGTGATGAACGTTTTGAAAGTTAAAGTCTATCCACCATAAAATAAATTAAAGCTGAGAGTCTTTTAGAGCAGGTGCTAGCTGTCATCCTGGCTGACATGGCTCTTTTTTATGTCTCGATGTTGTTACTTTAATATAAATTTTCTTTTTAT
The DNA here is from genome assembly GCA_013358685.1 of Antennarius maculatus. Lineage (NCBI taxonomy): Eukaryota > Metazoa > Chordata > Actinopteri > Lophiiformes > Antennariidae > Antennarius > Antennarius maculatus. The sequence goes on along the minus strand of CM023626.1, from coordinate 6,092,050 downwards.
AAAAAGCTGTCATGATAATATCACCAACAAAAGAGGAACTCAGGCTTCAAAGTGCCCTCTCAGAAATCCATTAGTGATGTCACATATGACATGTTGATGCTTTTCTTAGAGGAATAATTCAAACACGTACAGAGATGCCAGTAAACAGTTGGATGAGAAAAAACATCTTTATGTCTGTGGCCTAAATATGGAGCAAGACTCCTCAGCTTAGCTTAGCACGGGGAACAGCTATCTTTGCTTATTACTACTAAATATTATGTAGTCTAATTATTTATTCTAAAAGAAAAATGGCAAGCTGTGGCTGTGTTGGGCTTTCAGATTTAGAGCTTCCATTTTTCTCATCCAACTCACGCATGAGTAAGGATGTTTATGTATGTGTTTGTTAATGTTACTTAATGAGTCACAAAAACCTTTACTCTATGGTTTCGATGAAAGAAAAGTAGCTTTACACATAACAGAAGCTTAGTGTCACTCCAAAGAGCTCCGGGGTTGAAAGACAAACTCTGGGATGGAGCATCATCTCCACCTGCTTTCCTGCCTGTTTGAACAAGAGGACGGAAGCTGAGCTTCAAACGAAGCTGGAGCTGTAGTGACGCCTCACAGATAACTAACTCCAGCACTGTCATTCTCTCTTTCATAACATTTTTGCTTGTATCTACGGTCTGTGCCGCAGCAGTGTGTATGTTCACTCGCTGCAGCTCCACTTTCCGCTCTGACACTCAGCAATCAGATGTGACACACTGAAGGCTCGGATGACAGCCTGGAAGACAAGGTCACACAGTCACCTACTTCCAACGAAGGATATGCAGAGCTACTTCTGACAGGCCTGCGCCTTGCACGAACACACCCTCACATGCTGAACACACACTATGTGCAGGCAACAACCGCCTGTACACACACACATTAAGCGGTCGGAAGGTGGAGCAGGAGTCTTTTGCAGACGAGGTCTTTTCTTGTGCCTGTGCAAACTCAGATGCAATTACCTATTAAAATTTCATTCTACCCATCTCTGAATGTTTAGAAAAGGTTATATTACCTCCTCGGGAGGTAATTACACCTGAAAATGTTGGATTGGGTTGTGAATACAGAGCGGTACATGTGTGTTAGTGTGTGTGTTTTGTTCTAATAAAACTAATGGTGCTGAACACCTAAAGTTCTTAAATTTCGTGACTAACATCTGTATTAGATTATGCACTAAGTGAAAGAACAATTAGATTTGCTGCTGCTGCTGCTTGTCAATTACACTTATATGATCAAGAATTCCAGTTTTCGTGGGCAAAAACCTGTGATGAACGTCACCCTGCATGGAGTGGTGATGCTTCAGGATGCTGTCAGACGTTGAAATCAAACGGGGAGTTAACCTTTCATTATTTTAGATGCATAACATATCAGCTACACATCCACTGAAGAGTTTCAAAAATAGTTATTACAGTCAGTCTGTCTATCGTCTCTAAAGTTGCACTGCTCCTGTTTCTCTCCTTTCCTACCTTCCCCTCTTCCTCCATCCTTCACTTTATTGTCTCTTCAGCTGTCTGATCCTGGAAATAAAGATATGCAGGATTTTCAGCAGTTTCTGTGTTTTGGAATGACGTAAGTTAAGTTATAGATGACAAAGCAACCAAAATGTCCATTTTTATGTGCAGCAGGTTTGCAGAGGCCCCAGCTGGATGAACATGGGAGCCCGCAACACACAAAACACAGACCTTAGGCTTTTGTATCACTAATCACTTGTTAGTACATCTTACAATGATTTCAAATAATCAAAACACAACAAAGGGCTATGGGAAATGGCCTTCGTCTGTTTATTCAGACCTCTGTTGGAAAATGCATTGAATAGAGCGCTTGAAGGGAAAACATTCAATGATGACACAACAGGAGCCATCGGCGACTGCGTCACAGACAATCTTTGACAGTCCCTCAAGGCCCAGAGGAATGTTCTCCTCCTGTATAAGCAATCTAAGCCTGCCGAACCCGATTAATTGAAACCAGCAATAGGGCAATTTGGCCATAAGCTATAATCAATATGTGGTTTACACTAAAAATGGATTTTCCTGCACAATCATCTTCTTTATTTGAGTTAAGTGCCTTTGTGAGCATCAGCCTGTCAACATGTGCAAAGGCCTTCACACACACACGTGCGCACACACACACATGCATGTATGCAAGCAGGCACACACACATACACGAACACAAAAATAATATGTTCATATCTGGTGAAAGCAAATCTTATATTTCTCCAACCACCCCCTCCGTGTTGACCACCCCCCTCCCCTCACTTGCAGACCTGTAAACCAATCAGGTGACCGTAGCAGGTCAGTCAGGCCCTATGTGCGTGTGTTTGTGTTTGTGTGTGTGTGTGTGTGTGTGTGTGTGTGTGTGTGTGTGTGTGTGCGCGTGTGTGTGTGTGTGTGTGTGTGCCTGTGTGTGTGTTTCAGGCTTGTACACATATATACGCATGCGATTACTAATCTGGAGTGGAAAAATAATTTATCCTATGGGGGATTATTAAAGTATGATGATATTGATGATGATGATGATGATGATGATGATGATGATGATGATGGTGATGATGATGATTATTATTATTATTATTATTATTAATCCAACCAATCACAGTGTAATGACATTTCACATGATGAACCACATGTCTGGAGATTGGAGGGTCCAGCCGGTTACACACTGCTAAATAATAATCACCATTCCACAGCGGTGTCGTCTTGGCCACTGAGGTGATGGGCTGCTGAGATGGGCTGCTCTGTTATCTCATCTCTCCCACAGGATGAAAGAATAAATACTGGAGCAGCACCTGCTGAAAGTGTTACTTATCTCATCTCACGGTAGCACCTTTATTTGAGATATAGACCCCCTCCCCCCTTCTAAACCAAACCTTTTTAATGAATTCAACCTTTTTCACTCCCTTTCATGAGCTGTGCTCTCATCACAGTGTTGATGGTGTCTGTGGGAGTTGTGCTTCATGATGAGTAGGGTTATGTCAGGGGAACTGTTGTAGGACTGCATCTCATTCTCAGAAAAACAAGTAGTTGTTCATCCCCCTGCCACAGACCTTATATGTACACTTCCTGTCACTCAAAACATTCAACAGTTCCACAAAATCGGAGAATTTCTCACTCGTGTTTTATTAAATGTGTTTAAAGATTTCCAAATAGAGACAGAGGGGATTCAGGACAACTATTTTATTTTCCGAAAATACAATGTCTGCCTTTATGATCAGCATGATTTTCTTTTCAGTCTTGTGTTTAGGAGATAAAATATTTCCACTTTTCTGAATCCAAAGAAAAGCAAGAAGCTAACAGGAAGGAAACATCTTTAAGCCACTTTGATTTAATTTTGAAATTGTTGACTAATCTAAGCCAAATATCTTCACCTTTCTTAAAATTGGGTCTGAAAAACACAACAACAGATCAAACTGTGGGAATTTGATTATTTTAGTCTTTAATACACAACAAGAGAGACAAGATAATGTCTTCATCAACCACAGTTATGTGACATTGTGTATGATGCCACTGATGTGTAACTTAATTGTACAACAAGAAAACGACTTAAAGGAGAAGATGTTGTGTTGTTTAGAATCATTCATGAGGATCTGCTCCTAGATCAGCTTTTTGCTGATGGATGATTCAGCTTAAGAGGCTCTGAACACGTGTGTGTGTGTGTGTGTGTGTGTGTGTGTGTGTGTGTGTGTGTGTGTGTGTGTGTGTGTGTGTGTGTGTGTGTGTGTATACTGTGTGCTCTGGCCTCCACATATCTGAGTGTGTGGTTTTGTGTGTATTCATCTGTTTGATCTTTGGCGTTAAAACACAAAGACGCTCGGAGCTGCAGCCCACAGGACCGAGCAGAAATAGATGGCATTCATACGCTCAGCGTTCTACCCTCACCACCACCACCCTTCAAACTCCCAGCGCCCCCCCCCCCACCCCCCGCCAAAGCCCCCTACATGTGCACACACCACCACCACCACCACCGGCACCACTTCGTTACTGACTCACACACACTCCCACTCCTCTTTTTCACTCTCTCATTATTTCATGTGGGCACGAACCAAAATAAAAAAGTGAATACTGTTTGGATTTGAAAAGCGGCAGAAAAAGCAGGCAGATGTTCACATTATGGATTGGATGACATCTGGACAGTGCAAGATAAATAAAAACACAACGCTGTCAAATGAGACAAAAAAAAAAAAAAAGGAACATGCCTGAGGGGATTGTTGTGTTCTCCCTGTGCTTGTTTTGTATCTTTGAGGAGTTTATACAGCCTATCACCCAAAAGTGTAGCTATGATTCCAAACTTGCACACACTTACATCACTCCAGATACCTTCAAAAGGGACCCTGACAACAACCTGGACACATCCAGGGCCCCTCAAGTTGTCAGCAGCTGTTGTTGCTGACACAGGCCAACCATCTACCCCTCGGCGTGCTCTGACTAACACACACAGTTCACGACAGACATCCACGAACTGTCCAAAACTCCCACAACCACAAAAAAAAAAACAAATAAAAAAACTCACGGAGGTTCGTGGCCCTGGAAGCATAGTGCTGCGAATGCATCCCTAGGGCCTCCTCCCCCCGATACTGCTCACCTGGACACCCTCCCTGCAGCACACTGGCGACGGCCCTGTCAGACAAAACAGAGAGGAGAGGAGAGGAGAGGAGAGGAGGGGAGAGGAGGGGAGGGGAGGGGAGGGGAGGGGAGGGGAGAGGAGAGGAGGGGGGGGAGGGGAGTAGGGGGGGAGAGATGCAGAGAGGCGGTGATGAATGAGGGCTGCAGACATGACGAACTGTGCATAACATGGTTAATTTAATTATTCACTTGGGCTACACTGCTGTACACCATATTTTCCAGAAAGTGTGAGGTGAGGCTAAGTGGAAGAAAATGGGATTCCCTGATGAATGGAGAACCTTTTGGTTTTTTATCTGCCTGTGTTTCGCTGCCATAGCTACACATGCTGTGCAGTCTTGTCTATTTGATTTCACTATGAGGGTTTATAAAACTGTTTTCATTGATCTCCACTCAGACAGATTGACAACAATGGGGCACAATGCTGCCACTGACTCCAATGAATGAGGAGAGAATAGCTGGTGAAATGTTCTGCTGCGCACCACAATGGGTTGATGAACTGGAGTAACGTGTACGATCACAAAGAGTGTCAGTGCCGAAAAAGACCTAAGTTGCTCTAGTTGCCAAGGAACAACAGCCACTATGTGAAATACTTTTGATATGCACCGAGGCAGCTGAAGACGCCAGCGACACGTTGCGCGCTCCGGATCACTGCGTGCGTCTGCTACTACTGCAAGTCTTTAGTAAACAAGCACACTGGGTGAAGGAGGGGAAGAGAGAGAAAGAAGACAGAGAGGAGAGAGGGAGTGAGAGTCTTACCTGGTCATATTCTCTCTCTGTGGCCGGTGCGCCTTTTCCAGACCTAATTTGGTGAAAATCCCCACAAGAGCCATGATGGCCACTACTCCACATATGATGTAAACAATTAAGTTCGTCTTGTCTTTGGTGCTGTCGTGCATCTTGTTCATTTTCTTGTAGGGAGTCAGTCCAGCTCGCATCCACAACGGAGTGTCATAATTTTTACAGGTGCTCTGGTCCAACTGCGAATCCTTGAAGGAGCAGCAGAAGCGGAAGCCACAGGTGCCGCAGCAGTACAGATAATCTTCCGTGTTGCAGGTAAACGGCGGGTCCCACTGGCCCATCACGTCGAAGTAACCCCGACATTTGCCCTCCGTGTGCGGGGTCTCCTCGGACACGTTCTCCTCCCCCTTGGAGCCGTTTGAAGTGGCGATCATTACGAATCCTCCAAGCATTCCTGGTTCCCCGTCAGCCTTGCACACAAGAGCCGTGAGTTTGAGCAAAAAGAAGCCGAAGAGAAAGTATTTCCCTCTCATTGTGCGTTCTCCTCCGTTCAACTTCACGCAGAAATGAAAAGACATGGAGAGAGGAACAAAGGCGCGCGGTCATGGTATGTTGAAAAGTCCAGAAACACACATCCAAATAGAAACGCACTGTCATCCGCGCTGAGAAACATCTTTAAGAATATGTCATCATTCGATAAACAAGAAAAAAAATCAGCCGAATAAAGACAATCTCAGTGGAATGAACTTGACTTGACCTAACTCACTACTCCCCGACGCGCGCTCTTTGCTACGCATCCAAAAATCGCGTCTTTTCAAACAGGCGTTTGCAGACTCAGATTTCGCCTTTTCGGGAGCGGATCACTGTACATATCCATCCGTGCACTCTTACGCACAGGAGTAAGCAGACATAAGCCGCACCGACGATGAGAGCGAAGTGAGCGAATAGAAGAGCGAGGGTGGGAGAGCATGGTGCGCAAAAGGAAAGGAGGAGGAAAACAAGGAGAGGGAGAAAGACTGCAAAGACCGAGGGCACGAGAGAGGGAGAGCAAAAGAGAGAGTTTATTTTAGAAATGTTAGTCTATGACGAAAGCACTAATAGACACCTCTTTTCTGTTTTGTCATCGTGTAAAGGCGTGAGGGCCGTGCAGCCCTATTTTCCTTTGTCAAGCAGTCACAGGTTGCCATTGTTTTAGAAACCATGAAATCAAGTGTAGAGTAATGTTCTCGGCAATGGTTGGCTTACTTTGTAAAAGCAGGGGTTGAAATTTAAAAAAGAATGGACGTAACGCCTGATTGATCTCTGTGAACTTTTTGAAATCAGAATTCTTAAACCTTAATCCTCACACAGATCCTGTCCCTACTTCTGCACCACACAGTAACACATAATCCAAATGATAATTTCAGTTTAAAGCAAGCAACACAGTATTTGGCACTGATTTATTTCATCTTGAAAAGTGACATGTGCCATTTAATAAACAATAGGATGCTAGTGTAAACAATACATTACGAAAGTAAATAGTAAATATCAGAATGTTAATGTGTGGTTGTTTTTTTGTCAGGTAGGTGATGTGAAAGAAAGATCAATTTATGGCCTTGATTTAGCTCGACTGATTTAAAGAGCATTTGATCAGCTGAGACAAATGAATGAAGAAAAGATATTTGCAGATATTTGATGGTGACTCTGTGAGGACAATTGTGATTACTGGGTGTCATCCCTGAACAGTAGCAAAATAAGTCCAAGCAGTGGCGGTGGTGGTGGCGGCTGATGACTCTGCTGAGCCTGATAAAATGAAGTGAATCGGAGAATACTGGGGAGGTGGAGGGCAAGCATGCAGTCTACAGGAATGACTAGAGGTACGAGTAACAGTCCCAGAGTGAATTAAGACTGTGCATGTGTGAGAGGTGTGATGGACCGGATGACAGATCGACTATATGGACTAAGTCTGAAGTGTTGTACTTGATTAAATATGTGAGATAATCACAAATATAGTACAATGAAATTAAAAGGGACTGTCAGGTAGTCAGTTAAATTTAAATTCTGGTGTGTCAAAATTTATAAAGTGCATAATGTTTGTGTGATTGATAAAAATGGTGAAAAAGCCCAATCTTGAAATATTAAATGAAAAATATGCAAGAAAATATTCAGGTAAACATCCCTGTTTCATGAAACCTGTTAAATATCTAACAAAAGTGTTCCAAAAGTTCATTACGTGTTTACAGGAATAACAAAAGTTTCATTAATCTGTTTCTTTATCCAAAACCACTGTAAAAGGTAAGTTTGGAGGTAGAAACGGAAGAAAGGATGGAGGCTGATGAATCTCACAGAGGCCGCAGGAAAAACTCAGGACACAAAAAGGTGGAGCAGAGAATACGGGATCAATGAAACTGAAATCATACTGACTGAAATAAAACCAAATATTAAATTGTTGAAGAAAAACTGGCTGATGTGAAAACGTGTGAAATGGTTCCTGTTGGATGTATCCGAGACAAATTGCGGGACGTAATTGAAGGAAGTTTCATCAGGCCTCATGTTTTACACTTAATAAAAGAGTTCCAGTGAAGAGGGTTGTACATGGAGTATTCTGTAGGGTGGATGCTTGATTTGAAGAGTGTAATAGAGCAGTTGAGATCCACAGAATATTAAAATTGAGTGAAGGAGAAATATTCTAAACTAGATCTGTTACTTTGCATTTTGACTCAGATATTGTGTCAGGCAAAGTGTTCTTGGACCGCATCAGTTACCCAGTGAAGTGTTTTATTTTTTGAGATCCACTAGAGATAGAAGCAGTTCACTTTTATGAGACGTAATTTGGAGATATGTGTTTGATAAATGTCGGCTGCAAAACGACCCCTGCATAGACAAATAATTTCCCACACAGGGTTGTGGGAAAGTTGATTTCTTCTTGTTCCACCTTCTTCTTCTTCTTGACCCTTGGCCTGATCCTAATGACAATGCTTTCTTTTCAGAAGAAGAACAAGAAAAGATACAAGAAGAAGAACAAGAAATAGAAGTATATGGATTTTTAAAAGCACGTTGATTCACAAAAAACAAATCACAAAGTAATCACATTCACACAAAATCCGAAAGAGATTCACGCAAAAAAGAATTCACATCCAAAAATAAATAACGGTAGGAAAATAATAAACTAAACAAAATATAATCGTAATCATACAATGTGGTTTGTCTGCTTTTGTTTTTGTGATGTATGAATCAATCGAAGAAGAATGACAACAACAACAACATCAAGAACCAATTCAGTCACAAACTGCAACAACCCACGACACCCCTGAATTCAAAATTGTACCCTGACCTACTTGCATAGGTCAAAGATCAAAGATAGTGCTCTCACCCTACTTCCATAGATCAAAACACTAACTTTGATCTATGGTCTTACTCACACTGGCCTTCTACCTCGTCCTTCTATCTTAGCCAGTTCCTGAGTGTACAAAAGTTAAAATTTGACCTTGACCTAGTTTTCTCAAGGTCAAGGTCATCATCTCATTTCCATCCCCTTTGCCGCCTGAGTCATGTGCTTTTTGTTTCATCTTTCTATCTGCAACGGTTGCGAAGATATTTGGTGGAGTAACTAATGGACGGACGAACACACAAACGCTGACAATTACAATACATCACCGCTTTGAAGCGGGACGTAAAAACATGACGAAGAGTTAATAAAGTGAGAAAAAATAAGAAAGTCCGCGCAGAACAAGCAGAGGACTCTCTGGGCGCCGCTGCAGCTGAAGCTCCGGGCTTCACGTCAGCCGTCAACCCGCTGACAGCTGCTGCAAAACGGACCTGCGTGGACGCTCGCTGGCTTCCTCACCAGTGACACACCGGGTCGCTCGAACATTTCTGCTCTCCTGGACGTCATGGCTGAAAACGAGGACATCTTTCACAGAGCTGCGCGTCGGACGTTCAGCGGACTGACTGAAGGTAGCAGAGAACCTGTTTGTGTTTAGCTTCCTTTGATAACTCGCAGGCTAACTGGTTAGCGGATGCTAACAGGAACTGTCAGCTTCACACCAGTTCAACAAGTCATTGAAGAAGTTTTGGCAGGTTAATGACTTGAGAGAGTAAACGCTGGTAGCTTCTTTATAGCGATGTTTTTACACAGGAACATCGTTATCAAACACAACAGGGCTAGAGGGTTAGCATGCTAGCATGTGACTTCACTATAGGAACAGATCAGTTCCTGTTTGGTAGCAAATAAATCTGTGCAGTGAAACAATGTCCTGCTCTGATGTCCACAGGTGCTGTCGCCTCTCTTTAAAATCATTCTAACTTTTTTTTTTTTTTTCTGTTTGTCTTTTCGTTGAAAACCTGTAACATTAAAACTTATAACATTCAACATTATATTAAAACACTGCAGCCAGATCTGAGTTGTAGCACACCTTGTTTCAGCTGACTGGTTTACAATCATTTTATTACACAAGTCTGTGTTTGTGAAGACATTAAAGGATTATATTCAACCTGACATACTCAGCTATGTGTTCATGGATTTTTTACCTTTCATGTCTGTTTAGTTATTGAGCACCAACTGTAAGAAAATAGCCAGAGGGAGGAATGAAAAACGTAGTGTTTTTATTATTTACTACAAATGCAAGAACCGTGCTTTCATCTCAAATAATGTTAAATTTTATTTTTAGCGCTCCTTCTGCCACGTGACAAATATGGGATTTATGTTTGAAGTGTGTTCGACCATTCAGGCTGCTGCCTCTTATCTCCTGTCATGGGAGCTTTGCTCCAAGGCTATTGTGTTTGTCTTTTTTTAATTTCTTTTTCATTTGCCTTGAAGATGGTTCACGCATCTGACCCCCAAGCAAAAACATTGTACTGCCGGAGTATGCTCTGTTTAACAAATGAAAGTTGTAGGATTTGAGTGTGACCTGCAGTTTCATCAAATCAATTTCAACAGTTTTTTTTTTTTAATTTTTTTATATTGTCTTCCAAGAAAATCAACATGCATGCGAAAGATGTAAGTTTGCATACAGCTTAATAACTTTAGAATAATCCATATCCAATTTTATTTGATATTCCCTCCCCTTTTTCTCTCCCCTGTCACAAAGTCCACCCACACTATAGCTAACTAGTATTGTCTTATATTGTGTTATACTGTATTACATTTAATGCACTCATTGTGTCAGTTTAGCAAAGGAGATTCAGGCATGGCTGGGGAAAGTTGTAGTTTTTTCCCAAATAGGGGAGTATAGAGAGGGAATGTTTACATCACCATGCTTTCTAAATTGACGTACTTTGTTAGATTGCCAATGGGATTGGAACACTCTAACCTTTTATTGGTTGGGCAGTTTGCAAGGAGTACAGATGAAATTGTTTTGGTTTGCACCCAAACCTCCTTGACCTGCCATGTCCTTATGGAACCACGTAGCATTTTCTGTGTTATACAAGCCCAGTAATAGTTCATAAAAATGAGGATTGCAACCCAGCCAACTTTATAAGTTTTCATTAAATCTTTATTATAGAGGCCTTATCTAAATTTAGACCTTAATAGAAAAAAAAAGAGTAGCTACTTTTGGTAAAGTACGTCTACGGAGGTTGGCACAATATATTTCTACAATATTTCATTATGTGAATGTTACGAGGATTGATATTCAAGGGTTGAATAACCTTGGGACTGTGGAAGTATAAACTGGCATTTTATGTTTGAATTTGTAAAGAAAATCATGTAAAATTTGTCCTAGCTTGTTATGTGTGATTTGGTCATTGCTAAAGGTTACAGAGTAATGTATTTTTTTTCAACAAACCCAATAAGCCTTGAGGGGTTGAATACATGTTCTTTCTTCCATGGCACTTCTTATTCAAGAAATTAAGTCTTACCAACTTCTAAGATATTTTGTTGAGTTGCAAGAGTTTGGGATCTCTTGTCCTGTAGAGAGAGAGGTGAAAAGACATCGGGGAAATAGCTACAGGTGGAATCAAATGTGTGCAAACCACTGGAGGATTACAGCCTTGATATATAAGGTATGTGCTTGAACCACTGCGTGACTCAAATGAAGTTAAGCCAGTGCAACAGCAGGAAACTTAACTTTATTCCACTTGTGGAGGCTGTTGAAATTCAGCATTCATCAGTGGTCTGACTGCCAGCAGTAAAACTCATCAGCGGTCTCTGTGGTGTAGTCATGTTCAGATCAAGGTGAGCTCGGACCGCAGGCATTCTGTAGTAATTTGATTCAAGAGAAGATGATAAACATGAAAGTAAAATGTGTTTTCCCTTATGGTTGAAATAATGTCAATTTCTATTATGCTTTTACTCATCTGGTTCCCAGGGGTCGAGTGGTCTTGGTCTCTTTTCCCATCTGCAGTGTGCTTCTCTGGAGGACAGAATTATTCTGAACTCATTTGGGAGCGAGAGATGCTCTGGGAATTTGAACACGGGATGCCAAACAGCTAGTAGCTCCTACTGAGTGTCAGTGTGGGGATTTGTGTAGAATGCAGATGCAGACTCTCCACTGTGACAGCGTTGCGTAACTACAGTACCACTTCCACATCCTCCGGATACTAAATGAGTGGGGTAGGAAGCTGTTGTTTGCACCTGCTCTTAGCATCTGCCCATTTGTGGGCAACAAGGGGCATCCGTGTCCATACCGCCTAGTACGTCTTTCTTTTCTTTCTGCATCCTACATGTTAAACCTTGTCGAAACCATCTGCCGAGCCATTTTGAGTGTGCTTGTCTTCTTAGAGTTGTTTATGTTAATGTATTTTGGAGAGTGATTAGATTATAAAACCCTTCTAGTATGTCTGGATTATGTAAAATACATGTTCTTTGGTTTAAATTCATGCAACAACATGGAGCTGTTGGTTGATTATTAAATGCTGCTTACTTATGGGTATGGTATGTAAAGCTCTTACAAATGATGGTGCTTTGTTTTCCCCCAATGGATCTCCAGTCCTAAATCTAATCAGAGCACTTCCAGCTATCCAATTCATGCTCATTTGGAGAAGGAATTTAAAGCTGCGAGATGAAGCTTTTGCACCAATCTTTACAGCGCTGAATGACTAATGCGATGATGACACCTAATCCGCAAAGGCTTCTAGGTTTCTGCTTAACGTAACGTGCGGCGGTCTGTGCGAGCATCCTGGCACCTCAGCATATTGTGATGAAGATGTTGAGAATGAAGCTGCCAGAATGTGAAGTTAACGCCTCACAGATGCATCACAACGTTGACTCCTGATGACAGCTGTGTCCATTGAATGAATGACTGGCCATTACGTAAAATGTGTTTTAACAGTTACATAAATGTAAATGAATGTGCACACTGTCTGATTAGTGTGTGAGTATTCATCACTTTATTACTCTTGTACTGACTACAAAGGTGATAAACAATATGCTGACATACATTCACCTCGTGAAATCCAGATCGGTGGCTGCTAGTTACTAGTTTTCCCTGTTTTTCCACTGGAGCTTATTTTTCCTTGCTGAGAGCCGCGGCCTAGTAGAACTTCATGAGATTTCAAATAATTCATTTTGAGGATCATAAAACCAAATGTTGAAGTTCCTGGTTCAGCTTTAAAATGTTCAAATGTGTTCTTACAACTATCACCTTTCTCTGTCAACACAACTGCTGAGTGTATTTTTACCGCTCTGTTTCAGATGCAGAGAAGGAATGGACGGGACCGTTTTACTTCATCCAGGCGGCGGACCCCCAGCTTGGGTTGATGAAAGCCTGGAGGGAAGGCGACTGCGATGGGGGCGGGGATGAGTGGAGCGAGGAGGTGGAGCTCACCAAACAGGCAGTGGAGGCAGTGAACCGGCTCAGACCCAGACCCAGGTTCATGGTGCTGTGTGGGGACTTGGTCCACGCCATGCCAGGTATGAATGAAGTACACAAAGGCCTTGCACAACAATCCTTCAGGAAAAAAATATTCCAGACCCCTTTACTTTCAGGATCCAGAGGTTGTCGTTTCGAGTGGGCACTGAGAATAAACTTTCTCAAAATTCTTCAATGGACAATTTTGGTCGTTGCTCTCCACAGAGCTGACATGCTGTTGTGTAATGATGTAATGCTATTTGAGGTACTATTATTTTTTATACAAATTTTGAAATACCTTCAGCATCCCTGAGTGATAATTCATGTTCTGAATTCTGGAGTCTCCAATGAAACTACAAGAGCAAATGTTTAGTACAGGAAATAGAACATAGCAATGGTAAGCGTCCCATCGAATGCACAGAGGTATGTAGAGCTGAATAAGCAAATTGCATCTATCAAGATACTTACCAGTAATCTACCTAATGTTGGAGACCCAGTATGATTTCACAGGTGCCAGCTGCATGAACCCTAACTCTACTCGGCCTCTTTGAGCCGGACCAAACGACTCCACAGGCCCCATGAGCGTTATCTCATGACATCTGGTACATCATGCAGGCTCATGCAAAAGTTGCACTCATTTCAAAGTTCATGAAATGGCTCTCTCAAATTACAGACCAAGGCAGACTATTTAGAAACACAAGCTGTGATTTTATGCCCAAGACACCATTGCGCCCATCAACTTGTTTTATGGAGTTTGTGTTCAACACTCCAAATCTAAAAGGTGGACAGATTTTGTGCTTGAAGGTGAGATCTGCTTTTTGACGAAAGAAGCTTATAAGCAAAATGAACACCCATCACCCATACACTTATTATGCACTATATATTCAGACATTAAAACAATCCTTATACTCTGTTATTTGTCATATATATAATCTTTGGCCTGGGAACAAGTTTTCCTGCTCAGGTCGTGTGGCTATTTCCTGCTTTCGTACATACAACAGAGCTTTTTAATGTGATTGATGTCTTAAGCTATCCTATTTTTATGAGCAATTGCTTGACTCTGAAAAAATGTAACTTATGATGTAGATTCAGTCCAGAAAAATTTAGACTTAAGATATTTGTATTCTTCGAGGAAGCACACAGTAGCATGGCCTAGCAGTAACACACAACTATAAATACAGTTACCGTGACTTTTAGCACCTGCTGTTTAGTGTCTAATATACTGTATAATGATGGGTTGTACAGTGAAGCAGTTAACCCAATCTCAGGTTGTAGTGCAAAAATCATTTAAAGCAGTCGTAAGAATGAAGAAGTTCAATCTGAATGATGGTAGTCATGAACCAAATTCTGCTTCTTCTATTTCTTTAGTTTTTCACCCTCACAGCATCACATTAGAAAGGAAAGTCTCTAAAAGGAGTCATTATGCCAGTATCAGATATATTTCTCACAATTATTTTCACATTAATATTTATAACTGCTACAATTAAAATTATCCCAAACAGGCATTTATTATACTATGTCGTTTTAGGATATAATTACTTTTTTTGTGACTCCAGTACAGATCGTGGTGACCTGAGAATTAAACACATATTGGTGTGTCTGGCAAGAGTGAAAAGGATTTGAACAAAATGTGAAATAAACCCACAAAGAATGTGTGTGACAGATTTTGTGTTTGTTTGTTTGTTTGTTTGCACTCGATATGGCTACAAGGAGTTAGCAAATACAAAAACTTAGCATATATGAAGCATTCCTAATATTATGCTGCATCTTATGTCTCTGTCCATAGCTGCAGTTGTCAGATAAGTTGCGTTTGGAAGAAGGGCAAGGTTTCTGAGTTTTTCTTCAGTCTTTAAAGAGAATATGTCTGATATTGATTAATGTACACGGTGCTGCCTTGAGATATTTCATATCTAATTAATGCACTCTGTAAAAAACAGAGGCCTTGGGATTGGTCAGATCCAGAATATTCCTCAATGAGCAAGGTTTGAATGTTAGCCTTGTCTGATTCTCAAGTATGTAAACAGCATGCCTCCCCCCCCATGGCAGCAGCTGATATTTATCTCTGGAACCACACAGGCCTTCTGGCTGTTTAGTTTGGTAAGTTTAGTTTCTGTGTTTATGAAGATTTCAGACATTGATTCGACCAACCATAATTTAAATTCCTGTCATTCTCATGGAAGAGTTGCCCAGTGTGGATTTGTGTGTTGCAGCTCTGTCAAAAAAAAATTGATATCTAACCTATTTGTAAACGGCAGACCCCTCCAATTAGTGTGGAGTACTGCCTTCAAGCTGTTAGTATGATTCTTGGTTGGGAGAAATGGTTCAACAGTTTAATACTGGATGCATATGGACAATATGAGGCCTTTTATTTAATCATTTAGTTTGTACATTATTCATAGTTGGTTTTAATTGGTTTTGTTGCCTGATTCTTATGTTGGGAGTTCGACGTGCTGGATGTCTTGGAACCAGGACAGAAGGCAGACTTGTTTTGCCATGGTTGGCAGCTGGTTTCCCCAATTCACCAGATGCTTTCAGTGTCTAGCCAGACATAGATTTTCATAATGGAGGCAGGTTGGAAAGAAACCCAAAAACCTCCACAAATGTCTTGATGGTATTGTTGTTCATTTCCCACCTGTTTGACGCTGACACACTGTGTTTGACTCACGCTGCATTCAGTTGTTTTCCACCCATCTCTTGGTAGCACCAGAGATGTGATGATTAATGCGTATCTGTAAACATTAACCACAAATTAACTCACAAATTAAAAGTTGTTTTAAGACTGAACAATAAGGTGAAACAAGTTGAGTGACTACAGCTTAGCTTGTTTGTCTCTTCATGTCCAGCCTCCAGATTTAATAACCGGGTAAGAGAAAGACGCTGGCAGGAACTAGTGCAGTTCAGCAAGAAGAGCCACGAGCTACCAACCAGTTCAAACTACCTTTGCATGACAATTAGGGGAGTCACATGAGCTGCCTGGCCTCAAGGATTGGAACAAGCAGAAAACCCGTCTCTCTCTTATCACTTCACGATGTGTTTCTCAAATTCCATTTACGTGTTTGATTTTATCTGCACGAATGCATCTCTGGCCTTGATCTTCATTTGAAGATCAGACAGGTTATAAAGCAGCACATATTTTGCATGATGCACAATGTCATCTCTAAAGTGTCCTTGGCCTCCGTTTCCACATTACGACTCAAGAGAAACTATTTATATGCATTTGGCTCGCCTTAGTCACAGTGCTGCTCTCTCTTTCCCCTTCTCTTTGTGGGTCATAATGACCGCCAGTTTTTAGCTGAACCGGGACTCCACGGACACTCCTGGAGCTGTCTCTGCCCCTCCACAAAAGTCTAGTCGCTGGAGTCCAAGTGTCAGATACATGACTGCATTACATAAAAATGAAAATTTCTCTAACTTATTGTGATTAGTTGCATTTTTAGGTCAAAGCCTAGTCTGATTCACATGCACAGAGAGACTGTATAAGCATTTAAACCACAAGGCCTCGGGGACCTTTAAATACCGTGGCATCATCCCTTGTTACTGTCATCCCCAACAGAGCAGGTTGTGTCTGCCATCCTCATTACTCACCATGTCTGTCACTTGCTTGGTAACTGGCCTGCTGCATCCACCCTGAGGAGGAAAGAGATATTATAGCTGGAGCTGCCTTTTCCATCTCACAGCTGGAATTTCCCCTTAAACTGTTTATTTGCAACACACAATGAATGGGTGGTGGCCCAGGGAAGCTGGTCGTCAACTGGCACTGTCACATTGCTGCCTGTCGGCAAAAGGAAATTGGCAACTGTACTTCTGTTCATTGCAGATTTCAATCGCCATCTTTCTGTCATTCACATATTTTCCTTTTCTACCTATCTCTCTCTTTTTTTTATGGTCTTTTTATAACCTACAATCCCTTGCCTCATACCAAACTTTCACAACCGTCATTTGTGATGCCCCACACAAACACTCATTTATTCTTGGCTCTGATGAATCTATTAATGTCCAGGTGAATTAAGTCTAATGTGGAAGAATCAAAAGTTGTTTGTTCATGCTATTGTTCTGAAATCAATATAACAATTGTGTTCATCTGCATTGGGTCTATGTTTGAGTCATTTAATTAAAGACAGGGAGACTGTGGGGTAACTAGCGATGTCTCCATGAGATAAATTTGCTGATACAGGAAAGTGGTGATTAGAAGACATTATTCAGACAAGATGGAGAGGAGCACTGATAGACTCCAAGGCTTTAATTTGCATCCCATTAAGAGGTTTCACGAGGTACCATCCCATTCCCCAAACTAAACAGTCTTGCTTCTTAAAGAAGTGCTGGCCAGCGTTTGTTCCCACAGCCAGTCAAAGCGAAACCCCAAGAGATGCCCTCTCATCTCAAGGACTTCCTTCAATCTCACCCTATCTCTGCCTCTCCCTGACTCGCTTCCACTGTAATGTGTTTTTTTTCCTCACTTATTTTCAAAGCTGACAAATGAAGTCGTGAGAGGAGCGCTGGCAGAGGGGGTGAAGGGAGCGATATACGGAGCTGATTAGATTAGAGAAACATGCTGGACTTTACACTTCTAATGAGCACTACAAAGGATTCAAGCTTTGTCTCTGGGGGATTGTGAGGGATGTTACGCATGATACAGTGCTCAAGTATGTGTGCGCATCTGTATAAAACTCACAAAGGTGAAGTAGAGGTTATCTTGGGACTTCGCTGTCCTATCTCTTTAACTGTGGAAACCCGTTTAATTGCCACTGAAGGCAGATAAAGTGGGGCTCTCTGTGGGATTCTTCTGAAGCTGAACAGATGAGAGTATAAAGGAGAAACTGCCTAAGGAGAATTTGTTCTTGGTACATGTGGAAGCATTTTAGAACTTGTTTTGGAGGTAGATGTGTGTATGTGAAGGGAGGCTCTCTATGTGTTTATCTAATGGGACTGTCGACTGGCCTGTACGTAGTACTAGATATGCAAGGAGTTTAAAAGTTCAGAAATGTTTCTGTCACTTTTTTCTGTCTTTCAAGTCGCACAGGTTTGAAACAGAAATAAATGTCACTGTGAAAAGACCTTCTTAGACATTGTTGAACACTTAGACACTGATAAATGTCAGTTTCAGTTATTGTGTCCGTACGTTTATCAAAGACATATCCAAGTCCAGGTTACAGAGGTCAATCCTTTACCCCAACAACATTTTTGAAGTCCTCACGTAGAAACAAAGGATGGTCCTACACTACATGGGCTTTATACAATCTCCCTTCTTAGTGTAACCCCTTATAGGAACATTGGTCATTTTCCCATAATCAGGTTTGACAGTGTTAGGTAAACGGACTTTTATCCCGAAGTCCACCTAGAGCAGTTGTGCGTGTTCAAAACCGGAAGGAAGAACAAGGAACAAATCGTCTCGTTTATCAAATATATATTTTTACCCTAACACAATATTTCTAAACAGATCTGGGTTCTCTGTTCCTAACACAAAATCTGGTGTTGTATGAACCGTGACAAGGGGCAGGAACAACACTTTCCAGAGGATCCCAGATATTTATTATGCGCATCACTAGGCTCCACCTTAAGGATGAGCCACTATACATTAGCTCATATACATCGTGTTGTTCTCTCGTTGGTTGCTTCTCCCTTATACGGTTCTCCAGTGCCAGTCTCCAGTGTCTTCAGTGTCAATCTCCAATCTCAGTCTCCACTTACAAGAGAGCCAAACAACTTACACAACCGGCGCCCGCCGCTAAAAGGTGGACGCCCATTACACAATATATTTAGCTATAACATTATTAAGTGAAATGTAACGTGAATACAAAACTGGAGAATATACTTGATTATATTCTCCTTCAACAGCTATGAACACTTTTTGTCTGAGGTGACATTTTGTGTGATTTAGCTTGAGTGTGAGTGAGATGTTTGTCTTCCTGTGCGGTCGTGTGATGAACTGGTGACTTGTGAATCCAATCTCATACCCAAAGTCAGTTGGGTTTGGCTCCAGCCCTCACAGGATACACAGCTACAGAAAATCAATGAGTCAAGTCTCACTTCATCGTTCCACGTCACTCACTGCAACTTTCCAACTTCTGCATTGCTGCTGATACAGTGCTCATTGCATGGTAAGCATATGTAAATAAAGCTTTGATAAAAACATTCATATCATCCTGCTAGCTGCATTTATTTTCAGAGCTTTAGATATCTATCTCATTTCAAGAAGTGTAGCACTGTATAATTGGTAATTGATCCACCGGTTTTTTGGAAGACAATTTCTTTTGCCTAAAAATACACATCTTCCAGTTCATTGCCAAGACTGGAACAATCAACGCATAATAGCGTGCACACAACATGAAAGGGAATCATTTAGGCAAAGACCTGCAGATAAAAGTGACTAAGTAGCAGAAGTCAAAAACTGTACTGTAGAATCTGAACATCATGATAGCTGTGCTGCAGCAGGAGAGGGACAAGGTGAGGAAATACAGCAGTGTGTTGAAAAGGGATGAGTCAAGTCTCTCTGGCTTCATTTTAGTTGAGAAGATCCCATTGTGTGGATAAGATCAGGGTATCACATGCTTATGCTCACAGCTGACAAAACATAACTCTTTACAATGTTTGTAGTGAAGGTCAGAGGTCACATGCTGATCCATCAGCTGTGTAGGAAGTAGGTAAATTTTTCCAAACTTGCACTGATTGGAGAATCAGTGCAACACAGAGCCGGTTCATCATGAAGTCACAAATGAGAAAGTCCGCACTCATGTGTTGTGTAAGTGCTGAAAATATGTGCAACAATACGACCCCCTTCCGCATCTTCCACCACTGGTCTTTAGAGGAATTGAGAGAACAGCTTATAGTGATGGACAAGTTCAGCGAGATCCTGCCAGAGTCTCCTGTCAAGGTTTGAAAATCACTGTGTTGCAATCTCATTAAATGAACAAGGCCTTTCAGTCACTGCTCCAGAAAGAGGCAGGAGCAGGCTGGCGTTCTTATTTCCATGTACCCGACTCCCCATGTCTGTTTCCTAAAGAGGAAATCGTTCAGCAGCCTTCAGGATGTCTTTTGATGAATCTTACTTATTCTTGAAACTAAGCTATTTCTTTGTTTGTCATTTTCTAATATTGGGCACATGTAACCGAAATGTGTTCAGAGTTTGTTATCCAAATTCAGTTTATTCAATGTTTACAGTGATGTATACCACTTTACCAATGATGACGTGGCATTGAAGGAGGCCAAAGTCAGTGTGAAATCTAACCAGGCACGCTTGATGTTAATTTTGTGTGAATAAAGGTCGAGACTTTCCAGCATTAGAAAGAAATATGCACCTAAACAACCTACAAATGTTTAACTGACTGGTGCTGTAATGGTGTCAAGCCTGTAACCTGTTCCCATTAATCTAAAGCAAGATGTCTCCAATGCAGATTGATGGGGCGCTGCATGGTTGTGGATTGGTTTGCACTTTGCAGTGCTGTGAAATGATTCATGGTTATTGCCACATTATGGAATGGATGTAGTTCAGGGCAGGCAGCTTCTCTGCCATTATTTTAACCTATTACTGTGATTTGGTTTCTCATTTATTTACCCAAAGTGTGCTTCTCTGCTCTTGTTGAGCCTCACCGCCTCATAAACCCTCACATTCATACTTGAATGGTGTCAAGCAGAAGACATTCTCCTCTGTTTTTAGTTACCGACCAGCTTCATCGGAACAGCTGACAAGGTCAGGTGATTTGCTAAAGGGCACATTAATGATTTTTAGGGGAGAGTTGTCTGCTCCTCATTTACTTCATCTTTTTAAGTTAACACTTGGCGATACAGACCTCATAAGAAATGAAGATGAAAATGTTATTCCGATTGCAAATTAACTCTTAAGATCTTGTTGTCTGGAACAGACGGATTGTTTGGGAGGGAGCAGCTGCAAAAATTGGTCAATACCGTGCGCCCTTGTTCCTCGCGGTTAATGCGTTCCAGGAACCACACACGATTAACGAATTCCGCGATAGAGCGACAAACTATTTATCTTATTATTTACGGTAATTGAAACATTTATTACCCTCCCCATATTGATATTAAACCACCTTCTATCTGTATTACCTTTATTCACACTCTTATCGACTGTTTAAAGCACTTTTGTGTCTCATGAAAGTCCGAGACTCACGGAACGTAGCACACTTCCGGATGCCGTCAGCCAATAGAATGCGCGTACGGTATCACATGACTGCCTACCAAAAATCCACAATGAGGTGAAGTCACGAGCGTTGATGCGCGAATGCGCGAGGGCGTACTGTCTTTCAGATAACCTTTAACCCTGGACCCTCCATCACAGCTTCATTTGAGCTGCTTCCTTTGTTTGTACATTATTGATACGGTAATCAAGTACAGCAAGTTCACATTTTCATCTACACTCACCGGCCACTTTATTAGGTACACCATGCTAGTAACGGGTTGGACCCCCTTTTGCCTTCAGAACTGCCTCAATTCTTCGTGGCATAGATTCAACAAGGTGCTGGAAGCATTCCTCAGAGAGTTTGGTCCATATTCACATGATGGCATCACACAGTTGGCGCAAATTTGTCGGCTGCACATCCATGATGCGAAGCTCCCGTTCCACCATATCCCAAAGATGCTCTATTGGATTGAGATCTGGTGACTGTGGAGGCCATTTGAGTACAATGAACTCATTGTCATGTTCAAGAAACTAGTCTGAGATGATTCCAGCTTTATGACATGGTGCATTATCCTACTGAAAGTAGCCATCAGAAGTTGGGTACATTGTGGTCATAAAGGGATGGACATGGTCAGCAACAATACTCAGGTAGGCTGTGGCATTGCAACAATGCTCAATTGGTACCAAGGGGCCCAAAGAGTGCCAAGAAAATATTCCCCACACCATTACACCACCACCACCAGCCTGAACCGTTGATACAAGGCAGGATGGATCCATGCTTTCATGTTGTTGACGCCAAATTCTGACCCTACCATCCGAATGTCGCAGCAGAAATCGAGACTCATCAGACCAGGCAACGTTTTTCCATTCTTCTATTGTCCAATTTCGATGAGCTTGTGCAAATTGTAGCCTCAGTTTCCTGTTCTTAGCTGAAAGGAGTGGCACCCGGCGTGGTCTTCTGCTGCTGTAGCCCATCTGCCTCAAAGTTCGACGTACTGTGCGTTCAGAGATGCTCTTCTGCCTACCTTGGCTGTAACGGGTGGTTATTTGAGTCACTGTTGCCTTTCTATCAGCTCGAACCAGTCTGGCCATTCTCCTCTGACCTCTGGCATCAACAAGGCATTTCCGCCCACAGAACTGCCGCTCACTGGATATTTTTTCTTTTTCGGACCATTCTCTGTAAATCCTAGAGATGTTTGTGCGTGAAAATCCCAGTAGATCAGCAGTTTCTGAAATACTCAGACCAGCCCTTCTGGCACCAACAACCATGCCACGTTCAAAGTCACTCAAAACACCTTTCTTCCCCATACTGATGCTCGGTTTGAACTGCAGGAGATTGTCTTGACCATGTCTACATGCCTAAATGCACTGAGTTGCTGCCATGTGATTGGATGATTTGAAGTTAAGTGTTAACGAGCATTTGGACAGGTGTACCTAATAAAGTGGCCGGTGAGATGTAGATGTTAGTTCAGATTATCATATTATCATCTTATTGCTGAAAGCACATCTATTTATTGAGAGCCAGCGATAATGCTGTGGTTGATTGATGTGTAAGAACAGATTCACTTCTTGTGGTACACTTTTCCCAGAGTGGCACACCCAAATTATTTTTTGAAAAATATTTCTTAATTACATTATCATCATTAAAACCTATATATAAAATCTTCATATAATAGTTTGTATGTTAAACGCTGGAACAAATGCTGGCCAGTGCTTCTTTAAGAAGCAATACTGTTTACTTTTTTATATGCAGCAACAGTTCTTCCATTGACATATGACCCATAATTTACATATTATATTTTCCATTTTACATGCTCTAGTTTTATAAGGTGTCATCTCTACATTCAACTGCCATAAGATGAATTTCTTTGTCTTCTACTGGTGATGATCTGGGGATGTTTTTTTATAGCATTGATCTTATTTTCTTCTTTAAGTAGGTCTGGAAATTATTGTAACGCATATTTAAAAATCAATCAAATCTGAATAGGAATGTAATAATTAAAATGTCACACAACCCGTTTTAGATAACAGAAGGGCCTGTCCATCTTGCTTTTTTTTTTTTTTTGAGTGCATATGTGTGTGTGCTATAATCACAATTTGAAGTCTGACAGACGAGCTTATTTCAGAAAGGGGACAGGTAAAAGAATGTTTGAACTCGTATCTGTTTGAGTTTTAATCTGCATTCTCCCACCCTGACGGGCACAAGCTGTTCTGTCGGAAAAGTCTCTCATGTAATGAGGTCTGTCTAAACATCCAAGGAAACATTTGCTCCAAATATAGGCCACTAAAATAATTACTCATTAGAAGGGAAAGAAGAAGGAACAGGACTATCTTAAGAGTAGAAGGCTGATGGGTTGGTTTGATATACAATATAGAATTTATCCATGCAAGTCTGTCTCTGACCATCACCCACACTGGATTTGAATTCATTTTGCTCAAAACAATCCCTTCCTTTGGGCATGCCTGTCATTTTTGTTTACTCTTTGTTTGGTAGTATGGTGGGCCTGATTTTAATGCAAACAAAGAAACATTGTGATGGTCTTGTAAAATCAATAACATTGTGCATCTCTGCACCATGAAGCTGATCCAGCTCATGCAGAAAGGTTGATTTTGCTGCATGGACCAGGAAGGCTTCCGCGTGAACAGTACTCATCATGTCAGTAACCATGGTGATATAAAGTCTAGCTGTACAGCGCATTGATCATTCCCTGAGCTGTCATCATCATGATCCAAATAATCCCCCTTCCCTAAGGCGACTCTCACCAGTAGTAGCCTTCACGCTATCAGTTTGACAGTTTTTATCTACATTTGGGTGCATTTCTCTCTCTGACTCGTATCAGTATTATTTTTTCTAGACGTCTGTAACGAAATCCTACACATTGTGACTGTGAGCGCCATTTCCCCCCCTCAGACATGCCATTCCGAGAGGCTCAGGAGCGAGACCTGAAGGTGGCCCTGAAGGAGACGGATCCCTCCATCCCACTGGTATTCGTCAGTGGGAACCATGACCTGGGAAACACCCCCACCCCCAGGACAGTAGAGCAGTACTGCAGCGCTTGGGGGAATGACTATTTCAGCTTCTGGGTAAGCAGTTGTCAATGCCGGTTGTATCCTTGAGCGGAATACTTAGCTCTGACTTGTTTTGAGGGGCACCTCTCCACGGGGAGTGGGCAAATAGCATCTTATTGACTCCAGGACCCTGTTCACAAGATTTCTTTGTCCTGTGTAGATGTCGCTACTGATTTTTATGATTCTTTGTCGATCTGCTGTTTGAAACATACTTTTCCAGGTGTGGCTGAGGGTGTAGAAGTCCAGACTAACATCTACCACAACTCTCTGGCTTGCCTTGTCTTCCTCTGCTGTCTCAGGTGGGTGGAGTGTTCTGCCTGGTTCTGAACTCCCAGTTGTTCTATGACTCCTCAGCCTGCCCTCAGCTGAAGGAAGCCCAGGATAAGTGGCTGGAAGAGCAGCTGAGCAGAGCCACCTCCTCCAAGGTATGGCAATGTGAATGATTGGTTCTGTTCTTATAATTTATCTGCAACTTTTCAGCTGGATTCCGTCTTCTTTTGGTTTGGTTTGGTTTGGTTTGGTTTGGTTTGGGTATTTGCTGTTATCTGCAGCCATTTGACTCAGAATCTTGTCTCAGAAGACGAGTCTCAAACTAATCCGTTTGCCCCTGTTCAGGAACCCAAACCTAAACATATATTGGTGTTTCAACACATTCCTCTATACCTCAAGAACCCCGACGAGGAGGATGACTACTTCAACATGCAGAAGGCAGTGAGACTAAACCTGCTTGACAGGTTCAAGAAAGCAGGTAAGACGGCAGGGTGGTACCACGGGTCTGATGAACCGTTTATACCTGGGCCAACTTGAACATTACTTCAGCATGACATACAGAGTCACCTCTCCAAGAGCTGTGGCTCTTACAGCAGCTACAGTGTAATAGAGGATGGTTCTCATACAGTGAAAGGAGATGCAGAATCTCTGGACTGTCTGTCAGGCAGTGCAACAGGAGTGACTGACACACGAACAGCAGAGGAAGTGTTTAAAGATTCAAAGGGCAATCCGTGCAGGCTTTTTATACGGTAGTACCCTGTGTGGAAAACACGCTCTGTAAGTGTGTTCTCTCATCCACACTCTTGTTCACACTTGTTCCGTAGACAATTATAAATTCAGATTTAAAGGGCATGTAGTGCATCAACTATACCGTGTGTGTGTGTGTGTGTGTGTGTGTGTGTGTGTGTGTGTGTGTGTGTGTGTGTGTGTGTGTGTGTGTGTGTGTGTGTATATATATATATACACACACACACACACACACACACACACACACACACACACACACTATGCATACTGTACATGGATATTAATAGTTAACATGCAGGATTTGACTCGCTATAAAGCTGTGAACATTACATGACTTTTTCATCTTGTTATGCGGTTACAGTCATGCATGTTAGTACAATACATGAACTGGTGGCTGCAGCAACATCAGGGATGTAAGTTTTGGCTGCCTGTGTTGATTTACAAGCAGTCCCATCCATACATAACAATTGGCCTGGGTCTTCCACTTGATTTATCCAGAAAGGATTTTTCTTTTGCTGCTCAGAAGGAGGATTGTGTTGGGAACAGGAAAATTGATAAGTAATGAGGAAAATACCTACATTTAATAAGGAAATGAAATAATAGCGCTGTTATCAATTGTGATAGTTCTTGGTAAGTCAGTTAAATGTAGATAAACTGAAACACACTGCAACGACTTTACCGAATAAACTGGAAATATTATTGAATGAAACAGGCCTGTTCCTTCTGCTCTCCTCCTTCGCTCCGTCTTTTAACATCTGTAAGATGATCCTCCTGGAACACGGCCCTGATGCGTGATGGGAGAACAGAACGACTGTTTACTGTGCTCTCTGTCAGTTTGTGATGCCTCTTCCGTTTGTACCTGATAATGGTCAGAAACCAGTTTTTCTTTTCTAGCAACGCTAGAACAGGCGAGGTTGCGCCACAATTAGTGCATTTACAAGTGGGCTGTATCTGTGGTTGCAGCCGGATTCAGAGTATAGCACAATACAAAATTTGATGGTTATCACTCTATGAACATTTGCCATTTGTGAACATTATTAAACAGGAGAAGGAATCTTTCATGCAAATCTGTGTAACTCCTGGACTGCCTGTCAGTCAGTACAGTGGGAGTCACTGACACACAGCAGAGAGGTGAAATGGACTTCACTGAGCGACAGCCTTCATCCATTTCTACAGTCCTTTCTATTATACAGCAGTCAGTTTCTACAGTTTCCCTAGAAACACTTAATTACAAGTAAGTAGAGAACGTGGTTTACATTTATGTGCATTAGTTCCTTGTATGATTACTTTTCATGGTTGTTCCATGTTTTGATGATGTAACTAAACCAGAACAATTTTCTCATTGATGAGTTTTGAGAAATTTGCATCCAAAAAGACGACAGCGCTCAGTTTCAGGTTAAAAAACAAACTGGAGTTTCCATTTCCATAGCGTTGGTCAGAAAACACAGCACCGTTATCACTTTCCTCATCCCCAGCAAAGACATCCACCTGCTTTTACATTAAGGATGTGACACTTCCATTTCCATCACATGATGATGATGATGACGATGGCAACAAAATACAGTGCAGTTTTCTGGTTATCTTACCATGAAACTCTCATATATTTACAACCCTAGCTGTGCCGTAGTCTGCATTTCTATTTCTCTGCAGAATATTTTTGATTGTCAGTACACTGCAGGGCTGAGCAAGGGAATTTCCACTCAGACTTTTTGGCCCAATAATTGCAAAGGATTTTTCAAAATCCATAACAATTCCAAACTTTCTGTCTTTTCCAGACGTACGAATCAAGAGACATTTTACTTGGTTTGAGATTTGTGTCTGACTTACCAGCAGATCTGAAGATCAGTGAGAAATAAGTGTAAAATGGGCTTAAACCATACATTTCAACTGTAGTTGCTGATGTATTGTTTTGAAAAATACAAGGAAGGGCTTTAAGAAATATGAAGAAAAAAATGGCTGGGAGTCGACAAGAAAAAGTTAAAATGACTAAAATAGTTCATCGGTACACTTAAACAGTCATTTACATGCAGCATCTAGGCTAAAAGCTATGTCCGCAAACACAACATGTTTGTGTGAGCGAGACTGAGATGATAAGGAGGAAGAGTAGAACTCCAAATTAGAATATTAATATGTGGACCGGTTGCCACGACAAATTAATATTTGAAAATCTGTCCACAGGGTTTTTACAGGATAGATTAAGTTTGAAAATTCAAAGAATGTCCAAAACCCTATTGAAGGAGTGTTGTTCGTCTTCATGGTTGGGTTTTCTCTCATACATAGTAGATTATGTGTCTTGTGGACATTGACTATATTGGCTATGGTAATTTTTCTCCCTTTCTTTACATTGCATTATTCACACGTCATCTCTCTGTGGTGTTGGTCTGTTCTCTTTGCCTCACCCTGTGATCCGGAGCCTGTGCTCTTGTCCATTGGTGATCATTACTGTCATTACAGTAAAAGGCAGCATCATTAAACATACACACACAGACACACACATACACACACTTGAGATGAAACATTGATGTAATTCTACAACCGAGATCTCCGTTAGAGGAAGATGTTGACAAAGATTACTCCTGTATTTAATGGTGCCCAGTATATAAATGTAGTTGCAGTAATTGAAGGACTACAGCTTTTATAACATAAAAATTTTTGCATAAAGGTCTCTTAATGGATCTCTGGGAACACTGTGAGACTATTTAGCGTTTTTTTTTTACCAAAAGAACTATTCGCAGATATTCTTCTTAGTCAAAGATCTAATTTTAGCAGAGGGAAGCTGCAGGATGGCAACAGCAGAGAGCTGATATTGGAAGCTTTAAAACGACTATAGGTAAAAGAGTCAATCTAATCATCCAAAAAACAGCCTTGAAACTGAATTTCTTGATGTAAATAAATGTCTTCGGAAGTAAACACTGCTCTCTGTAATCGAGCTGCTACGGCGGTGTCTCTTTTGGATGTCAGCTGACTTACAGCAGACTGGGATTTCGCTCAGCATTTGTGCGACTGTTACTGCTGCTGCTGGGCTTACGGAGCCCCCACCACTCCAGGGATATGTGGTGGAAATAGAAAGACAGAGCAGTCCCCCTGCAGAAAGAGAACTACACTTAATTGATTTTTCCTCACTGAGGTATTTCTCATTCCTCTCCCTATTTGTTTTTCTTCATAGAACATGAGTAATTGTGTGTGCATGACTTTAATTTGTATGAGAGGGATTTTTTTTTTTTTTGTGTGTGTGTTAATGTGTTTTGCATATAAATTGATATCCTGTGAAGCATTTTTATATGCCTGACATTTTACTGTAGGTATCTGTATGTTATCTCAGCAGCGCAGCTACACATGAGCAAAGGTGCAACACCAATTAGTCTTCCTGCGGCTCATCGGAGCGTCCGTTCTATCCTGGGAACGGTTGCATGCATTCCGGTTCGTATTAATGATAGACTGTCTCTGTGTGACGACCCCTTCTTGGGCAAGTGAAGTAGTGCAAAGGCCTTGTTCTAATTGAACAAGCAATAACAGTAATTTGGTTGATATTAAATTTCAGATTTAATTCTGTGCTTGCTCCCTGTGTTAAAGTCTTTCGAGAGTAAAACCAAACCCCTGATTAGGAAAGAACATGCTTATTATTTACAGATTAGTTTACTCAGTTAATTTTTTACTATTTATCACTCGTAAGGCAACTTTTTAATAACACTGTCAGTTTGTTCATAACAGTTACACAAATCTCTGAAGGAATTTCTCTGCTGTTAATGTGACTACTTTTGTTTCTATCATATCCGTAATAACAATAAATCGGCTCTTTCTGGCTTTATTCTCCCTCCTTATTCCAATTTTCCATTGCATGCAACCCAGATCTTAACTACTGCACAGAGAGGAAGAAAAGCCACAATCAAAAATTGCTCATTGGAGATGTTGAATTTGGAGAGAGCAGGTTTTATGCACATCCAGAATCTCTTCAGAGGAGATTGAATTCCCTTTTTCTCTGAATCCGTGAGAGACGAGTGTAGAGGAAAGACATCCTGCAGTGCTCTCAGCCTCTCCTTTCCTCTAGTAGTACTGTAATTAGATTTCTTTGCCCTCCTCCTCCTCATCCAGTGTTTATATCCTGCATTCAGGATACCTTAAGCACACATACAAACAAGTGTGAATGAATGCACACACTTCTATGCTGCCCATAAACCCTGTTTCTGTATGACTGAATAAAAAAAAAACTGCACAGCTGGGAGATTCATTGGAATCCCTAACATTGCTAGAGGTTATAGAGTTGTACATACAGTAGCTAATTAGAGATGAGGATAAGCCATGCGCTGCTCACCATTGTCTCAGGTTTTCTTTCTCCATCCCTTCCTTATTCACACTCCGTCTCGACAGTGGTTGTCTTTATCAGCGAGCAAAGACACATTTGTGATCCGCTGTCGATTTGATAAGAGGCCACAGTTAAGCCTTTAACTCCATTGTTTTAATGATGAGGCTCAAGAATAATTTTTTCTCTTTTTCTCTCTTCTTCAATGGCATGAAAAGCAGGGGTTGGTGGGGCGTGTTCCTTTAGGCACTGATGAAATGAGTTGATCCAGGATGACTGGTTTGTCATCAGTTTTTCAGATGGTGAAGCAGTAAACGCCATATTGCTTTGACGAGGGCAGCGTCAGGTTGGACAACTCTTTGTTTTTGGTTTCCTGGTTGTCGCACATCAATTAGAAATACCTGAAGAGCTTCAGTCTTGTAGTAATGGTCAGGGCTGTAATCAGAGTGGATGATCTCCAATAAAGCTTCCCTAAGCAGCAGGAACTTCCTGTTTGTTTACTGCTTTTCTTTCCTGCAGCAAGTTCAGATGCATTCAGAATTGTAAAGTCATAGAATCACATGAACACGTTGCTTTTATTTGAGTATTTTTTATTGCAAACAGTCCTCAGTACCTGAAACTGCATATCTGATTGGATCCTTAACCAGGCTAGAACATTTTTAGATAATCACCTGATTTTCAACTAACTGTTGCTTCATTGAGATTTTATTGTGGTGTAATTGCATATAGGAGATATTGACACCACCAATCAATTACTAATATTTAAAACTGTAATATTATTCACTTGAACAAAAAGAAGGAAAAGTACCTTTTATACACATTCACGTTTGTCTGTGCTGACAGTAGGTGTTGGGACAACCTGATAAAATCTGTAAGCTTAATAATTGGGATTTTGATTAGAATTTAATTTAAAGGGGCTTCTGTACTTTAACGGAAGATTTATATCCCAGGCTGTGGTAAAATTAATAATACAATGTTGATATGTTGTTTAGGATGACCAACCTAAACAAGTGATAACTATGTATGACAATTTAAGTAAGGAAAGAGCATTTTGATTGATGATCAGCATCAGTGGATGCTGCTTCAAGCAGCCATTAGTCAGGCTCAAAAGTCCTGGTGATAACCTGTAATTACCAGGAACACAGCTTGAATGGCTGTACTTTGTCAAATTTCCTAATTGGTTAATGGTTGTAATAATGGAATATTACAGCCCATTGAAATAAAGTCATTATTATTGTGTTTTTCATTCTAATGGGCTGAAACCTGTCGTCAGACCCACATCCATCCTGTGGAGACAGCGAATGAGAACTGAAGCTGCTTCAGATATGAAGTAATCTCATCTTCATGATTCTTGGCCCCTGAGCCTCAACTACAACCCCCCACCCCACCCTCCCTTCCCTCATCGACACCTCCGTATATCTGAGACATCTGAAGCGTTTGGAGGCGTGTCGCACTTAGAGGCGTAAAGGTCATAGCTCGCTGACATCAGGATGATTAGATTCCACGTTTGGTTCCAAATGGCCAAAAGGTACAAATTACATGTGGACTACTTCCATCTGCCTGTATCCTTTGTGTGTGTGTGTGCGTGTGTGTGTGTGTGCGTGTGTGTGTGCACGCGCATGTGCGTGTGTGTGTGCGCGTGTGGGGTTGACTGGAGGACTCGGAGATAGTGCATGGCGGCTGCTGACAGAAAGTGATTTATGTGGACCTGGAGCTGTAACATACCTCACCAGGCTACATCATTTTCATCCCTCTGTCATGCAAATTATCAACAGCCACAACTTCATGATGAATTATTTCACGTAATGGCAACAACCCTTTAATATAACCGTATACATCACGTCTCCTCCTACGCAGCCCAGCGCCACACGTACGCAGATGATGGTTTTGTTTTCCGAAACACCTTAAAAGTTTTCATAAGAGACATGGAGAAACCTCTGCAGGGAAATGGTGTCTCCTATAGGTGATCATCGAGTGGACTTGGGAGCGGGGGGGGGGTGGGGTTATGACAAGATAGGAACTAATCTTGCAATTAGCAAACCCAATCAGTGATCAAAAGATAAAAAGGAAATGATGAAGCGTGGGATGAGGGCGGAGTGAAGGAAGGAGTGCAGACATTAGACGAGAGGTTTCGTTCATTACTGTGTTTTGCCATCTTCATCAGCAGCCACTGTTGAAGGCGTCTCAGAGCATTCTATATTCCATTCTTCTCCTTTCTGTGCATTTTTTTGCAACCCTGACCAGAATTCAGTTTGATTGTGGGTAATTTTCATCCATTAGCAATCAATATGTTGTCATCACTCCAGCTCCTTACTCTGGACATTTTCTGAGCTCCCCCCAACCGCCACCAGCCCATCGCGCTCTCTCTCTCTCGCTCTCCCTCCCTCCACAGTCCCCAGGTGGGAGTCTTTATCACAAAGAAAAGCACAGAAGAACAACACTGTTCCAAGGCTGACTGGTAAATGGGATTTTTGCAGGTATTTAACAAGACACAGAATTATCGACACAGAGACGACATGTTTTTGCAAGAAAAAAGGAATTCAAGAATGCAGAAAAATATCGCAAAAGGTTGAAAAATGTGTTGAAATTCAACAATCCTCTACTGTATGGAATACAGCGGTCTAAAACTCGGAACATGTTCTACCCCCCCGTGTCATTACAGCTCAATGGCCAAAGCAGGACACAGCACATCTTTCTGGTCCATTGTCCCAATGGCTGAACGGGTTTAATATTTTCAGGGTTTGATTCTTTTATGAAGCTCAATCGCTAGAGCCGTGGCACAAAGATTGCTACAGTTAAGGGTTTAAGTCCCACCAGGCCTCCCACGTCGATGATAGTGCAAAGCACTTTAGATAACAATGTACAGGAAGAGGTGTGCTGCTTTTATTCTAGTGAGGCCAGGTGAGACGAGCTGCATATCGTATTTTCTCATCGTCGGTTCAAGGTCATTTTCTCTGAAGGATGCCAACCATCATTATCCTGGAAGCAGAGGCGGCCTGCAGAACGACATCCGCGAATATTACTTGAACACAACAGAGAACTGCAGCGTCTGTTCTCGGTTACCGCTTCTTGAAAAAGTGTGTTCGTAATGCAACCAGCTGCTTGGTGTGTTTTTTGTACATTGCCAACTTGAGGCAGCAGACAGTAAAACAAGCTGATCTAAAGTCAATGGTGCAGCAGTTGTCATGGTATCTAAAGGTGCATGGCCTTATTGTGTTTAATAACACACTGCTTCACACTCTGTAGTGATGCACTGATACCTCTGCTATCACCAAATCCACACGTACATGTTCACTGACCCGTCGGCCACCTGAACACGCAAATTCTCCTGTTTTCAGACGCGGTGCTGCGTTAACGTCTGGCTGCACCTCCAGCTGTGACATTAATCTATGCTGCCCTTTAAATTGCGTCAGGCAGCGCAAGTTGTTCAAGTGATTTCTTTGCGTGTTGTTTTGATGTAGTTGCAGTACTTTTTCTGATCACTTCAGTTACTTCTTCTTTCAAAATAAAAGCCTCCTAGGGTTTCAGTGGACAGAAGCCCGTCTTCTCCTGACAATGCTGTTACTGTGGAATATTTTCATCAACTAACTAATGACTCCTCAGGTTGTAGACTGACTTCCTATTATATTTATTCATTTGACTTGAAACTTAAGACAGTTCAGGGTTACTATTTCCACCCAGACTCTTCTACTGTAAAGCTGTTGTGATGGATTTATACGGCGCGTGGTTTCTTCCTTGAACGTGTATTTTGGTGTCTCTTTGGACGCGTAAGCTGCCCATGCTATGGGCGCCAACACCACCCCATACCATCAGACATGCAGGCTTTTGAACCGTCCACTGGTCTCTCTCTTCTTCAGTCTGCAGGACACTGTTTCTAAAAAGAAAACTTTTGAATCATCTTACCACAGATGTTTTCTTTTTTGCATCAGACCGTTTTGAAGTAGCTGGGGCCCAGAGAACACAGCGGCTTCTTGTATGGGTTCTTCTTTGCATGATACAGCTTTAACTTCCGTCTTTACATCTGAAAAGCAGAGTCTCTCTGGAATGGTCCTTTTGTACCCAGTGATGTCGTTCACCCGTTGTTGTATTTTCCAGTTCCATGCAGCCTCGGCCTCTATCGTCACTTTAAGGTGTGATTACCCACACTTGTTTTCTTGTAGACAATTTCAGCTTCATGATCTGTTTAATTTTGTTGTTGTGGGTTTTTTTTTTCTCGGTTGTGTATCTTTTATACATGCAGACAAACTTTTGGAAATGCTGTTTTTTGGGGGGGGTTTTTTATTGACAGGCCATCTTTTCTTATAGAGAGTGTTTTTAGCAGAAAAGGGCGCAGGTGGACTGAACTAGACTTCTAAAGTCTGCGTAATGATGCATCTGAAAGGACCGTTCCCAAAATGAATTCAGGTCAGGCTGTTATTTCTGGGCTTTTACTAAACTGCTCCAAAGAAATCATTTTTGCTCCCTAAGAGTCAGTGGAACAAGTCAGCATGGCAAATCAATTCATTTTCACTGTGGACCAGTGCACTTCAGGTCTCAGCTATAGTTCAGCACTCAGTGTGTATTTTTTTGCTACAAGCAGTCTCTTATAAATTCAGAACAAAAGACTTGTGTTAGATGGGATCTTATTATATGTTACCTACATTGTTAAACAACCGCTGATGAAAATATCTGACATGACTCAGGCATGTTCACGCACAAAGTTTTATTCACAATTTGTTTTTGTCTCTTCTTTCCTCACTCTCTGACTCTCCCTTCGAAGTTTAGCAGCAGCCAAAAGATAGAACTGTAGAATTAGGTTTTGGATTCTTCTGTATTTGAACCGTGTCTTTGTGTGAGCAAAAAATCCATATGACTGTTTTCTCAGGGTGATGTTACATAATTAGATGATTCCATTGTGTACCCTTCTTCTGTTTTCCCAGTGTTCTTACGATCATGATGAACATTAAATATTTTATTACAGATCAGAAATGGGATCCTGCTTCTTTGATGCACCACGGCATATTTTGCAGCCATACTGTATTTTCATAGGTCACTAAATTTTAATTGCATTTCAGTATCCAATTTAAAGTCTGAATGATGTCATTAAACCATAAATGTGATTAAAGCAGTATGAATTAATATTTATTAAAACTAAAATTAGCTTAAAAATAAAAACTTTACTTTCATCGTAACAAACTATGATAAAACATGTGACGTAAATGTTCTATTCTTTGGACGGCAAACGGCCTGCTGACCCGTGTTGCACCAACTGATGTGGACGTTGGCGTCAGGCATAGTTTGAAGCTGGTTTTGGTTTATAAAAAGCAGACAAATCCAGACGATAGAAGAGAAGAGTTTCAGCTAAAATGAAAGGAAAGGTGTACAAAACTGTGGTGAGACCAGCGATGTTGTTTGGTCTAGAGACAGTGTCACTGAGGAAAAGACAGGAGGCAGAGCTGGAGGTAGCAGAGATGAAGATGCTGAGGTTCTCTCTGGGAGTGACCAGAAAGGATAGGATCAGGAATGAGTACATCAGAGGGACAGCACATGTTAGAGGTTTTGGAGATAGAGTCAGAGAGGCCAGACTGAGATGGTTTGGACATGTCCAGAGGAGAGATTGTGAATATATTGGTAGAAGGATGCTGAGTTTTGAACTACCAGGCAGGAGGCCTAGAGGAAGACCAAAGAGGAGGTTTATGGATGTAGTGAAAGAGGACATGAAGGTAGTTGGTGTGAGAGAAGAGGATGCAGAAGACAGGGTTAGATGGAGGACACTGATTCGCTGTGGCGACCCCTGAAGGGAAAAGCCGAAAGGAAAAGAAGAAGAAGAAGAGACAAATCCAGACGCGATTCATGTCAGGAGCCATAAATCTGAAAAGCGACGGTGTGTGAGTTGAGCTGTTCTTTTCTTGCTGTGTCACGTAGGCCTTCCTTGTGCAGCTCTTGTTGATTCTCTCCATTTTAAACCTCTGACCAATGAGCAGCCAGCACCGCTCAGCCACATGGTTGCATCACAAATGTATCACCCGCACACACCTCCCTGCTGCTGCGTGGTGGTGTCATGTGGTGTGTGGGATGTGAATCAGCGGAGACGTGACTACGGAGCCCAGACATACTGACACATGTATACATATGCACCCGTCCACACTCCCACACACTTTTATTTGGTGGCATGATTAATCACAGCATCTTTGAATTTGGACAAAGGCAAAAAAAAAAAATTTTTCAGTTTCAAAAATATTCTTTTTCCTGCCACCGGTCCATTTGTCATTTTTATTACAGCATGAATTCCTGTCTATCGCTTCTTTACTACTGCTGTTTTAGCATCTTCCCACCAGCACCCCCTCTCTTTGAGGTGACAAAGAAGTCACAGCCCTCGTGTGGATATGATAACTAATTGAACATTTCCAAAATCGGCATTGCTAAGGTGATCACATCAAACATTTTTTTTTCTCACTGTGTTTTCACTCGAAGGGTCTGAATAATTTTAGGTGAGCTGCGTGATGGTTTGTACGATGGATAAAAACACTCTCGGGGAATTCACAACAGATCATACTTGTGTCTGTACACAGACAGTGAAGCAAAATAACGAGTATGTGTAAGCCTAGAGACATGGGGGTGGAGGGGGACCTGTGGCCTTTTGGCCCCCATCTTCAAAACAACATCAAGGATGCACGTGTACAAAAATGCACATGCACACTTTAGGACGACTCAGCGTTGACCCCTATCAGGGTTACTAGCAGTGGCAAGGTTATGCAGAAGGCTGTCTCGGCCAAACACGTATAAACACAAACACACACACAAACAGGTTCATGAAGCGCATCAGCCGTAATTATTTTGCTGCAGGCCCCACACCCACGGTCACAGGAGAGTGGGCTTCACACAGTATTGCCCTATGATTTGAGCGTAAATGACTTCAGCACTGGTTTACACACATGCAGGTCTAAATCATCGATTTACATTCATGACAATATTTATCAAGCGGGCTAGCATGTGAGATTGATCTCCTCACTTAGCTCCGAATATTATTACGCAGTTGAATTAGGTCACACATCTCCGCCGGAGACTTAACGATTCAGAACAGACGTCTAAGAAACATCGACGGTAAATTGGTTCATTCGGATGGATCCTCCTCGTCTCACTGGTGCAGATTCCCGGGACAGTCCCATGTCTGCTTCGTGCAGACTGAAAATGATCCTCTTTAGTCGCCAGTTTCCAGTGTTGTTGGCAGAGTGTCTGACTGGAGATGAGGCAGCAAGCGGCTAGACAATCCTACCCTGCTGTTAAAAAATAAAGCTTATTTCCTCTGCCAAAATCCTGCAGTAAACCCATCTTCCAGTCAGATCCCCTCCCTAGAACATGCACACACACTGAAAACAGATATTATAATATATGTGTAGCCCAAAATATTTACACAGAAAACCCAAACCTCGTCTTCATACACCGACTTAGTCCAGATTCAGATCGTCTGTATTGATTCAGCAACTCAGTAACTCATTTTCTGCCAGCACTTTTTGGTAAATAATCTCCTTCGACTGACTTTCTCTGGACATTCATGGGTGTTATCTGTCTGTTTTCAACCGATTCCAAGATGCTTTGTTCAGAGCGACACCAGGTGTGTGCTGACATATACTAATTTTGTTACATCATAAGCTGCTGAAACTTCTCTGTCTCCCTCTGATTCGCCAGAGGGAATCAGAGGGACTGGATCGGTCATCATGACACTAAATTCCATGATTACAATCCTGATCCTGTCCCCTATCCCTCCCCGTTGAAAAACATATTTTACATCAATGGCAGCCAATGAGTTAATGTCAGAAGTTGGTTTTGATAATATTCAGTATGGTTCTAATGCTAAAAGTGGGAACTGTAAATGGACAATACGTTAACGTGTAAGAAATGAAGCAGCAGCTTCTTCTTTAGCAACACAACACACACATTTAGTCAGTGCTTTCAACAACAAATGGCATCACTTCCTTTTAGACAAAAGCGGACCCCATGCAGGTTTAATAAACATGATCTGAACCTTTATTTGGGGTACATTGGGTTCAGATGTGATGTGAATTGTACTCCACTCCAAAAAGCAATGATAAAAGCGCAGATGTTTCTCTCTGTATCACTGATTTCACCTGTCTCGCCTCCACAGGGGTTAAAGCCGTCTTCTCCGGCCACTATCACAGAAACGCTGGCGGTTGCCACGGAGGCCTGGACATGGTGGTGAGTTCAGCCATCGGCTGCCAGCTCGGTGAGGATCCCCACGGTGTCAGGGTTGTCATAGTGACTGCAGACGATGTTGTCCATCGCTACCACAGCCTGGAGCAGCTGACGAGAGGCATGGACGAGGATCTTAGGAAGCTCTTGCAGAGCGGAGGGAAAAAAATCAAAGAAACCGTTTGATTTGCACGCAGTTCAGAGCTCGCTCTAATTCATTGGAATTAATTTGTCAACTCTAATTATTTGCAGCAAATGTTCTCAGTATTATTTTTATATGTATTACCTTGTTTTGATGAATGAGAACTTGTGATTAACTAACACTGATTTCTATTAACCCAGACTCCCAAAAATGTTGTATTTCATAAAAGTGGAAAAAGATCATTTGAAGTTTCATCCTGGGGTGTGGTTAGTATGTCTGACCAAGAAAAAGAAGAAAGCAATGAGCTTAACATAACGATGTGGCAACCTGCAAAACCACACTTTAAAGTACAGAATCTAAGAGTAAACTTGAAGGAAGGTTGTTTTCTTTGTTTGCTGAATGCTTTCTTAAAAGCTTCTTTTGGCAGATCTGATGTTTTTTAATCACTCCCCCTTTTGCAGTTATAGACAAACATTGAATGCATTGTAAATGTAGCACTTAGTGCCACTCAGTCCTGTATTTGCAGACTGGCACCCTCACTTTCAGTGTAGAGTATAACCCAAACATTAAAAGAAGATCATTGAAATGTTATTCAAAGCAGACACTGAAAATTCATCATGAAGGACCAAAAGAAAGGAGTTCTTGAGAGCGACAGTGTTTGTTTACTCAGTTAATTTTAAGATTTTCTTTAACTTACCATGAGACAGTGAGATGGCCACAAGACTGTCTTTATTCACATAATTAAATAGCAGTGCTTTAAACGATGTTGAAAAGCAATTTTAGGAAGTCAACGTAATACAGAAAATATCAGACGGTTGGAGACCGAGTCTGGATTTCATAAAATGCTGCAGGTATGTGTGGTATAACAGTGAGATTTTTCCTGCAATGATGCTTGAATATCCAGTCAGAAATTAAACCAGAATTTATGATGCAACACGTCCCATTTATTTGTCATCAACACCACATATGCACTGGGGCTCCATGCATAAAATTAATACTATAGGACTGATGTCAGGGAGATAATCATGCTACTAGTGATGTAATCAGTGAGTGATTAATGAGAGGAGTGTAGTATTTCCTGAAACAACCACACAGATTCATAGCTCACCTCACCGTTGAGTTGGGAGCATTGAAATTGTCCAAAATGGACATTACTGCAACAAAATGACTTTCTCTGTCGGCCCAAAATGACTCTACTCGTTTATATTTTACACACACACAGACTCAAACTCACCCTGACTGACCGGGAATTTAAGAGTCGTCATGGCAACAATTTAGAAACACATCTGTGTGTGTCTCAGAACGACTGTGAGTGATGGAGAAAGTGTATGTTCTGGCCGTCTGAGCGTGTCCCCGGTCTGGTGGTACCACAGGTGATTTTCCATCGTTTGCACGATGGCCAAACTCATTTCACACCGACCTATCTCTTCTCCACAAAAGTCAGCGTGTGATGGAGGGAGGAGGGGTTGTCTGGGAGGAATGCATAATGACTGTGATGTGTGAAAGTCCATCTCCTTCATTTCCTGTTTGAGAAGAGACCTTATGTCCTTATCTATTTTTATATTCTCATGGTGGCCGAACTCAAGCACATTGTTCCTTATCTGTTTTTGTGTGTGTGAATTGGTTTTTGAGCACATTTACTCAATGAATGGAGGAACAACACAAACCTCAACTTGTTCCTGTATTAAATTCTTATGAATGACCATGAATGTCACGTGATTGGCTGTTTTTTGTTTTTTTGTAAAAAAGAAATACTGATTTTTTTATCTCATCATTTCAGTTTTATTGTGTTTATTATATTGTGTGAGCTGTTTTTAGTACTTCTAAACATTAACTTGGAAAAGTTTTCATGCACACTATTCTAATTGAGACAAAAAAATCATGTCATTACATTTGACTGCAGTACCCAGAATTCATTTGGCTTGTCTTACCTGTCAATCTATCATGCTGTGCGTTCGAGGATAAGAGCCATGGAGTCAGATTGTCTGTTTTGTATTTGCAGTATGAATGAAATGATTTACTCTCAGGTGTGTTAAAAGGAGGAAACATCTTTTAGACACCACAAATATTGATATGCAGATCAATAACACAAAACCTGTGTGCTAATTCAGGTGGACAACCCCAGCTGTACGGTTGTGTTCACACGACAAGCCTCATTGCCCTCAGATGCAACACACACCCTCCTGATTTGGTTCAAGCTACAGTTCCCCTGCTGCTTGTGGGTAAACCTCCTAAACATGCAGCTTTAGGCTTTGGTTAGGAGGGGGGGATCAAGAGGTTTTCCCATTATCTCCATGTAAACATCCGCAGTCTTCAGGAGGTGGGAACATAAACGTCTCATCAGGTAATGTACACTAATATATCAATACAGTGCCTTACATTCTGAATGACATGCCGGAACTATCTGCAGCTAGATAGGTAGGTAATTTTATTAATCCCTTAAGGAGGGTCCACCAGGGAAATTGTCATCTCCGATCCACTACACACAGCACAATAGGCACACAAAAAGCACACAGAAGTACTCAACACCATTCAAAATGTAAAAAGTGGACACACCATAAAATATAAAAATAAAAGAGGCATAAGTGGATATGCTATGCAAAATGCTATTAAGTGTTTATAGTGACATGTATTGCAATTGTGTGTGTCCCTAAACATGAAAAAACAAACTAGCAAGAAAGATTTAAAGTCAAAGGTCACCTCATCGGCATGATAACAAAATCTAGAAGGCAGACGTCTTGTAATCATGGACTGACCTGGAGTTGTGTTGGAACAAACTAAAGGACGTTGTGTATCCACTTGAATGTGTAGTTTGTGGTTGTTTCTATGTAGGCCTCATTAATTGACTGAATAAAGGTAAGGGGAAAGATTCTATGACCAAATATCAATGGAGGGATCCAACCGTGAGTACCAGGTATTGGAGTCATGAGCACTGCTGCCAGGGAAGGAGACCAAATCAGGGAGGCGTGTTGGTTCTCTTACCATCTCTGTAATGGACTTGGATATGTTTCTTGTTTTAATTACAAATGTTATTCCGTTGCTGTTTCCTGTTGTATTCTTATACTTCTTGGACAAATCTAGATGGACGTGTGTTTGGTGATGCAACTTTCTTATTCACTTCCTATGCAAACTCACAGAGGCCAAAGAGAATTAATATGCTCGCCGTTGCCCCTAGAGGCTGAAAAATATGCATACATTCACCTTTTATTACTTGTGTAAATTCATGTTCTCTCCAGTT
The DNA here is from genome assembly GCA_013358685.1 of Antennarius maculatus. NCBI lineage: Eukaryota > Metazoa > Chordata > Actinopteri > Lophiiformes > Antennariidae > Antennarius > Antennarius maculatus. Next base: position 6,050,813 of record CM023626.1, on the reverse strand, counting down.
AAATTAAAGTTATTTTATTCTATGAACTCCCTGGAATTTTTTTGCTATGTTTTTGCTTTTATGTCTTCCAGTCTCCTTGTTGTTGGTTCCAGGAGCACAGGTGGTTTCAGGGTGTAGCGCTCCAGTTTTCTCTCTTCTAAAGAAAAACTTACCCATGCAGAGCACACTACAGCAATCCTAGGAGCCCTACTCTGGATTTCTGTGTGTCAAAGGGTAGATTTTAAAATCCCACTGCTGGTCTATAAAGCACTCAGTGGTCTTGGGTCAAAATGCATTCCTGATTTACTCGCATGTTAGAGAAATCCAGACCCCTGGGCGTCCTCTGGGACAGACAGGCTGAGCTGCTTTTAGTTTCTATGCTCCTCAAATATAAAGTAAACTACCCAAGTACCCGAGATACTGCCATGTTTAAATTTTGATTGTCTTATTTGCAATTTCATCAGATTCAAATTACTTGTTTTTCTCTGATGTTATTGATGTCTTGTTTTTAAGTCCAAACTCCACAGGAGGGCTGCCGAATACTCCTGGATTTTAATGTTGTGAAAGTTATAATATCTTATAATAGCACTTCTGCAGCTCAATCAATCCACGGGCATTAAGAATAATGATATTTATTGGGGTGTCTGCCATCTTTGAACCTCTCGACCCTTCTACAGCTCTTGGGTTCTTCATCTGCGTGCCTCTCAGCTTCTCTCTCTCTCCTTGAGTGTGTTGTTCCTCCTGTGTGAAGTAAGGCTTTTGTTTCTCGAGAGTCTGTGAAGTACATCCGTTACTTTGGTCTCCACTGAGGAAAGGAGGTTGTCTGGCTTCTTCACTTGGAGGTCTATAGCTGCTGGATTTTATATTTTTCCAAGGCAGTGATAAATTTGTCATCAACATTGTCCATACTATCCTTTAACCCTGTTTGTCTATTCTCAACGATATTGTCTACAGCTCATAAACTACATTGATTCCAGTTTGTGATATTTGTTTGGTTTGCTTGAATTTTTTTTTTAATTTGAGAAAAGAAAGTAAACCAAGTTATGAATAAATAAATAAATGGGTTTACTAACTCCTCCTATAACTAAACCAGGCTTCAGTATAAGCTCGACTTAATAAAACCACTCTGACTTTGGTTCATTCAGGCTTGTTTTGTTCCTTTTTTAGGAAAACTATGCCAGCAGGACACATTTTAAATGTGTCCGTTTGCCTCAGCTTGATTTAGTATTCAGTGTGTGTGCCTCCTTAGTTTCCTGGTTTCTGTTAGCTAATTGGACGATGATGAGTCAAACATTCATCCGTCGTTTTAAACATAGACTCATTAAACGTTAGGCCATCAGTACAGACCTAAATCTGAAGGGGTACCATCAGTTCTACAGAACAAACAGTAAAACTAACCGATGCCACTGATCAATGTGGCGTGAAAATATCAACATGTTCATTGTTAACTAAACCCAACTCGTGCACCCCATATTGAATTCCCCTCTCTGTTAAATTAGAGATTAGCTGACTCCAGCACAGCCGGAGGGGAGTGAGCAGGTGGGGATTGCTTGCTCGAGGACGCTACAGTCAAACAAATGGCTGTTATTGGACTCAACAGCAGAGACTGAATGTGGGACCAGCTGCTTACTGTACAGCAATTCTTTTTCACACACACACACACACACATGCTCACACATACATTTTAAAGCTGTTTTGCTGTGAAATTGAGGTTTAGGCCTTGCTTTACTGCTGCAGAATTTGATTTTGTGAAAGTAAAATTGTCATTTCTGTCATTTCTTTGAAGGAACACAGGGACTCATTTCAGGGGGATTGCAGGCAAATTGTTGATGCTGCAAAAAAATAAAACGCTGCCACGAGATGGCAGTTTTCCAGGTAGATTTGAGGCCGGCATCGTGGCCTTTGCTCCCTGCACCGTTTCTGTACTGATTTATTCTACTGTGGCAGATGAAAGCTATTTCCTGTTTATTGACCCAAAACGCTGCTGCGGTGCACTCACACATATAAATAAATAGACCCATATAAAATTGGAAACACATGAGGGACAGAAAAAAACCCACCCTAAAACACTCTCAACAGATGCCAGGGTTTAAAGTCCACGACACAATTATTTTTCTGATATATTTTTGTCTTACATTTGAGCACATCAGATGCACACGGGGGACTTTGGTCATTTGTGACCTGCTTTTGAACCTAAATTTGATGCCTCGGTACCAGCGGATGGCATAAGAGAGCGTTAAAATGTCTGAAGCGAGTCATGCAAACCACCAAAGACACAAAAAAGAGCTTAAGCTATGTTTCCTTGAGTATTTCAGGTCCTGTTGGGATTGTTGGAGTTATCATTAGATGGTGGTGAGATCAATCTGGTTGTCAGATATTTTTGGCTTCGTGTTTGTCGCTGCATGAGCAAATCTCTGAGGAAACTTAAAAGACATGCTCCAGGTGAAGCAACCAGTTCAAAGACCATTAAAAAATAAATTCAAAGTTCATTGCATTTTAGTCTTATAGTTATGTCAGCCAAAGCAGTGAAAAGACTCCTGCCACACTGCTGTAGAAGAGAAAATTATTTCAAATGCAACACAAATATCCTCCAGTGCAGTCATATGTATGGACTTAAATCCACTTTTGTTTGGGTGCCTCAAATGAATTTTTGATTGAATCTGGGAAAAGTATTTTTTATAGCACCTTTCAACAACAAGGCAATTCAAAGTGCTTTACATAAGAGGCATTAAGAGAAAACAGTACAAACAGTCTGTGAAAAAGCATTTAAAAAGTTTTTGATGTTTTATGAAAGAACAAAGAAAATAAGCTAAAACAGAATTAAACATCAATCGAAGAGAAACTACAGACAGGCTGTGAAAGATAGGAATAAGGAGTCTAAAGTTTAATTAATGCAGGAAAAGGAAAAGTTTTCATGAAATCAAGTTTCCAAGACTTCTAACCGTTTGTTTCAGGAATGTGATGCAGGTCAGTCCACTTCTTCAAAAGACCTCTTTTCTTGTGTGTTTTTTTAAAGTTTTCACCAGAAGCTGACTTTAAACTTTTGGTTTTCGTTCAAACAGCTTCTTCAGTTAACTTTTACCTGGAGATCATTGTGACTCCTCCTCCAGATCTGTTGAAGGTACCTGTTCACCAGGGAACACAGTCTCCTGGTGAAGTTCTTCTGCTGTCATTTATCATAAACTACACTGAGTGTGTGTGTGTGTGTGTGTGTGTGTGTGTGTGTGTGTGTGTGTGTGTGTGTGTGTGTGTGTCTGTGTGTGTCTGTGTGTGACTGATTTATAGTCTTGTCCTTTAAAGAAGGAACATCTGATTAATATCTGCATACTGCAAGTGTTCAACTTAAACATTCGATGAAAATGCATGCACACACACACACACACACACACACACACACACACACACACCTCAGCCAGACTCTGTTACCTCCACCCTCCTGTTCTTTTGCGCCATCCACAGGTGTTTAATCATACTCTGACGTCATGGTGCCGCCCCTCATGATGGCAGCCCTGCTGACAGGGCGCGCCATCTGGGCAGCAGAGAGCCATCGACAGGCCCATCCATTCCTGTACTCTGCCCTCTGGGCCTGCAGCCAGTGAAACAGGCTGGAAGAGCTGGCGGAGATCAACGCTCCCCACTTACTCACCAGGCTGGAGCACGTTTTGATGATTATTGCATTCATTGGGGTCAAAAATGTGATTCACTTATGTAGAGAGTTGGTTTCAGCTCTTGTCTGTCTGGTCTCTGATATCCCAGTTGCTGCAATAATTAAATGTAGCATGAAAGCATTTTAAAACATTTAATATAACGTATTAATACATTTACAAAAACAAGGTTTCACGCTCCTATCACTCCTGTTTTCCTGGCTTCTGAGACATTTTAACGATGTCTCCATCACACCCAGCAATCAGCAATAAATTCCCAGGGGTGACTCCACCGGCGGAAGGGTAAAGCATCCATCACAGCAAAAACACAACTTGTGAAAGAGCTAGATACCCTTCGGCGAGGTTAATCATGGTAGACAGGGAAGTACGTGCACAACACTTAGTGGGCTCAGTGAATAATTATTAAGAGGGGATGACTGGGTGTGATGAGAAAATTAAAATTATAATTGTCTTCCTGGTTGAACTAGAGCCTGTTTTTATTCATTTGAATTCCACAGAGGAGTTTTTAGGTGAAATGGCAAACTTGGAGTAGTCCAGGGAGAATCCTAAAGATGAGTGTCTTTAAACAAAACATCATTTAGACATGTATGTGGCCAACTTTCAGGATAACAGTCTGCAAACCTGTAGGACATTAAACTGAATCACAACCTGGACCCTCATTCCACGGAGGATGATGACTAGAAGCTATTTCTTGGGATTTCCTCTTGTGAAGCCAGTAGGTTGAATCCTCATGTGAGATATCAAACTCTCAGCATTCATTTTTCCCTCCAATGAATAAGTGTCAGGTGTGATGTGTGATAGAAGAGTTTCAGCTAAAATGAAAGGAAAGGTGTACAAAACTGTGGTGAGACCAGCAATGTTGTTCGGTCTAGAGACAGTGTCACTGAGGAGACAGGAGGCAGAGCTGGAGGTAGCAGAGATGAAGATGCTGAGGTTCTCTCTGGGAGTGACCAGGAAGGATAGGATCAGGAATGAGTACATCAGAGGGACAGCACATGTTAGAGGTTTTGGAGATAAAGTCAGAGAGGCCAGACTGAGATGGTTTGGACATGTCCAGAGGAGAGATAGTGAATATATTGGCAGAAGGATGCTGAGTTTTGAACTGCCAGGCAGGAGGCCTAGAGGAAGACCAAAGAGGAGGTTTATGGATGTAGTGAAAGAGGACATGAAGGTAGTTGGTGTGAGAGAAGAGGATGCAGAAGACAGGGTTAGATGGAGGCAACTGGTTTGCTGTGGCGACCCCTGAAAGGAAAAGCCGAAAGGAAAAGAAAAATTCTAACAGCGTTTAGTGATCTGCCTACCTTTATTTGTTTATTTGGAATAATCAGCTTATTTGCACAAACCTTCTGTTTCACAAACGGATGCCTGTAAAACAAACCAGACCTTGTCTTAAGTGTTAAATAAGAAATGCCAGCATGCTGTGATAAACTATGATGGTGAACATGATAAGAATAATGCTTGCTTATCATCATGTTAGCATGCTAATGGTAATTCTACCATGCACACAGTGCATACTTACCCTAATGCTTACTTTAATGGTTAATGTTGTATCAAAGTATAGCTTTACGTAGCATCAAGCACATTTGCACTGTTTCTTTCTAGTCGTCTTGCTGGATAATACAAACGAATATCAATTATGAGTTAATCATTGGGTTTTTTTGATATTCACTTTAATCTACATCGTCTTCCAAACAGTTTATCATATCTTTATTTCAGTGATGATATTCTGTGACTGATGGAAGGGCCCATGAAGACGTCTGCAGCTGCTCATCCGCTTTGCGGTTCACGGGTTACACTGGAGCCTATCCCAGCTTACTGTGATGACAATAGGTGGGGTTCACCCCGGACACGTCACCAGCACATCGCAAGGCTAAACATAGACATACCTAGGGACAAGTTGGTGTAGATCCATTCACCTAAAATACACATTTTTGGAGGTTGGAGGAAACCAGAGCAGCCGGAAAGAACCCACGCAGACACGGGGAGAACATACACAAAGCACAGAATTTGCATGTGTGTGCATCTCCGTTATCAATCGTTACTTTTCAGCGAGATGTCTGTAGTCTCGTCGTCTAGCCAAACAAAGTGTTGGATGTGCTGAAGGATTTGTTTTTGTTCAATTAGTCAGATACGGAACAGAAGGCTCCCTGTGACATTTACCCACAATACTGTTCTTCACACCACCACCAACTGGACTCCCACACTTCTAAAGTGGAGATTGTTTCTAGTTTGTTTGGACGTGTAACGCAACCTTCCCGACAAGCAGCCACCAGCTGACTAAAAATGGGCGATTGCTGTTTTTGCTGTGCTGAGTGTGTGTGTGTGTGTGTGTGTGTGTGTGTGTGTGTGTGTGTGTGTGTGTGTGTGTGTGTGTGTGTGTGTGTGTGTGTGTGTGTGTGTGTGTGTGTGTGTGTTTCTTCTGAATTTCCCATGAACCACTCATCCGAACTACTTCACACTTGGTGTGTGTATTGATGTGAGAACAAGGCACACGCACACAGCAGAATTTGAACCAGCAACACAGTCACTTCAGTTTTACTACACTTTGAGTAACCAAGAAAACAGCGTCTTGGGATGGGGCTCCACACACACACATACATACACACACACACACACACACACACACACACACACACACACACACACACACACACACACACACACACACAGAAAGCAACCTGGGATATACAACGCAGTAGTTTAAGGGATTTTCTGTTCACTTTAATGGTTTTAATGTTGTTGATTTTTCCCATCAATGGTGCAAAAGTAAGTGCACAAATCTTGATGAAATAAATAAAATATGTAATGCAGCAGATTTAAATGAAGATGGAGGTTGGTGATTGCATGAACTATTGGCATATTACGATGCATTACGCTTGTTTTTTAAATACATAGTACACTCAGTGGTATTAACTACATAATAAAAATATTTCAAAATAACATATTTTTTATTGGATAATCTGCAAATTGGAAAAAAAACAATGAGTTCAGGGTTGTATTATTTGCACTTCACTCAAATACTTTTGTAATGAGGATACATGAAACATGTTTGCAGGGAATCATGAAGCAGACATATTCTGACTCTATATGTTGGACTGCTGTACAACAGTTTGAGTCATTTAAGCCCATCTGGTCTCCTGTGATTCACAACATGTTTTATGTTAAACTTAGCTTAGCGGCTGGGAAGGCCTCCTACTGATGAGTCGTTTGAGTTTAGTTAAAGATGTCAGTACTTAAATATAAATAGAGCAGCATCTGAAGCAAGACAAACCAAAGAGGCTTTTACACCGTTCTGTTTGTTCATTTCTAGATTCTCTTATTCCATTATAGTATCAGCCTGAAGACAGTTTCCATTATTTCCATCAAGCTCAGAATATGTATGACCAAACGACTATGTGCATTGCAAAAAGGTGCAGGAAGCTCCTGCATATGGTAGCAGAATCTATTTCAACTGCTATTTACACTTCATGAATTATGAAAATAATTAGGAAATATAAAATAAACTATCACAAATCTAAAAACGTGTACAATCAAAGTAATCACAATTAAATGATAAAAACTAGACTTCATTTCACAAACGGCCACCAAAAGCTCCGTTTCCTAGTGAAATTTCCCGGTGGAGCTTTCCTCTTATTGAAGTTCATTACCACCCTTCAAACTCCCTGTTGTACACCGCCTTTTGTAAATAAATTTGTAATGGAGCTCAATTCCACAGGAGTCCGGTTCCCTTTGCTAGAACACATAAAGCTTTTTGCTGTGTCCTACCAGCTCCATTCACTTGTGGGATATTATCTGAGCTGGTATTATGCGGTAAAAAATGCTGCTTTTTACTCATCTCCCTGAGGAACACCTTGAGCAGGCAGCAAATCATGAACACAGTATTGTGGGCTTGTAATGATGATTTGACCCTGTAGTATTGTCTATCAGCAAAGAGAGGCTGCTTAACAAGATGTCAATTAGTTCAAAAAACATTTTTTATAAAATGACATGATGGAGCAAATCGACTATTCCCCGCTTGATGGGACTCTCTCAGCATGTAATGAAGCGTCTAAATGAATGTCACTGAGAAGAAGAGACTCAAAACAAATGTCGTAAACTAATAGCTCATCTTTTTGGAATGATCCCCATCAGATCTGGATGAATTAATGTTCTTGTTGAATTACCAAATTAAATCTTGTGCCCAGATTATTTGTAAGTATTTTTGTATCTTCATTCCAGAGGGAAATGAGCCTGTTTTTTTATGTTTTCTCCATTCTCCAGCCTTTTTCTGTTTGTAGCAATAATGGGTTCCTCTTACGGTGTCAGAGGGAATTGTGATTGTGAATCATCCATCCATCTTCTTGTAAACCAAAAATCACAATCATTTTGTCTACATTCCACTTATCTTCCTTGTGGGTTGGCTATGGGCGAGAGGCGGGGTACACCCAGGATGATACGCCAGGTCATCGCAGGGCTACAGGAAAGACAAACAACGAGGAGAACATACAAACTCCACACAGAAAGGATTCGAACCAGGAACCTTCTAACTGGAGGCTAAAGCAGCGCTACCCACCGTGCCGCCGATTGTGAATCAATTTAATGTTAATCAACCAATGGTAGACGGTAGAGCTTGTGGTCTGGGGGCATTATGAGTCTTACTTACTTATTGCACCTTGTAATTCCTCTTAAGTCATCTCACCATTAAGTAGCTTCATGGGGGATTCTGCATCTTATATTCCTGGCCTTTGCGATATCCCATAATACATTTGGACTTGTGAATTTTTCTTTTATCTGAAGGAAAGAATTAAGTTACAACACACAGGATTAGATAGCAACACTGGGTTCAGCCCCCGTCTGCACTGTCCTTCTGTGACATCCTTTAAATTGATAGAAAATGCAAATCCTGCATAGTCCAGGATGACAGCATGAGGATATTTAACATGCTGAATAATCTAACACTTAATTGATATAATCAATTTGACGATGGGAATTTATGCATAGGGGTGAAAATGAGAGCGAAGCCCAGACTCTCCCTGAAGGATTAAATGTCCTCTATATAGTGACTTAATTGGAAGTACTGTACTCACAGCATTAGTAAGATAATCTTTTGCTTTAGCCTCCAAAAAGATTTTGGAATGTTTTATCTCAACGCAGAATGCTTAGTAGGACTAGAAGTTACAATCTTATGATAACTGATTCAGTCTTGAGGATGGAGGAGTGTCTTGAGGGAGGTAGGATTAACTGACCGCTACTTTTGGCGACACTGGCTCACTTGTGTCTTGTGATGGAAATGACTCGGAGGCCTCTGCACCAGCTGGTGAACTGGCATCCCGCAGCTTCTTCCTTTCAGCTGCATCACCGATGGCTTCCTCCCAAGAGGATGAAGATATAAACAGAAGAAAAAAATAGATTCAGTCACCCAAAATGAATAATTCAAAGTGTCTCTTGATTAAGTAATAACAGGTGAAAGGAGAGCATCATCCATTTACCATATCTAATATGCGTGCATGTGCGTGCATCTGCTTGTTAAAGGAGAATGTCCTTTTTAATAGATGAGAAATAAAATGGTCTGCCTGCATTGTGTGCTGTAAAGATAACCTGCAGGAGGATGTAGACCATAAAATGAGGCTGCGACACAATAAATATGATCCCATTACATGTTTTATAGTTTATAGGTCTGTTTGCCAGTGCATGATTTCATTTAAAACTTTTCAGAATTTTTATTTTTTTATTTTTAAAATGGAGTGGTATGTCTCTGAGGAGTCAGGGGAAGGTGGGAGAAAATAATTACATTTGGAAAATTGGGATATAAAAGGTACAAAGTTCAGGTTTTGTTATGTGACGACCCCTGTTGTGAAGATCATAAACAGCATCCACTCCAGAGCTGATCAGCACAGAACCCTCAAAGTGCATTGTGGGAGCTGTCAGCTGGTGACCTGCTTCTACACACACAGAAATCTAATGGTTCAGCAGCAGACAACTTTTACATTGGGGCTTTTTGTGGGTCACTTGTGGTAGTTCATGTGATCAGCTTGAGGCATGTGTGTCATTTGTTTCCAGTCCTTTCATGAACGTTGACACAACATGCTTTGTTGAGAAACTAAGTGCAAAGTACAGCTTCGATACTGGACGGGTGGAAATAAAAATTGTAACACTGAAACACGATCTCCACCTCAAAGCCTATCAGGCTGCACCCAACTTTTGGCGACATGTTGACACAGAAGTTAAGAAGGTGGTCATCTTGTTTGGGTCAAGCTTTCTCTGTGAATCACCCTTTTCTGACATGAACTTCATCAAGAACACAGAAGACAAAAACCAGACTCCCTCAGAGTCACAGTATCACATTACACATTACAAAGAAACAGATACCTCATGTACTCTGATACCATGGCAACACTGAATTCAAATATTGAAATATTGAAAGATTGTGACCAATGTGTTTGTAAAATGTATTTGAGTTTTCTTATACCTGTAAATGCTGCAGATTTGGTGATAAGTTAAAAATATGTTAAAATTATTTAACAAATCTGGAAAATTGATTTTTGTATGCTACAGAATTGATCATTTGTTCAAATAAGATGGAGTGTTATACATGTTAAAAAAAAAGTTTAAAAAAAAAAAAGTTAGTGGCTAGTGAAAATACAATGTTGTGCTTTCCTAGGCATGTTTGTACGAATCTACATTTGAAAATGCAAATGCTTCTGAAAAAGACATAAAGTATTGCATATTCATATAAAGTGCGCCCTCATTCCTCGCGGTTAATGCGTTCCAGGAACCACACGTGATTCATGAATTCCGCGATAGAACAACAAATTGTTTTTCTTATTAATAATAATTTAAACGTTTATGAATCCTCCCCATACGGATATTAAACCACCTTTTATCTGTATTAACTTTTTCCCACACTCCTATCGACTGTTAAAAGCACTTTTATGTCTCACGGAAGTCCGGGAGTCACGGAACATAGCGCACTTCCAGATGCCGTCAGCCAATAGAATGCGCGTACTGTATCACATGACTGCCCACCAAAAATCCGCGATGAGGTGAAGTTGCGAGCGTTGATGCGCAAATGTGCGAGGGCGCAGTGTAGATCAGTTTCCTGTCTTGATAGAAGATTATTGATAATTATTGTGAGAAGTCATTAAACTGATCAATAGATGAATATCATTAATTATTAATAACATATATTTAAAGGTAAATTAGGCAATTTTGTTATTTCACATGTATGTATCAAACTGTTAGCCATTAGCATTAATCGGAAGCCAAGAAGTAGCTCTCGATTTCAAAGCGTTTGGGGACCCCCCTGTTGTATATACGTAATCATTCTGAGGGTTGGGTTCTTCATCAGAGAAACATTTCATTGGCTCAACTTCATGCCACAACAGTGGGGAATATTTCTGCTGATGAAATATGTGAAACGCCAGACATTCTGTTTGCCAGTGCAGACTAACTTAGCACCAGTTAGCCAGTACAGCAGTTTATGTTTGCTGTCATGGCAGCCGTTTCTAACTGCTGTCTTCCCTCGCTGCTGCACAACTTCCACAAGACCCCCTTAAGGCGGTGCTGGAGCCCAAAGGCTGAGGAGGAGTGAGGACGTCTGAGCCCAGTGTGCAGGAGACACACCGCTATCCTCTCTGATGCATACACACACTCACATGTTAGTACACTCACACAGCTATGATAACACTCTGAGACACACTTGCACAGACCTACATGCACTTATGAGAAGCCACACATAAATAAATATGGATGCTGGCTGACAATTATGCTACATTTCCTGCATTCACACACAGACAGAGAGAGAACAGCGTTATGGCAGGTAGACATTTTGCCTTTTCTTACTGTCAGTCAACATTCACAAGTCTTAGTTTGCTGTAGCACATAATGACCCATCTGCAGACCATTAATGTGGGTTTAGACACTAATGGAACCATTTCACTGAGCGATAAACTGTGGGGGAACATTAGCAGCTGAGATGCAGGCTAACAACACACTAAACTGACGGGTGCGACGTGTTACGCATCGCTGAAGCCACCTCCAGGGCGAGGCAATGCAAAGCAAAGCAGCAATCATTCTAAATATTAATAGTCTTTAGTTTCTTATGGACGGATGAACAGAAGACAAAGCTTATATAGGCCTTAACAGGGGCTTCATGAGAGTATCAGTCATCACACTCCCCTCTTAGGAGCTTGTTGAAAACATGAAAGGAATACAGTGGCTCAAAACTTCTGAAAGACTACAGTGACTGAAAATTTTTTTCCATGTTACCACAGCATCTTCAGAATTGTGCAAAGCTGGTGCGTTTATTTTTGATTAAGAAAAGAAAAGCTTCAAATTAGCTGGTTCAAATATCAAAGCAACCAAACGGTGTTTCATTATGATTTAGTAGATGTGCAAAGATATTGTCAGGTACAAAAAAGATCTAGATGTTATTAGTCAAAGTGACGTGATTTTTTTTTTTTTTTTTTTTTTTTACCCAACATGCTACTTCCAACTTTGCACTTCTAAGCAGGACATGAGGTGTCAGTACGCTTCATCCAGAGCATCACAGAACTCCTCATCAGCATCTAACCACCAGCTACCAGTGTCCAAAAAGTCAACAGCAATAGCCATTATTCATAATTTGCATTATATAATCTAACATGGTATACAGTGTTCCCTCATTACCCGTGGTTAATGCGTTCCAGGAACCACCCACAAAAACGAAATTCCGCGATATAGCGTCAAATTATTAATTTTATTATTTGCGATAATTTAAACGTTTATGAACCCTCCCCCATACCTTTCGCCACACTCGTATCGACTGTTTAAAGCATTTTTGTGTCCCACGGAAGTGAGACAGCCAATAGAATGCGCTTACGGGATCATGTGAGCACCTACTACAGATCCGCGATGAGGTGAAGCAGCGCGTGTTGATGCGCTAATGTGCGAGGGATTACTGTAATCTGAATGTGAAGACAGGTTGTTGAACATGCGAGTGCCATTTCTATGATAACTGTATTTTACTCAAACAACCCGCAGATGAAGATTTTTATTTATTTCATGCCAGTCTAATTACCTTTCCTCCTCATTTCAAAATAAAATACTGATGTACATGCATGTCGACAAGAATGCACTTACATAAATTGTCCACGTAAAGTACACAAAAACACTTGCGTGTAGTTAATTCATTTATACTTTCAGATCCACCTCTGTGTGTTTATGGCAGCGATTACATGCCTTTAGCATTATGACATTCAAATTTAATCCTTCCTCGTAATTAGCCAGGCCCCGGCACCATAAGCAAAAATAGAGGCAGCGCGATTAAAACAGGAAAATCCAATCAAACATGCTTCTTATGACAGTGAACATTCACTGATGAGGTGGCAGCTACACATATGGGATATAATACAGTAACCATTACCTTGTGTACTGTCGAACACACACACACAACCTTGCGAGCAGATTTCAGCTGCAGTACACACACAACCACGACAATGCTAATTAATCCAGATATCTTTTCCCACACAGTATATCCTTGGCTTTCATCCCCTCCTCAATTAGATTGAACTTCCTACTGTTATGTTAGTGTTTGGATTAGGAGGAATTATGGAGGAATGCTAATGTTTGAAATCCTTCTTTGCCTTTGACTTAGTGCATCAGACGCTTGACAGCTATCTGGCTTTTATAAGACGGAGTGTGTACTTCGTTGTGTGTGGAGTTAAACTGGTGTCTATTCAGCGTATAAGCGTTTGCTAAACCTCCACTGGTTGAATACAGTTTCCTCATCCCAGCCTTGCATCACTCTCCAAACTGACCTTTTTGTACTTTTTCTTACAGGTCAAAAAGAGAAGAGACTATTCTTGGAGTGTTTTCTGTGCAAACTTTGACCCAGTGTATTTTCAATTTTGTAACTGTGGCAAGAAGTCACAATAATCAAGGTTACACACTTGACGTGTTCTCCTTTTTCTCGTTATGAAGTGAATTCAAATGTTTTGCTGGTTTATGTGATCGTTTCTTTTGTGAATCTGTTGAATATCTGAGGTGATTACACTGCCATCGATAAAATATTAATTATAAAACTGTTTTTTTCTGCATGTTCCTTTCACTGATATGTAATATATAAATTGAGTGGAATCTTCAGAACCACAGTTGTTCATGCTGATTCAGATTCAGCTACTATAAAGAATGTAAGTAACTGTGTAGATTTCTGACAAGTGGAGGTTGCCATGTTTGACAGTGAAGCGTATGAAGTGTCTATCCTGTGCAGACAAACAGATCACCGCAACGTACTTCTCAAATATGAGCGAAGGCTGCCGGACAGGACAGCAAAGCTGTAGTCAAAGCTGTAGAGTGGTGAAGGAAACACAGAAAATCACACCAGCAAACAGCATCCCTGAACACAAGCTGTGGTTTGAATGAAACAACAAACCCCACAGATCAAAACACTTTTGCACTTTTTCTTGTCCAACTGAAGATTATTCAGCTCCAGAAATGAAATCATTGTGCAGATTTGTGCAGCAAATTTACAGCCCCCTGCTTCAAGGGTGTAAATTCAATACTGTTGTCTCCAGTTCCCTAATATTAAGGTTCTGTTAATTAAAAACACACATATAACGAGGTTCTCATCTCTCCACACCACCCTGTCACTACCACAGACATCTGTCATGCTTCTCATAAATGGAAAACGGAAAACAAAAGCACAGCTGAGTGGACTTTGTATATCAATCAGAGTTTCTAATAATAGATAATTGTTCCAAACAGGCAAACAAATTTGGCAAGGGGCAGGCAACAGGTACATGTAGAGTTCAGAGGTCCATTTCACAAAGAAGGTTTAGTGAAAACTCTGAATTTAAGGCTAAAATGAGGGAAATGCAAAGTCTGTTACCGTAGTAACAGACCTTCTGGAACTAACCTGATTGGGAGCAAGTTTTACTTCATGACCCCAGTTTTCCTCTGTCTCCTCCCTCTTTCAAAGCCATCCACGCCATTTTATTTCCCCATTCTGTCAGAAGAAAAGTTTAACCATAGTTGTGATTGATCACTGAAAACCCCAGAGTCCTATTTTAGACGTCCGTTCGACACTTCAGGTGTTAACCCACTTCTCTGCACAAACATGGCATTTTGATGAGGATACCATTGATGAAGTTGCAGAATTAATTTGCAAAGAATTAAATATTATAATTAAATCATCAGGAGATGATTACCAGATTGCACTTAGATATCCCATTATCTTTATGATCGGTACCGTTTCTCATCCAACCCATCAAACACATCCACGACCTAATCTGTACTCACATTTACAGCATAAATCAATCACGCTCTCAAATCCCAGCACGTATTGTGTGAAGCATGTTTTACCTCACTTTGTCAATTTCCCTGGAAATAAACCTCAGAGCCATGAAGGAACACAAGATTCCAGGTGAATTATGTGGAGTTTGGGTCATCCAATGTTCCAAGATCGGTGGTTTGATCCCCGCTCCTGCCCAAAAACACCCGGTGTGTGACAGGACAGTGGGAGATGAGAGCTCACCTTCGGAGCACTGCCAAGGCGCCATTGAGCAAGGCAACGTCACCCTTACAAGTTGCTCATTTGGGCGCACCAAGCAGGAGCTGCCCACCTCTCTACCTTACCCTGCATGTGTACAGACCCCCTGTGTGTGTGTGTGTGTGTGTGTGTGTGTGTGTGTGTGTGTGTGTGTGTGTGTGTGTGTGTGTGTGTGTGTGTGTGTGTGTGTGTGTGTGTTCAGGACCTGTACACACTGACATACTGTAAATGCATGTGGTTTGACAATACTTTCCCTTAGTGGGGATTAATAAAGTATATAAAATAAAAATTACTTCAGGATTTCCCAATCTAATTGGGAAATTAAGACTCCCTCATGAGGCCGATTATGGGAATAGGTAGTCCATTCAAAGCATATCATTCTCTGCAATATCTAGATCATATGTGATGCTGCAGATTACATTCTTGATGGAGACAAAGTGTCCTGGGTTGATTCATGACTCACGGATATATGGAGAGTCTTACCTGAGCAACAGACTAACCTCAAGATTTTCACAATATAATTCCCTCGTCTCCATCCTGTAATCAGCTCTAATATATCCACTATATATTACAGGAGAGCCTAATGATTTTTTCCTGGGGGACAAGTGTTACCCATGGCAACCCCTTACCATCAGCCTGCTGAAAGCCTGTTCATAAAGAGACACTATTAGGAGAACACACTACCCCATAAATTGAAGACCCTTCACCTGCCAGGTATTAAGGACATGGTGCGTCATTATCTGCCAGAATCATTTCACAGTTTAAAGTTACCACAGGGGGCAATAAATACATAAGACATTTCATTTGGGCTTCTTTATTTCCTATAAATGCAAAAGCAAGAAGTTATTTTTTGAATCTTTCGATAGTTAACGTGATTAACCTGTGGACCATGAATCTACTTTTTGTGCTCCAGTATTTCATTTTCCGAATGTCTCCCCCTAACCTGAAGATCCAGGTAAACCATTTCTTTATCCTTTTTTTTTGTTTGTTTTTTTAACCTTTTTTTTAGGAGGTAAATCTTGTTGCACATGAATTCCTTAGAACGAACCTCTGATGTTTGCTGAGTATCAATCTTGTGTCCATTTCTGCAGTGGACACGGAGGGACCCTCCTGCTGCTGGTTAAAAAGGATGAGAATGTGTTAAGACTTCAGTCGAGGCCAAATGCCTCCATTCCAGAATGGAAAGAAATGTGAAGAGAACGATCAGTAACACGTTACCTCCATAGACCTTCCTGAATCCCCCTCTGGGAAGTCAGAACTCATCGTTTCGTTGTACTCTTCATCCTAGATGAATAGTGTGTTTTAACTCCCATTTGGCAAAAACTTTGGCATACTGCATTTCATACTTACAGAGTCTGTTGGGGCATTAAGGGGCTCCTCTGGGTAGGTTACATAATCAGAATCTGTTAGGCCAAAAGTAAATATTTGTATGAATAGGTAAAAAAAGGAATATAATCAAGGAAAAAATTAAACTGCACTTGTTCTCTTCAATTTGTTAATTTCTCTCGTTCAACAATTACTCACTCCTGTGTGAATTATGTGACTAAAACAAAGCCTAAATCTGTTCCAAGGAGTACAATACCACAACTAATGATGCAAGAACCTGACTATCGAGAAAACTGTGGGAAATGGCTAGATATCAGCTCTTAATTTCAATTCTTATATATAATTAGATATATGCATGAGTCTGACTTTTTGCTAAATGTTTTTTTAACGTGCATATGCTGACTTCTAATTACATGAAGAGTTTAAAAATGATCACAACTCTTTAGTTATTTGTCCAAACATATTTATCTTTAAAACCTTAAAGATAAATAACCTTTACCTTAATTGAAACTAAAATTGTGGAAACAACTAATTTTTTTTGTGTGTAGACCGAGGCATCTAAACATTACTTGTGTCTTGGAGGAAGGGATCACAGGATGAGGTCCCGCCAGGGATCCCCGAAATGGCTGGCCTTCCTCGACCACGGCCCGTTCTCCGGGCGTCCGCTGTCTTTCTGTCGGAGGAGAAGAAGTCTCTTAGTTTGAAAAGACTTCATTGTTTAACAGAACTTGATACAGGTGAGACAACGTTTATGTGTGTGAAAACAGCATAATGTAGGCAATAAAACAACTGCATAGTCAAACAGCCACTTAATATTTACTGTACAATGTTAAAACAACCAAAATGCAGAGGTACACCAGGAGATAATGCAGAGGCCGGACCTGTTTGAACATTGTCTTTATACTTCATGCTCAGCAGGGACCAGGCAGACTCAAGTCTCAGAAATCAGGCAGGAACCAGGAACAGTGGAAATCAGGATATAAACTAACAAACTGGCAGCAAACTGAGGGCTGAGGAGAGTTTTTGTAGGGTGGGGACTGACCGGGAGATGAGTTGCAGGTGTCTGACCAAACATAGGTGAAGAGGATGAGCTTGATTGAGTGCAGGGAGGTGAGGAAGGCTCTGAAATGACAGGAGATGCAGCGTTATTGCAGGGAAATGTCCATCCATGCATCCTTGCAAGCCACGTGTCACACTGTAGCCCATCTCAGCTCACAACGGGCACTCAGAATTAATAAAATTGGAAAAATAAACTTAGGTATAGTAATTTTTTACAACATTGATAGGGATTAAAGGCATCAGCATCTAAACGGCCTTGATCTCTGCCTGTCTCCTTTGGTTCTTCTTTATCTCTCTTCACATCTCCATCTCTGGTCGAAAAAGTGCAGCATTACAAATCCCAGGTCTGTGTATCGATCCGAGGCCTCATCCCTGTCAGGATTCAGGGTCTAATGGTTCAGAGACACAGGAAATGCGTGTCCGAAACATCAAACAGAGAGCTCTGATTCCGTGAAAACAGTTGCAGTTCCCCCCACGATCGCTCATGAAAGGGAAGCAGGTGAGATATGCTAATGAACCTGAACACTCAGCGTGTGAGTCTGCCTTCACTCTGCTCTGAGAGTATTTCACTTTTCATACCTGCTCCCAAACCCATTATCCCTTCTTCACTCTGTACCTCCTTGTCATTCTCTCTCTCCCTCGCTCACACACACACACCCAAAACACACACACACACACACACACACAGACACACACACACACACACACACACACACACACACACACACACACCAACAGCATTTCCCTCTAATGCGTCATTGACTTCCACTCCAGCCTGGAACATGCCTCCCCTGTCACCTACTGACACTATGCTCCAATCCTCCAGTCTGCTCACCGCCTTGAATTATTCATCTAATTCGCCCATTTGACAAAAACAGCCATTGTGCTGTTTCGCCAAACATTACAGGCAGGAAGAAATTATTTATTTTTCTTTTTGTGCATCCCTTCTTCACATCTTATTGCCTTCTCGTCGCCCTCAGCTCTCCCCCGTTTCTCATCTTTTCTCACAAACTCCACGTTCCATCCTCTTTATTGGCATCCGCTGTCACAGTGATTTGCTAAAGTGGATGTGACAGGCAGCCGCCTTAGTTCACGCCTCTTATAAAAGCCATACATTTGCTTCAATAGAATTTTTTTTTAATGCAATTTCTTCTGGGGTTTTTTTTTTTTTTCTATGTTGCGTAAAACTATATGAGAGTGATTTTTTTTCCTCTCAGCTTTAATGTTTACTCCCTTGTTTTGTCACTGATAATACATGCAAATTGTGGCCCTGGAAAAACGTTGTCTCTTAGCTTTTGGTAATCATCTCCTACCATTATGCAAACAAAGAAATTAGTTCTGTGTGTCGTTACGGCTGAGCATTAGAGGCTCCTTGACCCATCTCTAGTAGCTGAACGCTCCTCTCTCTCATCAATATTTCAGCGAGCTGAGGGTGTTCTGTAATAATCTCAATTTTTTTTGGACATGCAGCAGTGCCACTCTGTCATTTTTAAGCACCATAACCTTTAGTCATATTAAACCTGAGTGTTAAAGAACATACATCATGACAAGCAAAAGTTCTATTCAAGCACCTATGTTCTGTACTTTTGATTCGATTGGTCCTGGCAAATGAATTACAAAGATCAAATGTTATCTTAAAAATGATGTATATTAAGATTTGAATGGAGGTAATGTGTCTCACTTTGCTGTAAAATAAATAAATAAATAAAATAAAATGAAAACACAAAAGCTTTTACATAAAGAATGGACTAGTTGTTCTGTAGTGAGCTGTCCTTAAAAGGATGACATATCTAAGTAAACCAGCCATCATTGCATGAGCTTTTTATAATGGATAGTTGAGCAACAACAGCATCATAAAATAAAGGATTTTACATTTTAAAAAATGAAAATAGTGATACTCATCCTACAATCCAGGATGAGTACTCCTGTGTCCCCCCCATATATAGCAACAAATACTGGATTACAATTTTATTCATAGACACAGTGTAACCGATTTATATTCCAGAAATTTGACATTCATAATATCAATGTAAAACAAAAACACTGGTTATTTTTTTGCAGAGATAACCGGTTTCAAATATCCACAATCACACAATTTTATTCAATTCACTGATGGCGAACGCACGCTGTGAGTGGCTCAATTATCTGAATGAATTTAGTTTTTAGCGTGTTGCTGCTGAAATAACAGCGGGAGTGGATCACACATTAATCAGATGATATATTCACCTGTGGTTTGGCATTTTGGGGAAATACTCCTCATCGTTTCTTTCTGTGAATTACAAGAGAATATTCTCTTCCATCACTCTGATGGTCAGTAAATATGCAGCTGCTGCCAGCAGACAGTTTAAGAGTGACTCTAGAATTTCTATGAATTGATAACTGTTTGGCTTTCTTTGTGTTGCTCCCTCTTTCTGCTCTGTGCCAAACTAACTGGCTGCTGGCTTCAATCTTCTCATGTAACTCTCAGAGAGGAGGCTAATAACTGTATTTGCCAAAATGTCAAGCTCTTCCTTTAAAGAGTGCGTTAACCTCCAGAGGCTTTGAGTTTGGCCCTTGGGGTCTAGTTGGCTCTCAGGCTTAGCCCTCCATTTACAAGAAAACCCTGCTGCTCCCCTCTTCTCCTAATGAGGGCTGGAGGGACGTGTCGGGCCTTCAGCTGTTTTCTCCTCTCGCTGTGTGTTTCGCTGTCTCTCCGTCACATCGCAGTCAGGCAGACAATTGTTAAAGAACTCATCACATCTTATCTATCTGCCTTCCATCGTTTTCAAGGTGCTCTCCTCTCATTTACGATGCTCTCACCAGCCTTGATACCAGGGTCCACATCGGTCGCGCTCCTTCACTCAACTCTGTGCAAAGAGGAGGTGATTAGCAGATCTCAACATAGACATGCTGGTTCCTTCAAGCGTATTTATGGATCATTTGATTCAATTTCCTATACCATAGAAACAATAATGGCAGAATAATTTATGCTTTTATGTCTTCCTAACTCTTTTCAGGCCTGACAATGTCACGGCTTTTCTCCCAGCCTCATGTCTTTATCCTGATGCAAAGCTGCTGATTGTCTCGAGGGCTAACATCCTGTCTGCACAGATCACACCAGAGGTGGACCCGTCTGAAGAACAAAGCGCTCCACTGCTCTCTAAAGGCGTCTTCATGTCAGTGCATTTCTTTCATCCTTCAGGTGCATTCACATGTCCATCATTCCTCTGCTCTCCTATCGCTATCCTGCCTTGTTGATATTTATATCTCAGCACAATCTGTGACAAACATCCATCTTTTGAAGTGTCAAGGAGGCCTTTTTATCAAAAATTAGGAGACAGATGTGTTACGTGCTTTTATATTTCAATTCTATTCAAGAAAATCAAATTACTCTGACAAGGCTTTTAGGGAATTAATTTATAAATAGCAGAGCAAACGTTTCTTTCAAGCAGAACATGTCTTTTTCCTTACAATGAAATTTCAGACGTCACTTCTTCATTCATATTTCCAAGACAGCACGTCATATGATCCTGTCATTCAGAGGTTTATGTTCATTTTCTTTTCATGATAGGATTCCTCCAACTTTAGCCTCACTACAGTTTCTGTTCAGGGGGTAGGGAGGGTCAGACTTGATGTTTCTGCTCTCTTTAGGCTCACCTTTGACTTTGACTGGAGTGTTGGAACTTGTTAAAATTTATTTCTGAATCGCTGCTCCAGCAGCATCTCTCAAATTTGTCACAAAAGCCCCTCTATGATCATATGGAAGAACAAACATAGGCTCATAAAATTATGATAAAATGATGTCAGTCCACCCTGTGCTGCTTTAACTGCTGCAGCTCTACTAGAACCTTTTTTCACAAAGTTTAGGAGTGTATTTATGGGAATTTCTGACCAATTTTCCAGACGGGCATTCGTGAGGTCACACACTGATGTTGGACGAGTAGGCCTGTCTCTCCATCTTCTCTCTAATTCGCCCCAGAGATGGTCTGTCGGGTTGAGGTCAGGACTGTGTGCAGGTCAGTAAAGTTCTTTAACACCAAACTTCCTCATCCATGTCTTTATGAATCTTGCTTTGTCTTGGTGTGATGAAGAATTGAAGAATTCTTTTCTCTGGAATTAAGAGGCTGAACTCGACTCCTGAAAAATAACCTCACACCTTACCCCACTCTGTGGTTTTATGTGTCCTGCCACTTTGTGGCTGAATTGCTGTAATTTCCAATCGCTTCCACTTTATTATCAAAACACTAATAGTTGATTGTGGAATATTTAAGTGAGGACATTTCACAGCTGGACACAGCTGCTGAGAGCGAGCCATTCTCTCATAAGTGGTAGCAGAAACGGGCTGCCTGTCGAGGAGTTTGATTTTATACGCCTGTGGATGTGAAAGTGATTTGAACCCCTGAATTCAATGATTTTGATTGTTGAGCAAAATAGTGCATATAAAAGAGCAGAAGTGTTATTAGCTGAATGAACTTGAGGTATAAAAATAAAATGACTCAATCTGTATTTTACAAGGTGTTTGAATTTACTTTTTATTTTATGAGCATATTATGGGTTTTTATGTAAATACTTATTCTCAACTGTAGCGTAGAACTATGGAAACTTCAATAATTCTCTTTTCCATATAGTGGAGGAGACATATGAACAATTAAGTTGATTATGTTCTTCTGTGTAATACTTTCTGTGTTATTTTCCTCTCACTTGTTGAAAGAATAAATAAAATTTATTGGCGATGACAATTTCCTTAAAAATGACCTTAAATTCTTATTGTAGTTTCTGCAGCAACTCTTCTCTCATTATTTATTTAGTATCTGTATAAGAAATAGTTTTTCACACACATGAAAAGTGTTTTACTTTTCAGATTTGGACACAGTGAAAAGAAAAAAGACAAGATTGTGCACATAATCCATTTGAATCAGTCCCACCCCGGGGTCCGTGCGTTGTTTTATATAATAGAGACAGTACGCCACGGAGGATAAGTGACAGGTGTAAACATCAGGGTGACCTTAAGTCTCCAAACTCTGATGAGTCGTGTCTGGGTGAGTGTGTGCTGCTTTCTGGGGGTTATGGTGGGTTAGGAATGCCTTTTAGAGACGGACCTATTCTGGTCCCCTCAGCCTTCTCTCTCATGGCGCAGAGATGTGGGCTGACACACAGCGTGTTACACAGCCAGCTGGCAGGCTTCGTTTTGCAAGCATATTATAGCATTGTTCCTGTCAGTGCAATACAGGAATAATCACAACACAAGTGTTTGTGGCACATCCAGCAATTCAGGCCCGTTTTATTATTTTGATGGTGGATTAATATTTAATTTGAGTCTTTGAAGGTCTGATACTGAACTCATTAGACCGATACATCCGAAACCAAATACGCTGACGGATCATTAGCATCTATGATTAAAAAATGTTTGCAGATCCTCTCAATTATTCAGAGACAAAGTATTTAATATTCAAAACTGATGTGAAGTGTTAAAATATTTTTTTGTAAGCAAGGTCATTCTGACAGGGGACGTTTTTTATTTGAACAGGTAAAATCCTGACAGATTTTCATGATTGCATATGGATGAAGAATCCTCAGGATGGGGCAAGGCTGACCATTTGTGTTACATAAAATATGAAAAAAGTTTTAGGACAACATTTCTCAAATCGTAATGGAAAAATTTAAAGATTTAACCTGCTACAGTCCATTCATAAGTCCATTCACTCATTGTTCAGACCACATCACTCTATAAAGGCTGCTACTGCAGTGAAAGCACTGTCTTTGGCGACAGTAAGAACTCTAAGGTCTCATCATCATCACTATCATCAGCGTCATGAAGGCCCACAAGGCAAAGGGACCACAGAGCACCAGATAGAGGGGTCAACACATAACGTGTGTGTGCTACTGTCCATGAGCTCCGTCTGACATGAAGATCATGACACAGAACCTCCAACAAATGCCTGATGTGAGAGGGTGGGGATCAAGTATGTTGAGGTCAGTCAGATTGTGGGACTGCTGGTGGTGTCAACTCAACCTTTATTTCCAGTGGGACACAGGCGTTCATTACAGTACTGTCAGAGAACAATTATTTGGACTGGTTGAGAAGGTCAAACACAAGATGGACTTGAGGGGGAACAACCTGAACAGAAATTCGAAAGCTGAAGAGTCGAGGATCTCATGTCCGGTTTTAGTGAGCTCTGTAGCGCCGACCAGACATTTAAAAGTCCTGAATGGAAACTCAGGCAGGTGAACTTCCTGGAACAGGAAGTATATCCTTTGCTGTGCCGATTTTAGCATTGCATTGCTAATATGCAACACTGTCATAAGAAGCATATACAGTCAAGCTTCAGTTAACACTAAACATTAAAAACCAAATAATGTGACTTTTTAATTCACTCAGTGGAGTCGGTGAAAATGGAAAAAGTTTTAAAGGTGTCAGATCAGTGACAGGAAACAAGCTCCTCAGCACATGGGTGAATATACTGTAGCTCTACTGGATGTAGAACTTGTCACGACCCGGCTCGTGAGCCATGACAAAAAGTGGAGATACGCAGTCTTTAAGGAAAAGTTCATTTATTTTTCAAAAATAACTGCAAAGCAAACTTCTAAGTTATAAGGTGTGTAAATCAGTATAATCAGTGTGTCTGTAGATGGATGAATGGAAGATGGTGGGTGAAGTGTTGTATGAAAGAAACTAATAAACGCGCCGAAGCCAACCAAACACAGACATGGTGCTGTCGTCAGGATCAGGTGAGAAGAGCGAGCAGAGATGGAACCAACAGGGAAGGTCTGAGACAGCTGATCTTAAATACCCTCACTGGGAGACTGGCCAGGTGCTCCCAGTTAGAGGGCTCCATCTACTTGCTGGTTACCTGCAGAACATAATTACAGACAGACACACCCACCACACACACACACACACACACACACACACACACACAACCACACACACAGCAGCAGGCCCTGCTATGCAGGAGACCGTCACAAGCTATAAATGGAATATAGCTCTACTGTATGTAGAGCTGTATATGGTTACTGTATGTGTATGAATGAAAGCTCTGTCACACACACACACACACACACACACACACACTTCAAGACTTCCACTATTATTACTGCTGTTGTGAGTCAGAATGGTTGTACAGAGATGCTTCATGAGTGGGTGAGAGGATGCGTTATAGTTGTTATGCAGACTGACTCAATGCAGCGACAGTGTTTTCATGTTTACAGTTTTAATCTTATGGAACAGCAAGATTTGGGTCCATGGGTCAGACATCACCATGAGTAGCATGAGACGAATGGATTTTAACAAACCACGTTCATAGATAAAGAGATTTAGTGATAGAAGAGATCATGCACGGAGCTGCAGACAATCATTTAGTTAGATTATGTAAAGGGGTATCTCGTCTGATTTCATCTTCCCCGTTGGTATTGATACCCTCTAAAAGAAACCATTAATGGGGCTGAACTGGTTTCTGATTTGCTGTTTATATAGAAAACATCTAATTTTTCCATTTGGTCCCAGGAGGATCCGACAACGCAGCTGTAGTCACATGTTTGTGGGAAGCATTGTCATCTTTTTACCTTGATAATTCATTCATACTTGTACGTGACCCCGCTTTGGCATTGATGTGATCAGATTTATACAAGGCGCCCACAGTTATAGCAAACATGCTGAAAGATGAACTGAAAATGTCATCATCAAAACAAATAAAACGTATCATCACAACGCCATCCATCAGATTTTTAGACTGAGCGCAAGGAGGTAAAAATATGATCGGATTGAAGCGATGTCTTATTTAGCTGTTAGATTTGCAGCTCTCCCAGCTGTCACTGCTGTGAGTGTCAAGATCTGACTTTATCACTGGTGACTAGACACTGATGTGAGCATCCTCAGTGGGATTAAAAAGACACATGAATTCTGATCTGACTGTTCACACTCCTGTCATAACAACAACAAGCACCAGATTCCTGATTTACAAAACCTGCTTTCAACATTATTATAGGTTAATAAAAAAGAATTCAACAATGAGTCACTTTTCTGGGATCACAGTGATCACAGTAGTGGGGAAAAATCTCTCTCCCAAACACATTTAACAGACTCTAGACTCTTTAGGTTAGGAAGAAACACTCATTTGTTTGCATGGCCTCTAGTCTGAGATCATTTCTAATTCTGTAGAGTGGAAGCTCCTTCATTTCCTATGCTACATTCTGAAGGACTGACATATCAAAATGTGGGCTGAAAATATGATATACTGTAGGTGTTAAACTTAAATAATATCTCAATATGTCACCTTTAGGAGTACAAGGAACGATTGTATGACTACTGTGTTGCTGCAGGAGTGCATGTCTGTACAGACTGGTCACTGGTTTGAAGCAGGGTCTGTGGAGGCAGCAGAGAAAGCTGTTATAGCCTCATGTTTCCAGGCGTATACTAAATGCAGATGTGGAGGTGTCCTCAAATGGCCCGGTCACATGCAATCCAGTCACAGTAGGCAAGCAGACCTGGCTGTAGTTACACCACATTAAAAATTGTGGGTTCATTCTCTCCCTGCAGCATAGGTAGATATAAGCCTGCTGCAGGGAGGATAGAGAATGGGATTACTTCTTTTTTTTTTAAATATGCAGAGCAGCTGCCGATCAGATGCTTATGGCTTTCATACTAGATGCTGTTACTCAAACAGACTGCTTTATGTAAATTTGATGCTCACATTAACAGCTTTTCCTGTTTCACTTGGAAATACAAAAGCAGCTGCAGCTTTAAAGGCAGCGATGTAATGCCCCTTAACCACACCACAGCTGACTTCCTCTGTCTGATGCAACAGACACTCTGCCTGCCATGAATGATTAGAACAGCAGAACACGTCGAGAAGAACCCTTTTTGTCAGGAATAACAGGAAATATCAAAGCTGGTGTTCAGTTTGGCTCGAATTGTAAACCACAGGTCCACTTTCATGCCAAACTGACACACAATCAACAGCATGTGTTTAAAGGGAAGCAACCAAACAACGGTGTTTCCTAAAGGGGTTTTCTAAGTACTCCCAAGGCACATCCACACCCAACAAACCTTTTAATCATTTGAGTTCATTTAATGAACAAACGGTGAAGAGCAACAGCACTGTCTGGTTATTGGTGACCTTTTCATGAAGTGGGTTGAAGCTTTATCCTTCACTTTCCACAACTTTCTGAGCAGATGTTGGTGCTGGAGCCGAGGATTTGGTCAGAGAAATTATTCCAGTGTGAGGAATTCAAATAAAGATCAGCTGTAAGAAGGAGTGAGTCCTGGTGAAGGCTTAGAGACTGTAAACAGCACTGTTTGAAGTGGGACGAAAGCTAATAACCAGAGGGAAAGTGGTAGTTATGTATGAAGCTGGTTGTTGTATTTGACTATCCATTCATTAACTATCACTGCTCATTCATTTTTCTTCATGCATGGTTCATTCTAAGGGACAAATTCCATTACAACACCATAGCCACCGCATAGAGTTACAGCCCTCATCATCCCGGCTGAAGATGATCATCGTCCATCATGTATAAATGAAACATTGCCTCCTCACATCTCACAGGCAACTGATGACCATCCTAAATGAACGTGAGACCAGGCAGAGTGAGTGTCAGTACAGTCTCACTTCTTGTGGAGTATTTCCGTTAAGAGGCCCTCATCAATATGTCCCCTGGGAGAAGAACCAAACCAATCCAAGAGAATGGGGACAAAACCTGTTTCTTCTAGGCTGATCTCACATATCTTTTGGAGCATGAGAAGTAGCATATGTATTCTGCTTTTCCTCAACCCGTTTGTTTTCATTGTCGAAAGGTCATAAGAGTCACAATAACCCAGTACAAAACCACAGCAACAGCAAAGGCTCCTCATTAAAACTGGGCCAAGATCTGCTGCAGGTGCCACCTTCACCAGAGGCAGGGGTTCTGCAACATCTGATTTGTATGTGCTCACACCATGGTCAACATATGGTAAATAAGTGGGCTTTTAGTGTATGACCATGCAAAATATCTTTATTCCTCTTGGCTAGCCTTTTTCCCCACAGTCTCTCTGTATGGAAGATAAATTACCCTTGAGCAGGATACCAGCCAGCAGAGATGAGATCGACTGTGTGATCACAGTTATGTGTGTTGCTGTGGAGACTGGCAGGCATGTGAAGTTTGACAAAATAATGTGTAAGACAATTGTAAAGGAGAATGGAGCTTCATGTTCAAAATGTGTCTCGAGTCTGCACACTCATGGATGAGCTTCTCTCCTGACAACCCAGCAGACAACAGGCTGCAGAGCAGGAGCTGAGGACCAATCTGCCAACTCGGAGATGAATCTGAGGGTTCAAGGTTTTCAGTGGCATGAATAAAATCATACTAGGATGTAAATGGTTTCTTCTTCTTCTTTTTTAATTGTAAAAGGTGCTTTTGTTGTCAGGAGAAATATAAACAACATTTAAATGCATACTGTTGATGCTTTGGTCAAAAATAATCATAATTTTAGTCAGTCAATCAGTCAGTCATCTTCTTAACCCGCTTAATCCGCTTACGCAGGTCGTGGGGGAGCCGGTGCCTATCCCGGCAGTCTAAGGACGTGAGGCGGGGGACACTCCGGGCACGACGCCAGTGTACCGCGGAGCCACATAGAGACAGACAATCACTCACACACACACTCACTCCTACGGTCAATTTGGGACCGGCCAATCAACCTGAAGCGCATGCTTTTGGAGGTGGGAGGAAGCCGGAGAACCCGGAGAGAACCCACGCAGACACGGGGAGATCATGCGAACTCCGCACAGAGCGGGACTCGAACCCGGAGCCGCCGTGTTGTGAGGCAACAGCGCTAACCACTGCACCACTGTGCCGCCCATAATTTTAGTCCTATTTTAAAATTTGAAAGACACAACAGAAGCCCAGTCCAGAGGCTGGTCGGTTCAAGACCAGCATGAATCAGAGTCTGAAGTGTGAACTGGTAGCTGCAGGTGTCCTGAACACTGCAGAGGTGCCAATGAGCAAGGCACTGAACCCCGCAACCCATGACAGTGAAAGAAGCTGTCACTGAAGATTTATGTATGTATGCATGTACTGTATATGTTTCTTGTAACAGTGATGCATACTAACAATGCAATGCAAAAAAAAGTAACAGCAACGGATACATTTCCTGTTCCAGGAAGTTCATGTGCCTGAGATTGCAGTTTGCTCTACATTCAGGACTTCTACATGTCCAGAACATGGAACTGCGGAAGATTGCTGAGTGCAAACCTTGGTTCCCATTGGAAATAAAGGTCAAACAAAATTTAAAAAAGAAGAAAAGAAATTTCTCCACTTGGGATTCATCAAATGCATTAAAAAATCAGGTTGTCAATGTTACATCATTCATTCATTCATTCATTCATTCTTTCATCTTGTCACTGCTTCATCCGCTGTCGCAGGTCTGGGGAGCTGGAGCCTATCCCAGCTGGCTTATTATTATTATTATTATTATTATTATTATTATTATTATTATTATTAGAGTTTTGAACTGCCAGGCAGGAGGCCAAAGACCAAAGAGGAGGTTTATGGATGTAAGAGGACATGAAGGTAGTGGTGTGAGAGAAGAGGATTCAGAAGACAGAGTTAGATGGACGTAACTGATTCGTTGTTATTATTATTATTATTATTATTATTATTATTATTATTATTATTATTATTATTATTATTATTATTATTATTATTATTATTATTGTTGTTGTTGTTGTTGTTGTTGTTGTTGCCTGTTACTGCATTTGTTCTAGTTATTATTATTAGTAGTAGTAGTAGTAGTAGTAGTAGTAGTCGTATGATTATTGTTGTTAAATTTTTTTGAATTCACAAAGAAATAAAGAAGATAATAAATTCCAATCAATGTTTGAATCTCGACTGAAGCACACGGATGGAGTGCTACAGTATTGAAAACGTTTGACTGGTTTAGCTGCTCTCGCTCTCCGTGGCTGTAGGCGGCGCTGTTCAAACTAACAGTCACCATAGTTTCCTTCTTGAAGGGTCACGTGACCGGAAGGGCAAGTTGAAAACATTGACTACTAAGAGGAGGGTGTTCATGGAGCACAATGGCTGTGTCTCAGTGCTATCTGTCTATTTTAGTTGAGTTTTATCACCAGAAGAGAGAGTAAACTTTGTCCTCGTTGCCTCCGGAGGTCTGTTACGTGGCTCCATCATGGCGGAGCCGCTGCTGGAGTTTGAGACCGAGATGTTTCTGAATCTGTTCGGCTGTGATGGGCTGGTGGTGGTGGCCGAGGGGCTGGGCATAGACCGCATCCTGCTGCAGTTCATGCGTGTTTACTCGGAGGAGGGAAGCCTGGTCCTTCTGCTTAACACAACTACCGCTGAACAGGTCGGGAACGCGTAGACGAACGACATTTTTGTTCGAAAGCAAAAAAATAAATAAACCGCTTGACATCTGTTACATATGTGATACAGACTAGAATGTTATGGTCAATATGGACGTTTGTCTTGCTTATTGATAGAATTTAATAAAGAACTGGTATTGAATCTTTAAAAAAAAAACAGTATAACTTGTGCTACATTCTTTAGCAGAACAGGTTTGAGAAAGTTTCGCCTGTGTTTCCCTCTCAGGAGTATTTCACGGAGCGGTTGAGGGTAGAGGGGGTGACCCACTTGCCCAAGACGGTCACCAGTGACATCCAGAGCGCGGAGCGTTCCAACGTGTACCTGGAGGGGGGGGTCCTGTTTGTCACCAGCAGGATCCTGGTGGTGGACTTCCTCACCGAACGCATCCCAGCTCATCTCATTTCAGGTCAGATAGATATATAATATTATAGATAGATAGATAGATAGATAGATATACTTTATCCCAAAGGAAATTCAGTAATCATGGAACATCGGATCATGGCTCAAATAAGATCCACGTGTGGATTCTCCTTCAGCATACATCTCTGAATCTGTTAATTCAGAAGCAAAGTGTTTATTTAGCTTCAGCCTGGTTGGGGCACTGCACTTCCTTTATAGGAAGCCTACTGGATAAATACTAAAAGACTGTGGCCCCGTCCACATGATTCCGGAAGGATGACCTCCATCACAGAGTTCTCCCACTAGCAGACAGCTCATCCCGGTTTGACCCAGAACTGGTGTCGGCGTCTTTGGCGAGGAACGTGAATGAATGAATAAATAAATACATATATAAACTTTATGACACATAAAGAAACATACGAACAGATATTTAAGTGCAAAGCATGGTTATCAACGCATCTTCGACGTGGATCTGTTATACATCAGAAATTAGCCGGTTTTAGGTCTGTTTGTACATGTAGACATGGGTCACATGCATGACTTCACAGTGGTTTTGGTCCCAGGGACAGGCCCCCCGGATAGAAAAAGTTTGCAGGTACAGCGTCCACGCGACAATGCAGACGCCGCGTTTTCAAAAAATTCCACCTTGGCCAGCGTTTTCAAAAAGTTGCGATTTCGTTCCGGATATCTGCGTTGTCGTGTGGACAGAAGGCGTAAACGCAACAAAAAAGTTGCGTTTTCAAAAACGTCCAGCATCGTGTGGACGGGCCTTTAACAGTTACAGTCTGTTAACACTATATTAGGCACAAACTGTGATCCATGTGTAAAAGGGTTCCAATAAGTGAAGCATGCTGTCACAAATTGATTGATTGAAACTTAAGGGAGAGACAACAACTAAAGCAAAAGTATGAATTTGTTTACAACAGAGTAAATGATCCAATATCATTGATTAAATTCAGTTGAGAAACACAAAGTGTAGATTTTCTCTCAGTCAATATCAAACTTGGAGGTTGTATATGTAGATCAGATTAGACAAGAATGGGTAAGTAGGCTTTTTAAAAAAAGCTAATGATTGTAATTAGGTGATTGGGATTTTGTGACATCTAGCAGTAAATATGATGATGAAGGTTATATAATGTGTATGTGGTACCTTTTAATCCCAAGGGTAAACACACAGCAGTATTCAAAACACTAAAAAATGTTTATATATTTTCAGCACAATGTGTTAATTGAAAAAGTTCTTGGTGGAAATAAAAAAATTATAGTATTTTTATAACAGTTATAAGTTTTTCAGGTTTTGTGGTCACTATGTATTTTTTCTCACCCTCTCAGGCATTCTGGTGTATCGTGCTCATAAAATTATTGAGTCTTGTCAAGAAGCCTTCATCCTTCGTCTGTTCAGACAAAAGAACAAGACCGGGTTCATCAAGGCCTTCACTGATAAAGCCACAGCCTTCTGCTCAGGCTTCTGCCAGGTGGAGCGTGTGATGAGGAACCTGTTTGTTAAGAAGCTCTATCTATGGCCCAGGTGAAACAGAACAGATAACATAAATGGAGATTGCTGGCTTGCTTCATTCTTTGTATGTTAACATGCATTATTTAACAGATTTCAAGCATCGGTAAACACGACACTGGACAGGCACAAGCCAGAGGTGGTGGAGCTCCACGTCTCGTTGACACCAGCTATGAGGGCCATCCAGAGCTCCATTCTGGACATCATGAATGCCTGTCTGAAGGAGCTCAAACGCTACAACCCTACTCTGGAGGCAGAGGACCTCTCCCTGGAGAACGCACTGTTGAAAACCTTTGACCAGGTTGGTGGATTAAGCTTCTTTTTGGAATAGGATGGAAGAAAAATTAATCTACTAAGAAGAAGAAATAGCAGGCTCCAAACTTTGTTGAGGTAATAGAAAACAACCAAATTTTATAAAAAGCTGGCATTGACATCTTTTGATCCAACTTTTTCACCTAATGGGTGTCGCTGTGAGATGAAACTAAATGCTGTTATGAATACCCTCCAATGCAGAGGAGGCTGCATCGGTCTTGGAGAAGAGGACTGAAAAATGTTTTTATACAAGGAAAACCTAAAATCTGTGTCATCTATTCACACAGCAGTTTTTTGGTTTGTTTTTTTTACTATTTTCAACCAAATATGACAATTAAATTTAAGTAGGGGACACAAATATTGTATTCCATGACTTTACAGTTAATAGATGAACCTGGTAAAACTAGATCTGTAAAATGTCTTTTTTGGTCATTGTTAAAACACTGTAGATTGTGGAATTTTAATATTTAAGGTTCTGTGTTGTGTTACTCCCATCCAGACCATCCGTCATTACCTGGATCCCTTGTGGCACCAGCTTGGAGCCAAAACCAAGGCCCTGGTCCAGGATTTGAAAGTGTTGAGGGTTCTCATGGTTTACCTCACACAGTATGACTGCGTAACTTTCCTCAATCTGTTGGAGTCACTGCACTCCAACCAAAAGATCTTTGGCTCCAACTCAGGTTAACTAGAGGCGTTATGCTAACCTTTACTTGTGAGAATTAAGACCTTTGTCACCTTTAATGCCTACTTGATTTGATGTCTCTTCTTGCAACTGTCAGGGTGGTTGTTCCTCGACTCCAGTACCTCCATGTTTGTGAACGCCAGGGCCAGAGTGTACCGCATCCCTGAGAGCAAGAAGAAACTAAAGGGGGGAGCAGACGCTGAGAGGAAGTCATCTTCTGTCTCAGGTAACTAACTCATCCCTCAAACACATGTTAACTAAGACAAAACTATGTTCATGTATGTGTTCATATTTTGGAAATCTAAAGAGTGTTTTTCTCAGCAGTTAAGCGGGAACTGGTGTTGGAGAAGAGCCCAAAGTGGGAGGCGCTGACTGAGGTTCTGCAAGAGATTGAGAAGGAGAACACGAACTCCCAACATGAACCAGGTGAAAGCTCTGTCCTTACAAAAGGATATGACTGTCTATTATGTCAACAATGCATAGAATCTCTATAGATTTACACATAATGTGCTGTATACTGTTTACTATGTAAATAAATGTCAAAGATATTACGGATAGGACAAGCATTAAAGAATTTAAAATTCCTCTATTAAATTAAATTTGAAGTGAAGAGCCAGCAGAGTCCTGCTTACATTTATCCACCATCTTCAAGCTGGACTGGTTTGTCCTGGTTTTGTGCTGCTGTTTCATCGACATCAATCACATTACACAGTTATTCATTATGAAGGAAAAATAATCCTCAATTGTAAGGTAAAAGAGAAGAGGCATATAACTATGAAAAACAGAAAACAACAAATAAATGCAGCCATATTTTAATAAATGTACACTAGTATGTGATGAGCCCCTTTCTTCTCTGATATGCATGTGACCCCCCAGGCCGTGTGTTGATCTGTGCCAGTGATGACAGGACTTGTGCCCAGCTGCAGCAGTACATCAGGCATGGCTCTGACTGGCTGCTTAACCGACTGTATACCCGCACCATTGGTAAGAGGGATCCTGCTGCTGCCGCTGCCTTAGAACTGGATTCACACAAACATGTGAAAGGCAATTCTAAAAAGGGAGTCAAGGGGAAGGAGCCCGCAAAGAAAAAGAACACAAAATTCACAAAGTGTAAAAAAAGGCCATCCCTGACCCTGACCCAGATGGTCGGGAAAGAGGAAACAGATGCAGCGGTGGTGATGGGAAGCAGCGGAGACGAGGACGAACTGATGGAGAGGGATGAAAGTGAGGAAGAGCAACTGAAGCTGGATTTGTCATCAGATTCCTATTACGGCATCCTAAAGGAGCCGCTGACTGTCCTTCATCCACTGAAAGGCCTCACAGACCCCCACAGCCTAACGCGCGTTCTGCATGAAGTGGAGCCCAGTTTTGTGGTGCTGTACGACGCAGAGGTCAGTTTCGTCCGCCAGCTGGAGATCTACAAAGCTAACCGTCCTGGAAAGCCTCTTAGGGTTTATTTCCTAATCTACGGAGGCTCCACAGAAGAACAGAAATACCTGACATCACTTTCCAAGGAAAAGAAAGCTTTTGAGCACTTGATCAGGTCAGGTCAAAATCTACTTTTCAGTTAGTTTATTTGAATCAGTTAAATCCTTAATGTCACATAATTGGTTAACATGACTCAGTAAAAACGCTTGTCAGAACACTTTCATTTCTCTTTCCTGATATCACCTTGTTTCACCTTATGATCTGACAGTGTGTGTTATTGAAGTTTGTGTTTATGATCGGTGCTTGTGTATTTATGCGCAGAGAAAAAGCTACTATGGTGATCCCAGAGGAGAGGGAGGGACGAGAAGACACGAACCTGGATCTTGCTAGAAATCTGGAGCCCGCCAACTCCACCACCAACACCCGTAAAGCAGGCATGTCTGTTTTGGTTATTTTATTTTGAAAGATTTGGGTTTGATCTATTTTTCTTTCTTATTCCATTTCCTGTAGTTTAATTTTTATTATAAAAGACCAAGGTTTTCTCAAATAAGCATCTCATAATGTGTATCTATTTCCTGTCCGATACCCAGGAGGGCAGGAACAGCCCAAAGAACCTTCGCGAGTCATCGTGGACATGCGTGAGTTTCGCAGTGAGCTGCCCTCCTTGTTGCACCGCCGTGGATTAGACATCGAGCCTGTCACCCTGGAAGTCGGTGACTACATCCTGACCCCAGACACATGTGTTGAACGTAAGAGTGTCAGCGATCTGATTGGCTCGCTACAGAGTGGCCGACTCTACACCCAGTGTCTCTCAATGACCCGCTACTACAGGAAACCCGTGCTTCTCATTGAGTTTGACCCAAACAAGCCGTTTTCCTTAATGGCCAGATCAAATTTCCGTCATGAAATATCATCTCACGATGTTTCGTCAAAACTCACGTTACTCACCTTGCATTTCCCACAGCTCCGTATAATCTGGTGCCCTTCTCCTCATGCCACAGCTGACCTGTTCCTGGATCTTAAGCAAGGTTACAGTGAACCTAATGCTGCAGCAGCCCAGGCGGTCACAGCTGAGTCTGACACTCTGACTGAGTCAACAGGCCAATACAACCCAGGTCCCTACGACTTCCTGTTGAAAATGCCTGGTGTCAATGCAAAAAACTATAGAGCTCTTATACAACATGCACACAGCCTGGCAGATTTAGCTAAACTCAGCCAGGACAGGCTAGCGGAAGTACTTGGGAATGCCAAGAATGCCAAGTTGTTGTATGAGTTTCTGCATAACGTTGCTGCTGTTCCTGCTCCTGCTCAAAAGACCAAATAGACATCATAAGAGAGAGACTGTCTCCCTTTACTGGTATCAGGATTACATTTTGTAGTATGTATCATAAAACTGGATGAATCTACTGACTATGTGGACTGAAGTTACACCTTATATCTGTAAATTATTACTCATAAATGAAATATTTATTAATGCACAGAATGAACTGAAATAATTCAGGTTTTTGGAAATACTTTTTTTAAATTAGTTTTGCAAGTAGTGTTTTGTATTCTGGAAAAAATAAAATTCTTAAACATTGTGTGCTGGCTTTGTACAACCTTTCTTTCAAAATAAAGTACAGCACAGTATGGAGCACAGTGCCCTAAAAATATACTTTTAACATAATTTTTCATGGGTTTTTCTAATCTGTTTTGCAAAGGGAATTAATGAAAATGCATTTCTTTTAGGGAAGTTAAAGGCAGATGCTCAGCACAGTTTGGAATATTGTGCAATTCTCTTCATATCTCAGGTAATGTAGGTAGTCTGACTTATGAGAATCTTAAAATTTCAGCAGAATACTCTTGTTACATTATAGTCATTCAGTAAATCTAGCGATATCTTGCAGAAGACCTTATGAAATATGGAAGTAACAAATAGGCAAATCAAAAGTGCAAACAACATTACAAGCATTACACAAAAGAATAAAAATTTGGTGTGATGAAAATCCCCCTACAGGCTAAAGTCCAGGAAATTGAGGCCAGCAGTTAATTTTATTTGGTCACAACTGTAATTTACATTTTGAGACATACTTTTAATAGTTTGTTTTATTTTAAAGAACCATTCATTCCAGTGCATGCTTTCCCTTTTGTAAAGAAAACACAGCAGAGGACGCATGTGGTCTGTGTTTACCTTATAAATTTGATCGTATAGAAGTAAACTTTAACCGATTTAAAAAAACAACAACAATTGCTTAGTCGATTTCTGTCCTACACAGTTTCATTAATTCTGAAGGGATTTATAATGAACGGTCAACAGCTTTGTTTGCTTCCAAGTACCAAGAGAATGAATGAAGATGTCTGTTTATTTGTTTTTTTCACCTTCTCCAGCTTCAGGATGGTGGTTATGTAACGCCGTCACCTCCTGGGGTGTCTGTGGTGGGGTGTCTGTGGTGGGGTGTCTGTGGTGGGGTGCAGTCTGTCATAGGGTCGCAGCGGGGGAGAGGGGAGGGGGGTGATCATCACTGACCAGCGGGGAGGCGCGAGCCCTTTGGTCCTGTCTGACTGCGTCATGACGTCACTCCGCATCCGATCCCAGACCAGTAGCAGCCATTTTACTCGGTGAAATAAACTTCTCTCTCCTAGCTGAGGAAACACACAAATAAAGGAGATATATTCGGTGGCATTAATGGATACCTCGTTGTGAAGCAGGCCTCGCTCAAACTCAAGTTCCACGTCTTCGAATTCGGTAAGGCCGCCGCGACGCTGTCTTGTTTTTAGCATGTTAGCCTGTGCTAACGAGCCGAGCTAACGAGCCGAACTGTGGAGGTTGTTGAGGATCAGCGGAGACAGGAGTCACGGCTGTGTGAGTCTCTACACGGAGAGGAATGGACAGCGAGCATTAGACTCTAAACTGTCTGGGGATGCGTTTGCTAGTCCCGGGATTAATGATTTAAGAAGCACTGAAACGAGCATCGGAGACTGTCTGCAACTTATTCACCTGTCAGATTTAGGAAACTACACGACATTAGCTCATCCCACACCCACCGCCTCCACCTCCATGATTACTACATGTATGAGGAGCGACAGGCATGTCAGCCAGCAGCATCTCAGCGGGGAAGTAGGAAATTATCTTCTCTCTGTTTTTCATGTTCTGATTCATTAGCATGGTGTTTATGTTCGTGTGGACATGTCAGACGGTTGTTCCTGACCTTTGAATGCCGGCATGAGGATGTTTACAGGGTGAGTTGGCAGCTCTGGTACGTAAGTTCTACCTACACGCCCACGCCGTGTGACGTCATCTCCACGTCTCCTGCACAAACCAGATGATGTGACGTCATTGTCTCTCAATCGATCGTAGACAGTGAGCCAGAGCTGCAGCAAATCCGAATTATTAGCGTTAGATTATGAATGGGTAAATGATCCCAAGGTAGTCAGCCAGGTCCCTGGGTGTGCTTCTAATTCCACCCCCCCTGTGTGAGATTTGCGGGAAGGGAGACTTTCTACTCGCATGTCCCCACGTGTCTCAGTGGGACAATGGAAGTGAAACAGATACCAGTGTGCAGACTGGTGGGTTTCCTGGAGCAGTGCTTGATTTTGGTCTCCCTTAGCCTGATCATGCAGTGTTTCTTATATTTTTCTTATGGAGACTGTCGACTTTGAGACAGTCTCTGTCTCAAAGTAGACCCCACAAAATAATTAGTGCTGAAATGTTGGAGTTATGTACCCAAACAAAAGAGTGCACCACTGAGCACTTGGTTCAGCTGACGTTTCTCTGAAACTGTTTAACACGATTAACCTTCATTATTTTTCACTAAAGGCAGCGCTCTGTGTTGTGTCAGCTTCTGTTCCAGTCCTACTTTTCTCAGTGTGACATCCCAGCGACATAGTTCTGTTTGTCCAGTCCTTTTCTCTGTTTTTAGAGAATCTTTTGTGCAAAGTCCACACAGGCATCCAAGAAGGAAATGACTCCACTGCTTGGATGTGGGAAGCAGAAAAGTGACTTGGGTGAATGAGCCAACAGTGGTGACGTCATTTCTTTTTTATCTCGGGACATGAGAAGACATTTTTGTTGGACTGGATTTGGTCTATTTCAGGATCAGAAAGTTTGAAACTTCAATTTTGTGAAGTGGTTTTCTCATGCTAAGTGCTTGTGTTTGCCTTGTGCTGTGAATGTGATAAACCCCAAGATTATTAATATTTATTATATTTTGACGTGTGGTTTTATTAAACAATAAATCAAGCTTGTTAAATGGCAAGGTTGTCCTCAGCTGTGTTACTATCTGGTATATTCATGCTGTCTGTCACAGCATTCTCCATATTATTTTGGATTTCATTATTTTAGATAATTTTTTACTTTTTAAGATCTCAGTGATCCACAGTTTAAACTTCATAGTTTTGAGAAAGCAATGCTGACTATTTCTTGATGATAGGCCCATCTCTTTAAATGACTGTGCAGTGTCTGTTTCACCACATTTTTTTGTAGCTTGTTGGTCGTTCGTTTAAGTCCTTTAACAAAAACCATTCCTGCTTTTAGTGGTTTAGATGGAAGCTGCAGTTTATTGTTATTTCATGTTGTCATTTGAGTGATTGTTTGTGCATATGTGTGGATGTGTGCTTCTGCGTTCAAAACAAAACCTGCAAAGTTAATCTATGATAAAGAATGGGCAGGTTTACAGCTTTGCCCATGTGGGCTGCTCTACCTAATTAAACCGTCTAACATTTGTGTGACTCCTGCTGAACCTGATTTGTCCTGTGCGGATGGAAAGAGCTGGTAACAAGCTTCCAGTTAGAAGATTAGGTTGTTGCCGTAGGGTGACCGTTCCTCACTGTGTGTTTGCTGGGGCGTCACAGTTCCTGGTCATGTGCAGAACACCACCAGACAACTACAATCAGGTCCAAAAAAAAGTCAGATTATGCTGTTTAATATTATGACTCAATACAATATTAAATTAAAAATTCTTGTTGTGATATGCTGTTAGATTGAGAATTTAAAACATCTCTTAATGCAGATGCATTTTTTTAGCACTGGACTCAGCAGACGGTTTTGTCGGCCAGTTTTTTTAGTTAATTTATAATTTTTTTACAAGATGTCCATTTTCCCCGACCAAAGCCTGACATTATTTGACTAAGCTGATCTTGACGTCATTGTTTGTAACTCTTTTCTCTGTGTATTGCCAATGATTGTGTGTGTGTGCTCTTCCATGAGTGTTATTCTTTTTTAATTATGCTCAAAGGCAACAGGGCTGCTCTTTTCTAGTGCTGCATTTATCATTTTATCTGCACTCGATGACATTATTCTTAATGACATGTTCATGCCAGATTACAGGTTGTTGGCAGCACATTTAACAAGGAAGACGTCTCTGTGCTGTCTTAGACGGGACGGGTGCTTTTGTTAACATCTCGGTGGTTACACACCACACAGTGTTGATGATTGACAGTGTGCAACATCCCACATGTTGTGTTTTAACTATTAAACACAATCATTGGCAGAAGAATAATGCAGTGCTCTTCTGACTGGAGATGTGATACATCAGTGGGCTGCCCAAACCCTTTCATAGCTCTAACAGTTTACTAACATGAACATGAACAATTAATTGTTGAAACCTGTGTGGAAAAGTCAGCCTACAGTAAGTTAGAACAAACTTGTGTAGCAGATGCTAAATTATCTTTGACCCTCTTCTTTTGACCCAACAATTGACTTTGGTAGTGTGGCTAAATACATGTCCATTGTGTCTGTACATAAATTGCCCTTTGATGAAACACATGGTTCTTGTTGTCCCAGCACGCACCTCCTGCCATCTGGATCCGATCATCGATTCTGCTGCGGCAGCTCTGATGTTAATCCCACAATGCCTCCTCAGCCTGACTTGACATCATGACTTTCCAAATTTGCAAGCAAACAAAAACTCACAGGATGCAGCGCTCCAGCTGTTGGAGTCACCATAGTTCTTCCTCTTTTCTGTTCTCTTGTATTTGTGAGGAGTCATTGTTGAATTTTCTCAATGATCAAAACAACATAAATATCTCTATTAAACGTAGACATAGAAGAATCCTTCGCAGGTTTCATGATGGTTTGGGATTTGTAACCTACTTAAACTCATCTGTCCCGCAAACACACAGTAATACAACCGTGGTAAAAAGAGAAATACCTGTTAGAGTTGTGTATGCATGCGTTAAAGTCTAATCTGGTCATCTAGCTCGTGTATGAAGCACTTGTCCTGTTGTTTCTGTGTGCGGTTAATGGGTTATTACGGATTCTAGCCCTCAGCATACTGCGTGACGCCAAATGACAGCTCTTCAGTCATAAACCCAGTTACTGCTGTTCCTCTGAGGGTCAGCTTGTAATGTCATAAAAAACGCTGCCGGTGAATATAAATTCTGACGCGTGGGACTCATCGTCTGTTTCCTTCGCTGCTCATCATCAAACACTAAATGAGTCCGGTTTGCCTCTGTGTTTCAGGTTATTGTTTTTTATTGTGGCATTCTTGGTGGTTGCCGTGACAACTCTTTTCATAAATATGTATATAACAGGGCTTCTATTTGTCAGTTATAGTACGTAGTTACTTTGAATTGTCTGACAGAAATTATCTTTTGAGATACTGGAAGAGGGACTAGTATAGCCAACTTGACTAAACTGGCACAGAAGCTTACAGAAACAGGATTTAGACACAAGATCAAGTTACAGGATTCTACGAGACTGAACCTGCCGTGTAATTTACATTTAAATACTCACTGTGTATTTATTTTTTGAAAGAGGGATGTGACGGTGAACTTTTGCTGTTGTTTGTTGTTTAAAGGTCTTTTGGATCTATGGCTTAGATTGACTCTAAACAGCGACGAGTCTGGACATCATTCATCATTCCCTTGCTGTCCTCTGCTGCCACAGGTATGATGTATCAACGGTTATACTACCATTACAGTATTTTCCGCACTATAAGGCGCACCTAAAAGCCTTTAATTTTTTCAAAAATAGACAGTGTGTCTTATAATCCAGTGGGCCTTTTTATGAAAAAATTTTTTTAGAATAGGCCATTCATTGAAGGTGCGCCTTATAGTGCGGAAAATACTGTACCCTCCAAGCCTTTGGTTCACTTTTGTGTGGTTGAAGTAGTTTCTCACCGACGTTGGAGGAAACTTCACAGCGAAACATGCTGTTTTTGTTTAGAAAACAGCATAAAGGAAGTAAACTTCCTTTTAAGATCAAAATGAACAAAATGAAAATAAATGTGACCAAAATTCTGACAATTTAATTCTATTAAATTAAACACCAATGTAACTTTCTCTTTTATAATATTTTGGTCAAAGTGTGAGTTCAAAGGTACGTTATGGAGCTGAGGATATTATTTCTCCATTGAGGGCCAGATTGCTAAATGAGGTATTCCTCTTTTTTGTCCTGGTTCTCAGGCCAACTCTTTTTATAAAACAGCCTCTTACTCCCACTGGAAGACAACCTGATGCAGATGAGTGAGTTTTGATAAGAGGAAAAGCACAAAGAATCCTGTTTTTGCTGTTTTCTCTTGACCCAGAAGGTGAACATACGTGAAAGGCCTAATGTCACAGAATGCACAATTTAATTATAGGAAGGTCTTAAATGCTACAGAGCAGAGACTTGTTAATCGCTATAATTGCTGTGACTGTTTCTGTTCCTGTCACAGAAAACCTGAGGTTAAACTGCTGAAATTCAAAGTCTTTATTCTGGTTGTAAAATGGCGTTTTAGCACTCAGTCAATATTTATAGTCAAAAGTGGGCTGTGGGTCAGAAATGTGGGGTAATTTTGATGTGTTTGCCAGATTCTACACTTGTTCAGATTGCTGGTAAATGAAAATATAATTGATATTGACTTATGGCAGTTCTTGATGTCTTATCACTGTTGCTGAATGGCTCTCGTCCAAAATGTTACAGATATTTCATTTATTCTTGATTGAAAAGTTCAAGAACACCAATAAATACTAAACTGGGCTTCTACAGGTCTATAAAAAGTTATTAGGTCTAAAATCCAATAACAGTTTGGCCTGAAAGTCTTATATTAACTTGAATACAATTTTGACAGGACTTATAAGTTATGATTGTGAAGTAAATGTTACTTTTAGAGACTTTAGAGTATGAATAAACAAACTGGTTAAGCAGGAGAAGCTATGTGTGACTGTATTAATTGAGTTTGTTTAAAGAATCTCAATAATCAGAAGAAAATACAACAAAAAATGTTTGACATCAGTATTCATCTACCAGAATATCCGTTCACTGATGTTCCCCCCTAGTCTTAGCCTTTGGCACCCGGGGGCCTTCAGGGAGAAATAAAATCAGCCAAGGAGCACGGTGGTTCTCAAGCAAACACATCAAGACGATGAGTAAAGAGCGATTAGGTCCTGGAATGAATACGCATGAGTGCTGCTGGAGAGTAATAAATAGAGTACGCATATAGACTGAGCAGTCTGTCATCTGCTGGTTAAAAGCCTGTTGGGAAGCCATGGATACTAAACTGTTTGTTTTGCTCCCCAAAATGTTTCTGTTCCCTCTTTTTAAAACCACTATGGTGACTTCATAGTCCAGATTATAAAACTGGTCTGAACAGAGAGAACATTCATGCACAAACTGGCGTTGTTTCTCATGAGCAGCGGTTTGAAGTGATTATTCAACATAATAGCCAACCTGGTCGTTTAATGAATAATTTGAGGTGCGACTGAGCTCTTCCAGATGGCTTTAATGAAATGCCACCCTAGGAATTTCAACAGTTGGGTGAAGTAGTCATACCCACAGGATGACGTTGATTATTATTTTGAATTACACGAGGAGCCCATAAAGTATTCTTGAATGATGTATTTCTTTTGCAGAAGTGCTACATTTCCCTCTAACTCGTCATTCTCTTTTCTTGTTCCTTGTATTGACAGGAGTAGCGTCAAACGTTAACCAAAGGGAAGTTGTTACCTGCCTGGGACCCGCCCTGATTGCCTCTCGAGGCAGGATGGAGCCCGAGGCCTCTCAAGGCCACCTGGGAGCAGAGGGGGACGGTGGGATGTTGAGTCTGCTGTTACCCAGCCCCCAGAGTGAGGCTGTGACCCATGAGATGGAGGAGCTGTCGCTGCAGCCCACCCAGAGTCTGCCGCCGCTCAATGAGCGCAAAAATGGTGAGAAGCTGCTGCTACAGCCTCATCAGGACACATTTATACACTTATTATAGCAGAATGGCTGTTACCCCTGTCCAAAAGCTGCTTCTGCACAGTCAGTCCAAGATGGGACCACTGAGGTGGGACCACACCTCACCTTTCAGTGTGAAGGTGTATAATGAAGATTAATTTGTTTTACCAACTTTGAGCTAACAGTGGACTCGATAATAACGACAAAATTGACATTTGTGACAGATCATTGGTTTATAGAATAACGGAACATAAATTGACACATGGGTAGAGATTATCTTGCTGTTGGGTTTTGTTTCCAGTGTAATAAACAAACACAAGATAGTGAATAGTTGTACTTGTGAACTGTGGGTCACAGCAGAAAGCGAAACAGAGGTTTATAAAACAAAAATGGGTTAGTTTCATTCATCATGCTTAATTTGAAGAGAAAAACAAATACCAAAAAAATGACTTTTTGTAAAACTGTTGAAACATTCTATACAGTACAGTATACAGTAGTGACTATATGTAACTGTTTGAATGGAATTGAAAAGATCATTGCTGTAATTTTGGAAGTGGACTGTTTTCCCACGCTTACTTGATGTAGGATTTCAGATGTTAGTTCAGGTTCTCGTTTGTCGAAATTGATGCTGTAAAATGCACCAAACATTTTCAGTGGGTGCTGTCCAGCCAGTTTACTTCCTGCTCTGTCGTCATGGAGCCGTGCCGTCTATGTAATGCATGCAGAATGTGGTTTGACTTGCTGAAATAAATGAGGCCCTCCCTGAAGAAGACACTGTTTATTTGGCAGCAGATGTAACTCCAAAAACTGTAGATATCATTCAGCATTAATGGAGTCTTCAGTGACGTGCAGGTTACCCATATGCACTAATACACCCCCATGCCCGAGTGTCACT
Organism: Antennarius maculatus; assembly: GCA_013358685.1. Taxonomy (NCBI): domain Eukaryota; kingdom Metazoa; phylum Chordata; class Actinopteri; order Lophiiformes; family Antennariidae; genus Antennarius; species Antennarius maculatus. Next base: position 6,006,604 of record CM023626.1, on the reverse strand, counting down.
TTTCAAATGTGAACTGATAACAAACCAGATGGTTCTTCTCTTCTGTAGCCCGGGTGACCAAATGATGATGATTTGCAAAAACACTTTGACTCATCCAACCACAGAACAATTTTCCATTTCGCCTCAGACCATCTTAAATGAGATCGGGTTCAGTGAAAGCAGCGGCGTTTTTGGACCTGGTTTATGTACGGATTCTCTGCGTTGTAGAGTTTCAACTTTACTGCTCATTTGTGGGGCAGTTAAGAACTGTGGTCACAGACAGTGACTTTAGAAAGCGTTCCAAAGTCAGTGCAGAGATGTCGCTACAGATGCATGAGTAATTATTCTAAAATTGCAATCACACAGCATGCAGTGTCATTTATAAACAACTGTGATTCTACTCGAATTTTATTTCATGTTCTACATCGCAAAACAAACCACATACTTTCATCTCAGAATCCAAATACCCCAGAATGCAGCACAGACATTACCCTTTCCCTCAACCTATCACAATGTGGCGTTCTACCGCATGTCATTGAGCTGGAAAGCCCCAGCAAGAGTGAAGGTTCAAATGAGGCAGGTTAACGATGGAGAGGTCAAGGAAATTAAACAAATCCTCCTGTCCCTGTCTTACAAATGCCGTATTTTTCAGATGCCGTCAGTAGAAGCTGACCAGGCTGGTTAAACGTGGAGCATGAGTAAAGGAGGTTGTGGTTGTGTGTCGTTGTGTATGTGGTCGCTGCAGGAGAGCAAGGTAAACTGTCTTGCTGGTGGGAAAATGTTTGCAGAATGTCAACAGTGGTAGCCCCCACTCACCATGCTGGCTTTGGTCGTGTCCCCTCCAGTGAGAACACACACTTCATACTTTCCACCCTCTGAGCTGTCCCCCATACTTAGCCAACCACAAAGCCCCTTCGCCCATATTGGTTTTAACAGGCAGGTGTTAATTTGTCTACCATCATGACAGGTCTGACTGTCTGAAACCACGTCACCGTTTTGGGGGGGGCAGAGGTTGTAGCTCAGTCTGGAGAGCGAGAGGAGGTGAGTGGGATGTCAGTGGGTTTGTTGTGACAGGGAATAGGAGTCTGACTCGTCAGTCTCGATGCATACACACATAGTATGTGAGGCCTGTTTGTGTGTATGCATTGGGTATATGGAATTTATGTAGGATATTTTCTTTTATATCGACCTGAAGGGTGAGAAAATCCAAAATAACTACAACTGCAGAGACAGTTTAATTTGATTGGTTGTTCTTTTGTTTGAAATAGTTCAATATGCCTATTTTTTCATTAGTCTGTTGATATGATTGTTACCAGTCACCAGAAGCTTGAGCTGTCTTATAGTGAGCTCGGAATTTAAAGCTGGAATCATCAATTATTCATGTGTGTCGCTGTGCATGAACATGTTCGTTATATCACCCACCTTTCTGCTCAGCTTGCTCAGGTCAAAGGTCAGGACATGTTTGTCAGACTGAGCAGCGTTTCCCGTAGTTGTTTGGGACGGTGTCACTGACTGGAAGGCAGCGTATATGACCTTTAAACAAACATATCCCCGCTGCAGACCTTCCCTGAAGTATTTTCTGAGTGTGGTGTGGATCTCAAGTGTTTGTTTCTGTCAGGGACAAAAGCTCCTGTCCAACAGGACCAACTGTATAACTCCACAGACTAAAGTAAATTTAGCATCAGAAATGTACTGTAGATAACACATATTGAGGCTGGCCAGATACTTAAGTTTTAAACCTTATTATGAATGAAAATGCATTTCTACTCTTCACTTCCTCATTATTTGGGTTTAGGAGTCATCTTTCAGCTCGAAGCAGCAGTGGTTATCCTCCGTTTTCCTTCATGCTTATGGTGTCTGGACTGTTCTTCAGTGGTTTCATGAGAGTGGTTTGGTTGTCCACATCAGACGATGTTGGGATCACCTACTGCCAGAAAAAAACATTGCAATCTGGCTGAGCGAGAGAGAAGTGGGAGAAGATGGGGAGGAGAGAGTTGTGACCCTAGCAATAAAAAAAACAGTTAGGGAGGGGCAGATGAACGCAGCGTTATGGGTTGGTAGAGGTTTTTTGTTGATGATGTTGCACTGCAGCTGACAGGACACCTAAACTACACATTTGGAGCTTTAGTGGACGGATTCTCTGCTTTGGATCAGATGGTTTCGTTCCAGAGTTGAGCACTGACTGGCCAGGAGTAGAAAGCGATGACCTGTGTGGAGGTAGAGAAAGTCAGAGACTGCTGCGCCGGGTTCAGAGCAGGTGAGAACTCCTCTGCTTGTCGCTCAAAGCGTGTGAGCTCATGTTTGGAGCAGCGTCGAGGACTTTTGGAAGTAATGAGGGTTAATAAAACATTGTTCTGTGGAGACGCCAGCTTGATAATCACTTCTTAGTCCTTAACAGATGCAAATAAAGAGGTGAAATATGTTAAAATTGTATCTAGCGCTGAAGCATGGAAGTCTGACTTGACATGCTGCCCCTCTGAAAAGTTCTCAGAGGGGCAGCAGAATGAAAGTTCTTCCTGTTGTTAGACAAAAATCAAGTCCCAACAGGGTCGATGGTGTCACACCTAATCTCCTCTGCAGGGCTTCAATGTTAGCGTGGAAGTAAGTGGAACAAAGCCAGTCTTCCTTCTGACTGAAAACATTTTTATTACAATCTGACAGCGTGATTTATGAGATAACTCCAGACCTGAGTCCTGAGTCCAAAATGTTTCCTAGATGAAGCTTTTGTACTCAGTCAGCATATTTAGTTTGGCTTTTGTGTTGTATATCTTTTGCTTTTAATATGTTTACTTACTTTTTTATTTACTACCTCATCTGTTCATAGTTGTTTCTGCTCTCCTCTGTGTTTTTCGTCTGATGTTTTGCCCATTAGTTTTAGTATTCATCATTGCGATAAAAGCAACCTGTTTTTCATTAATAAGACTTGTTTCACTTTTTTTTATAGTGCTGCAGCTGAGGCTTCAGCAAAGACGAACCCGGGAGCAGTTGGTGGAGCAGGGCATCATGCCACGTGAGTATCAGGTCTACCTCTAGTCTATATGACTACGTATACTGATATATATATAGATGTATAATAAATACACAATAAATATACACACTTTATGTCATTTGTTATTTGTGCACTTCTTTTGATAAACACGTTCTGTGTTGCAGCTCTGAAGAGCCCGGCTGCTTTTCATGGGCAGATTCGCAGTTTGGAGAGAGCTAGGGTGAGGCACCCAGCTGATGAATGAAGTTCACATGAGAAGCATCAACTGTTGTGTTACTCAAAACAACAGGAAAGAATAAGTTGTGATTTACTCAGTTTTCTGTATTTGTCTTTTTCTTTAGACTGAGAATTTCCTCAAGCACAAGATTCGCAGTCGTCCAGAGAGAGCAGAGCTGGTCAGGATGCATATCCTGCAAGGTACTGGTGATACTCAGTACTGTTTCATACTACCTTCAAAAACATTGCTTACACATATGAATTGAATTCAGACTGATACCATACATTTCCTTTTGCAAATATTTCCCAACAAGAAATCTACAGCTGAGATTTTATACATTGAAGTGTCATGTTCTCTGTCTGTTACTCTGTTTGTCTTTCAGAAACTGGAGCTGAACCGTCGCTCCAGGCGACCCAAATGAGACTAAAAAGGGCCCGACTGGCCGACAACCTGAACGAGAAGATCGCTCAGAGACCTGGCCCGATGGAACTGGTGGAGAAGAACATCCTGCCGGTGGATTCCACGCTGAAACAGGCCATCATCGGTGAGAGTCTGCAGTGATGCATTAACTAACGTGGTTGCTGTAGATACTCAGTGGTTTTAGGACATCTCTGCTTTAATGGACACTATCATGAGGAGGTTTTTGTTTAATTGATCATCCAGGGAAAAGTTCATGACAGATGGGGCTCATCACTGGAAAAATAGTTTAATTTCTGGATTTTATCTCTTAGTGGGGCAGGTGAACTACCCCAAGGTGTTGGATGAAGACAGCAGCGATGCGCTGTCCCCTGAACAGCCGGCCAGTCAGGAGTCCCAGAATTCTGTCCCGTCTCCAGCGGAGGGTAGAGCACCACAGACTCCCTCCCCAGCCCCAGCTCCACCAGCACCTCCCACCACTGTGCTGCAGGTCGAACAGTTTGTTTATACCTGACTTAGTTCTCCAGCTTTTTCTAAAATCACATATTATTGAAGTTGTCATTGTTTTCTGTGCTGCTCTCATGATGTTTTGTTACCCTTCTTCTTTAGACGTTCCCATTTGTTACTCAGTCAGTCACAGACTTGGTGACGGTCGTCTCCGCCAGTGAGCTGCCCTCCAGCCGCATCGCTGCTCCCCCCACACAGCCAGTCACCACAGTTGTTGCTTCAAAACCTGGCCCCACACTGGTCAAAGTAAGAGCACTGAGAGCCTTTTGTCACTAGAAGAAATTAAAGACAATTATTGGAAAAATAACATTCTTTACTTTTCACCCTAAACTTTTAATGATTCTCGTAATTTAATCAACAAGAAAAACTGCCGCAACATTTATGCACCATAGATGTCTCAGGTGTCCCCATCAGCGTTGATGGGGGACAACATCTAGACATCATCCTGTAGGACGGCGGCCCTCTGATCAGTCAGACGTTCCCGGTGTTGCACCGTTCTCTCACTCAGGTTGTTTGAGGCTTTCAGACGAGGCTCGCCGTCGGCCAATCACACGCCATCCTGGTGAAACTGAACCCACAGCACCAGTCTGGGTCCTCAGATATGTTCTTGTGCTCCTAATTGCATGTGTGTGACCAGGGTGTGTCCTGTGCGCTGTGTGGAAACATTAATGTGGACTGGTGAACTTTCACCTTTCTGAGGACTTAGTGCACGACTCCTCTGTGCCATTGACTCCATCCCAGTAATATTTCCCATGTCGTGGCATTTTTGCAGAAGTTGTTTCCTTTCCAGTTTTCAAACTCTTTTAAAGAGGTGTGTCAGGTTATTGAGGGAGGGGTCATTTTGGTTTAGCTGGATAAAGGCATCATGCCTTGAAAATGTTTTTCATACTAACGACTGTTCAAAAAAACAGTTATTGTGTTGAGAATTCTTACAAAGTCTGCCATATAAACACATGCGCAAACACACACACGCACACACATACACACACATACAGACAGTCATCTTAAAAAGAGAAAAAAGGTTTTCTGATATCAGGCCAAAAAATGAGTGCTGTGTGATTATTTTAATAATGTTGGACAAACTGTGTTTGTTTTTCCACAACAGCAAAGCCAACAGAAAACACCCTCAGAGAAGAGCCGCAGTAAGAAGGGCAAAGAGCCCAAACCAAGAGTGAAGAAGCTGAAGTACCACCAGTACGTCCCACCAGACCAGAAGCAGGAGGCCAGCGAGGCGCCCATGGACTCGTCTTACGCTCGACTCCTGCAGCAGCAGCAGCTGTTCCTCCAGCTGCAGATCCTCAGCCAGCAGCAGCAGCACTACAACTACCAGACTATATTACCTGCACCGCTCAAGTATGCATATAAAGCCTCACAATTAATCATAATATGTATTAGTTGTACGGTTCATTGTGTTTCTCAAGTCTTTACAACAATTATTTGTTCTGTAAAACGTGTTTCTCTCTCTGAAATACCTGAAAACAAGCCAGATGTTGTTTGAACGCCTCAGAGCATCGTTTCCTTTAACAACTCTGTGTCTAATCATATCAATAACGGACAGGATGTTGTTTCAGCAGCTATTGTTGTCATGCCTGTCGTCACAGGATCAGTTTAGCCACATTGACTTGGAACTGTTGACTTCAAATGAGGCTCAGGGAACAGGATGAACGTTCTCTTTATGATCGGAACAGTTAACTCCTTTTTCCTATCTTTGTTTTGAATCCTTCTTTTGTTATTGCTCTCTCTCAATCTTTTTTCGACCTTTTTACTGAATTTTGTGATTCAGAAGTAGTTTGGTTTCTTAAAATACCGCCTGCTTGATCTTTTGTATGTGTCCCTCTTTCTGTAGACCTGTGGCCGAGGGTCAGACCAGCAGCACCAATAGTCTGCCCACCTCCATCATGGTGTCTTTACCTGCTGCTCCTCCACCTCCACCCGTTGGTCCAGCTCGTCCGAACAACTCTCTCTCAAACCGCAAGCCGGGAGTGTTGCCTGCCAACCTGGAGGAGATGAAGGTGACCGTTGGTTCATGTAAAACCTTTACCCCGGTGTGTCAGAATGTTTCCCAGCTGCTTAGAAGTTTAGAAAGAAAGTTACGGCTGTTGGCTACAGGAAAGAATTACTGTGCATCATTTAATATATGTCACGCATATGTATAAAAGACAACATAAAAGTGTTTTCATAGAGGTTTTGTCTCATCCTTTACGGAGTGTCATAAAGCACCAGTGCACTCAGATGTCTGATATAAATCGACCTCAGATACTTAAAACTCCACTGGATCAATAAATTCAGAGGATGTTGGTTGGCTTATACAGCGCCACATTTTAAAAAGTGCTCACAAAACAAAAATGGCCTGAATATGAGACACAGCATATATTTGAGTGGTTAATATGAAACTACACCCAGTAGCCAATTAGCTTCACATTAAGAAGAAAATGCAATAACAATGAGCAAAAGCTCATTGTTTAAAATTTAATGATTTAATCAGTGGTTTTCAGTATATTTTACTTTAAATTATTTATTAAATTATATATTATATTAAATTGTATATTACATTGTTATTATATTATTATTAGTGCTGTCAGGCGATTAAAAAAAAATCTAATTAATTACAGGATTTGTAATTAATTAATCTAATTAATCACATTTTAATCTCATACCTGCTAAAGACCCCCAAATAAAGAATTTGAATTCTAGGACATTACAAAATTGTAGTGCATGACTAATCAATAGAATACACCAAGAAGAGAAGATTTGAAATCCACATTTTTATTGGTTAAGTGTGTTTTATAAATGAAATTCAAAAGAAAAAAGGTCTTTTGAAACCAATTAGGCCAGGTGCATTTCTGAAAAATGCAATACAGATAGAGATAAATAAAATAACAGACAACTCTGTGTGTCCTTGAGCGAGTTGCTCAGACAAACAAGCTTGTTTACATTGTCTGAATGATGTTACCTGCAAGTGAAAAGAGTCTCGCATGGCACAGACGTGGCAGGGGTAGCCAGGAATTTGCGAGCAAGAGAGGACAGCTGTTCATCAGCTCCTGCGTGAGCTGCCCACCACTCCAGTGGACACTCATGCATTCCAATGCACGGCTCAGCTTTGTAGCGGGCTAGAGGCTCCTGCTCCTCCTTGTCCGAGTCTGAAGACCGCAGGAGGAGGCTCTTCTTCACTGCTGGCACGTCCTCGTTTTTGTTGATAGTCCCGTCTTTGTTCTTTTTATAGATAAACTTTCCGCCTCGCTCTCCTGTGTCGCGTCCATCTCTGTTGTTAGTCGCCCTGCTTTTGATTAGTGGCGCAGGTACGAAGTGACGTCACTGCAGCCTACGGGTCACTCAATGGGCCAAATTTAAAATGCTTGTGCGTTGACTTGGCACTCACGATTAATTGCTTTAATTTTTATAGCGCGTTAATTTGCAGCGTAATTAATTAATCTAATTAACGCGTTAAAGTGACAGCCGTAATTGTTATTATAATTAACAACTAGTAGGATTTTTTTTTGCTCTCAGATAAGTTCAAGTGTTGCTTTAAAATCGGCTGCACTCTACGGTCACCAGTCTAAAATTGATGATTTTATATTTTCTACGTTTGTCCAGGTGGCAGAGCTGAAACTGGAGCTGAAGCTGCGAGGCCTTCCGGTGTCAGGAACAAAGACTGATCTGATAGAGAAGCTGAAGCCTTTCCAGGGGAGTCCCAGCACCTCGGCTCCTGCCAACATTCCTGATGCCACCAGTACCACCCTTTCTGTTCCTATGGTAGTTACCAGCACCACAACCACCCCTGCTATAGTCCTCCCAGTCCAGCAGGTGACTTTAGAGACGATGAAATCCACACCGCCGGTGTCACCCATTCCCTCTGATCCCTCCACTCTGAAACAGGATTCATGCGTGTCTGAGCCTCCCTCTGAAACCAGTGTTGTGAGACCAGGTTGGACTGGTCCTCAGGCCTCCCCTCTCCAGTCGGTCCAAGTGAAGGAAGAAAAGGACTGGAGGCTGCATGAGAAGGAGCGGCAGATCGAAGAGTTAATGAGGAAGCTGGAGCAGGAGCAGAAGCTGGTGGAGGCTCTGAAGATGCAGCTGGAGGTGGAGAAGAGGGCCGGAGCCGGAGACTCCCCCAGAAGTTCCTCTGAAGCAGCTGCTAACTCTGTTCCTGCTGTCATGAACTCCAGTGTGGTGAAAATGGAGACTGAAATCCTGTCAAACTGCTCATCCACTAGCACTACACTCCCCAACTCCATCCTGAGCCCCCAGACTCTCTCCCCCCTGCCGACAGTGATCAAGATGGAGGACGTTACTGTTTCCTCTGGGAAACCGATCCCGCGACAGACCCAAACTCAGCTCATCACCCAGATACAGCCTCAAGCCCCGCCCCAAGTGTCCACTAGCCCCCAGCTGCTCCCCCAGGCACAGAGAAGCCCTAAGATCCAGACCCAGCCTCGACCTTCGGCCCCCAGCCTGCAGCAGTTCGTCATCAGCCACCCGAGTGGGGTGTTGGGTCACCCCCCGACTCTGCTGACCACAGCAGGTCAGGCTGGAACGCAGATCCTCCTCCCAGTCTCACTCCCCAGCAACGCTGCTACCATCCAGCTGCCGAGCACCACTGTCAGCCTGCAGGTGAGATGGGGGCAGAATGTGTAATGGTGTCAGACGGCTAGAGGAGGTTTAGTATTGCGGGGGGGGGGGTTACAAATCTGAGCAACTCAGTATTTGAGTTGTGTTTAAGATGACATTCTAACACGTTTTCCTTACATCAGCCTGTTTTTCAGGCCACAGCCTCGAGTCCAGGTTTGGTCCGAGCTTCAGTTCCTCAGCTGCAAACCACTAAGATGGAGGTGGCCCCCGGCCAGCAGTTAGCCAACAACACCAAGCTGCTACAGGTCAGTTCCACCAAATCACCGTCTCAAGAAACCCTGTGAGCACATCACTGTCCTCTGTGTCCCTAATGGGTTTTATTAATTTATTAACATCACTTATAATAAAATGTTGGGAAATGACTGAGGTGGTTTTATCTAATCAGTACCCCTGAACCCAAAGACGGCTCATTTACAGTTACAGGAAAAGACAAATCTCTCCTCTTATCTGATAAACAGAAACCAGAGAGCGTTTTTATTATTAAATGACTGCAGGGTCCCGTCTCTGTCTCTTTGTTTTATCGCATTGATGACGGGTTGCGTTGAGCCTTACTCCATTTTTCTGTTTCTCTTTGAAGGTTTTTGTGTGTGTGTGTCTGTTTTAACATGAGGTTGTGTTTTCTTTGTGGTGACAGACTCTGACGATGTGCAATAAGACCAATGGTTTAGAGAACCAGACTAGACCTGAAATCAATCCTCAGTGTTTCCTGAAAAGCTCCCCAGAGAATCGCTTCTCTCCAGGGACTTCACCCAGCCACCAAATGTCCAATGGACCCTTTAATAAGGTCAGTGCAGGGTTTTGTTTTGTTTTTTTGGTTCCCAACTGATAATGTATTGTTTTTCAAATTAGGTTTTTAATCCTATTTTATTCCTCTAGTCACCTTCTGCCCAACCTGCCTTCATTCTTCATCCCACATCCCTTCTTACTCAGCCTCCCAACACGAAAGAGCCTCCCCGATACGAGGAGGCCGTCAAACAGAGCCGCAACTTGCACATCAACAGTGTGTCACAGGTTAGACACACACCACCCACAACACAAACACATAACACTCAAGCCGAGCTGTGCAGTAATCAGCTGTTGGTACCGTTCAGACCTTCAGAAAACCTTTCAGACGACCGACAGGTCTGTAGCTTTTGATGAACCAGCGTCGCGTCTCTGACCCACGCTCTGTCCTTTCAGACGCCCACAGCAGTGAGCCAGCAAATGGATGACCTGTTTGATATCCTCATAGAGAGTGGAGGTAAGAACCTACCAGAAAACTGGTCACTGTGTGGAATCTGCTGTGTAAGCGCTGGTAAAATGTCTTCCAGTTACTTTTTGACTTTCAATCACTAAAATTGTTTTTACATCATGTCAATGATGTATTAATGTCAATTTTAGCCGGTAAGCTATTAATTTTGTATGTTAGTATTTTAATTTTGTAATGTTAGCATTGTTCTTATTGCATCCTGATGATTTTTTTTTTCTTCTCAATGTCCCCCCCCGCCGCCCCTTCCCCTCCCTGTCTTCTCAGAAATCACACCGTTCATCCAACAGGAGCCGTCGGCGTCTCTCTCCAAGACGCTCCCGGTCACAGCGAACATCACCACCCTGCCCATCAACACTGCTCTCTCCAGGCTGCCTCCACAAATCCACGTGGCCCCTCCACCCACGCTGTGTCCTGCCATCGACCCAAGCCTCCCCAGCCTCTCCTGTCTGACCACAGACAACCAGCTGGAAGCCTTCCTGGAGAACACGCTGGCCGACACGCCGTCGGAGTCGGACCCCCGCACACAGGGCCTGATGGACGAGCTGCAGGCCCAGCTGATGGACCAGCAGCCCTACTCACCCATGGACACATCCGACCTGTCCTTCTGTGATTCTTCCTCGCCCCCCTCCTCACTCAATATGGGATTGTCCGACCCAGGCCTGGACAATATGGAGTGGCTGGACCTCACCATGCCACCTGGTCCTGGGGGGGCACTCACACCGCTGGGGATGCCCACTGACTTTCTGGATTCCCAAGACCTGCAGCTGCACTGGGACTAACGGACGGACGGACAGACGGTAGAAGAAATTAAGAGAGTTGGCAGAACAGGTGAGCCAGAAACACGAGGTGGATGGATCAAGAGGAGAGGGGCTGAAATCAACAAAGAAGGGGGGGGGGGGTAAAGAAGCAAGGGAGGAGAATTGATGGCCTGGCTGTGCCATAGTAGTCTCACCACTACAACTGTACCGTCTGTAATATTCCCACTCTACTAAAGTGAAGGCGTGTGAACACTGATCCAAGTTGAACTACGAGCAAGACTTTGCACAGCTTTAAAGTAGGCTCTCCTGAGGCCGCCCCTGTAATGTTGTTAGTTTGATGGTCACCTGTAGTTTAGTGACAAAGGGATTTTAAACAGAGTAGACATTTTCGCAAATGAGTTTTAATGTTCAGAAAAGAAGGAGACAGAGCTAAATTACTGGACTGGTTGTAAATACTCTTTAAAATACAGGTGAGCGTTTTCTTCGACAGAGTCAGAATAGTTCTGAAGGCTGGTATCAGCTCATCGGTTCTACTAGACGCTGGTTTGGCTTTCAGTGAACACTGCGTGTGTTTCACTGCGTGAGCGCAGTAATTAAACGTAAAGGGTTTCATTAGTGCTTCTGTTCTGATGTGAAGCCCTTTGTTCTGCTGAAGCATACTGTGCTGATATGTTCGAAAAGGTGGTTACCACACGAAAACTGACATCAGACTGTGGCTGAAATCTAGTTTTGATCCTAAATTGTTTGGATTCACGTGAAAATGCTCAAGGTGTTCAGACTGAACCCTCTAAGGACTTGGAGGAGCCTGTGGAGCTGTTAGATCAGAACTCTCAGTGAGGGCTCTGAGGGTCTCCTGATGGGAAGGAGGTTAACACTTTCACTGTTCCCATCTAGCACATGCTGTAATGACGTTACCTGACTAATCTGATAGGTTGGATCAGAATCTAAAGAACAAAGACTCAACTTCAGTCTGATTACGGGGGGAGAAGTATGCACGACAGACACGTATCGATGTGATGACGCACCGTCTTCACCTCTGATCATGGAAAAATGAGCTTTTCCAATCCAAGGCTAATGTTAATTTGGAGCGATCAATACCACCGTGATCAGCACCACGATCATGTGGCCAAAATGTTCTGAAGATACTGCAGTCGACCAAGTATCTTATCTTGAATGTACTTTTTGAAGAGATGAAAAAAAATGGGACCTAACTCACGAAGTTGGCAGCTTTTTTTCTTCCAGTGGTAAACTGACACAAAAAAGTGGGTAAGGGAACGAATATGCTTTTCTTTTTTTTTTTAACAAATGAAGACGTCACAAATAGGTGTGAACAGGCTGCGTGCTTTATTATATCCAGCTGTCCAGTAGTATCCTTGCACTCTTTCTTGCCTGTGTGTGTCAGTGTGGGATATACTGCATCGCTAGTCAACAAGCACTCAAGTTACTGTCATCTGCAGCTGATGAGTTGGTCTCCTTTAGCGGTCCGTTAGGGGAGCTCCAGCTGTCTGCACACTGGGAAAAAGCAAGAGAGCATGTTGATTTGTGTGGGTGTTGATTTGTGCTCCTTTCTCTTGCATGTGCACCCGTGTGCATGATCGTACTCACGTTTAATCTTGGGCTGCTGTCGCCTGCAAAACCTGACAAATTTAGCAAATATCTATGAGATCAAGTCATTTGTTATTCAGAGCACGTGTTCAAACTTTACACTTCACACGGCTTATCGTGACTTTTTACCATTTTTATATCTGTGATACTCAGTTGGTGTCCCGCGGGCAGAAATGCAAACATAGTTGGACGTCAGAGCATTCTTGCAAAATCATTTCAATGACTACGTAATAGAGTTCATCGTATCGATCTGTTTCTTTTCAGACTAAAACATGGCAACAGAGATTCAGTGTCACACTTCAACTCTTCTTTTGGCATTACGCTATTTCTCTATGGCACTTAAAAATAAGACCACACTTTCAATCATTTTATAATAAAAAATAACTGCTGAGTGGAAACACATGATCCCAATTTAATAGTCATAACAGACACGAGCACTAGAGGGCGCCGTCCTCGCTTCTGGCTTCACAGCAGATTTTTAGTGGCAACTGTTGGTGCTTCATGGTCGTTTCTAAAGGGTAAAAGGCTGTGTGGGGCTACTGTATTGTTCTTTATGTGGGTAGCTTCTTTTCCTCTTCCTGAATGAACCGACTATAAGGCCTTTATATCAACGCTGTCTTTTCAAAGACGTGATGCTCTAACTGCTGCACTTGCATATTTAACGTCAGATCAGGCCGAGACACATGAATGTCCCCGGGTCTGAAAAATTTGGCTGCCTGAAAGAGTTTTATGTAATTCTTGGGACCTGATGCCTGTGGATGGTGCACCTTTGTTTCAGCTGGATGAAGATGCCTGGACCCTGGTTCACCTGCCCACAGGCCTACTTTTATCTCTGTTTTTCACTTCCTTTGTCATTTATATCTTTGAACAAATGATGGGTTCATTTTGTATTTTAAATCAGTCTGTCGGCATTAAGTTTATCAAATTTTCTCTTTTTGCTGCCGAGAAGGCCGTGGAACATTATATTTTGTTAATTTTTTTCACATTTTTGTATTTATCACATTTTGTAGTGTGGAAGTAAACAAAAGAGAAATTCATTCTTGTTTTCACGTTTATGTAAAATTTTTAAACGGTGTGTTTGTGTGTATATCTTTGTTTTGCAGAGTTTTTTTACAATTTGATTTTTCATATCAGACATGCTAAACCTCTTGGCTGCAGTAAATCAGCACACACACACACACACACACACACACACACACACACACACACACACACGATTTACACTTGACGTGACACTACTCACCAACGGCAGTTGTGGTCACTGAATGGCCAGGCAGGGACAGCTAAAAGCAATAATGGCTGCTTTCCCTTGATCTACTGTACTGTATGTCAGATCCTGCCTTGATTTTATTGATGTTAGAGCTTTTATGAGAATAATAAAGTTTAAAAGATCAAAAGCACTTGTATATGAGTGCATGAATGGGGCTTTGTTTGAATAAACCTGATATGTTAGAGGTTTGTGGAACCCCCTAAGGGTCCCATCCGCTGGTGATCTGACTCCAGTGCACCCATTTGTCCTCAGTTACACTACGTGATTTACCATCATGTAAACATTTTAAGGTGAAGATTCTGAACTTGAGAACAACTTTGTGAAATAATCTTTCACTAAAATGACTGTATTTAGGTGACATCAGTGGAAACAAGGTTCTTTCCTCTCATCAATGATTTTTCATCCATCATTGCTGACGTGTGTCCTTTCATGCAACTCGTGCCATGCCTCTTGTTTGTATACCATACATTTTGCACATTGTGTACATATTTATATAAATGTAATGCATATTTTTATACATGTGTAAACATCCATGGGTCCTCTATTTGGTAAATACATAAAAGATGTATATAAGTACGATATGTCTTTGTGTCAATAAAATCTGCTGTCATGTGACTCCTTTTGCCGTCATTGAAGTTTACTGCATCCCGCTTCAAAGCGGTGATGTGTTGTAATTGTCAGTGTTTGTGTGTTCGTTCATCTGTCCGTTAGTATGTCCACCAAATATCTTCGCTGCCAATGCAGATAGAAAGATGAAACAAAAAGCACCTTACTCAGGCAGCAAAGGGGATAAAAATGAGATGATGACCTTGACCTTGAGAAAGCTAAGTCAAGTTCGAATTTCAACTTTTGTACTCTCGGGAACCAGATAAGATAAAGACGAGGTAGAAGGCCAGTATGAGTAAGAACATAGATCAAAGCTAGTGCTTTGATCAATGACAGTAGATCGGAGCACTAGCTTTGATCTTTGACCAATGGTCAATGAAGTCAAACACGGTCATTTTCCTGCACAATACTACCTGTAATTTTACTGTTAATGATTTGGGTAGGTTGAAGTCAGCTATTTTTTGAGCGATAGGTATGTTGGCACAAACAATGGTTTAAATCCAGAGCAGGGATGTCAATGTCAAATAACAGGGCCAAAAAAAATCAAATTTGCTTCAAGCCGAGGGCTGGACTGGTTCAATGTTTATTAAAACGTATTGAAATGATTGAACATAGCCAATTGAACCAAAATTGTATATTATTTAATGATTAAATGAATAAAGCAATATTTTCTTATGATTCTGTTGGGAATTTCAAGTAAAAACATTTTCAAAAGGTACACAGACAAAAATGAACTTTCTTCAAAGAAAAATCACATCTTTGTTTCTGACACATTTGATGGTGCCTTCCTTGGTTATGTTCTTTCATTACAGCCAAACTTTCTCCACACAGAACACACACAGGTTTGTCTTTTACCTCCGTGAACATGTACTCTGACTCCCACTGGGCTTGAAACCCCCTGCTCTCAGCATCCACCTTCCGTTTAGCCACCTTTGAGGAAGGGGGTAACAAAGTTCACCTCTGCTTTGACTGCTGATGAACAATGAAGCCGAGGCCCACTTTCTGCAGTGACTGCAGGCTACCGTTGAATTTTGGAGAATGTAGTGTTTGTGCGTGCAAAACACCAGAGGCTATGGCCTGCAGACCCACTCTAATAGTAATTAAATATTATCCAGGGGGCCATAGATAATTCACACGCAGACCGGATCCGGCTCCCGGGGCCTTGACTTTGACATGTGTGCTGTAAGGCATCTCACTCTGAGTGGATTTTTATGTGCGTATTCAAGAATGTTTCCTTTGTGCAACCTTTGCCACATGTTTCACAACTGTAAGGCTTCTACCCTGTGTGGATTCTCATGTGTTGAATCAAGTTTGATTTCAATGTGAAATCTTTCCCACATGTTTTACAACTGTGAAGCTTCTCCCCTGTGTGAATTATCATGTGGAGAGCCAAGTCAGTTTTCTGTCTGAAATATTTGCCACGTTTCATAACTACAAGGCTTCTACCGTGTGGATTTTCATGTGCTTAACCAAGCTTGATTTTGCTGTGAAATCTTTCCCACATATTTTACAACTGTGAGGCTTCTCCCCTGTGTGGATTCTCATGTGGACAGTTAAGGACATTTTATGTCTGAAATATTTGCCACATGTTTTACAACCATAAGGCTTCTCCCCTGTGTGGATTCTCATGTGGAGAGCTAAGGCAGCTTTCTGTCTGAAATATTTGCCACATGTTTCACAACCATAAGGCTTCTCCCCTGTGTGGATTTTCATGTGGTCAGTCAGGACATTTTTATGTTTGAAATATTTGCCACATGTTTCACAACCATAAGGCTTCTCCCCTGTGTGGATTCTCATGTGTTTAATCAAGTTTGATTTCAATGTGAAATCTTTCCCACATGTTTTACAACTGTGAGGCTTCGTCCCTGTGTGAATTCCCATGTGGTCAGTCAAGGCAATTTTCTGTCTGAAATATTTGCCACATGTTTCGCAACCATAAGTCTTCTCCCCTGTGTGGATTTTCATGTGGAGAGTTAAGGCAGCTTTCTTTCTGAAATATTTGCCACATGTTTCACAACCATAAGTCTTCTCCCCTGTGTGGATTTTCATGTGGTCAGTCAGGACGGATTTATGTTTGAAATATTTGCCACATGTTTCACAACCATAAGGCTTCACCCCTGTGTGGATTCTTGTGTGCTGAATCAAGTTTGATTTTAATGTGAAATCTTTCCCACATGTTTTACAACTATGAGGCTTCTCCCCTGTGTGGATTCTCATGTGCTGAATCAAGTTTGATTTCAATGTGAAATCTTTCCCACATATTTTACAACTGTGAGGCTTCACCCCTGTGTGGATTCTCATGTGGTCAGTCAAGGCAATTTTCTGTCTGAAATATTTGCCACATGTTTCACAACCATAAGGCTTCTCCCCTGTGTGGATTTTCATGTGCCTAAACAAGCTTGATTTCGCTGTGAAATCTTTCCCACACGTTTTACAACTGTAAAGCTTCTCCACTGAGTGGATTCTCATGTGGCGAGTCAAGCAATTGCTTGTTTTCAAACCATTCTTACATTCTTTAAAAACATATGGCTTCCTACCGGTCTTACTTGTTCTCTGGGATTGAAACTGAGACTCAATCTCAATTTTTTTTCTGCTCATTTCTCCTCTCTCATCATGGCTGACGGATATATGAGAGCTGTTAGAGATCAGCTGGTCAATGTTTGCTGCTCCCACCACAGAGCTTATAACCGGCAGGTTGACCACAGTCTCTGGCTGTGCTGCACCATCTTCAGCTTTCACGTACAGAGTCTGATCTTCACAGTGGTCATTTTCCTCAGAAATAGGAGTCAACATAACAACATCAGTCTCCTGCTTCAGTACAAGCTGCTCTCCCTCCTGACTGCCTAAAAGTTCCTCAGATTTCTCTTTCAGGTGGAGAAGCTCTGGTTCCTCTTGCTTCACACTGGACTTCAGCTCCTTGTTCCAGAGCTGCTGGTCAGTGGGAACCTCCACCACCTTCTCCTCGCAGACATGATGCTGTTGGCGATCTGGAGGGACAAGATATGACAAGATATAAGATATACTTTATTTATCCCAAACTGGGAAATTTAAATGTTGCAGCCGCATTCAGACACACAGAACAAACAGAAACAGGGAAAATGTACATTGAAGAAAACTTAAGACACAAGGGGAAAGGAAATAGTAATAATATTAAAAATATTACCCATAATAATAATACCCTAGCATGGCAAGTATAAAGTTATTAATAAGTGTGGACCTCTGTGACAATACACAGGACTTAATGAAAGTCTAGACATCAGACTGGTGGAACTCTATCTGATATGTTAGAGCTGTTGTACAGAGCAATGGCTTTTGGCAAGAATGACTTCCTGTACCTGTCCTTTTGACAGGTACAGGAAGTAGCAGTCTGGTGGAGAAGGAGCTCTGCTGTCCATCCAGTATGTGGAGAGGTGGAGAAGGTGAGCGGGGTTATCCATGATGGATAACAGTTTGTTCAGAGTTCTCCTTTCCACCACAGCCTCCACAGTGTCCTGTCTACAGACAATCACAGTGCCAGCCTTCCTGATCAGCGTGTTTAGTCTGTTGGTATCTCTGGCTGCAATGCTGCTCCCCCAGCAGTCCACGGCAAAGAAGAGTACATTGGCCACAACAGACTGATAGAATATCTCCAACATTCTACTGCATACGTTGAAGGATCTCAGCTTCCTCCGGAAGTAGACTGGAGTGTACTCATCCCCTTCTTGTAGACAGCATCAGTGTTGAATTCCAGTTCAGTCTGTTATTTATGTTCACACCCAGGTACTTGTAGTCCTCCACTTCCTCTACAACCTTTTCCAGGATGTGCATTGGTTGTGGCGTGCTCCTCCTCTTCCTGAAGACGATCACCATCTCTCTGGTCTTGGTAACGTTCAACCTCAGGTGATTGGCTCCAGCCCACTCCACAAAGTCATCCACCACAGCCCTGTACTCCCCTTCCCTCCCCTCACTTATACACCCAACAGCAGCTGATTCATCAGAGAACTTCTGTAAGTGGCATGAGTCGGAGTTGTACTGAAAATCAGTGGTGTATAATGTGAAGAGGAACGAGGACAGTAAAATCCCCCGAGGACCTCCTGTACCACTGACCACTGCGTCGGACAGAACACTGCCCAGACGGACAAACCCATTTAGCCAATTCAGATCGATGTCGCATGTCTCGCGTGTAGCCTGAACAGGCCCAATCAGATTTTTGCGGGACAGATGGAAACCACATTCGGGAGATAGTTTCGTGTTGGATAGGGACAGAGGTGTCTGCAGTCTGAACAGCTCCTAACACTCCAATCGGATATGGCGGACCGCAACGTCATACTCGCTACGCAAGAGGGAGGCTCCAGAAGGTAAAGCGTCGCGCATTATGGAGCAGTAAAAAACAGAAGAAGAAATTGACAATATGTGGTGATTGTGCATGTTTTCCCCACCTCTACCAGACAGTGATACCGCCAATACACTAAGGTATAAAAATTCACGTTCGTCGTTGTTACTGTTGTTGCCGCCATTGTAATTAGACGACATCACACATAGGCGCACTGAACGACGACTCCGCCCTGACATCGTTGCTACAGCAACCTGTCAAATCGGCCGATAATGTGGCCCAGTCTGAACACAGCCCCATCGCATTTGGTCACTTCCTAAAAACAGTGTGAACAGTCATCCCTAAAAATCAGACATGGAAGGAAATCTGATATGCCTGGAGGTGTCGACACCCAACCCCCGCAGCTTCTCACCCAGCAGCCTTAGCTGGATGGTGTTAAAAGCACTAGAGCAGGGGTATTCAATTAAGAGTCACGGAGGTCCGGTTATAAAAATTTCCTCTTAGTAAAAGGTCTGAACCCAAGTCCAGTCTGTGTCTTGTAGCTGGCCCCTATGCCCACATTATCAATTTTCAATGCAAGATATGTTTAACTGAGTGCACAGCTAGCTCTTTTACCTCACCTTAAATAAAAGTAGACCCAGACAAATACATTTCAAGCCTTTATGTTAGATTGAAGAACACACAAACCCCAGAATTAAAAATAAAGTGCAATAATAATTGAAGACATCCCGGCCCAAAGAATTGAAGGCCTACACTTCAAGTAAAAAAACATTAACATGTTCACAAAGCATGAATAAAAACTCTTTCACGGGAAAAATGCAAACAGAACTTGTGTCCTGCCAGTAATTTACTTGTACACAAGTAACCTTGTACACAAGGTGTGCCCTTGTGCACAGGCACACCTTGTGGTGGTCACCCTGTGGTGGTCTCTGTCATCCGTAGTGAAAGAGACCTGCATCTCTTTTATTGCTGCATGTATGTCCTCTCCTCTTGTGTGTTTCATAGTGGTGTTACACTCAGCAAAGAACTCCTTATCTTTGTGAAGGAACCTGACACACAGAAGCTACAACTCATCAATAGCCACAGATATGCATGGTGCTCTCTGAATAGCTGCATTCAAGATGTTAATATTTCTGATTTTCTGGTTGCTGTTGAAGCTGACATTGGGAGTTTTTCCACACATCTCATCTTTCTGTTTTCCCTCAATGTCTCAACAACAGCTTTTAAACACTCACAACTGTCCCATCAATAAAAGATGTTTTATGTTGCCCCAAAATCCACCATGCCTTTAGTGAACATTTGTTTGCATTTTTCTCAGTCATTTTGCCCTCAGGTCGGACTTCAGGAGATAATTCTGCGCAAAAGCTCTGCACACTGTTTCGTAGTGGCGCTTCACGTTATTAATTAATTAATAAGTGCTACGTCTTCAGATATATGAGGTAAAATGGTTTGAACTGCTGGGTGAGAAGCTGTGTGAGGGTTTAGTAAATGGCAGAGTGATCCTTGTTAAGATTTTTAGGGATGACTGTTCACACTGTTTTTAGGAAGAGACCAAATGCGATGGGGCTGTGTTCAGACTGGGCTGCCATTTGGTGACCCCTGCACTCGAGAATCAAAGCAGGGGATTCTCACAGTGCTTCCCCCACCATGCAGATGCAAATGGACCCTCTGCAGCAGGTAGATGACGGCGTCATCAACTCCCATGTGGGGCTGATAAGCGAACTGTAGAGGGTCTAGCAGCTCCTTCACCTGAGGCCTCAAGTTGGCCAAGACCAGCCTCTCCAGTGCTTTCATCAGGTGTCAGTAGTCACTGAACTCCAATGGGGCCGACATTTTGGGGACAGGAACCAAGCAGGATGTCTTCCACAACACTGGGACTCTCTCCTAACTCAGGCTCAGGTTGTACAGGTGTGTGATGACCGGAGACAGCTGGGGGCCACAGGTCTTCAGGATCCTGGGGCTGATATCAAGTTCGGCAGCCTTCCTCTGGTGGAGTCTCTCCAGCTGTCTCCTAACCTGGCCCGTAATTACAGTCATGTGGGGGAGGGTGCTGGTGGGGGAGGGTGCTGGTTCTGTGGAGGAAGAAGTGGGGGGGTTGCCCAGGAATGCCCACCACGGGAGAGGGGGGTTGCGTGGGTGTCGGGATATGAGGGGTGACAGACGGCTGTGAGCTGAACCTGTTGAAGAAAACATTCAGCTGGTTGGCTCCATCTAAACTGCCTGATGGTTGTCTTGGTCTCCATGTGCTTCCTGTGATCTTCTTCATCCCCGACCACACGTCCCTCATGTCATTCTGCTGGAGTTTGGCCTCCAGCTTCCTCCTGTAGCTCTCCTTCCACTCTCTCAGCTTCTCTCTGACCTCGTCCTGCACGCTCACTCTCCTCTCACAACAAAAGGAGTATCACGCTTGTGGGAGCAGCACTGCAGCTGCCTCACTAACCTTGGACATGAAGTTGTTTTGCTCTCAACACAGAAAGTCAGAAATAAAAGTCTTCAATCCAAAATTCTTCTTCACCACCATTTACAGAAGAGCTTGAAATCATACAGTATCAAAGAAATTAGGAGTTTTACACTTCTAAGTTAACAAACTGAAATTCAGTGTAGCTTCTGTAGAGCAACAGATTGTGTTGTTACAATGTCCTGTGATTTCTGATGTTATGCGAGGTGTCTATTATTTTATACTGAATGTGACAGCCTATAAAAGTGCATAAAACAGCATCCAAAAAATTATTGGTTGCCTAATAGAATATCCGAAATGCAAACGCAACACAGAATTTCCCAACTTCAAACAATTGAACTTAAACAATCCTCATAAAATTATTCTTAACTATGAAATATGATTTCTATAGAAATGGCTTCAACGACATTGATGTGATCACACAAACGAAGACATGAGTACCCATTGATTAAAGTATGAAATTAATTCATTGTCAAATCTTCTGTTTCATTAATTAAAATGACATTTTGTATACCTATTCCGTGTAACTTTGGTTCGGCTTTAAGGCAGTGATCCAGCAGTCTGCGTTGACGATTTATTTCTTCTTCCTTCTTGACGACAGTTTTTTGAAAAGTTCCAAAAATATCCTCATCAGCAGCTGTTAGTCCATTTTTAACAAAATCTTCCAAAGAGTCAAATGAAGACATTTTGCTAACTGAACTAAATACAACACAAACTAAAATAATACTGACTTTTACTCATGTCAGGAACGTAAAAATACCAGCGAATGTTGTAACCTTAAATAGGGAAATGATAGTGAGAGAGAACTGAGGAAAACCAGACGCAGCTCTGTCGTTCACTTATTGTATTGAACGAAGCAGCAGAGCGCGTCACCTACTACCGGAGCCCTAAGGCATTACCATCAGATCACCGAGCAATCGATCTAACTACACACAGCTTTGAGGCATCACCAGTATATTACCGAATAATCAAACTCCTCATATGAACAAACAACATTAACAGTATTAACAACATTAACAAGGAATGATGGAATTGCCCTTGTATTTTAAATTAACTATGGGGTGAGTGATTCACACAATAACCTGTCACAAGGACAATGGAGAGTGGGGCACAGATGTCCAAGGTCAGGCGTTACCTGGAACCAACCACTGTGTCTGTTCAAAGTGGAGCATGAGATAGAGCAAGAATATGAATGTTTAGCATGTGCATGTGATGATTGACTCATTCCCTTTATGAATATAAAAGTATAAAAATGTACTTTATTTATTTATTTTATTTTATTTTTTCTGGACTTCACAGACTTCACACCTTCATCACATTTACAACATGGGCTCAAAATGGCGACCATTCTGGTCGCATATGCGCCCAAATTTTTTATCAGTGCGGCTATTAAATATGTTTGGGAGCACCGGTGTGACGAGGGAAAAAAATCTGGTGCGCCTTTTTTTTTCCTCTTCTCTCTCGCTCTTTCTCTCTCTCTATAGAGCAGGGGTCACCAAATGGCGGACCGCGGTCCGGATCCGTGACCACTCCATGATAAATTCACGAGAGTAGATTTTCTTGGCGCAATGTAGCCGCAAGAGGGCACAAGCCAGTGTCCTATTGTGCCGGTCCCAAGCCCGGATAAATACAGAGGGTTGCGTCAGGAAGGGCATCCGGCGTAAAACTTTTGCCAAATCAAAGATGCGAATCAAACCTATGACTTCCATACCAGATCGGTTGAGGCCCGGGTTAACAACGACCGCCATCGGCGCTGTTGACCTACAGGGCACCGGTGGAAATTGGATTACTGTTGGTCGAAGAAGGAGAGGAGGAAAGTGCGTTCACACAAAGAAAGAGAAGAGGAGCGCCAAGAGTATAGGACTAAGAGTAGGGACGTTGAATGTTGGAACTGTGGTGGAAAGTTTTAAATACAATAAAATAATACAATAAAATAATATAATAAAATAATATCATCTCATTGAACCAAAGATCTGGATTGTTGTGTGTGCGCTCGTGAAGGTGGCCCCAGGATGTCTCGAGGTCATGAAGGCGCTGGATGAAAATAATTACTGTTAGAACATATTTGGAAATGCTTGCATGACTGTCGGTATCCTTGGAAGAAGTTAGACACTGACAGAAGCAGCCGGCCAGATCATTTCATACACTGTACTTGAAATTAGGATGTATGTTTCTGCACAGGGTCATCCAAAGAATGTCTGCAGCAGATGTGTCCTCACAGGGTTCACGTGACTGATTATATTATGTCATCAAATAGTTTTGTGAAGCTGTCGACTTGATATTTTTGGTAACGTCTGGAGGTCATGACGTACCAACTGAAAGCCCGTAAAGAACTGGTTGAAAACAGATGGGCCGAGGTTAATACCTCCCCCTAGTCACACCTTTAGGGTATAAATGATGTGGGATCCTTTTCATATTTTGTACCTGGAACTCCGCTGCAGCTCTCGTCTGTAACGTTTTTCCTGTACCCAGAATATTCTGTAACAACACTTCGAAGGACTGTTCATCGTCTCCAGAGCTCTCATCATAATTAGATAAGTATTTGTTGAACTTGTCTGTCTGTCAATATCATCGATGATATTATTGGACTCATACTCAACCTCTGAATGATATTATTGTACTGCTACTCAACCTATGCATGATTTGAATTGATAAATAAATATCTTGTATCTATACACTGTCTCCTGTCCTTAAGAGAAACAAAAACCCCACCACAGAACTATAACAGGAAAAGGTAGAGAGTTGGTTGACATGATGCAGAGGAGGAAGGTAGACATACTGTGTGTCCAGGAGACCAGGTGGAAAGGTAGCAAGGCTAGAAGTTTAGGAGCAGGGTTCAAGTTGTTCTATCATGGTGTAGATGGGAAGAGAAATGGAGTAGGAGTTATCTTGAAGGGGGAGTTTGTTAGGAATGTCCTGGAGGTAAAAAGAGTGTCAGATAGAGTGATGAGTCTGAAGCTAGAAATAGAAAGTGTGATGGTCAATGTTGTTAGTGGGTATGCTCCACAGGTAGGATGTGAGCTGGAGGAGAAGGAGAAATTCTGGTTGGACTTTGATGAAGTGATGCAGAGCATGCCTAGAAGTGAGAGTTGTCATTGGTGCAGACTTCAATGGACATGTTGGTGCAAGTAACAGAGGTGATGAGGAAGTGATGGGCAGGTTTGGTATCCAGGAGAGGAACGCAGATGGACAGATGATAGTTGACTTTGCAGAAAGGATGGAAATGGCTGTAGTGAATACTTTCTTCCAGAAGAGGCAGGAACATACAGTAGGGTGACCTATAAGAGTGGTGGTAGGAGCACACAGGTAGACTACATCTTGTGTAGACGGTGTAACCTGAAGGAGATCAATGACTGTAAAGTAGTGGTAGGTGAGAGTGTAGCCAAACAGCATAGGATGGTGGTCTGTAGGATGACTCTGGTGGTGAGGAAGATGAAGAGGGCAAAGGCAGAGCAGAAGACGAAATGGTGGAAGCTAAAAAAGGAAGAGTGTTGCATGACTTTTAGGAAGGAGTTAAGACAGGCTCTGGGTGGTCGGGAGGTGCTTCCAGATGACTGGAAAACTACAGCTAATGTGATCAGGGAGACAGGTAGGAGAGTATTTGATATGTCATCTTGAAGGAAAGTAGATAAGGAGACTTGGTGGTGGAATGAGGAGGTACAGGAGTGTATACAGAGAAAGAGGTTAGCTAAGAAGAAATGGGACACTGAGAGGAGTGAGGAGAGTAGACAGGAGTACAGGGAGATGCAGCGTAAGGTGAAGGTAGAGGTAGCAAAGGCCAAACAAGAAGCTTATGATGACTTGTATGCTAGGTTGGACAGTAAGGAGGGAGAGACTGATCTATACAGGCTGGCAAGACAGAGAGATAGAGATGGGAGGGACGTGCAGCAGGTTAGGATGATTAAGGATAGGGATGGAAGTCCATTGACAGGTGCCAGTAGTGTGATGGGAAGATGGAAAGAGTACTTGGAAGAGTTGATGAACGTGGAAAATGAGAGAGAACAAAGACTAGAAGAGGTGACTGTTGTGAACCAGGAAGTAGCAAAGATTAGTCAGGATGAAGTGAGGAGGGCACTGAAGAGGATGAAGAGTGGAAAGGCAGTCGGTCCTGATGATATACCTGTAGAGGTTTGGAAGTGTCTAGGAGAGGTGGCAGTAGAGTTTCTGACTGGGTTGTTCAACAGGATCTTAGATAGTGAGAAGATGCCTGAGGAGTGGAGGAGAAGTGTGCTGGTGCCCATTTTTAAGAACAAGGGAGATGTGCAGAGTTGTGGCAACTACAGAGGAATAAAGCTGATGAGCCATACAATGAAGTTATGGGAAAGAGTAGTGGAAGCTAGACTAAGGGCAGAAGTGAGCATTTGTGAGCAGCAGTATGGTTTCATGCCAAAAAAGAGTACTACAGATGCAGTATTTGCTTTGAGGATGTTGATAGAGAAGTACAGAGAAGGCCAGAAGGAGTTGCATTGTGTTTCTACGTATGCAGTATTTGCTTTGAGGATGTTGATAGAGAAGTACAGAGAAGGCCAGAGGGAGTTGCATTGTGTTTTTGTAGATCTTGAGAAAGCTTATGACAGGGTGCCCAGAGAGGAACTGTGGTATTGTATGAAGAAGTCTGGAGTGTCAGAGAAGTATGTTAGAGCGGTGCAGGACATGTATGAGGACCGTAAGACAGTGGTGAGGTGTGCTGTAGGTGTGACAGAGGAGTTCAAGGTGGAGGTGGGACTGCATCAGGGATCTGCTCTGAGCCCCTTCTTATTCGCTATGGTGATGGACAGGCTGACAGACGAGGTTAGACAGGAATCTCCATGGACTATAATGTTTGCAGATGACATTGTGATCTGCAGTGAGAGTAGGGAAGAGGTGGAGGAGAAGCTAGAGAGGTGGAGGTTTGTCCTGGAAAGGAGAGGGATGAAGGTTAGCTGCAGTAAGACAGAGTACATGTGTGTGAATGAGAGGGACCCAAGTGGAAGAGTGAGATTACAAGGAGAAGAGATCAAGAAGGTGGAGGATTTTAAGTACTTAGGGTCAACAGTCCAGAGCAATAGTGAGTGTGGAAAAGAGGTGAAGAAGCGTGTACAGGCAGGATGGAACGGGTGGAGGAAAGTGTCAGGTGTGATGTGTGATAGAAGAGTTTCAGCTAAAATGAAAGGAAGCGTGTACAAAACTGTGGTGAGACCAGCGATGTTGTTTGGTCTAGAGACAGTGTCACTGAGGAAAAGACAGGAGGCAGAGCTGGAGGTAGCAGAGATGAAGATGCTGAGGTTCTCTCTGGGAGTGACCCGGAAGGATAGGATCAGGAATGAGTACATCAGAGGGACAGCATATGTTAGAGGTTTTGGAGATAAAGTCAGAGAGGCCAGACTGAGATGGTTTGGACATGTCCAGAGGAGAGACAGTGAATATATTGGTACAGTCAACCCTCGGTTTTCGAACGCTTCTGTTCTCGACCAATTCGGTTTTCGACCAGAAAATCCGAGAATTTTAGGTCTCTGTACTTGACCAAAATTCGACTCTCGACCAAACCGAAAGAAGCCGAGCGTACCTGAACGCAACTCACGCGGGAGCCGAGCGAACTCGAATGCACAGGATGCTTTCTCCATAGCGCATTCGTGTTCAAAGTTCGATAGGATATCTTTTATTAAAATAAAACAGAGTGTCTATTTCTACCCTTTTTTATTCATGGTAAACAGTATACAGTGCAGTTTATGGTGTAAAATAGTCCAAAAAAAAAAAACTCCAACAGATTACAATATACCCAAACCAAAATATTAAAGGTATCTGCTCTCAGGTATCAGAACACAAAATTAACTTATATGCGGATGACATTTTACTTTATCTAGAAAATCCAAATACATCGGTAAAGGAAGTATGTACACTAATTACAACCTTCTTTGGTCTTTCAGATTATTCCATTAACTGGTCAAAGTCAATCATACTTCCATTGACAGAGAACTCGTGAAATCCTGCAGTCCACAACTCACTTTATTCTTTTCCCATGGGTAATATTAGATATCTGGGTATAAATATTTCTAATAAACTCTCATATCAAGTCCACTTAAACTTCACCCCACTTTTAGAAAAAGTCTCTGGTAATCTAAGAAGTTGGAATAACCTCCCCATCTCCCTTCTGGGAAGAATAGCTACTGTTATAATGAAAATATTACCTCAAATCAACTACCTTTTTTCCATGATCCTTTTAAACCGACATCAAAGTGGTTCCAATCATTAGACTCGGCCATTGGTAAATTCTATTCAAAAAACAAAACAGCTAAAATTAGCCTGACAACTCTCCAGAAAAAGAAATCTGAAGGTGGTCTGGAGGTGCCCAACTTCATACAGTACTACTTAGCAAACAAACTACAGTATCTGATCAAGTGGATTCATCCACATGAGGATTATAACTCCTGTATGGAGCTAGAATAGAGAGACTGTAATAACATCAATCTCTCTGATCTTCCCTTTATAACCACAACCCTTAAACAGCATCCTTGTTTCAAGAACCCTTTGATTGCCTCCACCGTGTCTGCTTGGTGGAAAGCCCTTGATATTACAAGATCTCAGTTACAACCTGGTATACTCTCTCCAATATGGCTCAACCCAGACTTTATTAACGAGAAAAAACCTCTTTATTTTAGCACATGGGCAAAGAACGGGGTCACCCACCTCCATCACCTTCTTCAAGATAATAGACTAATGACATATACAAAACTGTTCGAAACATTTGAAATAAGAAATAGAAATTTTCTCCAATATCTGCAAATAAAGAAGACAATTATAAAACGTATTCCTAAAGTTCAACCAACCTCATCACCACCTGATTTACAGCTACCTGAATTCATCAAATACATTACAAAGCTGTCCCCAAAACTTAAGGAAAATCTTTCAAAGATATATAGTTCATTCTCAAAAACTGACTCGATACATCTACCAACCGCAAAATGGGAAAAGGATTTAGACATATCTTTAGACTATGACTCTTGGACCGAGACTTGTGGAAATACATTTAAGATGACAAAGAATTCGAACTTACAACTAATTCAATTTAAAGTACTTCATAGAGCACATGTAACACAACATAAATTATATAAAATGGGTTTTGTAAATCAGATATATGTACCCAGTGCACACAGAACACAATCGGCACTTACTTTCATGCCCTTTGGCTATGTTCACCCGTCCATCACTGGGCTTGCACTAGGAGCTAGTATGACTAAGCCACTGTGGCTCAGTGTAAAAGGATTGAGCAAGCCACAAAAAGCCACACTCTGTGTCCAAGACAGTGGTGCAGCGCACGGATGACCTGACGCTCGTTGGGGGCCTCCCCCGGGAAATTTTTAAAAAATGGGGTTGTTTTCCTGCATTCTGAGGGCAAAATCTTCTGTTCAGTTTACCTACAAAAATACACTAAAGTCAACAGTTCGAGCTTAACTATCTTTATTTCTATCCTACTTTATGCAGGTATAAATGTGAGATTCAACAATTGAAAACTTCGATTCACTATGTGAAGATACAGTCATACAAAATATTACTCAATGTTTACTTGTAAGTTTTACTTAGACTAGACGACATTTTAACTTTGAACACCACCACCAACACCATTGGTATGCCATGGTTTATTTTATTTTTTTAAATTCAATAACATGATTTTTCATTTAAATTTAAAAGGCATGAAAAATAGCAAGTGAGGTGAATACATATTTACATGCATCCCTGGTTATTCCTGCCGGTCATAGGGACCAAAAATCTAAGACTACAAACAAGTATTGATAATATCTTTCATTTACCTTCTGATCGGTCTGTCACCACTCCTCCCCCCTCTCAGCATTCACCATTTGTTTATTAATGAGGATTTTAACACAAACTCTACTATGAAACACTGGATTGTTTTGATCGATCGTCCTTGCCTTGTCGTACACCAATTCGCGCGTTCATCTTGTAAAACAACATTTTTGTTTTTCATTGGACGAGAGGAGGTTATGACCCGAGTGCACATTTAATGATCGGGAGCGTTCGGGTCACTTCGGCTATTTCCGTCGGCATGCTTCGGCTAAATTCCGTGGGCATGCGGAAATAGCTAGCTTCCGCTAGCGCCGCTCGCTAGCCGAAGTAGTGACACACCCTGCTCCGGGATTTGCTTGCTATCCAGGTGCTGCGGGGATTCCGGGCGGGCTGTAGGTTTGGTCTCCGTGTCGCTGTTTGTGGTGGGTGGTCTGCTGGGTGCTGCTGGAGCTGTCACACTGGAGGCTGGCTGGAGGACGGGCTCTATTGGTGGCCCACCGTCTTCTGTCCGCTCATGGGGCTGTTTTGTTGGGCCTACGCTTGACCTTTGGTCTGGCTGGTGGACCGGTGGTGGTGCTGAAAAATGCCTCAGTGCGTCGGGGGTGAGCTGGCTGCTGGCTGTT
Organism: Antennarius maculatus; assembly: GCA_013358685.1. Classification (NCBI taxonomy): domain Eukaryota; kingdom Metazoa; phylum Chordata; class Actinopteri; order Lophiiformes; family Antennariidae; genus Antennarius; species Antennarius maculatus. The sequence goes on along the minus strand of CM023626.1, from coordinate 5,977,203 downwards.
GGCCGGCGGTGTCCGGTTTGCGGTGGTTGGTGGGCATGTGTTGCGATGCTGGGGTGCCCGGCCTGGTGAGGGTGGCTGGCTCGTGGGCGGTGTGGCCCCGTTGGTTGGTTCAGTGGTTGGTCATGGGAGGGGAGGGGTGGGGTTGGTGGGGGAGGGGGACCTGGCTGTTCGGCTGCTGCCTCCCCTGGATGGTGTTGTGGCTTTGGGTTACTCGCTGGCCTCGGTCCTGTGGGGCTGTCCCTCTGTGGCCCGGCGGCCGGGCCTGGTGGGGCGGGGCCTGCATCACCTTCATTCCCCTCTGTGGTGCCGTGGTGGTGTGTCTCTGTGTTGTTGTTGTTGCAGGGCGGGTTGGTGGCTTGGGCCGATTGCCGGTTGGTCGTCGGCAGCTTTGGTGGTCGCCAGGCGCCTGTGGCCTTGCCGGAGCCCTGGTGGTCGTGGCCCGGCCGGGTTGCGGGCTTGGGCTGGTTGGCCGGCTGTGATGCTGGTCCCCCTTACGGCCCTGTTCATGTGGGCCGGGCCCACACCAGATTGCCTCCTAATGTTCACTTCACATATCTCACGCTGCACAATACATGATAACTTTTAGGCACATATAGGGCACAGTCAGGGCTTTGGGAATGGATGGGGGCGAGGGCAGTGGGCTTGGTTGTGGGGTGGATTGCAGTGCACTAGGGCGCTGCATACTCCCCATATACGCCTCACTTGTCCCCCCTATCCTCCAATTTTAATGCAACATACACACACTTTGGAGGGGGCCCTGCGATGTTTGGAGTAGTCTGGAAATCACTGGGTCTCCCTTCAGACTTTTCATGCACCAAATTCCACACAAGGTAGCACAGGAGCACAGGCTCAGGAGATTGCTTCCTCGTCAGGGATCGGGGAAGCATATTAACAGGGAGGGTAGTGGTGACTTCACATGAAATGGCACTTCTGGTTGGGCGCGGCCCTGTGGGGCCTATGGCTGGGCAAGGGCTGCTTGGCCTGGGCCTGTGGCTCGGCTTGGGCTACTGGGGAGTTGGGCTTGGTTGTGGGCGTTTTATGGCGGTGGATGGTTATCGATGGCTGCCGGTTGGGGATCGCTGGTTGTCGGTCGTGGCCATTCATTCGCCGCGTGGCGATGGCAAGTGGGGATGTGGCGCTGCGGCGCTGCTGTGGGGATGGGGCGGTGTGTGGACCATCTGGCCTGGCCTGGGGGTCGGGCTGCGGGGGGATGGCTCGTGGGTGCGGGGGGGATTTGGTGGTACGGAGTCATCGCTGTGTTTGGGGGTGGGTTGGTTTCTGGGTGGCTTGGCTTCTCCCCCGTGGAACCTGTCTACCATTTACCTTTGGTGCTGCACGGCTCACCTGCTGGCTTATCGGGCGTGGCACGTTAGGTCGGCTTTGGTGGCCTGTGTCTGGCCACCGCTGTTGGCCAGGGTTGGCAGTTGGTGGCTGGTGGTCGGTTTACTTTGCTGGGCGCTGGGGTGTGAGCTGGTGTCGGTTTCCCAATGGACCTGGGCTATAGGCGGGGCTCGGCGGGGAGGCGCCTGTAGGCGGGTTGGCTTCGGTGGGCCTCTGATAGGGCCTAGCATGGGCTGCCTGGGACGGCTGGCGGTGTGCCAGGGCTGGCGGCCTCTAGTCGGCTTTCCTCTGTGGGTGGTGGCGTGGGGGGCTTGCGGCCCGCTGGGGATCTCTGCCGTATCTGGTGGGTTGGTGTGGCCGCTATATCTGGTCTGCCCGGGCTTTCGGGAGGCATGACGGGCATATGGGGTTGCAAGACCCTATACTCGGACTAAGGGGGCTATGTAGGGGGGTGGGTCACATGTCGCTCAGTCACTGCCGCTGACCCCGGGGGCTGCGGGGGGAGTTCCTGTCTCCTGGGGGTGGAGAGGTGGGCGGGATGTGGGCATGGCGGATGGGGATGGGGATGGGGGGTTGGGGGGGTGGGGTGGGGGGCGGTGGGGGAGCCTCCTTGCCCCGTGCCCCTTGGGCCTGTTCCTTGCGCCCTGGCGGTGGCGGCTGCTGCCTTCTCTGGGTCTACGTGGTTCTTGGTGCCCCCGGTGGCTCTTCGGGTGATGGCTTCTGGATGCGCCTGGCTGCCAGGGTTGGGGTTGTTCGGCTAGCATGGCCCTGTTGGGTTCTGGTAGCCTATCTGGGTGTTGGTTTCATCATACTTGCATGTTGGGTCAGGGCTTACCAGCTCCTGTTGAGTCCAATTATTGAGAACCATTGGGTCCCGTCAATGTGATGAGTCTCTCTTCAGACATCACAGTCTTATGCCCTCTATCTTCCTCCTACACTGGTTTCCTCTGGTGATCTATTCTATACTGTCAGGACCTCAACTAATCTGATGTTTTATAACATTGGTGTTGAGGTATCGGTTCTAAGATATGATAAAACAGCCTAAACCTTTTTCACTCCAACAGCACTGCCTGTCTATCCACTACCTTGTTTGTGTTTTCTCTCCCTGTCTCCTTTTGCTTTCCCCCTTAACTCACAGAGGTACAGCACTTACCTCTCTGGCTCACAATAGGAAATTCTAATAAAGATTGACAATTTAATGACGGTCACACATTAAATGTTTTCAACTAGTTCATATATTGAATTATGACACACGTTCATATTCTTATCCAATCCCATATATTAGTCTTTTATCCCAAATATAACTTTGAGCATAACCATGTTTACATTCTGCATAGGAACAACAAGGTTTGTTAACATCATAGACAGTCAAAACAAGAAGTGAGAGAATAAAATGAGAATAAAACGATCATATTAACTTCTCTCAGGAGACAGACAGTGTTCAGTAATTAACCGAAGATCTTTAAATTCATCCATCATAATAAGTGGTCAACATAGAAAATTCACAGTCTTCAATAGAAATGGAGAATGTACTTCCATTTACTTCCTATTTCACTGACTCAAATGTAACGGTTCTGAGACGGTGCTCTCTATGGGGGGAGAAGTATGCACTACAGACGCGTATCGATGTGATGATGCACCGTCTTCACCTCTGATCATGGAAAAGTGAGCTTTTCCAATCCAAGGCTAATGTTAATTTGGAGCGATAGATACAGCTGTGATCAGCACCACGATCATGTGGCCAAAATGTTCTGAAGATACTGCAGTCGACCAAGTATCTTATCTTGAATGTATTTTTTGAAGAGATGAAAAAAAATGGGACCTAACTCACAAAGTTGGCAGCTTTTTTTCTTCCAGTGGTAAACTGACACAAAAAAGTGGGTAAGGGAACGAATATGCTTTTCTTTTCTTTCTTTTTTTAACAAATGAAGTCAAAAATAGGTGTGAACAGGCTGTGTGCTTTATTATATCCAGCTGTCCAGTAGTATCCTTGCACTCTTTCTTGCCTGTGTGTGTCAGTGTGGGATATACTGCATCGCTAGTCAACAAGCACTCAAGTTACTGTCATCTGCAGCTGATGAGTTGGTCTCCTTTAGCGGTCCGTTAGGGGAGCTCCAGCTGTCTGCACACTGGGAAAAAGCAAGAGAGCATGTTGATTTGTGTGGGTGTTGATTTGTGCTCCTTTCTCTTGCATGTGCACCCGTGTGCATGATCGTACTCACGTTTAATCTTGGGCTGCTGTCGCCTGCAAAACCTGACGAATTTAGCAAATATCTACGAGATACTTTTTTGTTATTCAGAGCACGTGTTCAAACTTTACACTTCACACGGCTTATCGTGACTTTTTACCATTTTTATATCTGTGATACTCAGTTGGTGTCCCGCGGGCAGAAATGCAAACATAGTTGGACGTCAGAGCATTCTTGCAAAATCATTTCAATGACTACGTAATAGAGTTCATCGTATCGATCTGTTTCTTTTCAGACTAAAACATGGCAACAGAGATTCAGTGTCACACTTCAACTCTTCTTTTGGCATTGCGCTATTTCTCTATGGCACTTAAAAATAAGACCACACTTTCAATCATTTTATAATAAAAAATAACTGCTGAGTGGAAACACATGATCCCAATTTAATAGTCATAACAGACACGAGCACTAGAGGGCGCCGTCCTCGCTTCTGGCTTCACAGCAGATTTTTAGTGGCAACTGTTGGTGCTTCATGGTCGTTTCTAAAGGGTAAAAGGCTGTGTGGGGCTACTGTATTGTTCTTTATGTGGGTAGCTTCTTTTCCTCTTCCTGAATGAACCGACTATAAGGCCTTTATATCAACGCTGTCTTTTCAAAGACGTGATGCTCTAACTGCTGCACTTGCATATTTAACGTCAGATCAGGCCGAGACACATGAATGTCCCCGGGTCTGAAAAATTTGGCTGCCTGAAAGAGTTTTATGTAATTCTTGGGACCTGATGCCTGTGGATGGTGCACCTTTGTTTCAGCTGGATGAAGATGCCTGGACCCTGGTTCACCTGCCCACAGGCCTACTTTTATCTCTGTTTTTCACTTCCTTTGTCATTTATATCTTTGAACAAATGATGGGTTCATTTTGTATTTTAAATCAGTCTGTCGGCATTAAGTTTATCAAATTTTCTCTTTTTGCTGCCGAGAAGGCCGTGGAACATATTATATTTTGTTAATTTTTTTCACATTTTTGTATTTATCACATTTTGTAGTGTGGAAGTAAACAAAAGAGAAATTCATTCTTGTTTTCACGTTTATGTAAAATTTTTAAACGGTGTGTTTGTGTGTATATCTTTGTTTTGCAGAGTTTTTTTACAATTTGATTTTTCATATCAGACATGCTAAACCTCTTGGCTGCAGTAAATCAGCACACACACACACACACACACACACACACACACACACACACACACACACACACACACACACACACACACACGATTTACACTTGACGTGACACTACTCACCAACGGCAGTTGTGGTCACTGAATGGCCAGGCAGGGACAGCTAAAAGCAATAATGGCTGCTTTCCCTTGATCTACTGTACTGTATGTCAGATCCTGCCTTGATTTTATTGATGTTAGAGCTTTTATGAGAATAATAAAGTTTAAAAGATCAAAAGCACTTGTATATGAGTGCATGAATGGGGCTTTGTTTGAATAAACCTGATATGTTAGAGGTTTGTGGAACCCCCTAAGGGTCCCATCCGCTGGTGATCTGACTCCAGTGCACCCATTTGTCCTCAGTTACACTACGTGATTTACCATCATGTAAACATTTTAAGGTGAAGATTCTGAACTTGAGAACAACTTTGTGAAATAATCTTTCACTAAAATGACTGTATTTAGGTGACATCAGTGGAAACAAGGTTCTTTCCTCTCATCAATGATTTTTCATCCATCATTGCTGACGTGTGTCCTTTCATGCAACTCGTGCCATGCCTCTTGTTTGTATACCATACATTTTGCACATTGTGTACATATTTATATAAATGTAATGCATATTTTTATACATGTGTAAACATCCATGGGTCCTCTATTTGGTAAATACATAAAAGATGTATATAAGTACGATATGTCTTTGTGTCAATAAAATCTGCTGTCATGTGACTCCTTTTGCCGTCATTGAAGTTTACTGCATCCCGCTTCAAAGCGGTGATGTGTTGTAATTGTCAGTGTTTGTGTGTTCGTTCATCTGTCCGTTAGTATGTCCACCAAATATCTTCGCTGCCAATGCAGATAGAAAGATGAAACAAAAAGCACCTTACTCAGGCAGCAAAGGGGATAAAAATGAGATGATGACCTTGACCTTGAGAAAGCTAAGTCAAGTTCGAATTTCAACTTTTGTACTCTCGGGAACCAGATAAGATAAAGACGAGGTAGAAGGCCAGTATGAGTAAGAACATAGATCAAAGCTAGTGCTTTGATCAATGACAGTAGATCGGAGCACTAGCTTTGATCTTTGACCAATGGTCAATGAAGTCAAACACGGTCATTTTCCTGCACAATACTACCTGTAATTTTACTGTTAATGATTTGGGTAGGTTGAAGTCAGCTATTTTTTGAGCGATAGGTATGTTGGCACAAACAATGGTTTAAATCCAGAGCAGGGATGTCAATGTCAAATAACAGGGCCAAAAAAAATCAAATTTGCTTCAAGCCGAGGGCTGGACTGGTTCAATGTTTATTAAAACGTATTGAAATGATTGAACATAGCCAATTGAACCAAAATTGTATATTATTTAATGATTAAATGAATAAAGCAATATTTTCTTATGATTCTGTTGGGAATTTCAAGTAAAAACATTTTCAAAAGGTACACAGACAAAAATGAACTTTCTTCAAAGAAAAATCACATCTTTGTTTCTGACACATTTGATGGTGCCTTCCTTGGTTATGTTCTTTCATTACAGCCAAACTTTCTCCACACAGAACACACACAGGTTTGTCTTTTACCTCCGTGAACATGTACTCTGACTCCCACTGGGCTTGAAACCCCCTGCTCTCAGCATCCACCTTCCGTTTAGCCACCTTTGAGGAAGGGGGTAACAAAGTTCACCTCTGCTTTGACTGCTGATGAACAATGAAGCCGAGGCCCACTTTCTGCAGTGACTGCAGGCTACCGTTGAATTTTGGAGAATGTAGTGTTTGTGCGTGCAAAACACCAGAGGCTATGGCCTGCAGACCCACTCTAATAGTAATTAAATATTATCCAGGGGGCCATAGATAATTCACACGCAGACCGGATCCGGCTCCCGGGGCCTTGACTTTGACATGTGTGCTGTAAGGCATCTCACTCTGAGTGGATTTTTATGTGCGTATTCAAGAATGTTTCCTTTGTGCAACCTTTGCCACATGTTTCACAACTGTAAGGCTTCTACCCTGTGTGGATTCTCATGTGTTGAATCAAGTTTGATTTCAATGTGAAATCTTTCCCACATGTTTTACAACTGTGAAGCTTCTCCCCTGTGTGAATTATCATGTGGAGAGCCAAGTCAGTTTTCTGTCTGAAATATTTGCCACGTTTCATAACTACAAGGCTTCTCCCGTGTGGATTTTCATGTGCTTAACCAAGCTTGATTTTGCTGTGAAATCTTTCCCACATATTTTACAACTGTGAGGCTTCTCCCCTGTGTGGATTCTCATGTGGACAGTTAAGGACATTTTATGTCTGAAATATTTGCCACATGTTTTACAACCATAAGGCTTCTCCCCTGTGTGGATTCTCATGTGGAGAGCTAAGGCAGCTTTCTGTCTGAAATATTTGCCACATGTTTCACAACCATAAGGCTTCTCCCCTGTGTGGATTTTCATGTGGTCAGTCATGTCTGTTTTATGTTTGAAATATTTGCCACATGTTTCACAACCATAAGGCTTCTCCCCTGTGTGGATTCTCATGTGTTTAATCAAGTTTGATTTCAATGTGAAATCTTTCCCACATGTTTTACAACTGTGAGGCTTCGTCCCTGTGTGAATTCCCATGTGGTCAGTCAAGGCAATTTTCTGTCTGAAATATTTGCCACATGTTTCGCAACCATAAGTCTTCTCCCCTGTGTGGATTTTCATGTGGAGAGTTAAGGCAGCTTTCTTTCTGAAATATTTGCCACATGTTTCACAACCATAAGTCTTCTCCCCTGTGTGGATTTTCATGTGGTCAGTCAGGACGGATTTATGTTTGAAATATTTGCCACATGTTTCACAACCATAAGGCTTCACCCCTGTGTGGATTCTTGTGTGCTGAATCAAGTTTGATTTTAATGTGAAATCTTTCCCACATGTTTTACAACTATGAGGCTTCTCCCCTGTGTGGATTCTCATGTGCTGAATCAAGTTTGATTTCAATGTGAAATCTTTCCCACATATTTTACAACTGTGAGGCTTCACCCCTGTGTGGATTCTCATGTGGTCAGTCAAGGCAATTTTCTGTCTGAAATATTTGCCACATGTTTCACAACCATAAGGCTTCTCCCCTGTGTGGATTTTCATGTGCCTAAACAAGCTTGATTTCGCTGTGAAATCTTTCCCACACGTTTTACAACTGTAAAGCTTCTCCACTGAGTGGATTCTCATGTGGCGAGTCAAGCAATTGCTTGTTTTCAAACCATTCTTACATTCTTTAAAAACATATGGCTTCCTACCGGTCTTACTTGTTCTCTGGGATTGAAACTGAGACTCAATCTCAATTTTTTTTCTGCTCATTTCTCCTCTCTCATCATGGCTGACGGATATATGAGAGCTGTTAGAGATCAGCTGGTCAATGTTTGCTGCTCCCACCACAGAGCTTATAACCGGCAGGTTGACCACAGTCTCTGGCTGTGCTGCACCATCTTCAGCTTTCACGCACAGAGTCTGATCTTCACAGTGGTCATTTTCCTCAGAAATAGGAGTCAACATAACAACATCAGTCTCCTGCTTCAGTACAAGCTGCTCTCCCTCCTGACTGCCTAAAAGTTCCTCAGATTTCTCTTTCAGGTGGAGAAGCTCTGGTTCCTCTTGCTTCACACTGGACTTCAGCTCCTTGTTCCAGAGCTGCTGGTCAGTGGGAACCTCCACCACCTTCTCCTCGCAGACATGATGCTGTTGGCGATCTGGAGGGACAAGATATGACAAGATATAAGATATACTTTATTTATCCCAAACTGGGAAATTTAAATGTTGCAGCCGCATTCAGACACACAGAACAAACAGAAACAGGGAAAATGTACATTGAAGAAAAATTAAGACACAAGGGGAAAGGAAATAGTAATAATATTAAAAATATTACCCATAATAATAATACCCTAGCATGGCAAGTATAAAGTTATTAATAAGTGTGGACCTCTGTGACAATACACAGGACTTAATGAAAGTCTAGACATCAGACTGGTGGAACTCTATCTGATATGTTAGAGCTGTTGTACAGAGCAATGGCTTTTGGCAAGAATGACTTCCTGTACCTGTCCTTTTGACAGGTACAGGAAGTAGCAGTCTGGTGGAGAAGGAGCTCTGCTGTCCATCCAGTATGTGGAGAGGTGGAGAAGGTGAGCGGGGTTATCCATGATGGATAACAGTTTGTTCAGAGTTCTCCTTTCCACCACAGCCTCCACAGTGTCCTGTCTACAGACAATCACAGTGCCAGCCTTCCTGATCAGCGTGTTTAGTCTGTTGGTATCTCTGGCTGCAATGCTGCTCCCCCAGCAGTCCACGGCAAAGAAGAGTACATTGGCCACAACAGACTGATAGAATATCTCCAACATTCTACTGCATACGTTGAAGGATCTCAGCTTCCTCCGGAAGTAGACTGGAGTGTACTCATCCCCTTCTTGTAGACAGCATCAGTGTTGAATTCCAGTTCAGTCTGTTATTTATGTTCACACCCAGGTACTTGTAGTCCTCCACTTCCTCTACAACCTTTTCCAGGATGTGCATTGGTTGTGGCGTGCTCCTCCTCTTCCTGAAGACGATCACCATCTCTCTGGTCTTGGTAACGTTCAACCTCAGGTGATTGGCTCCAGCCCACTCCACAAAGTCATCCACCACAGCCCTGTACTCCCCTTCCCTCCCCTCACTTATACACCCAACAGCAGCTGATTCATCAGAGAACTTCTGTAAGTGGCATGAGTCGGAGTTGTACTGAAAATCAGTGGTGTATAATGTGAAGAGGAACGAGGACAGTAAAATCCCCCGAGGACCTCCTGTACCACTGACCACTGCGTCGGACAGAACACTGCCCAGACGGACAAACCCATTTAGCCAATTCAGATTGATGTCGCATGTCTCGCGTGTAGCCTGAACAGGCCCAATCAGATTTTTGCGGGACAGATGGAAACCACATTCGGGAGATAGTTTCGTGTTGGATAGGGACAGAGGTGTCTGCAGTCTGAACAGCTCCTAACACTCCAATCGGATATGGCGGACCGCAACGTCATACTCGCTACGCAAGAGGGAGGCTCCAGAAGGTAAAGCGTCGCGCATTATGGAGCAGTAAAAAACAGAAGAAGAAATTGACAATATGTGGTGATTGTGCATGTTTTCCCCACCTCTACCAGACAGTGATACCGCCAATACACTAAGGTATAAAAATTCACGTTCGTCGTTGTTACTGTTGTTGCCGCCATTGTAATTAGACGACATCACACATAGGCGCACTGAACGACGACTCCGCCCTGACATCGTTGCTACAGCAACCTGTCAAATCGGCCGATAATGTGGCCCAGTCTGAACACAGCCCCATCGCATTTGGTCACTTCCTAAAAACAGTGTGAACAGTCATCCCTAAAAATCAGACATGGAAGGAAATCTGATATGCCTGGAGGTGTCGACACCCAACCCCCGCAGCTTCTCACCCAGCAGCCTTAGCTGGATGGTGTTAAAAGCACTAGAGCAGGGGTATTCAATTAAGAGTCACGGAGGTCCGGTTATAAAAATTTCCTCTTAGTAAAAGGTCTGAACCCAAGTCCAGTCTGTGTCTTGTAGCTGGCCCCTATGCCCACATTATCAATTTTCAATGCAAGATATGTTTAACTGAGTGCACAGCTAGCTCTTTTACCTCACCTTAAATAAAAGTAGACCCAGACAAATACATTTCAAGCCTTTATGTTAGATTGAAGAACACACAAACCCCAGAATTAAAAATAAAGTGCAATAATAATTGAAGACATCCCGGCCCAAAGAATTGAAGGCCTACACTTCAAGTAAAAAAACATTAACATGTTCACAAAGCATGAATAAAAACTCTTTCACGGGAAAAATGCAAACAGAACTTGTGTCCTGCCAGTAATTTACTTGTACACAAGGTGTGCCCTTGTGCACAGGCACACCTTGTGGTGGTCACCCTGTGGTGGTCTCTGTCATCCGTAGTGAAAGAGACCTGCATCTCTTTTATTGCTGCATGTATGTCCTCTCCTCTTGTGTGTTTCATAGTGGTGTTACACTCAGCAAAGAACTCCTTATCTTTGTGAAGGAACCTGACACACAGAAGCTACAACTCATCAATAGCCACAGATATGCATGGTGCTCTCTGAATAGCTGCATTCAAGATGTTAATATTTCTGATTTTCTGGTTGCTGTTGAAGCTGACATTGGGAGTTTTTCCACACATCTCATCTTTCTGTTTTCCCTCAATGTCTCAACAACAGCTTTTAAACACTCACAACTGTCCCATCAATAAAAGATGTTTTATGTTGCCCCAAAATCCACCATGCCTTTAGTGAACATTTGTTTGCATTTTTCTCAGTCATTTTGCCCTCAGGTCGGACTTCAGGAGATAATTCTGCGCAAAAGCTCTGCACACTGTTTCGTAGTGGCGCTTCACGTTATTAATTAATTAATAAGTGCTACGTCTTCAGATATATGAGGTAAAATGGTTTGAACTGCTGGGTGAGAAGCTGTGTGAGGGTTTAGTAAATGGCAGAGTGATCCTTGTTAAGATTTTTAGGGATGACTGTTCACACTGTTTTTAGGAAGAGACCAAATGCGATGGGGCTGTGTTCAGACTGGGCTGCCATTTGGTGACCCCTGCACTCGAGAATCAAAGCAGGGGATTCTCACAGTGCTTCCCCCACCATGCAGATGCAAATGGACCCTCTGCAGCAGGTAGATGACGGCGTCATCAACTCCCATGTGGGGCTGATAAGCGAACTGTAGAGGGTCTAGCAGCTCCTTCACCTGAGGCCTCAAGTTGGCCAAGACCAGCCTCTCCAGTGCTTTCATCAGGTGTCAGTAGTCACTGAACTCCAATGGGGCCGACATTTTGGGGACAGGAACCAAGCAGGATGTCTTCCACAACACTGGGACTCTCTCCTAACTCAGGCTCAGGTTGTACAGGTGTGTGATGACCGGAGACAGCTGGGGGCCACAGGTCTTCAGGATCCTGGGGCTGATATCAAGTTCGGCAGCCTTCCTCTGGTGGAGTCTCTCCAGCTGTCTCCTAACCTGGCCCGTAATTACAGTCATGTGGGGGAGGGTGCTGGTGGGGGAGGGTGCTGGTTCTGTGGAGGAAGAAGTGGGGGGGTTGCCCAGGAATGCCCACCACGGGAGAGGGGGGTTGCGTGGGTGTCGGGATATGAGGGGTGACAGACGGCTGTGAGCTGAACCTGTTGAAGAAAACATTCAGCTGGTTGGCTCCATCTAAACTGCCTGATGGTTGTCTTGGTCTCCATGTGCTTCCTGTGATCTTCTTCATCCCCGACCACACGTCCCTCATGTCATTCTGCTGGAGTTTGGCCTCCAGCTTCCTCCTGTAGCTCTCCTTCCACTCTCTCAGCTTCTCTCTGACCTCGTCCTGCACGCTCACTCTCCTCTCACAACAAAAGGAGTATCACGCTTGTGGGAGCAGCACTGCAGCTGCCTCACTAACCTCGGACATGAAGTTGTTTTGCTCTCAACACAGAAAGTCAGAAATAAAAGTCTTCAATCCAAAATTCTTCTTCACCACCATTTACAGAAGAGCTTGAAATCATACAGTATCAAAGAAATTAGGAGTTTTACACTTCTAAGTTAACAAACTGAAATTCAGTGTAGCTTCTGTAGAGCAACAGATTGTGTTGTTACAATGTCCTGTGATTTCTGATGTTATGCGAGGTGTCTATTATTTTATACTGAATGTGACAGCCAATAAAAGTGCATAAAACAGCATCCAAAAAATTATTGGTTGCCTAATAGAATATCCGAAATGCAAACGCAACACAGAATTTCCCAACTTCAAACAATTGAACTTAAACAATCCTCATAAAATTATTCTTAACTATGAAATATGATTTCTATAGAAATGGCTTCAACGACATTGATGTGATCACACAAACGAAGACATGAGTACCCATTGATTAAAGTATGAAATTAATTCATTGTCAAATCTTCTGTTTCATTAATTAAAATGACATTTTGTATACCTATTCCGTGTAACTTTGGTTCGGCTTTAAGGCAGTGATCCAGCAGTCTGCGTTGACGATTTATTTCTTCTTCCTTCTTGACGACAGTTTTTTGAAAAGTTCCAAAAATATCCTCATCAGCAGCTGTTAGTCCATTTTTAACAAAATCTTCCAAAGAGTCAAATGAAGACATTTTGCTAACTGAACTAAATACAACACAAACTAAAATAATACTGACTTTTACTCATGTCAGGAACGTAAAAATACCAGCGAATGTTGTAACCTTAAATAGGGAAATGATAGTGAGAGAGAACTGAGGAAAACCAGACGCAGCTCTGTCGTTCACTTATTGTATTGAACGAAGCAGCAGAGCGCGTCACCTACTACCGGAGCCCTAAGGCATTACCATCAGATCACCGAGCAATCGATCTAACTACACACAGCTTTGAGGCATCACCAGTATATTACCGAATAATCAAACTCCTCATATGAACAAACAACATTAACAGTATTAACAACATTAACAAGGAATGATGGAATTGCCCTTGTATTTTAAATTAACTATGGGGTGAGTGATTCACACAATAACCTGTCACAAGGACAATGGAGAGTGGGGCACAGATGTCCAAGGTCAGGCGTTACCTGGAACCAACCACTGTGTCTGTTCAAAGTGGAGCATGAGATAGAGCAAGAATATGAATGTTTAGCATGTGCATGTGATGATTGACTCATTCCCTTTATGAATATAAAAGTATAAAAATGTACTTTATTTATTTATTTTATTTTATTTTTTCTGGACTTCACAGACTTCACACCTTCATCACATTTACAACATGGGCTCAAAATGGCGACCATTCTGGTCGCATATGCGCCCAAATTTTTTATCAGTGCGGCTATTAAATATGTTTGGGAGCACCGGTGTGACGAGGGAAAAAAATCTGGTGCGCCTTTTTTTTTCCTCTTCTCTCTCGCTCTTTCTCTCTCTCTATAGAGCAGGGGTCACCGAATGGCGGACCGCGGTCCGGATCCGTGACCACTCCATGATAAATTCACGAGAGTAGATTTTCTTGGCGCAATGTAGCCGCAAGAGGGCACAAGCCAGTGTCCTATTGTGCCGGTCCCAAGCCCGGATAAATACAGAGGGTTGCGTCAGGAAGGGCATCCGGCGTAAAACTTTTGCCAAATCAAAGATGCGAATCAAACCTATGACTTCCATACCAGATCGGTTGAGGCCCGGGTTAACAACGACCGCCATCGGCGCTGTTGACCTACAGGGCACCGGTGGAAATTGGATTACTGTTGGTCGAAGAAGGAGAGGAGGAAAGTGCGTTCACACAAAGAAAGAGAAGAGGAGCGCCAAGAGTATAGGACTAAGAGTAGGGACGTTGAATGTTGGAACTGTGGTGGAAAGTTTTAAATACAATAAAATAATACAATAAAATAATATAATAAAATAATATAATCTCATTGAACCAAAGATCTGGATTGTTGTGTGTGCGCTCGTGAAGGTGGCCCCAGGATGTCTCGAGGTCATGAAGGCGCTGGATGAAAATAATTAGTGTTAGAACATATTTGGAAATGCTTGCATGACTGTCGGTATCCTTGGAAGAAGTTAGACACTGACAGAAGCAGCCGGCCAGATCATTTCATACACTGTACTTGAAATTAGGATGTATGTTTCTGCACAGGGTCATCCAAAGAATGTCTGCAGCAGATGTGTCCTCACAGGGTTCACGTGACTGATTATATTATGTCATCAAATAGTTTTGTGAAGCTGTCGACTTGATATTTTTGGTAACGTCTGGAGGTCATGACGTACCAACTGAAAGCCCGTAAAGAACTGGTTGAAAACAGATGGGCCGAGGTTAATACCTCCCCCTAGTCACACCTTTAGGGTATAAATGATGTGGGATCCTTTTCATATTTTGTACCTGGAACTCCGCTGCAGCTCTCGTCTGTAACGTTTTTCCTGTACCCAGAATATTCTGTAACAACACTTCGAAGGACTGTTCATCGTCTCCAGAGCTCTCATCATAATTAGATAAGTATTTGTTGAACTTGTCTGTCTGTCAATATCATCGATGATATTATTGGACTCATACTCAACCTCTGAATGATATTATTGTACTGCTACTCAACCTATGCATGATTTGAATTGATAAATAAATATCTTGTATCTATACACTGTCTCCTGTCCTTAAGAGAAACAAAACCCCCACCACAGAACTATAACAGGAAAAGGTAGAGAGTTGGTTGACATGATGCAGAGGAGGAAGGTAGACATACTGTGTGTCCAGGAGACCAGGTGGAAAGGTAGCAAGGCTAGAAGTTTAGGAGCAGGGTTCAAGTTGTTCTATCATGGTGTAGATGGGAAGAGAAATGGAGTAGGAGTTATCTTGAAGGGGGAGTTTGTTAGGAATGTCCTGGAGGTAAAAAGAGTGTCAGATAGAGTGATGAGTCTGAAGCTAGAAATAGAAAGTGTGATGGTCAATGTTGTTAGTGGGTATGCTCCACAGGTAGGATGTGAGCTGGAGGGGAAGGAGAAATTCTGGTTGGACTTTGATGAAGTGATGCAGAGCATGCCTAGAAGTGAGAGAGTTGTCATTGGTGCAGACTTCAATGGACATGTTGGTGCAAGTAACAGAGGTGATGAGGAAGTGATGGGCAGGTTTGGTATCCAGGAGAGGAACGCAGATGGACAGATGATAGTTGACTTTGCAGAAAGGATGGAAATGGCTGTAGTGAATACTTTCTTCCAGAAGAGGCAGGAACATACAGTAGGGTGACCTATAAGAGTGGTGGTAGGAGCACACAGGTAGACTACATCTTGTGTAGACGGTGTAACCTGAAGGAGATCAATGACTGTAAAGTAGTGGTAGGTGAGAGTGTAGCCAAACAGCATAGGATGGTGGTCTGTAGGATGACTCTGGTGGTGAGGAAGATGAAGAGGGCAAAGGCAGAGCAGAAGACGAAATGGTGGAAGCTAAAAAAGGAAGAGTGTTGCATGACTTTTAGGAAGGAGTTAAGACAGGCTCTGGGTGGTCGGGAGGTGCTTCCAGATGACTGGAAAACTACAGCTAATGTGATCAGGGAGACAGGTAGGAGAGTATTTGATATGTCATCTTGAAGGAAAGTAGATAAGGAGACTTGGTGGTGGAATGAGGAGGTACAGGAGTGTATACAGAGAAAGAGGTTAGCTAAGAAGAAATGGGACACTGAGAGGACTGAGGAGAGTAGACAGGAGTACAGGGAGATGCAGCGTAAGGTGAAGGTAGAGGTAGCAAAGGCCAAACAAGAAGCTTATGATGACTTGTATGCTAGGTTGGACAGTAAGGAGGGAGAGACTGATCTATACAGGCTGGCAAGACAGAGAGATAGAGATGGGAGGGACGTGCAGCAGGTTAGGATGATTAAGGATAGGGATGGAAGTCCATTGACAGGTGCCAGTAGTGTGATGGGAAGATGGAAAGAGTACTTTGAAGAGTTGATGGACGTGGAAAATGAGAGAGAACAAAGGATAGGAGAGGTGACTGTTGTGGACCAGGAAGTAGCAAAGATTACCCAAGATGAAGTGGGGAGAGCATTGAAGAGGATGAAGAGTGGAAAGGGAGTCGGTTATAATGATATACCTGTAGAGGTTTGGAAGTGTCTAGGAGAGATGGCAGTAGAGTTTCTGACTGGGTTGTTTAACAGGATCTTAGATAGTGAGAAGATGCCTGACGAATGGAGGAAAAGTGTGCTGGTGTCCATTTTTAAGAACAAGGGAGACGTGCAGAGTTGTGGCAACTACAGAGGAATAAAGCTGATGAGCCATACAATGAAGTTATGGGAAAGAGTAGTGGAAGCTAGACTAAGGGCAGAAGTGAGCATTTGTGAGCAGCAGTATGGTTTCATGCCAAAAAAGAGTACTACAGATGCAGTATTTGCTTTGAGGATGTTGATAGAGAAGTACAGAGAAGGCCAGAAGGAGTTGCATTGTGTTTCTACGTATGCAGTATTTGCTTTGAGGATGTTGATAGAGAAGTACAGAGAAGGCCAGAGGGAGTTGCATTGTGTTTTTGTAGATCTTGAGAAAGCTTATGACAGGGTGCCCAGAGAGGAACTGTGGTATTGTATGAAGAAGTCTGGAGTGTCAGAGAAGTATGTTAGAGCGGTGCAGGACATGTATGAGGACCGTAAGACAGTGGTGAGGTGTGCTGTAGGTGTGACAGAGGAGTTCAAGGTGGAGGTGGGACTGCATCAGGGATCAGCTCTGAGCCCCTTCTTATTCGCTATGGTGATGGACAGGCTGACAGACGAGGTTAGACAGGAATCTCCATGGACTATAATGTTTGCAGATGACATTGTGATCTGCAGTGAGAGTAGGGAAGAGGTGGAGGAGAAGCTAGAGAGGTGGAGGTTTGTCCTGGAAAGGAGAGGGATGAAGGTTAGCTGCAGTAAGACAGAGTACATGTGTGTGAATGAGAGGGACCCAAGTGGAAGAGTGAGATTACAAGGAGAAGAGATCAAGAAGGTGGAGGATTTTAAGTACTTAGGGTCAACAGTCCAGAGCAATAGTGAGTGTGGAAAAGAGGTGAAGAAGCGTGTACAGGCAGGATGGAACGGGTGGAGGAAAGTGTCAGGTGTGATGTGTGATAGAAGAGTTTCAGCTAAAATGAAAGGAAGCGTGTACAAAACTGTGGTGAGACCAGCGATGTTGTTTGGTCTAGAGACAGTGTCACTGAGGAAAAGACAGGAGGCAGAGCTGGAGGTAGCAGAGATGAAGATGCTGAGGTTCTCTCTGGGAGTGACCAGGAAGGATAGGATCAGGAATGAGTACATCAGAGGGACAGCATATGTTAGAGGTTTTGGAGATAAAGTCAGAGAGGCCAGACTGAGATGGTTTGGACATGTCCAGAGGAGAGACAGTGAATATATTGGTACAGTCAACCCTCGGTTTTCGAACGCTTCTGTTCTCGACCAATTCGGTTTTCGACCAGAAAATCCGAGAATTTTAGGTCTCTGTACTCGACCAAAATTCGACTCTCGACCAAACCGAAAGAAGCCGAGCGTACCTGAACGCAACTCACGCGGGAGCCGAGCGAACTCGAATGCACAGGATGCTTTCTCCATAGCGCATTCGTGTTCAAAGTTCGATAGGATATCTTTTATTAAAATAAAACAGAGTGTCTATTTCTACCCTTTTTTATTCATGGTAAACAGTATACAGTGCAGTTTATGGTGTAAAATAGTCCAAAAAAAAAAACTCCAACAGATTACAATATACCAAAACCAAAATATTAAAGGTATCTGCTCTCAGGTATCAGAACACAAAATTAACTTATATGCGGATGACATTTTACTTTATCTAGAAAATCCAAATACATCGGTAAAGGAAGTATGTACACTAATTACAACCTTCTTTGGTCTTTCAGATTATTCCATTAACTGGTCAAAGTCAATCATACTTCCATTGACAGAGAACTCGTGAAATCCTGCAGTCCACAACTCACTTTATTCTTTTCCCATGGGTAATATTAGATATCTGGGTATAAATATTTCTAATAAACTCTCATATCAAGTCCACTTAAACTTCACCCCACTTTTAGAAAAAGTCTCTGGTAATCTAAGACGTTGGAATAACCTCCCCATCTCCCTTCTGGGAAGAATAGCTACTGTTATAATGAAAATATTACCTCAAATCAACTACCTTTTTTCCATGATCCTTTTAAACCGACATCAAAGTGGTTCCAATCATTAGACTCGGCCATTGGTAAATTCTATTCAAAAAACAAAACAGCTAAAATTAGCCTGACAACTCTCCAGAAAAAGAAATCTGAAGGTGGTCTGGAGGTGCCCAACTTCATACAGTACTACTTAGCAAACCAACTACAGTATCTGATCAAGTGGATTCATCCACATGAGGATTATAACTCCTGTATGGAGCTAGAATAGAGAGACTGTAATAACATCAATATCTCTGATCTTCCCTTTATAACCACAACCCTTAAACAGCATCCTTGTTTCAAGAACCCTTTGATTGCCTCCACCGTGTCTGCTTGGTGGAAAGCCCTTGATATTACAAGATCTCAGTTACAACCTGGTATACTCTCTCCAATATGGCTCAACCCAGACTTTATTAACGAGAAAAAACCTCTTTATTTTAGCACATGGGCAAAGAACGGGGTCACCCACCTCCATCACCTTCTTCAAGATAATAGACTAATGACATATACAAAACTGTTCGAAACATTTGAAATAAGAAATAGAAATTTTCTCCAATATCTGCAAATAAAGAAGACAATTATAAAACGTATTCCTAAAGTTCAACCAACCTCATCACCACCTGATTTACAGCTACCTGAATTCATCAAATACATTACAAAGCTGTCCCCAAAACTTAAGGAAAATCTTTCAAAGATATATAGTTCATTCTCAAAAACTGACTCGATACATCTACCAACCGCAAAATGGGAAAAGGATTTAGACATATCTTTAGATTATGACTCTTGGACCGAGACTTGTGGAAATACATTTAAGATGACAAAGAATTCTAACTTACAACTAATTCAATTTAAAGTACTTCATAGAGCACATGTAACACAACATAAATTATATAAAATGGGTTTTGTAAATCAGATATATGTACCCAGTGCACACAGAACACAATCGGCACTTACTTTCATGCCCTTTGGCTATGTTCACCCGTCCATCACTGGGCTTGCACTAGGAGCTAGTATGACTAAGCCACTGTGGCTCAGTGTAAAAGGATTGAACAAGCCACAAAAAGCCACACTCTGTGTCCAAGACAGTGGTGCAGCGCACGGATGACCTGACGCTCGTTGGGGGCCTCCCCCGGGAAATTTTTAAAAAATGGGGTTGTTTTCCTGCATTCTGAGGGCAAAATCTTCTGTTCAGTTTACCTACAAAAATACACTAAAGTCAACAGTTCGAGCTTAACTATCTTTATTTCTATCCTACTTTATGCAGGTATAAATGTGAGATTCAACAATTGAAAACTTGGATTCACTATGTGAAGATACAGTCATACAAAATATTACTCAATGTTTACTTGTAAGTTTTACTTAGACTAGACGACATTTTAACTTTGAACACCACCACCAACACCATTGGTATGCCATGGTTTATTTTATTTTTTTAAATTCAATAACATGATTTTTCATTTAAATTTAAAAGGCATGAAAAATAGCAAGTGAGGTGAATACATATTTACATGCATCCCTGGTTATTCCTGCCGGTCATAGGGACCAAAAATCTAAGACTACAAACAAGTATTGATAATATCTTTCATTTACCTTCTGATCGGTCTGTCACCACTCCTCCCCCCTCTCAGCATTCACCATTTGTTTATTAATGAGGATTTTAACACAAACTCTACTATGAAACACTGGATTGTTTTGATCGATCGTCCTTGCCTTGTCGTACACCAATTCGCGCGTTCATCTTGTAAAACAACATTTTTGTTTTTCATTGGACGAGAGGAGGTTATGACCCGAGTGCACATTTAATGATCGGGAGCGTTCGGGTCACTTCGGCTATTTCCGTCGGCATGCTTCGGCTAAATTCCGTGGGCATGCGGAAATAGCTAGCTTCCGCTAGCGCCGCTCGCTAGCCGAAGTAGTGACACACCCTGCTCCGGGATTTGCTTGCTATCCAGGTGCTGCGGGGATTCCGGGCGGGCTGTAGGTTTGGTCTCCGTGTCGCTGTTTGTGGTGGGTGGTCTGCTGGGTGCTGCTGGAGCTGTCACACTGGAGGCTGGCTGGAGGACGGGCTCTATTGGTGGCCCACCGTCTTCTGTCCGCTCATGGGGCTGTTTTGTTGGGCCTACGCTTGACCTTTGGTCTGGCTGGTGGACCGGTGGTGGTGCTGAAAAATGCTTCAGTGCGTCGGGGGTGAGCTGGCTGCTGGCTGTTGGCCGGCGGTGTCCGGTTTGCGTGGTTGGTGGGCATGTGTTGCGATGCTGGGGTGCCCGGCCTGGTGAGGGTGGCTGGCTCGTGGGCGGTGTGGCCCCGTTGGTTGGTTCAGTGGTTGGTCATGGGAGGGGAGGGGTGGGGTTGGTGGGGGAGGGGGACCTGGCTGTTCGGCTGCTGCCTCCCCTGGATGGTGTTGTGGCTTTGGGTCTCGGTCCTGTGGGGCTGTCCCTCTGTGGCCCGGCGGCCGGGCCTGGTGGGGCGGGGCCTGCATCACCTTCATTCCCCTCTGTGGTGCCGTGGTGGTGTGTCTCTGTGTTGTTGTTGTTGCAGGGCGGGTTGGTGGCTTGGGCCGATTGCCGGTTGGTCGTCGGCAGCTTTGGTGGTCGCCAGGCGCCTGTGGCCTTGCCGGAGCCCTGGTGGTCGTGGCCCGGCCGGGTTGCGGGCTTGGGCTGGTTGGCCGGCTGTGATGCTGGTCCCCCTTACGGCCCTGTTCATGTGGGCCGGGCCCACACCAGATTGCCTCCTAATGTTCACTTCACATATCTCACGCTGCACAATACATGATAACTTTTAGGCACATATAGGGCACAGTCAGGGCTTTGGGAATGGATGGGGGCGAGGGCAGTGGGCTTGGTTGCGGGGTGGATTGCAGTGCACTAGGGCGCTGCATACTCCCCATATACGCCTCACTTGTCCCCCCTATCCTCCAATTTTAATGCAACATACACACACTTTGGAGGGGGCCCTGCGATGTTTGGAGTAGTCTGGAAATCACTGGGTCTCCCTTCAGACTTTTAATGCACCAAATTCCACACAAGGTAGCACAGGAGCACAGGCTCAGGAGATTGCTTCCTCGTCAGGGATCGGGGAAGCATATTAACAGGGAGGGTAGTGGTGACTTCACATGAAATGGCACTTCTGGTTGGGCGCGGCCCTGTGGGGCCTATGGCTGGGCAAGGGCTGCTTGGCCTGGGCCTGTGGCTCGGCTTGGGCTACTGGGGAGTTGGGCTTGGTTGTGGGCGTTTTATGGCGGTGGATGGTTATCGATGGCTGCCGGTTGGGGATCGCTGGTTGTCGGTCGTGGCCATTCATTCGCCGCGTGGCGATGGCAAGTGGGGATGTGGCGCTGCGGCGCTGCTGTGGGGATGGGGCGGTGTGTGGACCATCTGGCCTGGCCTGGGGGTCGGGCTGCGGGGGGATGGCTCGTGGGTGCGGGGGTGATTTGGTGGTACGGAGTCATTGCTGTGTTTGGGGGTGGGTTGGTTTCTGGGTGGCTTGGCTTCTCCCCCGTGGAACCTGTCTACCATTTACCTTTGGTGCTGCACGGCTCACCTGCTGGCTTATCGGGCGTGGCACGTTAGGTCGGCTTTGGTGGCCTGTGTCTGGCCACCGCTGTTGGCCAGGGTTGGCAGTTGGTGGCTGGTGGTCAGTTTACTTTGCTGGGCGCTGGGGTGTGAGCTGGTGTCGGTTTCCCAATGGACCTGGGCTATAGGCGGGGCTCGGCGGGGAGGCGCCTGTAGGCGGGTTGGCTTCGGTGGGCCTCTGATAGGGCCTAGCATGGGCTGCCTGGGACGGCTGGCGGTGTGCCAGGGCTGGCGGCCTCTAGTCGGCTTTCCTCTGTGGGTGGTGGCGTGGGGGGCTTGCGGCCCGCTGGGGATCTCTGCCGTATCTGGTGGGTTGGTGTGGCCGCTATATCTGGTCTGCCCGGGCTTTCGGGAGGCATGACGGGCATATGGGGTTGCAAGACCCTATACTCGGACTAAGGGGGCTATGTAGGGGGGTGGGTCACATGTCGCTCAGTCACTGCCGCTGACCCCGGGGGCTGCGGGGGGAGTTCCTGTCTCCTGGGGGTGGAGAGGTGGGCGGGATGTGGGCATGGCGGATGGGGATGGGGATGGGGGGTTGGGGGGTGGGGTGGGGTGCGGTGGGGGAGCCTCCTTGCCCCGTGCCCCTTGGGCCTGTTCCTTGCGCCCTGGCGGTGGCGGCTGCTGCCTTCTCTGGGTCTACGTGGTTCTTGGTGCCCCCGGTGGCTCTTCGGGTGATGGCTTCTGGATGCGCCTGGCTGCCAGGGTTGGGGTTGTTCGGCTAGCATGGCCCTGTTGGGTTCTGGTAGCCTATCTGGGTGTTGGTTTCATCATACTTGCATGTTGGGTCAGGGCTTACCAGCTCCTGTTGAGTCCAATTATTGAGAACCATTGGGTCCCGTCAATGTGATGAGTCTCTCTTCAGACATCACAGTCTTATGCCCTCTATCTTCCTCCTACACTGGTTTCCTCTGGTGATCTATTCTATACTGTCAGGACCTCAACTAATCTGATGTTTTATAACATTGGTGTTGAGGTATCAGTTCTAAGATATGATAAAACAGCCTAAACCTTTTTCACTCCAACAGCACTGCCTGTCTATCCACTACCTTGTTTGTGTTTTCTCTCCCTGTCTCCTTTTGCTTTCCCCCTTAACTCACAGAGGTACAGCACTTACCTCTCTGGCTCACAATAGGAAATTCTAATAAAGATTGACAATTTAATGACGGTCACACATTAAATGTTTTCAACTAGTTCATATATTGAATTATGACACACGTTCATATTCTTATCCAATCCCATATATTAGTCTTTTATCCCAAATATAACCTTGAGCATAACCATGTTTACATTCTGCATAGGAACAACAAGGTTTGTTAACATCATAGACAGTCAAAACAAGAAGTGAGAGAATAAAATGAGAATAAAACGATCATATTAACTTCTCTCAGGAGACAGACAGTGTTCAGTAATTAACCGAAGATCTTTAAATTCATCCATCATAATAAGTGGTCAACATAGAAAATTCACAGTCTTCAATAGAAATGGAGAATGTACTTCCATTTACTTCCTATTTCACTGACTCAAATGTAACGGTTCTGAGACGGTGCTCTCTATGGGGGGAGAAGTATGCACTACAGACGCGTATCGATGTGATGATGCACCGTCTTCACCTCTGATCATGGAAAAGTGAGCTTTTCCAATCCAAGGCTAATGTTAATTTGGAGCGATAGATACAGCTGTGATCAGCACCACGATCATGTGGCCAAAATGTTCTGAAGATACTGCAGTCGACCAAGTATCTTATCTTGAATGTATTTTTTGAAGAGATGAAAAAAAAATGGGACCTAACTCACAAAGTTGGCAGCTTTTTTTCTTCCAGTGGTAAACTGACACAAAAAAGTGGGTAAGGGAACGAATATGCTTTTCTTTTCTTTCTTTTTTTAACAAATGAAGTCAAAAATAGGTGTGAACAGGCTGTGTGCTTTATTATATCCAGCTGTCCAGTAGTATCCTTGCACTCTTTCTTGCCTGTGTGTGTCAGTGTGGGATATACTGCATCGCTAGTCAACAAGCACTCAAGTTACTGTCATCTGCAGCTGATGAGTTGGTCTCCTTTAGCGGTCCGTTAGGGGAGCTCCAGCTGTCTGCACACTGGGAAAAAGCAAGAGAGCATGTTGATTTGTGTGGGTGTTGATTTGTGCTCCTTTCTCTTGCATGTGCACCCGTGTGCATGATCGTACTCACGTTTAATCTTGGGCTGCTGTCGCCTGCAAAACCTGACGAATTTAGCAAATATCTACGAGATACTTTTTTGTTATTCAGAGCACGTGTTCAAACTTTACACTTCACACGGCTTATCGTGACTTTTTACCATTTTTATATCTGTGATACTCAGTTGGTGTCCCGCGGGCAGAAATGCAAACATAGTTGGACGTCAGAGCATTCTTGCAAAATCATTTCAATGACTACGTAATAGAGTTCATCGTATCGATCTGTTTCTTTTCAGACTAAAACATGGCAACAGAGATTCAGTGTCACACTTCAACTCTTCTTTTGGCATTGCGCTATTTCTCTATGGCACTTAAAAATAAGACCACACTTTCAATCATTTTATAATAAAAAATAACTGCTGAGTGGAAACACATGATCCCAATTTAATAGTCATAACAGACACGAGCACTAGAGGGCGCCGTCCTCGCTTCTGGCTTCACAGCAGATTTTTAGTGGCAACTGTTGGTGCTTCATGGTCGTTTCTAAAGGGTAAAAGGCTGTGTGGGGCTACTGTGTTGTTCTTTATGTGGGTAGCTTCTTTTCCTCTTCCTGAACGAACCGACTATAAGGCCTTTATATCAACGCTGTCTTGTCAAAGACGTGATGCTCTAACTGCTGCACTTGCATATTTAACGTCAGATCAGGCCGAGACACATGGCTGTCCCCGAGTCTGAAACATTTGGCCGCATGAAAGAGTTTTATTTAATTCTTGTCTATAAACACACACACAAACACACACAGACACATACACAACTGTTTAATTCAGTTGAGAGGGACCTGATGCCTGTGGATGGTGCACCTTTGTTTCAGCTGGATGAAGATGCCTGGACCCTGGTTCACCTGCCCACAGGCCTACTTTTATCTCTGTTTTTCACTTCCTTTGTCATTTATATCTTTGAACAAATGATAGGTTCATTTTGTATTTTAAATCAGTCTGTTGGCATTAAGTTTATCAAATTTTATGTTTTTGATGCCGAGAAGGCCGTGGAACATTATATTTTGTTAATTTTCTCACATTTTTGTATTTATCACATTTTGTAGTGTGGAAGTAAAGAAAAGAGAAATTTATTCTTGTTTTCACGTTTATGTAAAATTTGTAAACAGTGTGTTTGTGTGTATATCTTTGTTTTGCAGAGTTTTTTTACAATTGGATTTTTCATATCAGACATGCTAAACCTCTTGGCTGCAGTAAATCAGCACACACACACACACCTGATTTACACTTGACGTGACACCACTCACCACTGGCAGTTATGGTCACTGAATGGCCAGGCAGGGACAGCTAAAAGCAATAATGGCTGCTTTCCCTTGATCTAAGAAGAAGATATACTGAATTGATCTCCTTGAGTAAATTACATTTGTCACTAAGGTGTACATTTGTTTCTTTTTTGTGTTAGTTTTTTTCACAGTATATACAGGTCCCTGAAACAATCACAGCACACAAGGGGGCCTATTAGTACACAATACACAACATTAAGCTGTACATTGGGAGGCAGAGTGACGGGCAGCAGCTTGCTGGAGTGCGCCCCAATAGAGCAGCTCGTAGGGGAGATGGCGCCTTGCTTGAGGGCGCCTTGGCAGTGGCTGGGAGGTGAGCTGTCACCTCCCACCGTCAGCTCACACTCTGGGGATGTTCTGGCGGGAGCGGGAATCGATCCACCGATGGCTGGGCGATCTGTCTTCAAGACATCTGCTCTACCGCTGAGCCACTGCCGCCCCAGTGGCTGCTGTACTGTTTAAAAGATCAAAAGCCTATGTATATGAGTTCATGAATGGGGCTTTGTTTGAATAAACCTGATATGTTAGAGCTTTGGGGAATCCCTTAAGGGTCCCATCCGCTGGTGATCTGACTCCAGTGCACCCATTTGTCCTCAGTTACACTACGTGATTTACCATCATGTAAACATTTTACTGTGAAGATTCTGAACTTCAGAACAACTTTGTGAAAGAATCTTTCACTAAAATGACTGTATTTAGGTGACATCAGTGGAAACAAGGTTCTTTCCATCATTGCTGTCGTGTGTCCTTTCATGCAACTCATGCCATGCCTCTTGTCAGATATGGAAGGAAATCTGATATGCCTGGAGGTGTCAACACCTGTGACTGTTCACACTGTTTTTAGGAAGTGACCAAATGCGATAGGGCTGTCTTCAGACTGGGCTGCCATTTGGTGACCCCTGCACTAGAGAATCAAAGCAGGGGATTCTCACAGTGCTTCCCCCACCATGCAGATGCAAATGGACCCTCTGCAGCAGGTAGATGACGGCGTCATCAACTCCCATGTGGGGCTGATAGGCGAACTGTAGAGAGTCTAGCAGCTCCTTCACCTGAGGCCTCAAATTGGCCAAGATCAGCCTCTCCAGTGCTTTCATCAGGTGTCAGTCGTCACTGAACTCCAATGGGGCTGACATTTTGGGGACAGGAACCAAGCAGGATGTCTTCCACAACACTGGGACTCTCTCCTAACTCAGGCTCAGGTTGTACAGGTTTGTGATGACCGGAGACAGCTGGGGGGCACAGGTCTTCAGGATCCTGGGGCTGATACCATCAAGTTCGGTAGCCTTGCTCTGGTGGAGTCTCCTGACCTGGCCCGTAATTTCAGTCATGTGGGGGAGGGTGCTGGTGGTGGAGGGTGCTGGGGGGGGGGGTTGAGGTGGGGGGGGGGTTGCCCAGGACTGGCCACCACGGGGGAGGGGGGTTGCGTGGGTGTCGGGATATGAGGGGTGACAGACGGCTGTGAGCTGAACCTGTTGAAGAAAACATTCAGCTGGTTGGCTCCATCTAAACTGCCTGATGGTTGTCTTGGTCTCCATGTGCTTCCTGTGATCTTCTTCATCCCCGACCACACGTCCCTCATGTCATTCTGCTGGAGTTTGGCCTCCAGCTTCCTCCTGTAGCTCTCCTTCCACTCTCTCAGCTTCTCTCTGACCTCGTCCTGCACGCTCACTCTCCTCTCACAACAAAAGGAGTATCACGCTTGTGGGAGCAGCACTGCAGCTGCCTCACTAACCTTGGACATGAAGTTGTTTTGCTCTCAACACAGAAAGTCAGAAATAAAAGTCTTCAATCCAAAATTCTTCTTCACCACCATTTACAGAAGAGCTTGAAATCATACAGTATCAAAGAAATTAGGAGTTTTACACTTCTAAGTTAACAAACCAAAATTCAGTGTAGCTTCTGTAGATCAACAGATTGTGTTGTTACAATGTCCTGTGATTTCTGACGTTATGCGAGGTGTCTATTATTTTATACTGAATGTGACAGCCAATAAAAGTGCATAAAACAGCATCCAAAACATCATTGGTTGCCTAATAGAATCTCCGCAATGCAAACGCAACACAGAATTTCCCAACTCTAGAAAATAATTGAACTTAAACAATCTTCATAAAATTATTCTTAACTATGAACTATGCTTTATATAGAAATGGCTTCAACGACATTGATGTGATCACACAAACGCAGACATGAGTACCCATTGATTAAAGTATGAAATTAATTCATTGTCAAATCTTCTGTTTCATTAATTAAAATTACATTTTGTATACCTATTCCGTGTAACTTTGGTTCGGCTTTAAGGCAGCGATCCAGCAGTCTGCGTTGACGATTTATCTCTTCTTCCTTCTTGACGACAGTTTTTCGAAAAGTTCCAAAAATATCCTCATCAGCAGCTGTTAGTTCATTTTTAACAAAATCTTCCAAAGAGTCAAATGAAGACATTTTGCTAACTGAACTAAATACAACACAAACTAAAATAATACTGACTTTTACTCATGTCAGGAACGTAAAAATACGCCCAAGGTCAGGCGTTATCTGGAACCAACCATTATGTCTGTTTAAAGTGGAGTGTGAGATAGAGCAAGAATATGAATGTTTTAGCATGAGCATGTGATGATTGAATCATTCCCTTTATGAATGTAAAAGTATAAAAATGTAATTTATTTATTTGGTTTCTTTTTTTCCGGACTTCACAGACTTCACACCTTCATCACATTTACAATATCAACAACAATATCCCAAAAAAAATGGCTGACGGGTAAAATCCACTTGGCTTGCGAAATTTCCATCCCCCAGAATCAACAAACATCTCTCTTATTATAATATGTTGTCAACCAATTCAGACATTAGATGTTTTCAACCAGTTCATATATTGAATTATGACACATGTTATTATTTTTATCCAATCCCAGATATTAGCCTTTTATCCCATTCATAACCTAGAGCATGACCGTGTTTACATTCTGCGTAGGAACAACAAGGTTTGTTAACATCATAGACAGTCAGATAGATAGATTGATATATACTTGATTTATCCCAGAGGAAATTGTACATATCCACTGCTCAGGCATTACATAATGAATAAATACCGGATAAACACCGGGAGAAAAAGAAACACTGACATCACTGACATACCACAAGACATACACTACACTAACAGACACATGCATAATGAACAGGACATATACTAAACTATAACTAAAATATAAACAGTATAAAATAATATAATAATTTTTATTATATATATATATATATATATAAAATATAAAAAATATATAGTCAATGAGTCAAAACAAGAAGTTGACATTGCCAGTGTTCTCCATGAGAATAAAATGATCATATTAACCTCTTTCAGTAGACAGAGTGTTCAGTAATCAACATAACATCATAATACCCATCCATCATAATAGTGGTCAACATAGAAAATGCACAGTCTTCAATAGAAATGGGGAATGTACTTCCATTTACTTCCTATTTCACTGAGCAGCGTGGACTAAAAATGTCTGTAGTGTGAACTGGTGGCTGGAGAGGTTCTAGCTTTCCTCTAGAGCACTGTCGAAGTGTTTTCTAGCAAGGCACCAAACCCAAAGGAAAATTAATGAAGTGTGCTCCATCAGATTCTTCTGTTTTGTCTCAGTATTAAATCACACAGATGTTTAGTTTCCTTTTTGACTCAAATGTAACAGGTCTGAGACAGTGCTCTCTTTGTGTGTTTGTGTTTTTGTTATTTGAAATTAACATAATGCACACTTCAACATTAAATAGCTATAAAGACTACATAAATAAGTGAAAAATATAAAACCAGAAGAAAATGGGAAACCGCAGAACGAAAACATTTTCACTCTTGCATTTTTTGCAACCACTTTT
Organism: Antennarius maculatus; assembly: GCA_013358685.1. Classification (NCBI taxonomy): domain Eukaryota; kingdom Metazoa; phylum Chordata; class Actinopteri; order Lophiiformes; family Antennariidae; genus Antennarius; species Antennarius maculatus. The sequence continues at coordinate 5,947,862 of CM023626.1, read as the reverse complement.
ATTGAGGAGAGTGAACAATAACATTGATGAGATTTTTAAATAATCTCTAATGTTCTCTTTCAAATCTGGTTTTCATCTTCCTCAGGGATTGACTTCTAGAAGAACATCATTGTTAAAGGGTCTACAAAATATGATCTCAGGAACAAAGCTTTTCGTAGAGTATGAAAATGAAAATTTGTGTCTCCATAACAAATTCAAAAATTATGATCTACAGTAAAGCCAATACAATCGATCATTTTTGAGTTTCCTTGCTTAGCAAATTAACAAGTTGCTTTCAGAACATTTGATTTTAACAGCGTGAAAAAATAATGCTTTATTTCTGACATCAATGTTTGTTTGACATAAACAAACATACTATGTTCAGAATATCATCTCCTTGGCTGAGGTAATAAATACACATATACAGTGATGTTTTCAAGTGTGCTTCAGAAGTTTGTACCTCAACCTTGTGGAAAAAACAATGTATCTCATTCTTGACTTGCAAACAGCTTCTTATTACCTTCAGCAGTGAGGTTTTTTTGTTGCTCATCATAGTTTATTTTTCTATTTGTGCAATAATGACAACATTAATTAGCCAAAACATTTGTGACCCAAATCGTACAATATAAAACTGTAAACGATGTTATTAAGAAATGTACTGGTGGGGGGATCAAGCTGATTGAAAGAAATAACACCAAAAGAATTCTGAACATAATTTGAACTAATTAATTCTTCAAGGTTCCACAAAAAATACATGTCAGATTTTCCTTAAGCATAGAGGAAGTGGGTCAGGACATGCATCAAAAATGTTACATTGAATTTTATGTTTGAAGTTTTCCACTTAGGGCGGCACGGTGGCGCAGTGGGTAGTGCTGTTGCCTCACAACATGGTGGTTCCGGGTTCAAGTCCCGCTCTGTGCGGAGTTTGCATGCTCTCCCCGTGTCTGAATGGGTTCTCTCCAGGTTCTCTGGCTTCCTTCCACCTCCAAAAGCATGCGCTTCAGGTTGATTGGCCAGTCCCAAATTGCCCGTAGGAGTGTGTGTCCATGGTTGTCTGTCTTTGTGTGTGGCTCCGCAGTGCACTGGTGTCGTGCCCAGAGTGTCCCCCACCTCACGCCCTATGCCAGCTGAGATAGGCTCCAGCTCCCCGTGACCCGCTACGGCGAATAAAGCGGCAGAAGATGAATGAATGAATGAAGTTTTCCACTTACATTAGCTGAAGCCTGGTGGCAGCAATTCTAATGGGAAACACATTAGTAATGAGGTAAGAGTTTAATTTAAATGGAGGTTTATTCATATCAAAAGTAAAGTGAGTTTAATTTAGACGTCTTTAAGCATAGATACTTCTGACAATTCTATAGGTACAGATTAGGTTTGAATCATAAAAGTCTTCTTTGACTGAAAAAAATACAGTCATTCATTTTCCAAACCACTTTGTCAGCTTTTGCGGGGTTGCTGGCGCATATCCCAGCAGGGAGATGTTCCAGACACGTTACCAGCTCTTGGTGGAACAACATGACAGACGAACAACCACTAAAGCACACATATTCACAACTACGGACAATTTGGAACTGATCGATCTACCTGAGCTGCATGTTTTTGGAGGACAGAAGAAACTGGAGAACCCAGAGAACCCACACAGACATGGAAATAACATACAAAACTCTATCCCTACTGCCATCAGTGCTATAACTTTCTGGGTGCAGGGTGGACAACACCAAAACGAATTGTTGCATTGCGCTGCTCTGTATGTTTCTCCAGACATCTGAATGCAATTAACACACCAATGGTTTTGGCTGCAATCACAAAAGAGCTGTCACCATTATCCTGCAGTTCTGCTTTCTGCCACAACCTCCGCTAAGCAGCAGTGCTGCTTTCGTGGGTCTCCAACACTCGTCTCTCCCTCTTGTTCTCGTTTGTTCTTGTCTCTGTGAGCATCTCAGAGCTTCAGGCTTCCCACCTTCGATACTTTACTGTTTACATGTATCATAGATGATAAAGCAAAGACTATTGAAGCCCTCTCTCTGATGACAACTCTGCCTCTGACCGACAATAACTCCTCCCTCCTCCTGCTCGTCCTACGTTCTAAAGGTAAACAACATGCTACATGATAAAGTACTGTACAGTTGATTTACTTTTCAGGCATTTAACCTGCATTATTGTAAATTAAAATTACTAAATTGTAAGAAGAGTTTATTTTGGCTATGAAACATAGAAACAGAACAGAATCTTCACCTATAAATCACAAAAATAATGACACTTTGCTACAGCAGGGCGGACATGTTTAACGTGTGTCATAAACGTGCCTGAAAAGTTCTTATGTAAAACTGTAAAGAGCCACTGAAATATCAATATTCACTTGCCAAATATATTATTGCATTGCTGCAGATGTCCTTTACATGAAAAATTTATTTTGATTAAAATCGAAAATGTGGAAAACTTGCAAATTAAGGCTTGTTGATTTATTCTTTTTTGTTTTTGAGAGAGTTTGCAAATTGTGAAAAATCAGCTCAAGATGAGAGGAAGTGGAACCAGCAGGTATCTGGGTTACCAGGAGTTACTGATTAAGCTTTTGGGTAAAACCCCTTCAATTTGCGGATATTTCTTGTATTTTTCAATCAATTAAAAATATTAAAATTGATGCAGAAAGAAGGCTTGAATGAGATGTGACTATGACTTCAAGCAAAGAATAAGAATTAAGAATGATAATTTAAAGCAAAGAGTAAAGAATTTGGAATAAAGAGTGAATGTTTATAATAAGAGCAGCATCGCATGAGGGCAGTTTCTGTGACGACCTGATCTAGGCTCCCGTGTGGAGCATGAATTTAATAAACATGGATGTGGGTGAATGCATCTATCAGAGATCGACTGACGTGACGTCATGGTGATGCGTGGATGTCCTCTGGGTGTTCCATTATGTCACAAGAATAGGGGGGTTTATTCTTAAACGAAACCCGACTTTTACATTTAAATTATACTTTAAAAAGTAAAATAGTGAATCAGTGCGTTATTTTTATTTTAAATGTTGAAATTAGGGTTTTTGTAAATTAATTTACAGACCACTTGACACTCAAACCTAGCACTATTTCCTTCGTTGTCTCCTGCACGCCAATGGAAGTGTCGCGCATGCGCCGTGGCAAGTATGGTTTTGTTTTGAAGGAAAAACATTTCTGCTGGAACAATAAGACTGTTTAAAAGTATTTTGTATGGAGGTAAGTTTGCTATCTTTTTATTTTCAGAGACAAAACAACTCATAGTTTTTCCGCGAAGTAGTCGACGTGTTTAATTTCAACTCAGGTACGAGCAGTGCTCACGTCTAGCTAGCGTTAGCTACCTAGCATTAGCTCACGTCACTATTAGCAACCCCCCACACACACAGTGTCTGCGTGATGTTGTTGTTTATAGTGTACTAATGTGCTGTCTTTTACACAGGAGCTTAAAAGATCATTAAAGATGCCACTCTTTGGAAATACGTTCAGTCCAAAGAAGACCCCCCCACGGAAATCCGCGTCTCTGTCCAGCCTTCACACGGTGGGATTGGAACCCTCCTCTGACAGCATCGTTATGCTAAAGAGCCTCGATAACAAGCTTCCTATCACTGATCGATACGATCAGATTCAACCAATACCTATATCTGTCATTGATGCCTCATTAACTATAAATCATTCACCCATGGCCCACCTGTAACACAAAATGTGAATAACGGTTCTTGTTTGTAGTTGGATCGTTCCACCAGAGAAGTGGAGCTGGGTCTTGAGTTTGGCCCCCCTAACATGAACATCGGTGGTCAGACCTGGAAATTTGAAGATGGACAGTGGGTAACAGGTGATGACTACAGCACACACACACACAAACACACGCACACACACACCTTTCGCATGTTTTTTTATGTGTCTTTATCTGTTGCAAAAGTTAAATTCATGTTTTATTTCAATTTTTGTGTCACCTAGAGTCTGGTGGGAACACGTCTAGTAGGGAATTGCTACGACTCAAGAAGAGAAATACACAACTGGAGGAAGAAAACAACCTTCTGAAGTTAAAGATTGAAATTCTTGTGGATATGGTAAGAACGAGACACCTTCGACTGTGCCTTTATGTTTGCATTGCAATTTCAGTTGTGAATGTATTTTTTTGCTCGCCAAACTTGTTAATTAACTTTTTATTCCAGTTGACAGAGACGACAGTTGAGTATCACCAGATGGAGAAAGAAGTAGAAGATATAAAGAGTCAACAACATCGGAGGAAATGACAAAAACGGATGGAACATTTTGTTCATCCACAACTTGTATAGATATTTTGTGTTTTCTCGGGAGGGTTTTTATAGGATCAGATATGTGAGGTGATTGAGGACTATTGACTTTTGGGTCATGCTTGTATTTATTGGAAGACTGGTAACATTGAATTAGATGTACAAACACAATTATTTGTTTTATACCAATTAACAGAGAAATTATTTTTTTTTTACATATGCAGTTTTTTTTAAAACATACCTCCAGAAATGTCAAAATTCTAAGTTTGACGGTTTTTCATTTCATGAATTAATGGATCAATACATTTAACTTAGGAATTATTTTAGACAAGATGGAAACATTTGAAGGGATTTAGAAGAACACAGTATAGGATAAAAAAAGTTAACCAGAAAGCATTCAGAGTGTACCGTTGATCATCACTATCACTAAAATATGAACAGTCAGATCATCGTCTCCTGGCTTCATCGAAATACGCCGACTCATTTTATGAGGAAATTATCTGTGGTATAAAACACACTGTGTTACCATGACAATGTAATCCGCCTCATGATAAATGAAGTAACCACCTGTTTCCTTGGCCAAACACCAACTCTTATCAATGGGATCAAGTTTATTAATCAGTAGCTTAGGAGTAGTTTCAGAAATACAGTATTACATTATGGTTTGTTTCTCTCATTCATCCCAGATACATTAAATCCATTTAAATGTGTGGATCAACATTGAGTTAGCTGCATGTTGTTGGCAGTGATATCGCCCTGCCCCTCTGCCACCATATTGTGACCCAATTCCAAACATATTTAATCTCCAGATCCAGTTCGCATCATGAGTCTCCCACGCCTAGGTATTTTTTATTGAGATGGCCTGTTATTATTTGTTATTATAATGGTGAAAAGGCCTCATTTTTATTTTTGCAATGGTTAAAAAGGATCTAAAATGTCATCCTCATCAAAATAGAAAAACTCCTCAGCCAACATCAAAACCTCAACAAAATTCCATAAGATTCATTCAGTCAGTTGAAATACCTTCAAGGCCCTCAAACAGATATGTGCAGTAATTCCTCCAGCTCTCTTAGGTGGAGCTTGTTTTTTTATCGTTACAGCGGATGAGTGACTCACTGTCCTGAGGTCCTGCTGGTCTTATCCCCTGCCTCACTTCTGAGGAGTTGCATTGTCATCAGAGGGAAACGCCTGCTGGGTCTCTACTGGATGTGGAAATCCACGAGGGCCACCAGTGGGGGCTGTTCCCGGTTGGGTACAGGGTAGCGTTCAGGGTCAGGATGTGTTTAAAGACCTGGATCTTGGTATTTTAAAGTCACCACACCCTGAGTTCTGAAAGTATAATGATGTGAACCATGAAAAACAACAGTGTGGATAATTAAAAATCTGTCGTCATCTTACTTCAAAAAATGCCTCATTTGAATGACACATTTCCATAGTCTGTCCAGTCTCAGATCAGAATTTCATTAGAATTATGTAAATATAATGCAATTAAGAAGGCAAGAAAATCCACAAATGAACCTTGATATGGCAGCACTTGTGACCATGAGATGACCTCACAAATGTCACTGAGAAGGTCAAGTTGCAAAGCTGTCATCAAAACAGAGTGGCTACTGAGGAATGTAAAATATAAAACTTTTTTTTGTTTGTTTCCTACATAATTCCACATATCTTGCTTCATAGTTTTGAAATTTTCAGTTTGTGTCTACAACGTAGTTAGTAACAAAAATAAAGACAATCTGGATGCATATTTAAACAAGATCCTATAACATGGCAAGAATTTTTTCATCATTTTGATCAATTATATTTGAATTACTGGATGAATTTTTCACAAATTTTCATTAAACATTTTTTTCATTTGACTCCTGTTGAGGGGGTGCAGCTTTATTTTAAGCCATCAAGAACCATTCCTGAGAACACAAGTACGATCCAGGTTATTATAATAACGTTTATCGGTTAAACACACGTCGGATGTAAATAATGTCTGCCTCAGTAAATGATGATTCTAAAAATAACATGAACCTTGAGTCTGGTTGCACAGTGCACCGCCTTTTGTCCCCATAGGCCGCCACACCAACCAGCGCAGCATCAATACAGCCTGGAGCCGCTTCCGCATCAGCAGAGCGCGTGACGTCTGACCTACATTCACACCGAACCGGCCGTAAAAGTCCCGGTATATATTGGTCTGCTGAAAGAACTGGCAACCCCACCGCAATTACACGCGGGGACAGATAAGGAACGACTTTCATAACCCTTATCTGCAGCCTCCTTTCATTTCTGATGTGTTCTTATATATCACGTTACAGTTTAATGGTGTGTTGAAATCTGTTTGATGTGTGATTTTCTGGGACCCTGAGTTCAAAAACGAGCAAACAGACGTTAAAACAAAGAGATACAGGACACAACACCACGACACGTTTCTAGTGTTTCAGAAGTCAGCAAACCCTCAAAGTTTTTTCTCCATCCCACCAGCAGATGTCAGTGTCTTACGCTGGAGGCCCACGGGCTATGTCCGTAGTGTGATCGGATGACGTCATCAGTCCTGCAGCGGCAGATTTCCATCAGTTCATTCATCCACCCGACTTTCTATTCTTTCATTCAACCCTAAATGGACCAACCTGACATGGCAACGTGTGTGTGTGTGTGTGTGTGTGTGTGTGTGTGTGTGTGTGTGTGTGTGTGTGTGTGTGTGTGTGTGTGTGTGTGTGTGTGTGTGTGTGTGTGTGTGTGTGTGAGTGTGTGACATGTACGCAGATCAAATAACAGTAAAGCGTGTGTGTATGTGTGTGTACCACCTGTCGGGGTATTAGTCACCCTAACAGGATCTATACGTTGTCAATGAAGGTGAAAACGCTCCATTATTTAGCAGCAGAATGTTCTCGTGTATCTTTTACACGTTTCTGTAACAGAACAAAGCAGCACTAACTCATGAATGACATGATCTAAAAGAGTGTTTGACTTCCTGAGCCACGGCGAGGCCCCACTGCACAACTCCCACACCACACTTCCCAGAAACACATTCATCCAAAATCATCTTTTTCCTCAGTCCATCCGTAAATTTAAAACCATTTAAACAAATAAGTTTAAAAAACCCACACGGATAGTCTGGAACAACTTTTATCCAGCCTGGAAAAGGGATGGAACTGTTATGAAGAGGGAAATCATGAACAACCACCGAAATTAAAAGCTAATGCTAGCATTTTAGTATGTGATCTGTAGTGAGAGCAGGGAAGAGGTGGAGGAGAAGCTAGAGAGGTGGAGGTTTGTCCTGGAAAGGAGAGGAATGAAGGTCAGCCGCAGTAAGACAGAGTACATGTGTGTGAATGAGAGGGACCCAAGTGGAAGAGTGAGGTTACAGGGAGAAGAGATCAAGAAGGTGGAGGATTTTAAGTACTTAGGGTCAACAGTCCAGAGCAATGGAGAGTGTGGAAAAGAGGTGAAGAAGCGTGTACAGGCAGGATGGAACGGGTGGAGGAAAGTGTCATGTGTGATGTGTGAACCTCTAACAGCACATGTTAGAGGTTTTGGAGATAAAGTCAGAGAGGCCTGACTGAGATGGTTTGGACATGTCCAGAGGAGAGATAGTGAATATATTGGTAGAAGGATGCTGAGTTTTGAACTGCCAGGCAGGAGGCCTAGAGGAAGACCAAAGAGGAGGTTTATGGATGTAGTGAAAGGAAAGAGGACATGAAGGTAGTTGGTGTGAGAGAAGAGGATGCAGAAGACAGGGTTAGATGGAGGCAACTGATTCGCTGTGGCGACCCCTGAAGGGAAAAGCCGAAAGGAGAAGAAGATGCTAGCTGTCCAGCATTAAACAGAAGGAAACATTAGCTATGAGCTGTCAAACATTTGAACATGTTTGACATGTTTGCAATTCCTGAGAAATACTTCTGCCCTGCAGAAGCATTTCTCAGGAATTGCCCACCAGGGACTCAGATGAGCTAATGCTAGTACCGTTTCATGTATGCTCAACTTGTCACAGCTCAAGTTAGCACAGCTATTTGCTAACAGGTGTGACACATCTACTTTGAACATGGTGTACACGTCAATGTTGAACCAAAAGCTCGGCGTCGCTGCTCACAAGTGTCCTAAAAATGACCAAAGCAACATTCAAGCTATGCTACACTAGCTAATCAGCTCCTATGCTAATCCACAGGACGAACTAGCAGCATCTGTTTTTCATCATAAACCAGAATCGGGGGTCGTAAAGCCTCGGCCATCGTGTTAGAAACAATAAATTGAGACGGGCTGTGACATTGGAACAGATTGCTGAAACATTCCCAGGCACAACAGAGCGCTGTTACGTAACCGATGCTCAGAGGCCATCCATCATCATCATCTTCAACCAAAAATACTCCACTACCTCAGCCGCGTGAGTCAGTGTGTTCACGAGCTGATCTGTTGTTGTACAGTGAGGAGACAGACCTGTTCTGATCCCCCCCACCCCACCACCCAGGGGACGCCTCCCTGATGATGACATACAGTTGCTCTGAGGGTTGCCTCATACACACACTCATTTTGGTGTGTTTATGTTGACTTGTGGAGGCCAAAAATGGACCACACAACAATCAGCTGTCTTTTAAATCCTTGTCGTAAACATGCTTTTATTATACTGTCCATTAATATTAGTCTTTCATTGATTCCTGTGATTCTATTCCCATTATTTCTGTCTGTCTCCTGTCAGCTCAGACAGCGATGTCATCACCGAGGATAATCATGAGTGGAACGACAGTGTGGGTGAGTGATTGTGTTTTCTCTTGTCTGAACTGAACCATTGTTGGAACAGTTTCCTGTGGAACAGATTGCAGCTGGACAGCCAACACACAAACACTCCGGCTGTTGCCAGTGGCGTGGAACATATTGGCTCAGTGGTAGTGAGGACGCCGTCGACTCGGGACGGTGAGCAGAGGAGACAAGCATCACCCCATCACTCCTCGGCCAGGAGAGAGTGATAGAGGGGAACGGAGGTTAAAAGGGGAGATGATGATAGATGTCAGCATCCCGGTCTGACATGAAAGGATAGATCCAAGTCTGAATCAATCCCCACACATCAGCTGGAATATTCAGAGAGACTCACTGTGATCCCTTCAACGCCTAACGACAAACATTCATCATGGTGACAAATCACTTGAGTTTCTGTCGTTGCCATAGCACCCCCCCCCCCACCCCCCCCACCCCCCCCCACACACACACACACAAACACAAGGTGCACACTCATCGTCTCAGGTGGATTGACCTGTAAGCAGATCTGCACTTAATTCTGGTCACGTGAGTTGCCAACGACGACAGATACCGTACATGTTGCTGGTTATTTTGGGATGAACTTGAACGACTGATTGTAAAGTAGTTTTTGAGTTTCCGATCCTCCTGTATAAATAAGCACTATTGAATATTTTTAGCCGATGCTTCAGAGACGGCTGGTTGTCAGAATCAGATCCTTTCATATAAACTCACCGTTATAAAGTATTAATAGAGGGTCATTCTTCACTTCTGGATCGTTTGGGTGAAAAGCTGAAGGTGAAGATCAGTCATTTTTATCTAAACTGAAGCTGCAATCTTAACTGAAGCTGTGCTTATGTTTCTATCTCTAAGGGTTTGACTTGTTAGCTGCTGTGCACACACACCACACACACTCTTCACACCCTTCTGTTACATGCATCCTGTTTTTCTCTGATGTAAACTGTCAGTATGTGTTTGCTGCAATGGACTGATTCCCCACAGGGATTGTTAAACGTTTCGTCTGATCTAATCGAACCCCTGCTGTCACCATAGAGCCCCCCTCCCACCCCTTTACAGTCAGGATAACAGAATGAAGCTGCAGAGAGCGGGAATTGAAAAGAAAATCCTGTTTGATGTGAAGCACGCAGCAATGAGCTCATTCCTGATTGTAAAAATTAAAGAAAATGCAAGGGAGGAGCGTCAAAATGTGAGCATGCAGCAGTAATGCTGATGATTTGCCGTGCATAAAAACATGGAAGGCATCTATGGTGCACACAAAGGAAGGAGGAGGAGGAGGAGGAGGAGGAGGAGAGGGGTATCCAGGAGAAAGGAGGAAGAGAAAAAGAAACAGCGAGGAATAGTTTGATGCAGGTTGTTTTCATAAGGCTAGTCTGACTTGCTCGGTCAGTCCACACACACACACACACACACACACACACACACACACACACACACACACACACACACACACACACACACACACACTAATATGTGACATAACCCTCCCAGCAGCTCGAACAGAACCATGCATTGTCTGTCTCTGTCACTTCCCCAAGTGGACAGGGGTCTCCTTATGTTCACATACATTCACATATACACACAACTTCCCCCTAATTCCAGTCCAGTCTAAGTGTAAAGTATTGTTTCAGTGCTGGTGTGTATGTGTGTGAGTGTGTGTGTGTGGCTGCTCGCTCCAGCACTAATGGGTCCAGCCAGGCTGCACTGATACAACAGTGAGAGCGGAGATAATGTCGGCTTTGTACCCAACTCAGGATCTCGGCTGAAATGGCATGCTGCCATTGTCCCAGGTTCACTGCGGTCATGCACACACACACACACACACACACACACACACACACACACACACACACACACATACACACACACACACATACACACACACACACACACACATTGGTGATCTTGAGTACTTGAAAGCACAGACATTAAAGTCAAATTGTTTCATTGCTTCAAATGAGTAAATTATTGCTGTATTTTTTGGGACACAGATATGATTCGTATAATCAAACAGCGTGGTGTATCCAGGGTGAATGTTTGTGCGTCATCACAGCTGACTGTAAAGAAAATATACAAGATTGATAAAATAAAACACAAAAAGTTGCAGTATTCCCCAAGAAACGCCCTGAAGGCAGCTTAAAAATGCTTCGCCTTCATCTGGACTAGACATGTCAGGTGAAAACAACAAGGTGATAATGATTATACAGTTTAATCAGTAACAATAACGACACCCTAAGCATGAGCACTAACAAGTTCTCAGGTAACACAACTGTATGATACAACATTTTACACAAGAAGTGATTAGTGTGTCGACAGCGTTCCTTAGAGCAGTAATCCTCCTCCCTATGGACCGGCACACCTCCGACTGTCAGCCTGTGGAGGACGTTCATGACGTCTCCCTCCAGACTGTCGCTGGTCACAGCCCATCACTGATTGTTCCAGACCTCCAGAACGGCCTCCGGCGCGCTGGAGGCAGGATGACAGTCATGTCGCCCCATCTGTGACATTTATTCATTCTTCCACGATGCTCATGCGTTTTTATAAGTATGGGTTGGGTTTAGTGAAGCAGTGGTCGCGTGGGATCCGTTGGCATTGTGGGTGTTTTTCTAAGAATTGTGCTTTCAGAGCGAAAATGTCTCAAAAATATGTCACACATCACCCAACTTCCATTGTTAATAATTATCACATCCTACATGTAGATGCTGTTCACGTTAAACAAAATAAACAGTAATCAGAAAAAAATTAGATCTTTTCAGAAACAGCAGTTAAAATGAGCCAAAACGTCCGACCCTGTGAGTGTTTTAGTGATAATTTCACACCAATATGCAGCTTTATTTTATTTAAAATCAGAACTAGGTGTTAAATGCCAGAATAATTTAGCAGGCTGTAGATGTCTGTCGTGTTTGTGATGTTGTGTTACTTGTTGTGCTTTCTCTTGTACAATAACTTATTATATTAAATGAAATTAGCAACCAGAAGGAACTATTTAGAGGTGACTTCTTTTGTTGAGAGCGTCTTCTATTAGTTCCAGACAGACTCCAGGAACCCACAGCTTGAGACGGTCCGAGTGATGGATGGAGCATCATCAAGACACACAGCTGCTCATTTTCCGAGTCATTTCTACTCTTTAAGCGCTTCTGGCCGGAAATGATGCATCATTATGTCATTCAGTGTTTCTCATTTGTTTTATGTCTTTACTTTCTGGTAAACTTTTAAACAGCTGATGATGAACTTCAGCCGATCATATTTTTCTACTTCTTTTCATTTCGTTGCGCTTAGTTTCAGACTATCTCTCACCACCCAATGTCTGTTTGCATGTGTGTGTGTGTGTGTGTGTGTGTGTGTGTGTGTGTGTGTGTGTGTGTGTGTGGCCACCTTTCTCCTACTTCCTGTGTGTTATGCAGCTTCAGTGGTTCAGATGGAGCCTCCACCTGTAGACAACCGGAACGCTGAGGTGCTGGGTTACAAACGCACCCAATGACACTCTGTCCATTGTGCCCCCCACCCCACCACAGACCTCAGTGTCCCCTGTCCTCCACCTGCCTGCATACCTCACCCGTTTTCTACAGAAAGTATCACTAGTAGCCCTCCTTTTTCTTGACCGTGTAGTCTAACGGCCCCTAATACACATTTTATATGGTTTTCTTTGTCCCTTTTCAAGCTACAGGCAGGACTGACTTTATGCATTAATATCCATTATTATTGTACATTTATTTATACTCAGAATACACTATTTATAAGTTGTTTTCAATGCTCAAATCTAACAAGAAGAGTTCAAAGAATGTACAACAGATTTTTTCTTATTTTCCACATTCATTAGAAAATAATGTTTTTGTTGGCCGCTGTGGTCTCAACATTAGTCAACCCAATATCAATACCATCTCTACAGCATGTTTTTAGAAATCAGATGCAGTTCAAACACCGAGCCAGTGTTCATTGATTTACTTTAACAGTCCCACTGTTGAAACCTCATTTACATCACGGCTCTGGACCTGAAGGTCATAAAGTTCACCACTGCAACAGAACCATCTAGATAAGACATAGAAGCTTTGGATGCTGTTTGGTGAAACCAAACTGACGTTTGTAGCATTACATGGAGAACTTTTTATCTTCACTTCTCTTGTGGTTGAACTGCTTGTCATGACCACCCATCTAACATGATGAGTACAATTTCAAAAATCAAATCAATAAATTCAGGATAAAAGCTCCATCTGGATCCTGTAGGTGAAAGCGGATCTCCTGTATTCTAATGGAATATTTGTGCTGTAGAACACAAATCAGATTTGATAAGACCCGATTTAGAAGATGACAATCAATGACCGGCAGAGGCTTGAAATGAAAATGAAGCTCAAAGAAATTAAGGTCAAACTAATTCACCTCTGTGGAACACCGAGTGCTCTGCAGCGGATGACTAAGATAGTAATATTTACACATGAAGCAAGACAGATGTACCGATGCCGGCGTGCCATCTGTGACTTTTGTGTTCACACCATTCAGTGACCCAGAAAGCAGTGTCCTGGTTTTTTTTTTTTCTTACAAAAAACTGAACAAAGCAGTATCGCTCCACATCATCTAAAAAAAGTACCACATACCGAGAACATGTATTATCAACAAATACTTTCATTCTCTTGACAGGCAAGTTCTGCAGATTATCTGATAAAGCTGCAGCCTGTCAGATATTTAATGTGAGGGTTCTTCTTGGAAAAGCTTTGCAACTACAGTATGAAGGTTTATGGGCTGTTTAGCAAAGCAGTATGTTGTAAATAAAAGTGTAAACGTAGTGAAACAATAACCCAACTAGCAGTACAAACGTGTGTTATACATGTAAACCTACTCGGATCATTTCAAAGCATTCTATGCAGTGAGATCAGGAATAAAAATGGGAGAAACGCCAGAAAGTTGCGATGACCTCAGGAACTCGTTGGATGCGTTAATGTCATGCTTTATATCTGTCAGACCAACTAGTTTATTGCTATTCCTGTTGCCACATTCTCAGGTGTGCAAGAGCAGCAGATGCCAAGGTGTCAACATTCACCCGAGCTCGCCAAGAGGCTTGCGACAGCTCACAAGACGGCACGCGGAATCAGCAGAGGCAATCTCTTTTATTTCCAGCAGAACAGGGCGCGGCGAGGTGAGCCGAGGAGATGAAGAACTCTGTAACCTCTACCAGCGACGCCAAACGGACAGCGTGTGTGGCGTAGGTGTTTATGTGCAACATGTGGACAGCTGGTGTTTGTGTTTACATCTGAGGAAGAAGGCACAGACAGAGATCGGCCGCAGAAAGATTTTCCCTCTCATTTGGTTTTCATCACCCTTCTTTTTTTCAAAACAGAAATTTCTGAGACGGAGAAGCAGAGACAAAGACAGGTGACGGTATTAAATCCACCTGGCTGAGGAAGACGGTCCTGATGTGTCTCTACCACACATAGAAAAGTCCATGCTGCTGAGGTTGACATACAATATTTATTTAGGTTCACAAAAATGATAAGTTAATTATCAGGTAGTCCACAAATATTGTGGGAATGGTCTCATACAGTCATACAAGTGGGGAAACATACATGAGAAACCCTTTAGGAACAGGCCCACCCGGTAACGCTCTGATTTCAACAAATAAAGTATGAAGCATGGAAAAGGATGAACTCAGTCTAAAAAAAAAAAAAAAAGAATGTTGCTTCTTTTATTCATCAGTACATTCATGAGTTTCCCAAATTATCTATTCATATTTTTTTAAAAAAGACCTTCAGCTATCCAAAATATCTCTTCATACTCTCATTTCTTTTTATCAATTGAGGACAAAAATAATGATCCACAAAGGACAAAACTTAAAAAGGGACAAACCCTGCATTTTATTTAAAATATTGCGGTTGATCAGGGTCATCCCTGAACTCTGAGAATCTGGAGACCTAAATGTTGTAAAAAAAAACAACTCCGCAGTACAGTATCTGAGGATTTTGTAACTGAAAGTCCTCTTTAGTGTCCCCACTACCCGTGGGGGGGATGACCCCATTTTGTCCTTCTGCCTCTTCAGCGTCTGGACTGAGGCATCGCTAGATTTCTACTAGCTGTGGGACTGAAACCCACCCCCCCCACCACTCTCGTCTTCAGCTCCCGACCCCTCCCAGAAACATGTTGGAACCTCATGTATGTTTGCTACAAAAGATGTTACACCTTATGAGCACATCATGCAAAGTGGCTTTTCTGTTTACAAAGATGGAGTAGTCGTGTTTTTTTTTTTAATATATTTTTTAGTTTTTTTTTACACTTGTAGCCATTTTAGCTGCGTTTGATCCAAAAGATCAGCGTGAAGTCCCTCCCGTTTTCAAAGCTACCTCCCTGAACCTGTCGACAAAAAACAGAACAATTTGCATTTATAAACGATTATGTATTAAATCGTGATTTCTCTTTTTTTTTTCTTGTCATAACCCAAATCGCCAAAAAAAACCCACAAAAAAAACATATAGAGTGGACAGCTGTGGTCTGAGTCCAGGTTAAACTGTCAGGAGAAGCCATCGCAGCGAGGATCAGTCAGCATCAACCCGAGCGGCTGCTGCTTTTAAGAAAAAACCTTTAAAAACAAGTCCTCTGGCGGTGGCAACGGTTGGTTTAAGAATCCCTGATTGGCTGAAACAAGTCAGGTGACCACCAGGTGAGGTAAGAAAAGTCCCGCCTTCGACGATGGGATGATGGTGTGGAGGTGTTTCCTCTAAACTCTAATGTCCGCGTGTGTGAGAGAGAAAAAAAATATACATATACACATACCCACACATATGTTTGTGTGTGTGTGTGTGTGCGTGTGCACGTGTGAGTGTGTTTTTGATTACAAACTGACTACCCACTCACATGCGTACACACCCACACTTTTAAGTGCGTGTTGGTTTTTGAGTCGATCTCAAACACTGCATCTCCAGTCGCTCCTCATGCAGCAGACGGTTGTAGAAACGCCAGTGGGAAAAAAAAACACCGGCAGAAAGAATGGATGAAAAAAAAAAAAAAAGAACTAAAGGAAAAATTGAAAATTAAGTTCGCTGCCTTGAACGTCACAGAACATCACATAGAATCCTTGGACGTGACAATTTTTAAAAAAAAAAATTTTTTTTAAATAAGATTTATTTATTTTGATGATTTTTCTCTTATCTATGCATTTACTTAGGAAAAACTAACAAAGATTTTAGTTGCTCTCTTATTACTATGTGTGCGTATCTTTCTTTTTTTTTTCTATTGATATTTGCATTGGTTTTCTCCTCTTAAATTGTCCATGTTTTTGAGTTTTCCTTGGTTTGCGTAGTTTCCATCTTCTTAAACATCCTTTAATCCTTTTTGGGACAAAAAAAGACCAAAACCCCATTTCTACCCATTATCAACTCCCACCCTCCCAGATTCCCCTCCATGGGGTGGAAGGGGGCGGCTTCTCAGTCCTGTGCTGCCCTTCATCTCTCAGCCTCCATTGCTACACTAGCTTTCTGCTCGGCCCCGGCGTGGGGGTTCACACCAATGGGCCAGGCAGGGCAGGGCTGCGTGGGGGGCTGCCCCTGAGTCCAGAGTCCCTGTGGAGGTTGCGGCACATTAGGTACGTTTGGTGACACCCCCCAGCCGCCGACCTGGGGGGGTGGAGGTGAGGTGGCCATGGAGGCAGCCATTGGACTGGCGCCGCCGCTGCTGTTGAAGCTCTCAGATGCCTTCAGTCTGGAGAACATGGTCAACGCGTCCGGGAAGTTGGGGGGCGTCGCTGGTGTGTTGGCTGGGGTGCACATCTGAGGAAGAGGAGAGACAGAGGAATATTAATATACCTCCAGATTAAGAAGCAACAGAAACATAAAAATACAAAAAATATATTAATAGAAAAAAACCCCGACTTCCCAGACTTTAAAAAACCATAAATTTAAATTATAGTCTCTTATAGAAAGTAGAAAATATTATAGAAAATATTATTTTACTAACTGAACTTATGCAACTGGTTAATCAATAACGGCAATAACTGACAGCCATTATGTTGAATCGACCGCACAAGGACATTAAATGAGCAGAAAACTAAAATAAAGTCCCACAGAATTGCATTTAATTGACTGAGATCACCAGTAGAGAAAGTGCTTTTGACTTTTATTACAGAGGAACGATAACTTCATCCTGTTTTCACACCAACAAGCCGTTTTCTTGTACAGAAGAATCCACTTTAGAGTGGTGCTATCAGCAGCAGATAACAGTTCTGCAGGACTACGGGGGAGTTGGGGGAATCCCAGGCACTCGATCCACTCCTCATGAAGACGTTACACATTCTTCACTTCCTGTTTCAAGAGTTATACCGTACATTCCAGTCTAAATTAAGCAAACTAAACAGACTTTATCACCCTCATCTCTGGCCTTCATACGTCCCCCTGAGCTCTGACCTCCTTTGTGCCACCTCTGGTTTTGTTCTGCTGCCAGCAGACCTTTCAAAGCGCAAGTCAAAACACTCGTTTCCACATGTGCCAAAAACAACACTGAACCTGCCACCTAGCAGACACCTCGTCCTGAGAACAATATGTTTGGACATCCACAAATAGTAAGCCTTCATCATCCTCAATACCGCGGCTTCAGAGCCAGCTTCCTCCTCCGACCTCGTCCATTTATGATCAGGAAAATAACAGCAACCTGCTGTATTCCACAGGGAAGCAGAGGTGGAGCCGTCAGAACAAGGAGGCGTTAAAAATAAAAGGTGACAGGCAAAATAAGCCTAAATAAGTCCTCATTAATGGAGGAAAACACATTGGAACTCCTAGAATTAGCATCATATAAGATTCAGTACAACCGCATGGGCAGAATGTGAGCGTACAGTCAGGTTAGACTAATTTCATTTCCTGTGATCACGCCTTAAACTTTCGTCATCTTAACGGTCTCTTCTACTCAACATTCTCTGCAGGTCAAATGTTCAGCTGTTTTGTTTAGGGGGGGTAATTTTCTGGAAGTGATGACGCTATGATTCAACCATAGGGGCCAGCAGCTGCACTCACATGATGAATAGTGGATAAAGAATGTTAACATCCTCAAAAAAAAAAAAAAAAAAGGACCCTGGCTGACCCCTAGTTTCTGATCTCTCTTGGCTCCATCATCAGATTGTGACGGGGTGTAATCGGACCACTTTGCCCCCTAAAAGTGCTGAAGCTAGCAGGTCAGCCCCTTTGGATGTGGCGTCTATGGGGCCGGGTGGGGCGAGTGCCAGGCTCTCAGAGTGGTATGCTGTTATGAAAGGTGAGTGTGTGTGGCAGGAAACACTGGCTCATGTCTCAGAGGCTGTTTCCTGCCGTAAAGAGACACCCTGGAATGCTGAAGTAACCTCTGTGGTCCTTCCTGTTCTCCTCGGCGAAAACGTCTGTTACGATTTGGTAAAACTTTTGATGGTTTGGGTGTTTTTAGCCACACAGAGAAAGCAACCAAGATTCCTGCTTGAAAGTCTTACTGACCAGAAAACGGAAAAAATATGCTGATGACTGTCAGGTTTTCCACTGAGACATTTCCACCAAATTTCCTCTATAAATTCAGACATACCTGCAGTCATCTTTGTAAGTCACAGTAAGTAAGGCTTTAAAAAAAAACATGTTAGCATCTAACAACTGTCCAGCTCACACTCGAGTGTTATGCAAGTGTGTGTCTGTCATTGTAGGAATTCATTGTGGGAGCCACAGACGTTATCGACCCACGGGGAAGAGGATCTGGTCCAAAGACACAGCAGCAGCCGTCTCTATCTACCCCGCTGTCTCATTGCTTATCAGTCTCTTTGTCACTGATAAAGCCTCGACGGGTCTGTCAGCCTGTGCTGCATTCACTGACCCGCTGTTTCCACTACATAACACATGTTTAAAACACACAGCATAACCTACAGACGGAGCACTACTGAACGTACGATGGTTGGGTAGAGAGGGATTAGAGCAGAGCTCTGGTGCAGCGTACAGTAGAAGCAGGTTAGTGTGTTTCCCTTTGGTGTGTGTGTGCCGAGCAGCCTGGTAGGAGATTAACTCTCACCGCACCGACACAAGGACAGAAAATACTGCAACAGCCACCGCCACATGCAACAGAGACTCCAATCCAATCAGCTCTGTGACAACTGATGAGACACGGGGTTAATGTTCACCGGAGAAACACATCTACACACACTCACACACACACACATGGAGGTGGGAACAGTTCTGTAATATGAGTATTGAGCATTAACCAGTGTTTTACTGGTTAATGACTGACGGGGGGGGTGGAGTGTCAGATGACAACATGAGAGGTCTGGTGAGGTTACGGTGACATTCAATTGTGTCTCCTCTAAAAACACCCTGGAGTTGAAACATGAGAAAGTCGACCCCGTTAACCCAAACAAGCATCCGTCTGAAGGCTGTGTTAGCGTCAGACTCGCTCCACACGACTCCCTGCAGAGTCACTGAGATGTTGTTCCCTCCGACAGCCAGCAGGTGTACGACCTGCACGACTACAACTGTGAGTTTGTGTTCAAAACAGAGCCAACAGAGTTCGCCATGGGAACGGTTGTTAGGAGGAAGCAGCACAGACCTGCTGGGCCGACCGCAGCCCTCCTGGGGCAACAGCAGCCCCCATCCATGGCTTGAAGAAAGTACTTCTCTCAGGCAACGACCACCCCTCCTCAACACACACAACAAACCCACGACGCTACTCCGTTTTCACACACAAATACACACATGTGTAGGCGTGTGTGTGTGTGTGTGTGTATAAACGGAGTTATCTTCTTCAGGTGTGTCAGGTGCCTCCGACGTATCACCAGTGTGTTTCACCAGAGGAGCGTTCCATCTAGTTCACTCAGATCTCGTGACAACCTGATTTAATTTCACCGTGGTTCATTTCAATCAGAATGTTTCTGCCCGGCTCCTAAAGATACGACAGCCTTTGTTTTCATTTGTGACAAGCAACAGAACAAACAGACTGAAGATGCTGCACAGATCCACCTCATCACGTCTCTGAAAACTGGTTTGTTGCTTCTCTTCACACACTGAATGTCAGCGCTCACAGCAAACTGTGCTGAGATCTGTAAGATGTGAGTCTCAGAAGCATCCAGCTTGACATCTCCATCCACAGCCTTGTTATTTAACGACTGAATTAGAACTTAGAAACAGAGTCTCTCCTGAAGCAGCAGGATCCTGATGTCCATTATCTGTGAATTTGCTTTAAGAAGTCTCCCAAATTTGATATCTAATGGTCAAATTACATATCTGGATATTGATGATTAATATCATGTAAACCAAAATAAGTTCATCCTTGTGACTTTAAGTATTTACACATTTTATAAATTAGTAAATGATGAAAAACTGCTAAAACAGCATGATGGTGAATCACCATACATACACTCAAGTCATTACTTGGTGTTTTGCTGAACCCTGAGGGTACGTGATCAGGTATTACATGTCAGAGAACAAACTTATGGGATTCCTGGTATCGCAGCTCCTTGTGTTTTACTAAGACACATTCCTCTCCTTGGTTACACAGTGACAGGACACACTACATGGCTGAAAGAGTTAACCTCTTAACTTTGGGCACAATGAGAAAGCAAAATGTACGACTATAATCTGTTGAACCATTGCTATCCTGTAACTCCAGCACACAGGAAACGTCTGTTAATGGACGACCAGAGGTGTAACGCTGCACACGAAGGCTCGTGGACAGGACACACCAATGTTGGCTGCACCTTTTTGAGTGTGTGTGGGAGGGTGGTTCAGTTCCACTAGGATCAAGGCCCAGACTAGTCCTCTGTTCACTCACGCTGAGCCAATCTGGAGGCGTTTATTTGCCATTTGAAACCTCTGCTCCTTTTGTTTTTTGGGGGTGTGAAAACAATGCAGTTCAAACCTGGTAATACTGACGATGCAGATCTCTGTCGTTGTGGCGACAGCAGCAAGATAGCATGTTGACCAAGTCCAGAGCAATAAACATCAACAGAGGACAGACTTGACCCCCAGATGAAATGAAACACCTCCTCAAAATATCAAATGACTTCCAAAAGGAGCAGAAGCAATCCAACGTGTTTTGTTAAGTAACAGGAAATGGATATTTTGAGAACATACTTCCCAAAATATGTGACCTCGAAGTAAACAACGGCAGATAAACAAGCAAAGTAACACGTGATATCCAGTCCTTATTTACTTGGTATCTGATCGTGAAAACCTCAATAAAACACAGATATATAAAAAATATCTGGAGACCCGCTGCTGTCACTCTGGAATGATGAGACCTCTTCTGACTGATGCGCTGAGGTAAGGCTAATTAAAGTTAAGAGAATGAAGGAGCAAAACTGAATAAACGGAGGCATTAAACACACAGGCAGCCAAATGTGAAAATAAAGGATAAAGAGGAGAAAGCAAACGGCTGCATTAACCGGTGGTTCTGATCCTGGATGTTTAATAATTGAATAGGTGAGCCATGCAACACTAAAAGACACGAAAGCATCACCTTCATCCTTATCAAGCTGACGTTTGTTCACACGTGACCAACTGCGTCTGCTTTTACTGTCCCGTCACACAACTCCACATCAGGAGTGTGATGGGAGCGGCCGGACGGCACATGTTTAGGTATTTATGCCGAAACTAAATAAAGAAGGCCGACAGGTGCTGCTGAGTGCTTCAAGTGGCTCTACCCTCGCTTCCTCAGCCATGACCCCTCACCCATATGTGTGTGGGTTAATATTACATACACACACGGGGGGGACAGTGACTGGTGTGTGGTCATGAGGCACCCAGTTGAACATTAGCCAGTCTGTGTTGTGTTTTCATACGCATTATGTCAATGAACCATAACAGACAGATGAAGAAAAGCAGAGAGATTGAAGTTTATCTGTTCATCTCACAGTCCGTATATCAGCTTCAGCCACTAATTCTGTAGCACTGAGCAAAATTATATTTAAAAACATAAATCAAAATTTCAAACCCTTCAGAAAACAGAGGTTGTTTTATTAAAGCCAGATGACAAAGAAAAATGGTCGCTCCAGGAGATTAATTCCACAATCAATAAACTCTGTTATCAGATCAGTCGTCTTAGAGATAAATTAAGTAATTCTGATTAAACCAAGCCTTTAATCATCTGAATCCTAACACTGACAGTCTGTTATATTCCGCAGCACAGCATTTGTGATTTTACAAGGGGGCTCTATAAATTGCTTGAGATCCTTTGTGTCACTTAAGTAAACAGTACCAAGTATAGATGGAACATGGGAACTGAAGGACATAATGAAGAGAGAGAGAAGAGGGTCCACCAGTAACGGGTGATGTGTCACAGGTCATGAATGTCAACCAGTAAAGCAGGAAATGGACAGATGAGGCTAAGGAGGATGACAGAACAGGAATAGTAGTGGTGGATGAGCTAACAGAGGACCGGCAGAGACGTCCTCTAATCTGAGTCTGGCTGCAGCTCAGCAGCGAACCTGAAAAAACAGGCAGGGGGACTCAAAACAAAACTCCCTTTATGCGCCAGACAAGGGTCCCATGTGCTCCTTGTGTTTCCTCATTGATAAGTGTGTGTGTGTGTGTGTGTGTGTGTGTGTGTGTGTGTGTGTGTGTGTGTGTGTGTGTGTGTGTGTGTGTGTGTGTGTGTGTGTGTGTGTGTGTGTGTGTGGTTAGGGTTCTGGGAAGTTGTACTCCTGGAAACATGCAGGCCGACATGCTGGAACACGCGCAGCACAGGCAGAGCCCCTTCAGATGTGGCTGCTAGCTTAGCATAGCAGCACAACTCAGCCCCACTTAAATGTTCATTCATCACAATGAACACACACACACACACACACACACACACACACACACACAGACACGATGAACTCTGAAGGTTGACAAGCGGCACGCCTTTAACGACACACACACACAGTTGATTATAGCACAGACTAGGCTGCTGGTTACTAACATGTGGACGGGTCGACTGAAACCAACCATCTCTAAGCTGCGAGCGTTTCCACCCCAGACATTGTGTTCCTTCTTTTGTGACACGTGAACAAAGCAAACATATTAGTGCATCTCTAGGACACACCTGGTTGTTCGCAGTGTTAAAAAGAAGAAATCAAGCCGTTTATAACAGCAGATGAATTGATTTTAACTTGATTTCAGAATCCAACTATGAATAATCTCATCTGACGATTGTGAAATCTGTTAAAGGAAGTAATCTTATGACACCTCTGTATTTATTACCTCTAAAGATCTGGCTTTTAAAACAAAACAAATATGTATCCTGATGTTGTATACTAATTCGTACACACTGTGTTCTTGTATATTTTTAATTCCTCGTGACACCAATACATAAAATGTACATGAGGAGCCTGAGGCGTGTACAGTACATAAACTCCCATCATTCATTCCTGTTGGTTTTGACAAGAGCTTCTGGTTCTTTTGTTAAAAGAAAAAAAGCAACAGCACTCAGGATTTAACCACAACAAACATTTTTTCCCCTTTGGAACACATTGACTGAAAACATACATCCAATGTTTCAGCTCATTCTACATTAAAGAATCTGCAGCTGGACAGAGAACACCTTGTGTTTTGTGTGGCAGAGACACAAAACACCTCTGTGTTATTGTGTCTACAACCAAAATACCTGGCACTGACGTACTACCAGCCTCATTCTCCTTCAATACCAGCCAAACACCTTCCCTCGATTGTTTCCCAGGATTCCTCTCTGCTATTCCAAAGTAAATCAGCATTTGTTATAAAACTACAGATGGAATTCATTCTGTAGCAGCGTGAAGGCAAATGGATGGAGGCTGAGACGGAGAGGGAAATAGCAGCAGACAGCAGTCCGTGTTGTCACGTTGTGATTTATGGAGGTAATTATACTTCTGCTCTTCTGCATGGGTAAACCACACACTTCAAAACTCAGCGACATGGGATCCAACATGGATGAGAAAAGTTTAAAAAATCCTTTTTTTAAGCCACACCCACACACCAAAACCAAATTTTAGTAGTTACCAGAAACACCACACACACACACAGACACACACACACACACCTCCGCTTTCCTCCTACTGGGTGTTTATACTGCCAGGAAACAGTCGTTAAACAACCTCACGCCCACTTTATCATAGTTCACCATAACCGATCTATTGGCGCTGAACATCACCTGCCATAAAAGCCTTGCTTCATTTTGCCTTGTGCCTGATTCTTATAATGAACAAGAATTACACAAAAATAAAAAGTTAACTGAAACCAAGTACCTGTGTGTTCATGACTCATGGCTGCAGCACAAAGACCAGGCTGGGGTTGTTCAGCAGCAGAAGGAAACTGCTAGAGATTACTCACAGCTTATATTTACCTAATCCACTCATTTAATTAAAAAAGATTGGAGAAAGTCAGATTCACATAAAATGGAGTATTTCTTCTCAAAAAAAAGCTCTAAAGACAAACAGAAGCTAAAAGAAGAAATGGAGACAATGTCTTCTTTTACATTAATATAAAAGCATATCAGAGCGAGATCGCTTGGTAAATACGCTGCAAGAGGGTAAATATGATTCACAAGACAAAGGAGAACGTGGAATGTAATTTTAGGCTGACCTAGTAAAGACTCCGTATGTCTCACAGGAGAAGCATTCATTTAAAATCCATGACTACAACATAAATGACACACATGTGAGGCAGGCTTTGTGGCGAAGTTCGTTTATTTTCTCGCTTAGTCACATGACGGGGTCACATGTTCCCAGAAAGCAGCAGGCTCATCCTGCTGAGCTACTTCCTCCTATGTGGTCACATGAGGATTCATTCATTCAATTTCTTGTGGGTGTTTGTCATGGAAACTCTGATAATACTGTGATCCTACTTTTCCTTTACAAATACATAGAGACACAATGGGAGCAACACACACAAATCATATTGATGCACTGCTTCTAAAAGTTGTTAAGTGTACAAGAAACATGCCATTTTTCAAGGAATGCCTTTGAAAGCCTTTTTCCTGCAGATGACGGTGATTTATTTTTTGTATTTTTCTGCATTTAGGTGACAACATACGCAAGGAAGAGCATTATTCTGAATTAGCTCAGTCTATAAATGAGAAATGAAACCGTCTTGATGAGTTACTATACAAAGAAGGTGGGAGAATGTGAATATGTGTGTAACATTTACAAGAAGGGTAACCATCACATAACCATAAATAACATTGACACAACTGTGAAAACACATTTTAAAGTGTTAGCAAACACACTGATAGAAAATTGTCAGAAAGGAAAATGATTAAAAGAACAAAACACAAATGGCGAATTAAATTCAACATTCTTAGAATTTGCAAACAGAAAAAAGACAACTGTTAAGGGAGGGAGGTGTGAGGAGTGAGAATAAACTCCAGATGGAAACTGGGGGCTGTGTTCGTAGTTCTTCTGACCCCCTGTGCTATACAAGAGTTCGTATTGGATCGGTGTGAGCACTGCATCCTGTAGGAATGTTGTGTTTGTAAAGGCAGGGTGTGTGTGGTGAAGACTGGGTGTGGACTAGGAGGGGCTGGATAAAGCTTACATGATGAGACATAGATTTAAGCCTTAAATCTAATTCAACGACACACACACACACACCAGTGGAGAATCTGGCCGACATCCGCCGTTTGTCTGCATTGAGAGACTTTACACAAATACACACACAACAACAAACAGACTTAAATGTTTGCTTGCGCAGCATTTTTTCTAAGATCCTCTGGGTCTAGGATTTATAGTAAAAGGATATAATGACAGAAGCTTAAGCTTAATCCTCCATCATTCAAGACTGTGCGGATGAGCAGTCTAACTCACCTCACTATCTGAGATTTGATACAGGGTATAAACCTTTGACATAAGATACACAAATATCACAATAGCAGAACACTTGTGAACAAAATCACATCTGCCATATCTCACTAGCTGATGGCTAAAACTCCTCATCAGACAAGCTGTGTTTAAAAATACACGTGTATTAGTTAAACAGCAGTGCTTTTGTACCCGAGATGGTTTCGCTCTATGATGCTAAATTTAGATGCAAGAAGCACGATTTGGAACATCATGCACAGTGTTGTTCTGAGGCCTCAAAAATAATAGCAGGAAGCAGCTCCCTGAACAATTTACCCATAATCTCTTTCATTTACACGACGGCTAAACCTGCCACGGACTGCATAACTGCTAACCGTCAGGGTAAAAATAAAAAAATAGCAATCTGAAGAATGAATTCAAATCATCTTGCAACACAAAACACTGATACAACAGCATGTGCAGCAATAGTATAATGTCTGTGTTCACTTTTAAGTGGGATAAGACAAACACAGGGAACTTAAAGTGGACTGACTGGACTTGTATTCCAATGAAAACAGCGTTCTGATAAGCTGCAGGAATATTGGGCACGCTGCCCTACTATAGCGCTTCCCATGTACACACACATGGATATGGTACGTGAACGCCCGCAGACACATGGACACGCCACTGTTATGCGCAATGGGGAATGTGAAATAGTGATTATGCAAGAGCATTTGTGTCAGAACACCACAAACACACGTAAGTGCTCTGTGTGGTGACTTTCACTGTCCAGAGTCTCCAGCCATCGGGCTCGGTCCTGCCTGACAGACAGCACAGCTCCTGGCAGACTGTTTACTCTCTAAATTAAAGACATTTCAAGGGCTAAAGAGACGACTGAGATCCTCTTTCACACTGAGCAGCCGGTATAGGACGTCTGGCTTTCCTTTGTACAGTGATACTGTGATTCAGCAATGTGTGAAGTATTTCAGTGCAGACTTGTAATGCCGCACTGCTCTTGCAGCCATAAAAACACACACAATGGATTTTTTTTTTAAACAACCCTCTTTCATTGTAAGCTGTATGTCTTTCTTTGAGAAACATAATGCTAAGATTTTCGACAGTTTCAAGACGCACAAACAGAAATTAAGCTTTAAAATGATCTGTAGTTCTATCAGGATATCACACATTTGTGTAGGCTTCAAGTGACAGCTGCTGCTAGACGCTTCCATTCATGTAGCTGCACAGACGTGTCCTGTTCAAGTGGCTTGTTCCTAAAAGCCCAAACACTGTGAGTGTTTCATAATGTTCAACCCCCATTTGATTGTACACAGCCTCCTACCGCCTTCCCATTTACTCTGCTCCGATTTCCACAATGTGTGTCGTGTCAGGACAAATAGCAACCCAGTGGGAATTTAGTTTAAAAAAAAAAAGACAGCCAAATTATATGAGGCAAATGAAACCTCACAAGGGTTTATTTGTGAGAGGTAGTTGTCCTCTTCCTGGAAAGACTTTCTTCTGGCTTACCCAGAAGACGGGGGCCATTTCCTGTTATTACACACCTCAACTGATCAAATGAATAATCAGGAATTTCATGCACACACATCCATCTCTTTCTCTCACTCCTCCAATGCGTACGCTGTCCCTCCCTCCCCCAGTGAAGCTGCGGCTGCATGCCTGCCTCTGTGTTTATTTCTGGAAGCTCACAACATGGCCGACATGTGCTTTGTTATTGTTAGTCCCACATCATCCCTCCTGGCCTATAAGAGCTATTTATCAGCTCAAATCCCACCCAGAACGACGCAGCAGCCTTAATCACCTCCTGGTGTGGAATCATGGTTGTAGGATCGACATAAAAGAACAATAAACTGTACAAATGATGAGAAGTCTTCTCCTCCATGAACTCACCATTTGATGATGATGGCCATATGGAATATTTGTTTCTTGAAAAAAGGCACTGAGGGCAGTCTGCAGTGAAAACAAACAGGAAATGAATGACATATGGGACTCATTGTTACATCAGAGGTACAGGAAAAAGCAATAGGGGTAACGGCTTCATCCTAACACCTCTCAGTTTGACTTTGGAGAGACTAAAACCACACAAGGAGATCTGTGTGTCCGAGCTGGAGCTCTCAGCTCAGACTGAACTGGTCTCCAGTAACAACACGGCAGTCATCTTTATTGCGTAAGACCCTCGCTGGTCTACTGCTGTCATGTGTGGGATTATAGTATTTAATCTAGAGTAAAGTCTAATTGGATATGCTAGCTGTACGCTTCTCTCCGCTGTATTAATGTGTATATTCTACAATCACTCGAATACATGTAGTTTAAATACTGAAAAACTTTTGTTTTTAAAGTGTTCAAACTAATGGCTGTCTGAATGCTACCGATAGGAAACATTAGCGCTTTGTTTGGTGTTTCGTCAGCCTAAAAAAAAGTGTCCACAGCGACGAGCTCCGGTCCAGACAAGCGGGCGTTCAGACATAAACATTAGCCGTGTAGCTAACACTAACCCCCGGACTAAACCCTCCTCGTCCGGGTCTTTCTTTACCTCGAACTGCCAATGTGCCGCCTGCAAAAGCTGCTTCGCCTGGTCTGCCGCACAACCCGCCGTCAGGACGAACTGGTTAATCATGACTTGATGTTTAAGTTCATCCATTTTCGACGTAGCCCGTGTCCTACTCGCGGCGACTGGCTCTAATACAGACTTTCGACCGTTTCCCTGTCTTTCTTCACTCTAGTTGTATTCCGTTTGTCCGCCTCAGTCGTCCACCATTACAGCCGGTTGAGCAAACACAAATATTTACTGTAGAAGCGCTGCTGGAAGAACCGTCGCGTGATGGACAGGTCGAGGCAGCCAATCAGATCAAAGTACCGCCGCTGGGATTTGTAGGCCGGAAGTGGAGGGTCTCACGACGGCCTGTATGTAATTGTATTATACGGCTGACTTTATTTACTTACATTCATCTTAAATGAAAATTATTAACCGGAGTAAGTGTATTTTGAATTGTAGGACAAGTGTGTGACTGAAATCAAGACGAGGAGGCAAGGCTACATTCAGTTTACCGCAAAAAGGACTTGTTTTGGACTACAAGTCCCATCAGCACGTGCATTGTTTGTACTGCTCCAGAAGGCAGACTTTTGTGAATGACGGCCCCTCTCGTCCAATTCCCAGGCGCTCTGTGTCACTATCTTGCCAAATATGGTAAACAAACACACCATCGCCAATTACATCGCTCGGAGTTAAGTCAGGGACAGCCGACAGTCATGGGTGCGTGTGGAGAAACGTTGCGTCTGTGCTCCGGTTCCCATGCAGAATATCTTATATGTTTTTATCACATCACCGCCTCTGTCCATTCTCACATCTGTGCTTTTACATAAAATGGGTTTCATCCAGGGAAATTTTGGCTTGTTCAAGGAGCCTACACTATAAAATGTACGGCGTCAGAGGGTGTGGAACAAGGTTCAAACAAGGAACAATGGCACGTCTCATCCAGATGGTCATAACCACGATAATAACGATGCAATAAGGCCAAAAATGTACTTTAATTAACCAGCCATTGAGTAAACGCGTCATTTATGACATTGAATGGAAGCCTACTTGAATTGATATGAATGTATTAGGGTCAGGAAGCTACTAAAGCAGCAGTTTTATTGCAGACTGTGTGTAAAACAAACCCTCTGACATCAACACGTAGCGCTGAGGATTGTGGGTAACTATAAACTGTAAACATTCTTTCATCATTGACATGTTTGCAGCAGCTGTGTGAAAGAATGGAGAAAAGAGGGACAATACTGACACCTACTGGCAGAAGAAATGGATGCGCCTGAAAATCAACGTCTGCAGTAACCATTGCACTGTAATAACAAAATGTTTTTAAAGAAAACAAAAACTTCTCTCTATATATGTATATATATATGTATATATGTTTATATTCTACTGTTACCGTTAATGTGAATATTCTCCTTAATAATTTGCAATGCTTTTGTGACTTGCAACTCTTTTTGTTTCATTTATGGGTGCTTGTATTCTTTGTGTTTTAAAGGCTAAATACACTAGAAGACACAGATCATCACATATGAGATTTTTAATGATTCCCTTCTTTTTCTTTTGGGTTTTCCCTTCAGGGGAATTTTTAATGATGAGATTTTCAATGATTCCATCTCCATAAAAATAAACTGCCTTTTACAGAATTGTTTCTACCCAAATGAAACCACAGGATAATTTCAAATTGTGAAAAAAATACAAAGGTGCAGGCAAACAAATTTTTTTTAAAATTAATATTATTGTCGATTGATAAACAGCTAGCCCAGCACTAATTAAAGTAATGCATACGGATCCTGTTGATTATGTAAAGGTTGTGTTGGGATCCTAATCTCTCTGTGTGGATCTTCCATTCTGCTCAGTTGTCTCCTGTTTTTTATTTTGCTCACTAGTGTTTTTGCCTGATCAATAAAATTGTTGAATTTTTCCCTTTTACACCTGTCGAGGGGTTTTTGCCAGTATTTTTTTCTTCACAAATTGGAATCTTTTTTCAATTTGTGACTTTAAAATTTACAAAAGTCCTTCACTGCTCTATTTTTAAAGAAACTTAGACTGCAGGTGGGAGCTTCATATTTGAAAATGGAAACACTAGCCTAATCATTTTGAAGCCAAAGGAATTGGGAGACTGTCAAAATTTAGGATCGAAAACAATCGACTTTGATTTTAAGAAATACATGAGCGGTATAACACATTAACATAGTTTGTACAATTTATACTACATTGACAGTCCTTAGCAAACCTCCAACCCAGGGCATATTGCATGTGTGCTTAGTTCCTGCTGTGGGAAAGCCTGGCAACAATACGAACAGCTGTCCAAACATTTGCCTGTCTCACCAGCAAGCCCTTTGTCAAGAACCTGAACAAATCTTGAGACATTTTCAAAATCAGGCCTCCTTGAAGGGATGTAACAGCTGGCCTGACATTTCCGTGTTCTTCAAGCGCTGCATCCACTCATCCATCCTCAGCGATCTGACTGCCAGCCCTCGCCATTCTCTGTAGTCCCACTCTTTAACCTCAGCAGATTTGTTGACAAAATCTGTTTGGGGAGGAAGAGAGATGACGGGCTCTGAATACTGTATGAAATATCCTCAGGCATTCTGAGCACTAGATATCATTAATGTATGTGGGTCACAGCTCTTGTAAAGTTGCTTCAGTTGGGCTGTCTCCCTCCATTCCAGCTGGAAAGGGGCCAGGAGTGGTTCAGTTTTACTGTGTTAGCATTGTGTAAAAGGCAGCAGCCATTGAAGACCACGTGACTGTGATTATAAGGTCATAAACCCATGTATTTTTAATCAAATGCCTGGTGCACTCATGTCTCAAGGACAATACAAATGAAATTGTTATAATTACAGGAGGGTATAAATGGCATAAAGCTGTAACAAGGGGCTTCTGTTGTTCTGTGGTAAGATGTATTCCTTCTTCAGTCAGAGGTTAGAAAATAAATATGAGGAATATGATGGAAAATGTTTGTTTGATATTGTGAAGAATCTCAGAAATTCAAATGCCTAGGAATCCAAATGAAAGTCAGACTAGCTCTATCCCTGTTTCTTTATATTCCACATTCACCGTTTCCATACACTGTGCCATCTGTGCTCGTCAGTGTTGTCAGGACCTTATAAAAGCAATTCTATCAGTAATTATTTACAATATACAGGATAAAATATTAATAATGTAACAGGTTTAGTCCATCTGCAAATATTACATACTCCAGGGTTCCACAGAACATTGCTATGGTACACTAGGGGCATACATGGAACATGCCTTGTACAAATACAGTAAGGTTTAATATTATAATGAACGGACTCCTAATTTGGTATTCAGTCTGATTTGTTTACCCCAGTGTAAACGAATAAACACTTGTTGTGCCAGTATATCGGTTATTTAACTTGTCCTTTGGCCGTCTAGTGTAGCTATAATGAACCAATTGTCCACTAGGTGTCAGGGTTTCCCCGTGTATTGCATCGCCTCTGTCACGAACACATGCTCAGAATTAGCCATCCGCTTCAGGATGAATCCACTTGACGCTGTCTGATGAGAAGTTGGTGCATGCTTCCATATATGCATAAAAGCAGTTTGGATGCGAAGGACCGTTACTTTCACCATTTTCTTTAAATATTCTCAGATTTGATGATGAGCCCCACAGCTATATGGGGCCACATGTATATTTGAAAAGCTTGATGAAATAGTTGCAGAGTCTCAGTCTGGAGAAGACAAATACTGGAGATCCCAGTTCTGGTCCAGTATCGTGTCTGCCTTAGTGTTATGTGAAAACGTAAAGGTTCCAATGAATGAAAGATAGTCTGTCTCTTGTCTCTGTTATAGATCAAGAGAGACAGAAAAAGGCAAGAAGACAACTGTATATTGCAGCTGGGGATGTTTGATTATCGTCAAGCCTTTGGTGCTTAGAGTCTTCAAGCAGATCTTGATTGAAGGACATCTTCTGGGGAAGCAGCAGGATAATCCAGGGAGTGATGGTGGTGGTGATGGCTGGTGGTCGACGCAGGGGATCTGTAATGTCTGGTCGGAGATGGAAATGTGGAGGTCGTGGAAACAATGAACACATTATTAGTCCAAGTATATCATATAGGTTACATCTTAAACTTGGCACAAGTTGGAAAATAGTTGTCGATGAAATTCTGTCTAGTTAATGTGTATTACTCAATCATTTGGTTTGAAAACATCTTTTCTACACATTTTCTTTACTAATTTTACATATCACAAAACTGATATTACCGTGAATTTTAAATTAGCCTAAAATCAAACAGATTAAAACTCAAGGATTAAAACACTTTCTTAAAGCTCTACTTCTTGCTACCACTTCTGTAGGTTTCGGTCAATCCAAATTACCAAATCATACAGTTTCACCCTGATACGTGTGGAAAAACTAAATGAATTGGGGAGGAAATGTTCTGAATGGTAAATAACCTTCAGTGAAGACACATAGTAAACACAGGTTTATCAGATAAAGTGCGATGCTTTCCTTGCAGGTGCAGCAATGCGTTTCAAGCGGGATCTGTGGCGCGACATTTTCAGCGCCAGCTCGGATGGCGGCCGTGACGCGCGCCCCAGAGGTCACATTTCTGTGCGTTTCCGGATGAAGACAAAGGCACAGAAACGACGAGCTGCACTTGCCATGTAATATACTCATATTCTACACTGACACCCTCACCTTTTGTGTGTGAGAGGGCTGGTAAGTAGACCGGTATTGTGAAACTTGTTATATCTCAGCCAATCAGACAGCTTCTCGAGTGCTTAAAGGGACTGTGGGCAGTCCATCGGGCTTTATGAGCGTCTTAGGTTTCATCTTTTCACAGATCATCACGTCTTGACGTCCCACAGACTCCCAAACTGAAGCCAGCGTCTGGAAGAGTAACTGTCTTGGTCGCCCGAGTCGGATTCGTTCCGCCCTGAGTGGTTTTTTTCCCTCCTCATTTTCCTCCATATGAGCTCCTGCTGGATGCAACTCGCCCTGCCCCCCCGCCGCACTTGTTGCGCAGAGACTGGGTGTGCTGCTGAGTCCTTAGAGAAGAGAGGCAGAACAGACCGCAACAGGTGCACACGGAGAATCTCCTCCTGAGTGGCTGGAGGTAGGGAAATTGCGCATCATTTGTGGGATAAATCATCATTTGTGCGCGTCTGGGATACTTTAGTGATTCGTTTGATTAACAGTATTTTTTATTTAACTTTTTTTCCCCCTGTTCTCATCAAGAAAAAGAAAACTTTAAATGCCTCTGTGAAGATCTTTTTGGTCGCCCTCTGCTCCCGTCGCACGCACTGAAGTCAGTATGCCGGTTCTGACGAGCCCCGACATTGCCAATAAGTTTCAGGAGAAATGGCTGTCTGTTTATCCGGAGGAGCAGGTGCCCGGGTCAGACTCTGACTCCATGGATGATAGCCTAACCAGCCTCCACTGGCTCCAGAATTTCTCCATCCTCAGCGCGGACCCGGAGCGACACACCGGAGCCGGACCGGGGTGTCCGTCCTCCCAGCATCACCTGTGTTTCAAGCGGCTCGGTTATCCCAGAGGGGGCAACGACTCTCCGTCCAGCCCGCCTGCCGGGGACACCGCCTCCACCGGGATGCCCCCCTACCTCGGCAGCCCCGTTACCTCCGGCAGTGACCCCACCGGCGCGCCGCTGTTCGCCAGTTACGCGCATCCAGGGAACGGCTACCCTCAGATCCCCATCCAAGCCAGCCCACCGATGGAGGTCGACTATAAAACCAACTCTAAGGTCAAACCGCCCTACTCTTACGCATCTCTCATCTGCATGGCCATGCAGGCAAGCAAACAGCCCAAAGTGACTCTGTCCACCATCTATAACTGGATAACGGAGAATTTCTGCTACTACAGACACGCGGAACCCAGCTGGCAGGTAACCGAGACCGGCTAACTTTCCTTCTATTATTGATGAGTCAGATAAATGGCGAGGAGGCGGAGGAGGAGGAGGGGGAGAGAGATGGATAAGGAACTGATCCCAGGGGCCACCGTCAGGGGCCACATATCTGCACTGCAGGACATTAGACAAGGCCTTTTTAAAAAAAAAAAAAAAAAAAAAAATCAGATTGAGAGTAAATGTGAAAACCTCCTCTAACATTTTCACAAGATGAGTCTAATTTCAGTCACTGATGATTCACAAGACAAGAGCTGTTTGATGCAGGAACCAAAAAAACAAAACAAAACAACTTTCCATCCTCCAAGAGCACGGCTCGTGCAAGGCTTTTGTCTGAGGGGAGCAGTGATTCAGTGAAGAAAGCAGTGTGTGTGTGTGTGTGTGTGTGTGTGTGTGTGTGTGTGTGTGTGTGTGTGTGTGTGTGTGCACGCGTACATGTGCATGTGTGTATTAATGAGGGCTCCTGAGAGAGCCAAACACAGATGATCATGTTTGAAATGCACAGAGCTGCCTGCTACTAGAAAGCCTCATTAGGTACATTTGCTTTTCTATGCAAACAACAACAATGCAACCCCCTACCCCCACCCCCGCCCCCTTTTGCATGACTAATTCAAATTTGCTCAAAACCACTGGGATCTTGTTAATCATTATGTTTTTCTTTTCTTTTCCTTTCTTTTTTTATACGTGTGTGTCTTTGTCACAGAACTCTATTCGCCACAACCTGTCCCTCAACAAGTGTTTCAGGAAGGTCCCTCGGCAGAAAGATGAGCCGGGGAAGGGGGGCTTCTGGCAGATCGATCCTCAGTATGCCGACATGTTTGTCAACGGGATCTTCAAACGCAGGAGGATGTCTTCTAACCAATACAACAGCAGCAGTGCCAGCAATGGCGCCCACAGACAGAGCAAACTGGTTCCGGGGTATCACAGCCCCCAGAACGGGTTTCCTTACCCAGGAGTGGGCAGCAAACGCAAAAACCTGCCCTCTAAGAATAACAGTAAGGTGATGAGGGCGACCGAGTCTCCTCTTCTGGCGGCGGAGGCCCACAAAGCAGACATGCTGAGGGGAGACTTCGACCTGGCGTCTGTGTTCGATGACGTTCTCAGCGGGAGCTGCAGCACCTTCGAGGATCTTGACATCAACACGGCGCTGAGCTCCCTGGGCTGCGAGATGGAGGGGTCCATGCAGGGGAGGCAGCCCTCCTTGGGGCTGGGGAGTTGGTGCGGCGGAGGGGACGTGATGAGTCAGAGCCAGCACCTGAACCACCACCAGTCGTACTCTTACATGGAGCTGAGCACGTCTTCCGTGGACTGCAAGGGGAATATGGGAGAGCTCCACATGCCGCAGCTCCACCTGCAGCAGCAGCTGGACCAGCTGCTCCAAAGCCACAGCCAGCTGCAGCAGTTCGACGACAGCTCGGCGCTGTTCCAGGAACAGCCTGTGCTGCAGCCCTGGGAGGAGGTGAAGGAGGAGCCGCAGGAGATCCCTCTGACGCTGGATCAGGGCTTCGGCCTGTACGAGGGCTTCTTCACAGAGATGCAGCCGTGGGAAAGAGTGGAGGCCTTTCTGTGACCTTTGACCCCCAAACCTCACTCCAAATAATTTACACCCAGTTAACACAAACATGTTTGATTACTGATTCCACACCGTGGTCAGAACTACAGCCTGCTTACTGCATTCCCTTCAATCAATCACCAATACGCTGCACTTGTAATTTTTTTTTTTGTTGTTGTTAAAATGCAACCATCTTGAACCGAGCTTGAACTAGAGCTGTGAACACAGCAAACAAGATTTCCTTTAAAGCAGACATTAGTCAGACTATGAGGTTTGGTGGGCATCAAAATAAGATAAATGTCCTAGCATAGAGAAATTACACAATAATGACCTGACAGCAGGAAACGATGTACAAACCAATTAATGCTTCACACTGTCTACGAGGGATTATAACTGAAGAATAAATGGCAGCAAACTGTTTCCTAAGTAGTAAAATTGGAAGGAAAAGAAACGGCGAGCAGAAGCAGGACAAATTATTTTCCCCTAACCTGGATTTTCTGGAACTGCAACAGCTCAAATGTCAGAGAATGAGATCAAATGAGAGCTAAATTGTTATGAACTGCAGCGATTTGTCACTCCGAGCTGTTTTTGACGAAATGATAACGATAGAAGAAAACCCAGCCGCACATTTCACTCACAGCTACTGTCACTGTGAGACAGACAAGACAAACAGGATTTTATTTTTGCTACATTAGCATTGAGCGTTTTTGACCAGCCTGCTGTGGAAGCTGCCGTTCCTGCAGCCGACACCGAGTGACGATGAAGAAGAAATCAGAGCAGGATGGAAAACAGAAAAAACTTTGAATTCGTAGTCTGAAATTAGAAATCAGTCATATACAATTTAATATATATTCACTAAAGTATATAGCATTAAGGTAGGCAGGAGCAATTGCCATTTGTCTGCAGTTGTGTGTTGCAAACCTGAAAGAGGAGAGGATCTGAAATTGATCTCTTTCTTGTCGGTCATGAAAATCGAACATTATGCACTTTGATAGGCAGCAGTTTTAGGAAAGCAAGACAGCTTTTGACTTTTGGGATGTTTGGTTTTATTTTATCAGTGTAATAAAATGTTTTCTAAACTTTACTGACCCTTAATGAAGTTGATTCATATGCTGTAATTGTGTATAAAAGATTGTTTCTGAACGCTGAACTCAACACTGCAATAAGTAGGTTTAACTGTTCTTTTGGGTTTTTTTTCCCCCTGGATAACCTGGTCTGATTCAGATGGTTGACAAATTTGTTGATTGAGTTTGCCAAGGTTGTTTATAAGGAATATGCAGTTCATTGAGATTTATGTGTTTATTAATAAGGAAAAAGTTCTGTTTTCTGCCACTGGGTGGGTGATGGATTTCCCTTTTGTGTCTTTTTCATTTGTATGTTGTTTTTTTTTCCACCAATCTAAATTTGACAGTGAGTTTTATGTTGTTGGTTTTTGGGGGTTAATGATGAAGAGGTTCATATAAATTTAACTCGTAAAGGCCAGAATTTCCTCTTGTATCATAACAATCAAATTTGATACAGCCTCTTTAATCCTGTGTTTTCATTTTGATTTTTACTTTTTTAAGCTGTTTAAAAATGCAATCATGCCTCGATGCAATAAATGGTGTCAATTAAAAAAAAACCAAACAATAACAAAGATGGCTTCAGTTTTCGTGTCATTGTGAAAGACCTTAAGGTGTTTGAGTGTAGTCTACAGATGTAGTCAGGATTACTGTTTGAGTTAGATGTGTCCGTTCAATGCAGAGATAAAGGTCTGTTATTAAGGGTTTATCATTAATCAGCACCAGCAGGTCTGGACTGGTTGGGTATTGAACCATAAAGGGGGTAGAGATGACAGCATGAACAGTTGTACGGCCAAAAAGTATCACATACATTAGGGATTAGGATTTTTTTGTTTGTTTTTTTTTAAACTAGTTTGCACCAGAGTGTCAACAAGACAACAACCTGAACAACACTTTACAGTAGGGATCAATGTCCCCTCTAATTTTTCATGTGTCTGGGCAAACACACAAGCTTCCTGAGCGCACTGAGGACCACTGTGAGCAACATCAGACGTGCACACTGTGGCCACACACCAGTATCGCACGGGTTCAAAACCTTGGTTCATAGCAAGTTACATGGCTTAATAAAAGAATCAAATTACAGCAGCAATTTTCATTACTTTTAATATAAGTGATTTGGTCCACTTGAAAAGAAAAAGACCAATCTTGTTCTTCATGAGATGTGTAGTGTGTTATATATATCCTGCTCTGGCCATGGGTACAGTGCTGCTTCGGCCGGTGAGGTCCAGTGATGGCCTGGCTTAGGGTCCTGGTCTGGAAGAAAGGACACACATACACCTTTCAGACATAAGATTTTGTTCACATTAAAACACTCACATTTTGTACAATGGTGTGTGCTGTCGCTTGTGATATAGTGTAAATGCCTGTAACTCTGTCTGTAAAATATCTAATTACACCTTTTTTATTAGCATTTCTACTACCCATAATTATCTAGTAGTAACAGCATTGAATGATTAATATCAATAAATACAAAATCTTAATAATTGTCATCAGAATATGCACAAATCTGACTTAAATTTAACCATAATGTTCATGTGGTTGTACACTTTGTCCAAGGTTAATGGTTTCATCTGCTTCTTGCTTTGAACTTTCTCAAAAGTTCACCGCTTGTTCTTTAATTTACATGAACTCCGACTGCCATTCCATTTTAAAAGAACGGCATTTCTCTTTTACTTTGGCTTGGTGAGTGGATGTGTCGCTGCCCGTTCGTTTCCAGTTGTTAGCTAGCTAACCTGCATGGCGCGTACAGCAGGGCGCACTTGTAGAACCGTCAATGCTCTGATTGGCTGCGTAGCATCAGTGAACCTGATCGCATCATTGGCTGGACACCTGTCACTCACTGAGTTACAATGCAAAATGATACAGAAAACAATAATATTGGTCTGATTAATTAGATTAGATCTAATATTAGATATAACTTTATTTAACACTGTGACACCCCCGGTGTCGTGTAATCTGGGCAAGGATGACAACCACGGACTTCTTTTGGCAAGCTTCCTTAACAAGAAATTCCAAAACTCTCTACTCAGGGCAGCGACACACAATAGTAACATCACACGGGATACCACAGTATGCTTGTTTCGAATTTTATTTTATGCGCAGCAGGGAATATCTTGTGCGCTGCGACTGTGCTAGCAGTGCGCGATTGCACAAGCGCGCAGCTTACAGAGAGCTAGTAGGGATGGAGGTGCTTTAAGCTAAATGCTAACATAAATTCTAACACCCTACCATATTAAATCCTTTAATTCATCTTCTTGAAGACGAGGCGATCATAATCATCCCATAATGCAGGTCGTAGATTGGATGGAGCCTCATCCAACTGGCTACAGACGAGAGGCAGGGTACACCCCAGAGGAGTCGCCAGCTCATTGCAGACATGCTCAATCAGTGTCAGCATATTAATTTAGTCTGTTAACATGCTAATATTAGCTAATTAACTCCAAACTAGTACAGTCAGTGTGAATGGAATTTTTCTAAAGTAAGTTTTTAGGTAGGAATATCTGGTTATAAACTGAAGTCTGGTCTTACTTCCTGGTTTTACTTGTTTTTAGAAAACGAATTTTAAGTTCTCATGTTTTAACTGGCTTTGATTTGCATTCATTACAGCCTAAATGTCCTACTTTGCAATGTACTTGAATTTTTTTTGTATCTTTCAAATGCTGTATGTTTCCCCTTCTACTGATTTAACATTACATGTGTTTTAAATGACATTTTAATGATTAATGGATGATTTATCATCTGGATGAGCGACATCAGTAAAAATATAACAGAAATTAACATGTTGCTGTTGAAAAAGGAAAACTGATTCATCATCTGGGGACCATGAATATTTATGTGAATTTCATGGAAATCCCTAAACTCAAAAGTCAACTTCATGGTGACACAAAGGAATAAAATGGACAACAAATGTTTTAAGTTAACACTCTTTGGACAACTGATGTTTGAGAACAAATTTTCACATTAATTTATCCAGCAGTAGTCAATATTGTTTCACACCTCAACAAAGAGCTGAGCTGACATTATGTCCACTACTACACTGCTGGAACAGCTGTAAATAATGACATGACAAAACATATTGTAGGCAGAAGAGCAAAAAGGTTTTAATGAATAAAAGAAATAGAATGAATAAATTAGAACATTTCAGAACAGAAGCCTGCTATAAATACAGGCCAAAGATCAGAAAGGGTAAATGTTAAAAGTTCATGTAAGAATGATGTTACTGTCCTCAGGCGGTATTCCCAAAATGTGGATGCTTTCGTTTAGAGGAAATATTCAAGAGATTTCTGCCTGAGGAACCCGAAGATCACAAAGGACCACAATGGGCAGGAGGTTGAAAAGATAAGTCAGTGTTAGGCCATGAAGTGATCAGATTCTATATGCACATTCTTTAGAGCTAATTAATCAATACGTTTGTCATCTCTTAATTACTGTCAGGGAAAAATGATGAACTTCATCATTTGCAAATATTTCTTTTTGCATCAGTAATTCAGGAAAGATGTCACTGTTTGTAAAAACCACTATGAAGAGTGTAATCATAAGACGCCGGTATCATCCTATTATTACAGTGAAATATCTAAAAGAGCGCTGTATCCATGTGGGCGGGCCCTTCCACAGGTTCACCCTGCATCCATCAGAGCAGCCCCTGCACAACAGATATCTAATAGCTCCTAGATAAAGCCTTCCAAAATTTACCACAGATTATTTTCTCACCCTTTACCAGGATTTTGTTTGCATGCCCTGTATGAAAATGTGCTTTTCCACCTCAAATCTCTTTTTAATTGAAATAGTTGGAAAAAAGGGGGGGAAATGCGGCTTATCCCCGTCCTTCTAGTTTGCAGCTCCCAGCAGCGACAGGTCATGTGTGGAGATCTCCAGAACTGGGTGGAATAGCTCAGATTCCTCAACACAGCAGGGACTTCAGCTGGTTCTGAGACTGAGACGTGTGACCGCCGACCCCCCCCCCCCCAACAACACTGACACTGTGTCAGCTGCAGGGATTTCATACCAGATACAAGCAGACACCATTTTGTCATAACCACCTTCAAGTTGAAGAGCAAAAAGGTGTCACTGCCCCCAAATCTGTATTTGTGTTTGTGTGTGTGTGTGTGTGTGTGTGTGTGTGTGTGTGTGTGTGTGTGTGTGTGTGTGTGTGTGTGTGTGTGAGCAGTTATGTTATGCGTTCATAATGTTTGAGCTGGTCCTCGTTTCTTTGTCTGCACCCGCGCTGATGTGTGTGCACTGCCTCCTGACGTGTGTGTGTACACGGCTGCATTTGGGGCCCCGTGGCGACCCAGATAACACTATCTCTGTGGAGCCAGAGCCCCGCCGTTCTATTCAGCATGCTGGATGAGAGGCAGGGACTGCCCAGCATGCGGACCTGCTCAAAGGAGGAGGAACAAGCTGCGCTGTCACTGTAGACTAACCTGGTTTATAATGCTTTATAACCTCCTCCCTGGCGTTCCTCTCGGGGGCCCTGCGTCGTGTTTGTGTGTAAGCTATATAGAGGTGCATGGAGGAGGGCAGAAGCTGACACAGAGAGAAGAAGAGGGTGTATTCAGTGGTTTATTGCCACCGTGGCACCCTCTGGATGGCTCCTGATTAGAGTCAGGCATAAACAGGGTCAACCAGATTTACTAAAGAGGTGCCATCCCACCGAGACCGGGACAGCCGGTTCAACTGCTCATTTATTAGGGATAACCTCCGAGCTATTCTTCATGGGAAATAACTAATAGACAACACATGATGGGGTTGTCTCACTAATTAATCCTTTCTTTGAGGCACAAAGCAAAAGGTGGCAGAAAGAAAACACCCCAAGAATGTTTTATAGCCCCCAGAGAACCCCTGACTGTGAGCGATTATGCGTTCAAACAAGAAGCAGATCACATAGATAAATGTAATTTCCTCAGCGGTGCATAAATTGAAAGGAGGAATCACACGTATCTAAGCAGGACCTGCAGCGAGAGTTAGACCTCACCTCTCTGAACAGGCGGGAAATTGTCGTCCCTCTCTTGTTTCCATGCCCTCATCACATATTGATAAGGGAAAAAGGCTGGGAAGATATTCAGTGGTTCGGCCATCCATTAATTCCAGACTGGCCTGACACGAGAGGAGGGACCTCAACAGGAAATACACCTAAATAGTCTTTCCAAAAGGCTGCTGTTTATGTATGAAATGGAAATGAGGCTTCATTTAGATTGCCAGCTCCAATTTGAAAGGAATTGCGGATGGTAAATTAGAATAAAAGCTCTGAGATGTAGGGAGGAGGAGTGAAAGCTTAATTATTTACCAAAATTAAGCTTTCACGTGCAAAAGTATGAAGTGTGTTCACGTCAGTATTTACATACAATAAGAGCAGGATTGTTTCTGTGAGGCTGGTGTGTATCTTAGGCCTTATTCCTCTGAATGTGGTGATCATTGACTGGATCTATAATTTACACGGAGACACCCTCTAGATTTTGTTATAGTTTTGATTTGCTAATTTTATTCATTCGGTGCAGACAAACGCTGGTGTGCAAATGTGTGAAAACAAACTGCTTGCACACAGATGGCAGCTGCAAATATGTGTAGAGGTTATTGGAGCTTAAAGAGGTTTTATTAACCCTTGTAAGAGCTTTTATGGTCATGTGTTACTTTCACTTTTTTACTGGTTTTCTTCCCGCCCTGTTTCTGTAACAATCCTATCCAGAGCTGGAACTTGTGGAAAACATTTACTGTTATTTTCCTGTCCTTCCTGTATTCCTTATAAGGTATTCCACAAATTCCTTATGGAAAACTGTCCATGTTGTCCACTTAATGTCAGACGGATGATATGTCAGGGAACATTGGCCAGTCTTGCACACTACTGGTATTTGTGTTGCGTCAAGAAAACCAACTTCCCTTAGCAAGATGATAACTCTCCTATGCCATATTGTTTCCCATTGCAACTTAGTGAGATACATACTTGTACTGTACTTAACAATTTTGCACAACTTCAGCATGTAACAACTTTCTTTACCACAGCCAAGGAGGTCATGTTTTTATCTGTTTCCATTTCTTTCTTTGTCAGCAGAATTATGTAGAAAAAAACTACATAAATTCCATGAAACGTGGTTCAAGGAAGGATCCAGAATACAGCACACTAAATTCTAGTACAGATTTGGATAAATAGATGATATCTATGAGTCTGTGCAGTTCAAATCTCTCAACGGTACGCGGCCCTGTACACGATGCTTCAAGGCTATTTGAATTCAAATAATGCTGGAGTGAATTAATGGAGACTGTAAGACTTAGGTGGAGGTGTGCATTCATTCTAGTTTCAGCTGGAATTACATCACGTTACTGCACTTTCTAATTATTATGGTCTTTTGTTTGCATAACCAGATTACAAGAATACTAGAACGAAGTAAAAGTATTATTTCCTCTGCAGAAATTTTTGCTGTCAGAAAAAAAGCACTTTTAGCCTCCTCCATTTTTTAACTTTCACAACTGTGAAACTGGGTCAGTTTTGTGGAGAAC
This sequence comes from Antennarius maculatus, assembly GCA_013358685.1. Lineage (NCBI taxonomy): Eukaryota > Metazoa > Chordata > Actinopteri > Lophiiformes > Antennariidae > Antennarius > Antennarius maculatus. The sequence goes on along the minus strand of CM023626.1, from coordinate 5,904,654 downwards.
CGCTGCAATTGGGTAACAGCGCAAATATTTGCAATGCAAAAGTTTGTTGTTACACATGATGGTTTCTCCAGGCCTAAAGAGATCCTGTAGGCATCCTTTGCCGTCGTCTGGACAAATGAAACTGACTGAAACTGATTAATTTAAATTTTATTCCAAAATAATTATACGGATCAATAATACAAATAATTTGGATATGTCAGCATACGTCTGTGTCCCCTCGTCTGGTGTGTGTTTGCGTCTTGGCGTCCACCTCTTGGTCAGTGAAAGACATTCTTGCCGTGAGCCTTCGGTCTCTGTGGTCACAGGGAGCGGCTGATTGTCCTGCAGGCGGACAGGAGGAGGGCACACAGCTGCCACACACACACACACACACACACACACACACACACACACACACACACACACACACACACACACACACACACACACACACACACACACACACACCCAGAGCCAGTCACAGATTACTCAGGCAACAGATACAACTTCATGGACCCTCAGTCCGTCAGACACACACACTCATGCCCACACAGGGAAGGCTTGCCAGAGGGCAGCGTGTCAGGAGGGTGAGCGTGGATGGGAGTGTAGAGAGGGTGCCAGAGGAGCGCTGGAGCTCTGCCACTCATGCAGCGTCAATATCGGTGCCAGAGCAGAAAACAAGTCTGGGCCAGCCTCCCCAATCTGCCCTGTTGCTCCGCCTGATTTGGAGCCAGGAATCTCCTGGTCGGATCGCAGGTTCAAGCAACAACGAGAACTTTCTTTAAACCTAAATAAATTCAAGTACCTGTTCTTCAGCAACAACTACCATCCAAATCTGTTTATTCTCATCGACTGAAGAGGATATAAACAATTACGCGAGTTATAATTACACTTAAATTATTAATTTTTATATAAGTGTGGCTCAATTTCTTAAATCTATTTAAAGTCCTGTTATATCTCCTGTCTGCTAATTATTGTGACTGATTTGATGTCAATTTCGCTAATCTGACAACCATTATCTGTTTCTTTTAGTCAACTATGTCATCTAATTATCAATTACCTTTTGGAAATTACTTCAACATCCATTCTTGATTGTTTCCTTGCTTGAAAAGCATCTATATACTGTAGGTCATCTGTAGGCAACGTAGGGTGGTGTCAGGGGTGACAGGTGTCTAATATTTGATCTGACCAAAACAATCCTTTTTTCCTGACCAAGTAGTCAGAAATGCTATTTTATATCGTTTCAGGGGTCTTTAGAGCCAATGTATTCAGTGTCAGGTGAGAGGATGTGTTGGGCTCCTGACAGCCTACAGCTCCTACTTACCTATCCCTAGCATTAGCGGCCACAAGTAATAACTCAACCATGCCACAGATTTCATATATTCTACAGGTTAGAATATCAAAATGCAATCAGTTTCCAGCCATAAGTTTGTCCTTAGATTCAGTGAAGACTTCTATTTTATCATCAGCTTTTTATATTCTCCCTCAAGGTCACTTACGAAACCCAGAGAGAGTGAAAGAGGTTCACTGAAAAGCAAAGAAAGAAAGATTCCAAATGTGTGTTTACATAAGACTGGTTCAGTTATGTATATGATCTATATGAACATGTGTGTGTGATACATGTACTGTATGTGTGTATCCATCCACATTTGTGTCTGTGACATCAATATAAGATGCAGGTGTGCATTCATGTCCTTCCACCCCCACCTCCTATGCGAGACCTCTTGAAACCACTACACTGCCTCTGCCACCCCCTCCTTGAGACACACACACACACACACACACACACACACACACACACACACACACACACACACACACACACACACACACACACACACACACACACACACACACTTCTTCCTTTCTTCTCTCCCTATGTCTGCACACTGCTGAGGGCTCTTATTTGATTAGCTGCAATTTGCTTTGTGAAGCGGTGGAGCATTTGGCTCACCGGGGGAGCTGTACACAGCACACATGCACTTTCACAGTCGAATGCAGACAAAACACAGACAAAGAGAAACACATGCATGTACAGAAGTATATTTCACATCCAGCTATTACACAAGATGAGTATGATCTTAACTCGTTTGTGTATCTGTGCAGCGAAGTGATGAACTAATACCAGAAGAGAAAAATGCACGACCGTCCTATGAACGCGGCTTGCTGTGAACAACGGATTATTTTTCTGTTATATGTAATAAAATTCATCTGAAAACATCTGAACCAAGAAGCAAAGGTTGCAAACAATTCATATTGAGTGAGTCATCACAAAAATCTGTGTCCATTGATGGGCCATGAGCTCATACTTGCCTTCTCAGGAAATCACCTCTGATTACATAAGGATGACAGCAGAGCGACACCTTATCCATGCACAAACCATCAAGCCTTCAATAATGGATGGCTTGCAGAGGGTGTGTGTGTCTTTAAGGTGTCTTCAAAACACACAACACGAACAGTGGCTGTCATTGTGTCAATGTCAAACTCTCTGTGCCTTTGTGTTCATTCATCAGAAGAAGAAGCAGGAGGGTGACAGATGAAAAGAAACCAACACAACGTGCTTTTGTGAGGTGCTCTTCATCGCTTTTGGATGAGGATCTTGCTGAGCGGTGAAACGCCTCTCAGAAATGTCCTGCAGGTGTTGAATCAACTTTGAGTTGTGGTGGCAAATAGTTTATATTTTACATGAAACCTCTGTGCTTTTAGTTCCTCCAACAATTTATTTCACATTTGTGTTATTGCACATGAATCATTAAGATAATTCATTAATGAAAATACATGTGATGTGAAAGAGTTCCCCTAAAACTGATTTTTTTTTTTTCAATTTTATATACTCTTGTGAACCCCGAAGGAAAATTAGAAGCACATTCTAGTCACTAACACGCACATATGTGTTGTGTGTACACACCCCTGTAACACACACACACACACACACACACACACACACACACACACACACAGGGTGCCTGTAGGCATGCAATGGGAGGTAGCAAATGAGGAACTTGCAAAGAGGGACAAGTCGGCTGTAAAAGTATTATTTCACCTCCTAGAGAATCACATCACCAGAAATCCATCAGTCTTTGTGGATAAAACACAAATACCTGCTATATACACCTGACCTGCTGTGATTCAAATACCGTTGGCCGACTGCGACCTGATTAAAGCATCGAGTTATCGTTGTCCAGTTTTTTTATGCGTCTGTTGTGTAAATCCTGAATCAATATAATTTAACTGGAATAAATCAACACCTTTATTGTCACATAAAGGTTAAATGTTGCATACGATGATGATATTTAATGTATATTAAAACATATGTGGAGCCAAAGTTGTGTTAATATGAATAAAAATACTTAATAAATTATATTAGTATGGATTGGGGTATCTTAAAGGCCTTCCCCCCATTGATTTTACGTGCCAGCATCTGTTCAGAGGTCCTGAGGAGAACTATGCATGTGAGAAAAGGTTGTGTAAAGCCTGTGTGGCTCCAGATGGAGCTGCATTAAGCCAGATTAAGTGGATTAAGGGAGGTCATTGAATCAGTGTCTGTTGGGGTTGGAGACTAAAGGTTTAAAAATGAAATGAAAATCAGTGAGTCAGTAGCCCACTCCTCATCTCTGGAGGCTAGCTACTAGCATGGCACACAGGACCCCCTCCCTTTCTAAGGATGTAGGAGAAACTACAGGTGCAAGTAGGAACATGGAAAACACTCACAGCCCTCTTTAAATGTGAATCCTGCAAGAAAAATCCAAAGCCAAGAACACTTCAGCATCCCACTGACCGACAATTAGTTATTTTGTTCAAGCTCAAAAGAACAGCATCATTTTGACATGAAAGATTTCGCCAAGAGCTCGACAACAGTTCCAATAGCTGGTTCCATTCTGGATGTTGCTCTGAAAGAAAAAAAAAGTCCAATAAAAATTCTTCAACTGTGTTGTTTTTACTTAGAGGGATTCTGTAACTGCAGCTCAGTGACCAGCGAGGAGAAAACACTGCAGGAGAAGAAATGAGTCAGGAGTGAAGGACAGTGACTAAACATGAGGTGAAGGCTCAACATCCCTTCAGCACAATGGAGTCTGTGGATAAATTATGATGGTAAATGAAGTACATTAGAATCATTCAGGAGCAAATTACCTCAAGATTTGATAAGGAATTTACATTTAATAAACTGATTCAGGTTATGTGTCGCTTGTCTTTCCATTTAACCCAAGAATGTTGTTTGAAATTGTGACATTTAATTGTAACCCTTAAATTCCCAGCTATGTTTTTATAAACTTTCACATTCAGCCTCACCAAAACACGTGATGGTCCAAACCAGCAGCATAAATCATCATTAATTCTCCTCTCAAGGCATTTTTAAATACTGCTGGCTGTTTTTGTTTTTTTTTGTTGTTTTTTTCAGTTAATTCCCATCTCTCTCCCTTCTCTCCTGCAGTGACAAGCAGAAAATTTCTCCTGCTTGTCTTCTTCTCTGTCTCCCTTCCACACCCCTCCCCCCGTCCACCATCTACCACAAGGGGTTAATTAAAACTGATTGGGTCCTGGGAGACCACACCTGCCTCTGACAGGTAAGGCTTCACATGAGGCGTGTGTGTGTGTGTGTGTGTGTGTGTGTGTGTGTGTGTGTGTGTGTGTGTGTGTGTGTGTGTGTGTGTGTGTGTGTGTGAGAGAGAGAGAGGGAGACAATGTGTGGATATGTGCTTAGCACATCAGTCTGTTAGCACACAATGTGCTCTGCTGCTCCGCATCAGTCCCATTAGACTACAATGAGAGGTGTGTGTGTGTGTGTGCAGGTGTGTGTGTGTGTTTGTGTGTGTGCATGCGTGCGTGCGTGCGTGCGTGCATGCGTGTGTGCCTGTGTGTGGCCATCAGTATTTAACTTTACGTTTGCGTGTGATTTGTCATATATATGCATTTCATTTGTGTGTGTGGCTTCTCTTCAGAGCCACTTAGGGGCCACACACACTCGACGTGCTGATTAGCTTCTGCTTCCCGGAACCAATCGCTGCTTTGCTTCAACTTCACGCTCGCCTGCCTGCCTGTCATGTTGAGAGCCACTGGAGCAGGAGACGTATACACACTGACCTCAGATCAGCATCGTCGTTGTCACTGATGACACACACACACACACACACACACACACACACACACACACACACAGCATTACAGTAAGTATCTCTGTTTAAAGCATCAGTGCAGTTCACATTATGATGCTGACAGAGAGAAGCCTGCACACATTCAACACAAAAACATGTACGTGTGTGTGTGTGTGTGTGTGTGTGTGTGTGTGTGTGTGTGTGTGTGTGTGTGTGTGTGTGTGTGTGTGTGTGTGTGTGTGTGTGTGTGTGTGTGTGTGTGTGTGTGTGTGTTTGCTGGCAAGTGAGGTGTTTGTGTGTAGAGACAAGGACTAGTGTTGTATAACAGCAGCTGGCAGGGGGGAAGAGCAGCATGCATACACACAAACACACACAAAGCTCCTGCCGCTAGGTTGGCAAGTAGAACAGTCAAATTAGCCACTGGAGAACAGACCAATTCAAAAACTCTGCTGGGAAAAGATGAAGAGGGAAAAAAGCAACGGAGAGGAGAAAAGATAGAGGCTAAGATGGAGATGGAGGACGATGTGAAGAAATAACAGCACAGACACGATGGGCTGGAGGATGATGAGTAGCAGCACCGCGGGATGAAGATATGTCTGAGAGTTTTAAATGAGGTTGGAAACACAAGACCAAGGGAAATGAGAGAGGTAGAAATGATGATTCAGAGAAGAGAAGATACCTGAAAGACGAACGCTGGAGGTAAAGCGAGTCAAGATGAGTATGGAAAGAAGAGGACAGGGGCATTGAACACTGAAGCAACAATTTTGTCATGGTTAAATGTTAAATCAGGCTCCTCTTCCTCAGTTACCATGAGTTATAAACTCATGTGAAATGTGATGACCTTTGTTGACAGACAGGGATAAAAAATAAAACAGCGGCACACAACTGAAGTAGTCCACACTTCAGAAGCTCCAGGAAGACCTTCTCCTTCCCCATAAGATGTTTCTCCTGTCCTCAGGCTCCACCAGCTCACGCTCCTCCTGTCCAGTCACACCTGCCATATTCTCCTTTAGCCAATCACTTGTTAGCTGTCAAACTTTAAATTTGCTCTGTTGTCATCTTGAAATCTTCACCGGCTCGCCACCCGTTCAGACCCTCAAAGGTTTCTGTCGTGATGTCTCCATTCCTCATCATCACCACCAATGTTTAGGCTGCGGGGAATTTCCTTATACTGGAATCACCAAACTTATTGGATGGCTGCAATAAAAATTATCATAACCTGAGCAGATAGTGTTAAGATTGAAAATGTTCTTAAAAGTGGTGAATTTTTTAAAATTTCATGAGTAGTTTTCTCAGAAGTGAACAGGATCTTCTTCCTGATGCTGTAAAGCATAACGTAGCACTGCACCTATGTGACTAATATCATTAATATACAACTATATAGATACAAATAATTGTTATTATATTTTTAAATGAGGTTTTATATTAAGTTGTTTAAAGGTTTACCCTCAGAAATGGAGTTACAACAGAATAATCTCTGTTAATGTTAGACCTGACCTGTGCTTTTTGTGAAGGTTCCCTTGTGTTCATAAATAACTGATCATCATGCGGGGTGCAAGCTTTTCTAAGTGGAAAGAGTTTCTGCATGAGATGGACATTGTGAGTGATGTTCTAGTTTTGGTGTCCAAAGGGTGAAAAACATAAGATACAACCATCTAAATCCATCCAAATACAATTTTTGACTCTTTCTCCATATTGTAATGGGGATTTGTTTGACATCAAGTGATCATGTTTGCTCCATTTTAATTCTTGTAACTCATTATCCACCAGGCTAGCTAGCAGTGAAGCCGTCCCACAGCTTGGCCGATGTTTATGTACGTATGTGCATGCATGATCTTCCTCACAATACCGAACATGTGGGTCATATGTAGATGTTTAGTTGACACAGTCTCATAGCAAACATCTCCTTATCAGTCCCAGCGACTCCTGGTTGTTTCTATTCACAGTCTGAATGCAGATACTCTCCTCCTATGGAAACAGTGAATAACAAGAGGAAGAAGAGGAGGCAGGACAGACGTATTCTCTGTAATGAGCTGGGTTGAGCTGGAGCCAGACCGACCCGCCAACCGACACCTCGGTCCAGCTAATTATGCATGGCTGCAGACAGGCTCTGGCAGAAATAAGTGGGAAAGAGAAAGAAGACGAAATGAAGAAAGAGAAATGAAATGGAGGGAAGATGCAGACAGAACATTTATAGCCAACAGGTGGAGAATGTAGATGTGAGGGATGAGGAATGGCTGAGCTGGGAGTGGAATATGTGCACAAAGTGAGGATGAGGAGGAGCAAGGGAGGGGTAGCAGAGGGGGTTAGGGTCTGTCCTTTGACTGATGGTCAGTTCGTGGTGAGGGGAGTAACCGGCCACAGCGATCACACTCTGACCAGAGCAGAAAACTCTCAGCTTGGTTGTTCTCCTGCTGGAGGAGACAGCTGAGGCACCTCCAAAGCTTTATCAGTGGAAATATGAATATCAGTGGGAGCTGCTTCTTAGGGCTGGTTGAAACAAGCCAGGTATCTCTAGATTAGATGAAACATTTGATTCAGAGCAAAAATAATAATTTACCTTTCTGTTTAGATTGTGGTTGAGTTTATGATCTCTCACAACCTCCTGGTCTCCCCAGTTTGAAAATAAATTATATGATTTTCTTCTTCTATTAGTCCGCTAAAAGCTGCTTTTTGTTCAATAGATTTTCTGTTTGTCGGTCAAAACATCTCACCCCCACCTGCTGTGCTGCCCTGCATGGTTATAGACTTTTCTGAGTCCTTGGTGTTCCTTTACCTCCATAGGGTTCATACAGAATTGCGTGTCATTATCAAGTAATTTGAAGAAATTATTGACCTGAAAGACCACATGCTGAGTCAGCATTACCACCAGAACACAGAAAGAAAGTGAAAACTGGAGAGAAAACTGAGGTAGACGGCTAATCATCAGTGATTAATAAGACAATTGAAGTTCCTTTTATAGAGTTGTTGAAAAGGTACTCAGCTGTACTCATTAAAAATGTGGATGGATGGAAGTCTGGATAATGGATGGATGCATTGATTGAAAATTGCAGTTAAATTGCTAAAACTGGTAATTAAAGTTTTAGGGGTAAAGACAGAATACACCTGTTTTAAGTCTTGTACTACTTTATTAGCAATCCAGAAACAGAAACAACTCTTTTCCACCCTAAATACCTTTAAAAATGTAAGTGAGGCTTGAGCTTTGAATGAGTGTCAGACACTGGTAGATGTTCCACAAATTTGTCTTTCAGACTTCAGGGCCAGACAATGAAATAGAAAAGACGAGAATCTCCCTTTAAATGTTTTACTCCTAAAGAGTTAGTTTACGCGTTCCTGGCCAATCTCTATTCAGGGCTGTCTGATGTGGGCAGACGTTCTCACCATCCTCTCCACAGCATTCCTACGTTTGTCTGCACCTCTTTTAAGGATGTTTAGTCTGTGTTTGTGTGTCTGGCTGGCATGAGCTGGGCTGGGCAGCAGAGATGTGTGGACAGAATACTAACTCACATCGATTGTAGCGGTATCAAAGCATGGGAATGTGTGCAAGACTGTAGCATTGGAAAACATGTTAAAGATTATGACATAATTTTTTTTAAAAAAACATAATTTTAAATCTTTATTTCTAATACTACAAGCTCACTGATTTCATTGTGTCCAAATGTTGTTTGTTTCTGAGCCCATTTTCTACATATAATGGATAAAAGACACAAGACAAGTGAGGCAAAAACAAATAAAGCTTTTCAAGCTTTTTGGGAAGAGATGAAAGGATGATGTCAGTGGACGATAGGAGAGAAAGTTTAAGGGAAAAAATAAGAAAAAGCTGGAAAAACATGTGACACAGGCCGATGGAGTAAAAAGGTAAAAGGAGAAACGAGGTCTTTATAGTAGGTTTGATAAAAGGAAGGCATCTCGTCAATATGTAATGAATATGTCTGAAGTCAGGTCAGATCTGTGTTTTCATGATGTCACAAATTCACCTGGATTTGATGGGCTGGTTCATTTACTCCAATGATGTTGTGTCTTTTACGTCAAAAGTTTGCATATAAATTCATGGAGAATTCACAGGAGCATGTAGGGTAGTATGATGAGCATGTTAGAGATCCTCAGACATGCAGAAACTCTTTGTATTCAGTGGCACAGCACATTTACTCTGTGAAACACGGGACATTTCATTTTCTCAATTTCCTGTCAGCAAACAAAGGAGAAACCTCCTTTGTCGAGGCTCCTATTCCTGCGCTACGACCCCTCTGTACTTCCCTGTGATTAGGTTCAAAGCACATCACGGGGGTGAGGGGTGTGAAATCATTTGTGGCTGTAATTATGGGCTCCCCTCTCTAGAGTAATCATGAGCTATTAAAAACCACCCCCAGCTCAGCCCCCCAACAATGCCAGTTAACATCTACCATGTTCCTCTGGGAGGTGGTGGAGAAGAGGCCAACTACCTGCAAACGGCCGTGGGTACGGAACAGTGTGTGTGTGTGTGTGTGTGTGTGTGTGTGTGTGTGTGTGTGTGTGCGTGTGTGTGTGTGCGTGTGTGTGTGTGTGTGTGTGTGTGTGTGTGTGTTACTGAAATTGCCAAGGGCCAACGTAATATTAACGTTGATTCTTGACCTTTTTTCACATATACCAATATATGACTGGGGCAAATCTTTGCACCTGTAGCTACATGTTCTCAGGTTTCCCATTCTCTCTTTTTAAATATGTCATACCATGAATATATGTGGGTGGGGCTAGTATATTTATTTATGATCCACCTGAATGAGAAATGTTTATTAGATATGTTTAAATGGTTATTAGGCTACCTCAAAAGGAGTCTTTTAATGGGTTTCCTGTCTCTATATAAGAAATGTTTCCAAGCAGAAATGGCTTAAAGAAAGTTTTAGGAAAGTTTTAATCAACAGTCTGATGTCTAACTGCAAACACAGACTCAGTACGTTTTCACAAATCAATGTTCCTGACCCTCTAAAGGTCTGAAATATTTACTGACAAGGACAGAGAGTCTCTGGTCCTCCACTCTCTCCCTCTTCCTAACAGTTTCACAGGCTTTACACCGATCCCCGCAGCAGCCTGGTTGAATGAACACAATCCCATTATCAGTGACAGTCAATTAAACATCTAAATGCCAAATTTTGAATGCTTGATGTGGCCCAGAGGGCAATTGAAGAGCATTGGTCAGGTGACTGTTTCACCTACGCAAGTCAGGAAGGTGACACTTATAGTATGAATGGTCTGAGCGGATATGTTTGGTAGTGGGTAGTGGATTCTTTTAGGAACAGAGATTCCTAAAAGAATCCATGCTATGCTATGAGCTGCTTTCATAGCATGCGAACAGAAAAGGTGGGTAAACCTCAAGGTGATCTGAATCCGCGACAAGCAGAAATTCTGCAAACAACACAAATACAGGACTGGAAGAAAGGCGAAGGGACGCATCAGAGCTTTAGTGGGTGAACATTATACTGCCACATTGTACCGGCACAGCAGGGAAGAAGAGACTGAAGAAGAGGAGAAAGGAGCCAAGTGAAAAAGGAGGGGAGAAGAACTGAGAGGAGGAGTGTTTATTTTCTGTTTCTTCCCTCCTTTGCTCAGTCTTTTCCCTCCCATTCGGTCTGTTCACCGCTGTGTGTGTGTGTGTGTGTGTGTGTGTGTGTGTGTGTGTGTGTGTGTGTGTGTGTGTGTGTGTGTGTGTGTGTGTGTGTGCTTGTGTGTGTGTAAACCCACTCTCTGGCACACTTGAATCTTTTACTGATTACCTCACACACGTCACGTCTTTCTGGAGGGCTTTTAACGGTTGAGGATTATGGGGCAGACAGAGCCTTTTAACCCTTTTTCTGTCCTCCCTGCTCCAAACAGACAGCGGACAAATAGCCCCATTACGTCTCAGTCCAAAAAGGCGTGACATGCAATTTCCTTTCTTTTACATTATAAACAGATAAATATGAGAAGATAGTAGCAGAATGTGCTCACTGGTCACCGAAGGGCTTTTCCTCAGCTGTTCCTCCAGTATTTTCTACATTTACAAGTGTATAGAATGCTTGTTTTAATGACTGTACACATCATTTACCCACCTTCAATTTTGTCCCTCCTATTATGAACAAAGTGATTTAGATCTTTTTTAGTTTCAGATTCAGAAGGGAAATAACAGCATCCATACTGATGTTTGATGAAAAATGAGATAAAAAGAGTAATTTTATCAATTGCAAATAAATATTTTTGGTTTTTATTTGACTGGATTGTGTGCTTGAGAGCAGCTTTTAAACATAAACACAGCAGACACACCAACATTTTTCATTAAAAAAAATGTCCCAAAATGTTGAATATGACTATAATATTCAGATTTTGCTGCTTATACTGCCATCCCAGCACTATTAAAATGTATTTCAAGAAAAATCAGTCTTAGCTGTTGTTTTTCTAAGATCATAATGGCGTTTGTTGGTAAGGGTCATCGACAGAAGATCCATCAGTTCAAGGAAATTTTTGCTTCATCGGGGTTGGTTTTGTTTATCTTGTCTTTTGGAATATGATGTAAATGTTGTGGCTTGTTTTAACATGTTGATGTTAAATGAAATTTACATGAAATATATACCAGTAAGAGCAGAATGGCCCTATAGGCCCTCATAAACGTGGACCCACAGGGCCTCCACCAGCGTCTGTGCCATCTCTGAGGTGGTCGGTGTTTGTCCCTCCTCATGTTTTCCTCTGTTTTATTTGTGCATCTTGCCCATCCTCTTCCATTCACTCGTCCGTTTACCATGACAATAGCAGCCTGCTGAGACCCTCTCCCATGCACGGCCCCGACCACCGCTGGCTGCTGGCAGGGGCCCATTCACCGTTGAAAGCTACCCTGAACCATAAAGAGGCTGGCAGGACAGGCGAGCCCCCCCATAAAGAACCAACACCACACTTGTTGTGTCTACCGTCTGCGCCGTGAGGGAAGGAGTGAGGAGAGCCGCTGGGTTTATGTACTTGGTTTTGTGAGGGGTGAAAGAGGAGGGATTTAGTTTTATGTACCCAGTAGCATAGAGCAGAATCAATAGGCAGGAAAACTGTTAAGAAGAAATTGTGCAGCATTTAGCTTGAAAGGATGGATAAGGGGAATGGTGGATGAGCAGATTGTTCCAGAAGGTAGAGAGCTAAGTACCAACCAACTCTAACTCAGATACATGACCAGAAACACAATGTAATCATCACTCTCCAGGGTTCATGGATTCTTTGGTCACTGCTGCTAGAACTACGTAGGTCATGATTAAAAATGGCTCGCTGGATCACACTGGATGCTCAACAGATCAGAAGAAGATGATGAAGAAGAAGAATCCCTCTAGGGAAATTATTTTTCATTCTTTTCTATCTAAAACACACATAGATATACAGGCCCTATGACCTGGTATCATCAGTGTTTTAGGATTATAACTCCATGGTTTGCCTGGTTAGTTGTCATAATATAAACTACAGTTCAGCTCATGAAAGAGAAAGCCACATGCACGTGCTATAATCAGTTCAACTTGAACACCACACCATTTTATAAGAATAAGAGCTCGACCACCAGACATCCCCAACAGATTCTGGAAATGATTCCATCTTGTGCAGATGATTGCTGAATTAAAAAAAAACAAAAAAAACAAACACTGCTGCAGAATGTTTCACCCTCTCCTTGACGATGACTGGAGGTCAGACGGGTTAGCAGGCGACTGAAGCAGACGCCGCACATGATTGGCCTCCTCTGAAGTGTTGTGTTCTCACCAAAATCAGCAATTTAGTTTTGTGGCATTCACAAGGTCTCAATTTGATTGGAGGAGAGCTTTGTGAGTGTGTGTATGTCTCTGTGTGTTTCTCTGTGTGTGTGTGTGTGTGTGTGTGTGTGTGTGTGTGTGTGTGTGTGTGCGTGTGTGTGCGTGTGTGTGCGTGTGTGTGTGTGTGTGTGTGTGTGTGTGCATGCCTCAGACCTTGGGAGGGCTGACTGAACAAGCCCAAGCTTGCCTGGGCGATGCCACAAAGCCTGTCAGAAATGAAAGATGACGGCCGCACAGACCCGAGAAGCGAAGGAGGACGTTCACCTTTTTGAGAACAAATGCACACCTAACCGTCACGCCAAGGCCGTGATACATGATACAGCCACGCTTATCGGCATGTTCTGTGACAAAAATCTCCTTTTTAATCGCTCTGTTGCACAGAGAGAGGGAGACGGGGAAACAATCATGCTTATCTTGAGGAAGAGCTGCATCCAACTGTTATTGACGCAGGTGACCTACAGTAAACAGATTGGGCTGTTTGAGATAGAAAAGGTTGACTCGTACAGGTTGTGTGTTCGGAGTGTGTGTGTGTGTGTGTGTTCTCTCTGTCTCACAGAAGCAGATCTCCCAGTAAGAAAAAGTGATTAAACAGCAAACTAAAGTGAGTTCACTGATAAGCCACGAGGAAAGCCGTCGATTTGACCACAATCCTTTAAAACGTATTGACTGAAGCTGTTGCAGAGGTAGTGATCCATCTGAGGTGTGGCATTCCCCACTGGGTCACCCCCACAAACACACGACTTTTCCCCTCATAGGGCATCAAATGGGAGGCTGGGGGGGGGGGGGGGGGCACGAGGGACTGGTTTGTCTCACTTATCAGGGAGTGATTTTCAAAAGTTCAAGGTCAATTTAAATGAAAGATGGATCAATCAATGCTGCAGCATTATTTTCCAGCCAGTTGCAGAAATGGAAGAAGATGGAGAAAATTGCATTTTATATGGAGTTTCGAAGATTTTAGTGATAGGCCTGATGACAGGGTTTTGTCTGTGCTCGTTGTTTGGCGCGCAAAGCCAAAAATATTCATGAAGCATCGATTTGGTTTTTAAATTGCGTCTTGGACGGGAGCGACTCCGATTTGCTGCTCCAGAATAGAGATGAGACTTAAAGACGTTCAGAGAACAGAACTCTCCTGGGTTGTTTGTATCGTGAAGAAGTACAACTGCTGTCTCTTCGCTCGAATCCCAGCATCTAGGTTTATAAGGTTTTTACAATCTGATAAAACCGATACCTGACCATCTCAAACATTAGCAGAATTCCTGAGAACAAGACATTTCATTGATTGCTGTATGTTGATAAATATCTATTCTTTTTTTCCTCAGCTGATGAAGACGTTTTCGCCTCTTTGTGTTTTTGTTTTTGGTGGCTATTTTTTGGAGATACCATTCATTGATCTTTCATAGCCACCACACCTTACAGCCAATCATGATATGAACTCACTATCAACACCATAAATTATAAGTTATAATACAGTATAGAACAAAATAAATTCAAATGAACCATCAGTCAACTCACTTTTTACAGTTGATGGCTATAAAATAGTAGTTTAAGGGAGAATTCTAATTTTTTTTTTTTTTTGTGTAGTATTTTACTGCTTGAGGGGGGAAAAAATACTGCAATTAAACATGCTGCAGTGAAAATATAACTACTGGACTAAAAAACCCCAAAGGCACCTATTGCTTCATAATACAACAGAAGATTACTATGTCAGTAAATTCCATTTTATTATTGCAGTTGGTCCAGGTAGTTGTTACTGTTACCTATTCATGTGGCATCTGAATTTTAAGTGGATTTAACCTAAACGCTCAGCAGAAAGGTCAAACCTTCCTCTATTGTTGAAGGAAAACAACTGCAAAGGATCCACAGATTCAACTTTACCCTGTTTTTGTGTTCTTCTCGTCCACCTGTGCTGAGTCACGATGCTTATAACACCACCTTGACAGACTTATAACAGCCATCAGCTGCCTCTCTGTCCAGGCAGGCCCAGACTCGCCTTGTAAAATGATTAGTCCAGATTGTATTACACTTCAAACAATGACCCCCTCCTCATACCTATGCATTGCTATTTACCAATCACTAACTATTGGGAGCACAATGAAACTAAGACGGTAAACCAGACCATTTCAGTAACAATAAGACAAGTGGAATGCAGAAGAGCCACATTCAGAGGCTACGCTCAATTGCTTTCATTTAATAATACTGTATTACTTCATATCATTAAACATCGATTAAAACTAAAATGACCCAAAGTAGTGAGACTTTTTCGACCCGTTTCCATCAAAAACTATTTTTAAAATGAATGCTGAAGGAAGTTAGTTTGTTTTTTCTTTTGAAGAAACCTAATTGTTACAAATAGTAGATCACTGTATTATCAAAAAAGTGACATTTGATTCTAGAAATTCCGGAGGCAATTTTCTTGTTCTAAAGGAAAAAGAAGAAAAGAGTGCACATGAAAAAAAAAAGGTGTCATGGTATATTTGGTTGTAGTTTTAATCTGGAACCCAGACCAGCCATGTCCCCACGAACAGGAACCAGATTAATTTACACACCATTAATACACACAAGAAGGAAAACAGAAAATATATTTTAAAAAAAGAGAAAAACAAACTGAAACAGCTTCACTGTAGGCAGAATGGTGTAATTAATTGGCTGACTGTAGAGAACCATGAGGGTTTCTTCTGTGTCCTTCCTCTCTAGAGGCTTCATCATGTGGAGTTCTACCTAGTTGGGCTAGCTCAGAAGATTATCAAACATGGAGTCAGATTTTAAAGACATGGGCAGCATCACACTAGTCCGCAGTTTTGTAGATTTTTAAGCATTAAATTGCATGAAATTGCAGAAAAATATAATTTTGTTCGAATAGTTTTGACCCCAAATTATGCTAATCCTACCCCTAACACACAATCCAAGACACATCAAAAGCTTCATAAGCAACTGGTTTCTGATACTAAAACATAAAAACATAGGCTTTACACCACATTTTTAATTAAAATAGACATCTTAATACAAAGAAAAGCGCATTTATTAAACTAAGTTATCCTTCTTATATTCATGAAATATTGGATGAGGAAACCTCTAAACGGACTGAGGCCTTAAATCTCTGAGGCTACATGTAAGAGCATGTTTTTTATGGAAAGGTCGAACAAACCACTCTGTGGTGATTTAAAAAAAACAACATCTGGGGGCCATTGTTTTACCAGGATATTTAAATAAGTTAATATATCAATCATTCACCCTTGAGGAAAAAGTTGCGTGCTACACACGGAAAGAAGAAGAGAATTACCAACCATCAGAGATTCTCAAAGGGCTTTCAGGGAAAGAGTATTGTTAGTGCAATCACTAATGAGATGAGTGTGTGTTGGTGCACCTGTGTGTGGTTCCAGCCCGTGTGTGTGTGTGTGTGTGTGTGTGTGTGTGTGTCTGTGTTTAATCAGGGACTGGGAGCCAATGAGAGGAGGATACGGGGCATAGCTGGAGGACACAGCGCTGAAGAGGAGGACTGCCCTCTGGAGATAACAAGGAAAGAGTGTGTGGAGGGAAGTGCGTCTGTCTGGCTGTAGCGTTAGCTAACATGTTCATGCAAACTATGTGCTTTATAAACTCTGAATATTGCATCCAGGTCTAAAAGTAATGTGTAATAAACATATACTAGCCAACTTGGTTGGTTGCAAAAAAAGATGTACTGTATTATTGCATATAATCCTATGAGAAAATGCCGCTGCTTTGCATGTGAGTTATTACCTTAGTAAAGCGCTTCTTGACTTTCTGGTCTCCACTCCTGGTTTCAAGTATTCTCAAAGCAGCACGATGCTAATTTGGGGAATTAAGGTCCATTGTTAGTAAAATAAGTGAAAAGGCAGTGGATGCTTTAAGCACTGTTCATCTAGCAAACAAGACACCAGCATGTCCTCAGGCTCTCAGTCAAATCCAGTCAGGATACAGGTGTTGAAATGCATATCCTCCAATCTCATCTAGCTCCAGGAAAACAAGCTACAGACAACCATAAGGCACCAGTAAACGTAAAAGACCCACAGCTGGTGTCAAGACAAAATGAAAATAATATTTAAGTAGTAAAATAGAGTACAGTATTGTTTTTTGTCTTCGTGTTTGTTTTGTGATAAACTGGTGACTGTCCAGTATAAAACCTGCCTCCCATCCACTCTGAGCTTGATGGGTTCCATGGGTTTTAATTGTTGAAGGCTAAGTTTAAAAGTGGCTAAATATGTTTAACAAAAAATATTCATTTAAAAAAGCAAACTGAAAGCCTTTCTAACATATTTTAGGAGATAGGTGAATGACAAGCCTGAAACCACAGCATCTAAAGTCAGAATGTTTGATGTTGTATTTGCAGAAGGACAAACACATTTTAGTTTGTCTGTTCGGAGGTGATTGAAGCCAATAATACCTGAAATATGTAAAAATGATGTCACAGACACTCAGGTGTGTGTCCGTGTCACACACATTTCCTTTGGCCCATTTCAGTCCAGGTGGTGGATAGGACCATGTGGTGATGGGTGGGGGGGTGGCTTTAACCTATAACATTACTCTCTGCCATGTGAGGGATCACCAGACAGGTGCATGCTGGGCCTAACCCCCACCCCACCCCCACTCCCACCCCCCTTTCACTCTTACAGACAGAAGCACAACACCGTATCTTTTGGTGGCCTCCTTCACCTGGGGTACTGAGCCTTAGGACAGTGTGTGTGTGTGTGTGTGTGTGTGTGTGTGTGTGTGTGTGTGTGTGTGTGTGTGTGTGTGTGTGTGTGTGCGTGCGTGCGTGAGGGCGTGCGTGCGTGTGTCTTAGTTGATCCATGCACAATGAAGAGAGAGGGTCTCTCAATGGCCACCTGTTGGCCAGCTGTCGGGGTCCCGTTTCAGGGCCTTTCTATCTGTCTGGTCTGTCTGTCTGTCTGTCTGTCTGTCTGTCGTATCTGATCATTAGCTATCGAGTCTACTACTATCGACCAGCGAGCGAGCGAGCGAGCAGCGAGCGAGCGGAAGGGCGAGCGAGCAGAGGAGCGAGCGAGCGAGCGAGCGAGCGAGCGAGCGAGCGAGAGGAGCGAGCGAGCGAGACGAGCGAGCGAGGAGCGAGCTAGCGAGCGAGCGAGCGAGCGAGCAGCGAGCGAGCGAGCGAGCAGAGACGAGCGAGCGAGCGAGCGAGCGAGCGAGCTGGAGCGAGCGAGCGAGCGAGCGGCGAGCGAGCGAGCGAGGAGCGATCTATCTATCTAGCGCTAGCTATCTAGCTATCTATCTATCTATCTAATCTATCTATCTATCTATCGATCTATCTATCTATCTATCATATCTATCATCTATCTATCTATCTATCTATCTATCTATCTATCTATCTATCTTCTATCTATCTATCCATCTATCTACCATTTATCTACTATCTACTTTTTTGCGACCAGAGGATGGGCTGAGGTGAGGAGCTGGGGGCAGAGGGGGAGCAGTGGGCAGCAGGAACCTAAGTGTGTCTCATTAGATGCTGATCAATGGCTCGTAGATACCGTCCTCTTCATGTCACATTACCATCTCTATAGGAGCGTGATGGAGAGTCGGTGGTGCAGCAGAGGTGTGGAGGGGGGAACTGGAAAAACCCAGTGATGAATGAGTGATGGAAATTGGAAGGCATGAAATGGACAGGAGGAGGACGAGAGGGGATGGAGCCGGGCTGGAAAAGGATGAAGCTGGAGGCTGAGTGGGGGAAGGGCTTCTAATGGCTGCTGCCTCCATTAGGCCGAGCGCTGGATGACAGAACCAGACGAGTGCTGAGATGATTTCTCTGGATCCGTATGTCGGCCCGCTGGTTTATTTGTCGCTATTAGCTGCTCCACCACAGGCGAAAAAGAGGAGGTGGTTGGAGAATATTGTAAATAGATCACAAGCATTTTATGTGATGGTATACTATGCTCAAAACTACATTAAGTGCTGTTTTTATAAGAATGTATTTATCAATTCATCATCAAACTCTGGCAACCCAAACTCTGCCCGCAAATAACCTGACGAATTGAATTTATTTCAAACAAGATCTTAAATCAGATTTTAAAAGAGGCCAAATAAAACAATAATGATATTAACAACTATAAATATCAAATGGAAAGAGAATCAGCAGCTGTAAGAAAAGTCTCCGTCTTTCTTTCAGTTCCACAACATTGTTATGATTTGAAGCATCATTCAAGTTTTTTACCGCCTTTATTTTCATTAAAACCTTTTGAACGTGTGAACTTTGACCTTCCTGTGTAGGAGGCTTTGTTACTAGAATAGTATCGACATAATGCAGCATTAAAACACACAAATTTCTCCTGTTTTGTATGCAGACCAGCGTCGGCTGTTTGTGCTCTCAGAGCTCCTCTCTGAACATAAGCACACTCTTATTTAGACTCAATTACAGGCAAGAATTAATGAATGCCAGAGCAATCCCGTGTGTGTTTGTGTGTGTGTGTGTGTGTGTGTAGAATGAACAAACCCGTAATGCACAGGAAGCACCAAGGAGCGGCAATAAGAGTTCTGCACGCTAATAAACCTCCTGCTCGAATTAAATACATTCATATCCCACAGAACGACACAGAAATGTTGCGGTAATTCAAGCTTTATTCCCGCAGGAGCTGCGGGTTCACCAGTTAAGGGTCTTGGCGCCATCTAGTGGTCACTCAGAAAACAGCGTGTCCCCTCAGGCTCATCGAGGAACCGTGGATGAGTGCCATGGAAAAAAAAAACTGTCCTATGAGGGATTAAGGCCTTATAATGTCAGATGTGTGACGTCAGAGGTGACCTTTAATTCACAATCCTGTTTGATTCTTCAGTCTGTGAATATTGGAGGTCCTACTAGTAGGAAAGAGATGGACAGGAAAGAAATGTCTGATTGAATGAATTAGTTATTAGATTTAAGAATGGCAGATGTTCATGATACTGGAGAATGGATTGTTAAACTCCATTTCACCAGTTAAAAAGTGCCCCTCACTGGCTAAAAAATTGCCCCTGACTGGGGAAGAAGTGCCCCTAATCAGATTATATGTGACCCTGACTAGGTAAAAACTGACCCTGACTGGGTAAAAACTGTCCCTGAACAGGTAAAAACTGACCCTGACTGGGTAAAAATTGCCCCTGACCAGGTAAAAACTGACCCTGACTGGGTAAGAAGTGCCCCTAATCAGATTAAATATGACCCTGACGGAATAAAAATTGCCCCTGACCAGGTAAAAACAGACCCTGACTGGGTAAAAATTGCCCCTGACCAGGTAAAAACTGACTCTGACTGGGTAAGAAGTGCCCCTAATCAGATTAAATATGACCCTGACTGGGTAAAAACTAACCCTGACTGGGAAAAAACTGCCCCTGACCAGGTAAAAACAGACCCTTACTGGGTAAGAAGTGCCCCTAATCGGATTAAATATGACCCTGACAGGATAAAAACTGCACCTGACCAGGTAAAAACAGACCCTGACTGGGTAAAAATTGCCCCTGACTGGGTAAGAAGTCCCCCTGATCAGATAAAATATGACCGTGATGGGGTAAAAACTGCAGACAAACCATGTTGCCGGTAACGTTCACCAGCTGCCAGCAGACGGTTGTTGTTGGAGCTCCTGAATGTTTTCTGGATGAACCTTCATGACCAGGAGACAAACACATGTTCACTCTTGTATTTATTGTCAGGTGGCTAAAACGCCACCACACTGAATGAAAACACACAAATACACCTCAGCAACAGCTTCATAACAGAACAGAGTTGTAATCTAGGGAGACGATTAAAAATAATCCATTGACGTGACTTTGAGGCTGTGGAGAGAAGAGAAGGCATTTCACGAAACAAATCCTTTTTACATGATTCTGACACAAACTGACACGAGGCACAAATTCACTTTTTGAGTGCATGTACGTCAATAAGGCACATTTAAGTATTTTAATATCTAATTTCTTGGTGAGTTTTAATCCTAATGACATCCAGGAATTGGACAGAATTCTTCAGACAGCAATAAAAAAGTAGAAAATGATTGTGGGGACAGACATCATTTGGTTACAAGTGCTTTTTTAACCCTCCTCCAGAGGGACTGGTCATGATTAGTCCAGTTGAGATCAGTCACACGTCACCCAGCTGATAGTTCATCACAACTTTACACAGGTTTGTCTTTGTGCACATTTCTATCAAAAGCTACAAGGCCTTCATGCTTAGCCTTCAGAGCACGTCTGATGTACCTTTAAAAAAGATTCAACAAATTCGTCCAACACGAAATCCTGAACTTGTTCCGAGTGAAACGTTCTCGCTCAGTCGCAACATCATCAACAGTTCTGACGAAACCGGCATCAGTGTGCGTCCAGAAACGGTGCAGCTGGCGTTTCAGAAGGCGGCGCTCAGAGGAGGTGTGCGTTCAGGTCGTACTTTTCACAGAACTTGTCCGTGATGGGGATGCAGGTGAGGTATTCGCACCAGTCGCACTTCACCGGGTAGACGTAGAAGAGGACGGCTAGCGCAGACAGCAGGCCGAGGAAGATGAGCAGGAAGACGCAGATCTGGACACGCTTCCGGTACATGTCAGAACGGCCGAAGCTGAGGAAGAAGAGCAAAAGAGTTTACTCTTGAGTTTACAGACAGAATTGTCACACACACACAAACACACTTCCTGAAAAGACACACTGAAGGTGAAAGCTTGAATCAGGAAGCGTTCCATTATTTGGACTGGAGTGACTCAAGATATTGATCAATATATTGCTGATAAATTATTTTTCACACGCATTCATTAAAACTCAAAGATAAATTCAGGAGATACTCAGCTTGGTTTAATATGAAAAAAGGATTTATTTAATTATGCATAATTTGGCTTAATAATATTTCATTTTAGCGCATAAAAAAAAACAACAACCATACTGACGCCTACCTGATGTACGGCAGGAATGCAAAGGAGAGGAAGAAGCCCGACACAAACCCGCAAATGTGGGCAAAGTTATCGATCCAAGGAAGCAAACCGAAGGAGAAGAAGAAAACTGAGATGGCCAGCAGCTTCGCGAAAGCCCGCCACGGTCGCTCCAGGATCTGCCAGCTCTGAAACAGCTCCACAAACAGGCAGGCCAGGATGCCAAACTGGCTGCCTGCAGGACCCACCTGAGGAGACGCGGAAGAAACACGTCACAGAGTTCAGGCCTGGCTTCAGGCGTTGTGTCTGGGTTTCGTTGTACCTCTGCTCTGTACGGCAGGAAGATGGATGAGGCCAGGTTTCCTGTGATGCCGCTCAGCATGTAGATGATGGAGATCCTCAGCCAGCCAGCCAGCTTCTCGATGTCCCTCAGTATCGTCATCTGGAAAAACACCGACACCAGGCAGTGCAGGATCCTAAAGACGCAGACATACAGATGTTTTTATGTCTGAGTTGTGATTTTTAAAGAAGTTTTCACATCACCTTCCCTCACCCCGCGTGCAGGAAGAGAGACAGCCAGAGCCTGGAGAACTGGTCTGGGATCTCTGGGTTGAGGAAAGGCAGCAATCCACAGACATCATCCATGCAGGCCACCTGAGAGACAGAGAGTTAAGTTTCCATCAGGGGGGCCGATGGATCCACATCACCGTGTGAAGGAATAGAAGAACTTGCTCCAACATGCTCCAGTGGCGCAATCGGTTAGCGCGCGGTACTTATAAGACAGTTACCTGTGGAGCGATGCCGAGGTTGTGAGTTCGAGCCTCACCTGGAGCAGGTATTTTAAAATGTGTTTTGTTTTTTGCATCTTTGGAATATTAACTGTTGTTAGCGTGAGTAAGTAAAGGCAGCACTAAGACTGATTTGAGGAACAAGGAGGTTGTAGATGAAAAGCTGTGCCTCTTGGTCCTACCTGTGAGCAGAGCGTCGCCTCCTCGTGGAAATAGCCGTGCATGAAGTTGCAATACTCTCTGGAAGTGATTTCACATCTGCAACACAAAACACTTCATCAGCTTCTGGAAAAAAAAGGCACAACACGTCAGGAAGTTTAACGATTAAAAAGAACTTCTGAAACCAGCTGATGCGTGAGGTTATTATTCATTAGCACAAGATTCTCTACTGAACACAACTTCAAATCAATTCGAATCGCTTTAGTCCCGGACCAAAATACTGCACATAAATGCCAGGTTAAGCTTGACTCTAGTGCTCACTGGTCCTCACCGTCCTTTGGTGCCGATGCAGCAGGGCCGGCCTGTGATGGTGCAATCTATGTGGGGGAGGTTGGTGTGATTCCCAGAGCTGTACCTCGTACAAATCTACAGATCGGAGCCACAAACAAAGCTTTGCTTGTTCATAACATTAAATATGGGCATCTAATTATTACCTACTATATTCAGATATTACTCTGTAGACAGCATGACAACCGCATGAGAACTGCACCTTACAGTAACTAATGATCCCACGAATCCTTTTTAACTCCATTCTTATATTTCTCCTGTTGTGATGTTTTGCGTGATGTGACAGGTTTTTAAATATGTTTTAAAGATAACTTTATTCTCATGGTTTTCAACAACATTGCACTCTGATGTGATCACAGTTAGTGTTCAGTGACGTCTGTTCCGTCTGGTCTGACCGTATTTAAACTGTTAACATGTGATGTACTCACAGGCCACTTGGTGATGTCATCAGGCCACTCATGAGGGGAAACTGAAGCGGGCTCCAGACAAGTCCTACAAAATCACATTTGGTCTAGATGATGATGACTACAACCTGAGTGTCCTGCATGAAATGTCACAGACTGCCGTCACAGAGACGTCTCCCTGTGTTACCTGGGGTCCTGATGGCAGACTGACCCATGACGACGGAGCGTACCATTCAGAGGGGGGGCACTGGGGTGCTGAGGCCACTTCACCCACACTGCTAGAGTACTCTGAAGGAGGAGACAGAAGGAGATGATGATGATTCTGTTGGGCTACTGTTGTTTTTAGAGACGTGTAGCCTTCAGGGCGTCACCAACCGAACATTCCTCCTGCAGGGTCTGCAGGCAGCCGGAGCGGTCGTTCCTCACGCAGCAGGCCGACTCGCTCTCCTGCACTTTCTTCTCCTGGATCAGTTTGTGGATCTCTTGGTCTTGACGCATGCAGGGGGAAAACTTGGCTCCCAGGTGGATCAGCGCCTCCTGCAGAGGATCAGATCAATCAATTATCAGATCAGGATGTAGGGCAGCGAATATTTGTCATACAGTAGAATCAATCACAACTCAAGTTGAAACTGCTGACAATTTTCCCCTTTTAATTACTTTTAACTACTTTCACAGTCAACTTCTTCAAATGTTCATGCCTGGCATTAATTTCTTACAGATAACTTTTATATATTTATATATTGTCTCTCTAGCATATTGTGTGTCAGTTATTTAGGATGCAATCCAACAATTTATATATTTTATTCAACATTATCCATATTCAACATTAAATTCTTTAGCTTATTCTAATCTTTATTTCTCAGCATTGTATATATTGATTTATCAGTTTCAAATTATTTTAAACTCTCTATTTACTTACTATTTACTACAGTAATTACATTTGGATGAAAGCACTGAGCTAATCAACAGTATTTGAACGAAGGATCAAAACAAAATGTAGAAAATTAGAACTTTTCTGACCAGAACACTCGAGTAAATCTGTGTTATACAATCATACAACATACAATTATACGTAAAAACAGAAGGAAGATACTTACAGAACTCGGACCCACCCAGAAGTTTTGTTGTTGTACAAACTTAACATTTTCATACACACCCTTGTTCCTTAACACCTGTACATAAAATTCAGGATGTAGCATTACTGATTTTTCTACGTTGTGTATTTACTTTCTATAATTCTCCAGCAGTAACGATACAATGGGAGTAAACGCTGTAAAACACACTCACAGAGTCGACGGTTTCATGTTGTGAGAAGCCCACAGGGGCGATGCCATAGATGGTGACGGCCAGAATGGTGATGAGCAAATGAACAAATGTGATCCAGTAAGTAAAAAATGGCCTAGAGAGGACAGGAGGACAATTTTTGACTCTTTTTTCATGGGAATTGGCAACATCTCTATAAGTTCATGTCAGAGGAGTGTCTGAGGAACAACACACACACACACGTGGCCATCTCACCTGTGATCGTCCATGTCTTCAATCTGTCTTTTGACAAAGCTGTCGATACGCTTGCGGTATGTCCTGTTCGTGAGACGACCCACCATTCCGAGCCCGTAGGGCCGCTTCTCTTTGGCAAAGAGCTTCTTCACAGGGACCACGATCCTTTGCCCCCGCTGCTGAGTGTTGACACTCACCACTTCCTGTTTCAGACGCACCTTAGGTTGGACCAGAGAGACGTCTTTGGACTTCCTCCATCCCCGCTCCAAGGGCCTGGAATGAGAGATTAACTTAATCAACGCGTCAGTGGGACGACGTTAGAGGGTCACGTTTAAACATCATCAGCTCACAGCATCAGGTGACTCCTTTCCAATTCATTCTTGTCCAGTGCGCTTCCTGTGAGCTCGCTGTCATCCAGCTGCTGGAGGGCCGCCTCTGACGGCGTCTCGAAGACGTCATCAGCATAGCTGGACAGATCGTCATGCAGCCTGTCCTGTGAGGACAAAAACAGAGCGGGTGAGAATTCAAAGCAGAATAACGTGTTTTGTTCATGTAATGAAAAAACTAAATGTTATTCATGTGCAGATACTCAGTGACTTACAAGTTTCAACACCCCCCAAGTCATAGCACCAAACACCCCCATGAATGTGATGGTGTTATCAGTGTTCCACTGTTAATACTGTACCAGTATTAACAGTGCTAACATGCTTACATTCAAACTAAGTGATAGATGATAAAACTGTTTTTTCTCATAGAAAATGAAAATGTGAAGCTTTCCTTCTCCATCAAGCTGCAGAAAAGGTGCAGCACAGGAGACCGGATCACGTTTTGTCCTTAGCTTTGCCCCTGAACTGATGCAAAAAATGGAAAATCCGTTTGAAAACTAATACACGACTTGTGTGTGTAAATGTGTTCACTGCTCACTCTGGTGAAGAAGGACGTGTCCAGATCATCGGGGAAGTCCAAAGTGTCGTCTTCAAAGAAACTCGGAGGCACGAAACTCCGTTTGGGACACCGCCCCACTGTGCTGTCTCCTAATGTGCGGCCCTGACAAATACAGTTTTATGGTTATCATCAGTACTGGTGACACAGAAGTAGAGAGAGGACGTAAAACACAAGAGTCCTGGTTATTCTAAAGGAATCCCTGACTGTGTGAGGGTTACATAGCAGCTGCATACATCCACATATGGAATAACCAAATGCAGGATAAACCAGTAACTCCAGTCCAGCACATACTAACTTGAATATACACTCATGCCTCTCTATGTGTGTGAGACCCATCTGTCCTCCACTAACAGATTCTGTTTGATCTTTGACACAAGATGATGTCATATTTTACATCACGGAGCGACAGACAGATTCACATGTGTGTGAGATGAGGGATGAGGACCATTCAGATGTATTAATGGACATAGATGGTCCTCATGTGGATCCACACAGGAAATAACAAGTTATCCCACGTTCAGAAGAACAGGACCTGGTAGTGTTGTTGAGTCTGAAGCACGCATTTCGATCAATAAAAGGTTGGATCTGAAACAAATGGACCTCTGTTTCTGGATTGAGGACTTCATCAAACCCTAATCCGGTTCAGATCCAACCTTGATGGATTACCACGACCTGGATAAATGAGAATCCTCATCAACAACTGCTCGTATGCACTGAAAATCCACCTTCATTAGTGCTGCTGCGGCTTTCAGACTCATGACTGCGACGGACTCTCGTTTGCGTCGTCGTGGAAACCGGTTGAGGGCGGAGCGGGAGCTGGAAAAGGAGCAGAGCGAGGCAGTGCCGGGGGTGATGGGAGTTTGCGGGATGCTGAAGCCGTCTACGTCTTCCACCACACGGAAGGCACGACCCCGGGCAAGGGGGTCTACGATCTGCACACACACACACACAGAGTTCTGGAATAGATATGTACTCTCCATGGGCGCCTCTGGTTTAGTGGTTCCTTAATGCTTTATTATAGCAGCAAAGATTTGCCCACTTTGCACCAAAAGCAAGCCCAGAGTTGAATATCCAAGATGAAACAGTCTAATTACTGGGGTACTAATAAGAAGGAACTGATGGTAGCATGCTTTAAAGCTACAATTAGAATAAAAGCACTTTTAGAAACTTACATACACATAAAACGCAACTGGAGCTAGTTTGACATGGATTGGAACCGATTCTAATAGTTTTTCACTAAATATCTTTATATATTAGCTACAGGAGTTGTAATCCCTGTGTCATCTCATTGTTTGATTTTTTTCCTTCATGCATTCATCGTCAAACAGTCATCAGTTGAACCCAAGGCAAAGCAAAGTGAAGTGAAGCAAGCGCCAGAAACGTGAAATAAAGGGCGAGAGTGAAAGAGTGATGGAGGTAAAGTCATGGAATGAAAGACAAAAAGTCATCCCTTCTCCTCCTCCTTTCCTTCCAGGTGCCCCGAGTGCGAGCCTACCCTCTGCATGCCATAGTGGTGGTGACTGGGGTGGTGGGGTGGGAGGTAGAGGGGAGGAGGGGTCTCAGTGCTGGCAAGGGAGAGGTTGTCCTGGCTGTGCAGCTCCAGCTCCCGCATCACCTGTGCCTTCAGACCCCCGTACAGATGGCTGCAGTGCTGCAGACTCTTCCTCCTCCATCGCTGCGTGCTGTCGCTGTCTTTGCTGACCCCGAACCAGTCGGCCGTCCCCCTGAGGAAAGGACAGGCCGGTTAGCTGACAGCAAGCTCATTGCAGAGAGATTTCAGAAAAATGTGACAAGAAGGATTTGAAACAAAGATATTTTTGATTCAAGGCTGAGAATCTACGTCCATGCTGATGATTTAGAATCAGAATCCTGTATTGATCCCCAGGCGAAAGGCTTTTTGTTACAGCTGCTCTGTTTCTGTTTCAGCCTCATGAATAATGCCCCCCCCCCAGGTAACCATCCGCCCCTCACCAGTCTGCAAAGACAGTTTACTGTTTGGACTTCCTCTCTTCGCCTGCAAACACCATCCTTATACAGCATATCTCAACTCACCGTAGTGTGAATTGTAAATAGTCTTCTGTTCCTGTTCCTATTCCTCATTCTCTATTATTCTCTTCCACCTTCAATGCACCGACACCGCGTCAAGTTCCTCGACAGTCATTTTTACTGTACTTAGCAATAAAACCTTTTCTGATTTCTGAATATATGGATTAAGTCAGAATAAGAATAGAGAATTAAGGAACTTATAGATAAATAAGAAAATAATTGGAATCGTATATAAACATCTGTACAGATAAAGAGATTTACTGTCTGATTCATTCCTCCTTGTCACTCCATGACTGTCACAGTCAGGCATTGTTCAGTTTGTTGGGCCACAGGCAGGAAAGATTTCAGTAGCGTATTTATTGTATTTACTGTATTTTATGAAGTGACAACTCTTTTATCTCCAAAAAGACTGATGTTTTTTCTGAGTTAGCAGTGACAGAATTAAATAATTAAAGTGACTGTTCTACTTGTGTTCATTCTCTTCATATTCTGGGCCCACGCTGAGGCCCCTGACAGATCCAGCTGTCGGTCCGTCCTCCTGACTGACAGAACAAGATGCTGATGGTTGATGGACTGCAGCTGGTTGATGGGGATTAGCTGATGGGATAACTGAATCATTAGTTGATTTCTTTCTTATTTCTAGTGTTGCGGACAGCCATACATGCAGGAAAGACAGACCATCTGGTTTTGAAATCCTTGAATGTGAAGTCTTCTTTGGTTCTTAGACAGACTCACTATACAGCCAAAAAGCGTTATGGGCATGTGGGGTGACTGGAACATATTTTTTGGCACCGACATGAAGAGAATTTCCCCATATTAAATTTATTTCAGAAGCATTTTCCAGATGGAGGTTAAGTGACTGGATGATGAACCTGGACTGGCCTCCAGCCCACAGACAGGATAGCGATCAGGATGCAGCAGGCCAGTGTGAACGAAAGCGCAGCATGCTGTTAGACGAAGACATCCTAATAATGTCCGCTCCCCGCTCCTGTGGCTCTTCCTCCCGTATCTTAATCTTTCTCTGTGAATGTGTGAAACTGGAGGAAAAACCCATCCTCCACAGTTGGTTGTGGTCAGCAAAGCATCATCTGACATGTATGTTTGTGTATGTCCCACATTTAAATCAATAAATAAGAATTCGGTGTCTGCGCTCGAGGCTTTTTTGTTTTTTTCCCATGATGCAGTGCTCGCCTGGCTACCAGGATGCACGTTCAGGAAGAGGAGGCCACTCTTGAGAGAATGTTTGGAGAGCAGAACCCTCGGTAATAAACACTCAAGTCTCATCATCAAGAACCATCTGGGAAAGCCTTTTAAGGCTGCGGAGGGGCAGGGCGGGGGCGGAATGTATAAGAAAGAGAACAGGTTTGGGTTTTTGGGCCCCCCTGAGCAGGAGAGTTAAGACAAAAAGAGATATGAAAATGTCTGAATAAGTCATTAGAGAAAACTGGTAAAAATCATTTACTGAAGGTAAATTCTAACTCTCCCCGATTCTGTGAGTCGTTACTGACGGATATTTGAGCACGTGCACTCACAGGGATGCAGGTTGTGTTTGCCCACAGAAAAGCCATAAATACAACATCTCATGGCAGTAATGGAAGCACCAACGCTGAGCCATTCATCACTGTAGCCAGATTGAAGTACATGAATTAGATTCTTATCCTCAAAGTAAGGTGCTGCACACAGCAGCCACGCTGTGTGCTGTAATGACGTGTAGAGACAGAAGGCCGTAAGAAACGTCTCCAATTCACACACAATACTAGACAGACAGAAAAAAACAGACGGGTCACATAAATATGAATGGTGAAAATAGGTTTTCTGATAAAAATGTAATTCAGCTAGAAAAAATGCCTTTATACCCATACTTTTAACTTTTTTTAATGGCCTAGATGATGATTGAAATGACAAAATAAGATCCTAAGGAGACACAAAATGTTTGGTCTTTTTAGTGTAATAATTCTTCCAAACAAACGTAATTAAATGACACTTAAGCCTGAAATTGTCTGTATCAACTCACTGCAGTGAGTGTTTCAGCGGTGGGTCACGATAAATGACTTTTATTTAGGTTCTATAGTGAAATACAAATTAATAGTACTTCTAATTTCCATTTCCATTTTGTGGCCGTGGTCATTTTTAAGACTAGTGTGATTATTTCTTTCAGTAACAATTAAAACGTATCTATACCGCTGAATTTCTACCTTTACTTGGATGTAATAATCCATTTGGACTTTATTTTAGAATACAAACCAAAGAGATGAACACACATCTCTACTAAAATGCTGCACAACCACCAAACAGCGTGTAAACTTCAGCTACTTGTACAGATAAAACAATCAAGCAGTAACATGAAAAATCAGTAAGATTTACAGCTGCTGGTCGGCAGATTTCAGGTCTGCTGCTTCCTTTATTTTTCAGTTATTATATCCATATTGTCTAAATTTCCCAGTTTGGGATAAATAAAGTATATCTATCTATCTAAGATAAGATGAAGGTGAGCTGCTGGCTGTAACCTCACATGTATTTAACAGAAACTAACATGAAATCAATGCTGTTTTGTCACCATTGGTAAATTTAAGTCTGTTCTTTTATTACTACTACTATTACTCTTTCATTACTTTAATTTGAGAAATATTAATGCCTCCACAGCAACGTAACTTTATACTCGCCATCCTCTAACCAAAATATCTAAAACCGACACCCGTTCAGTATCCTCTGTTTCAGACTCACCGGTCCAGAGAACCCTGGGAAGGATTCAGAGTCAGGGTCATGCCTGGGGGGGGAAGGGGCCGTGGTGCTGTAGGGCCTCCATCACCGGCGTCATTAAAAAACTCTTGTACCCTTAATCCCCGATGAAATCTAAACCCAGATCTGCTGATCGCAAACTGATCCTCTGCAGACACACACCACGACTTCCACACGGGGGTTTCCTCACACACAGGTCAGAGGTAGTTTGTAAGGCTCACTTTTAAGCAGCAACAGAATAATCACAACATGTTCAGACTCTGAAAAACATCCCTGTCCCGTTCAGCAAGACTCTGGATAATTAAAGGTCAGAGGAGGAGCTGGTTGCCCTGGAAACGCTGACAGTATCCTGATGTTCGGAGAAGCTCCGTCAGCTGGATTCCGTCATTCAAATGACCAAGTTAAATTTTCTGACCTTGTGTCTCCAGCGCACAACAAGTTTCCATGTGCCTGTGTGTGTGTGTGTGTGTGTGTGTGTGAGAGTGTGTGTGAAGCTGTCAGCTGTTGGCCAGCCTCCCAGTATCCTTCCTGGAGAGTAAAAGGGTGGCCTGTTGGGGGACAGGACGGCAGCTCTGGTCCTTGTCAGACTGATTATCCCCCCATCCAGAGCCCCAAGGATCTCTATCAATGAGGTCCGTCTGCCTCCGTGGAGTGTAAACACCAGCCTCACTTCAACGCACAGCTCCTCACAGGAAACGGGGGATTTCAAACGAAAGACACGACGGGGGAGGAAGAGAAGGGAGGGAGGGTGCCGAGGCATGCCTGGACATGAAACCACACACAATCACGCAGGCGGTGGGTTTACATTGAACCTGGCCTCGCCGTGCAGCAGTAGAGTCATGTCACGTTCCGCTGAGCGTGTGAAGAGAGATCAGTTGGAGTCCTGAATGTTCTGAACGCGAATCCAAAGCCTGATCTGTCAATCTAAAAGGTTCCATCACGTCAAAAACACCTAATAGAGAGCGTTTGTCCTCCAGATCAACAAACATCAGGACGTCACATGGTGACATGCACTTTGTTTAAAGAGTGAAGATCTGGACAAACACACTGTGAGAGAGTTCATGTGGAGCCAACATGTATCAGATATGCAGTATATAGACACAAACATGTACAAAGCAAGAGATTTATTCTGCATTTTTAAATAATTGTGGTCCTAAAAATACGATTCACAACTGCAGTATATTTGGGAAACTTCGATTTCATTGTTAACTTTCGACGTAAAGTCTGCTCAACATTCCCCTTCATCGCTAAAACCCTCCCTCCTCCTCCTCCTCCTCCTCGCCTGTACCTGATGATCTGTTTGGGTATGGACGATCGCCTTCTGCTCAGTATTTTGGGGATGCAGGACCGCCGTCGGACAGCCGACACCCTCCTGGGGCTCCTCTGTCCTTTTGGGGGAACCGTGTTGACTCGCTCAAAGCGCACCCGTTTCTCACTTTACACGCATCGCAGCAAGAGAAGAGGACAGGCAGGCAGGGCCGAAGAGACGAGTGTAAATCAGAAAGAAGTCAAAGAGAAGGGAGGAAAAGAGAGGAAACAAGAGAGGAAACAGGAACAAGAGAGGAAGATTAATTAGTGCAAAAAGGAGGAAGCAGCTAAAATTAGATTTGTTAGAAATTTATTATGAGGGAATAGTTGTTAGGTTCATAAATAATAGACTGGAGGAAATCTGCAGAGGAGAGAAGTGTGTGTGTGTGTGTGTGTGTGTGTGTGTGTGTGTGTATGTGTGTGTGTGTGCGTGTGTGTGTGTGTGTGTGTGTGTGCGTGTGTGCGTGTGTGCGTGTGTGACTGACCTCTTGATGGATTGTGTGAAGGACGGTAGTCTCTCCAGAGGAGGTCTGAGGTAGTTGTTGGAGGATTCCACAGCTGTGATGCAGGCCTGTGTGTTTTCTCCTGGCATGCTGACACTGCGTAGGCGCTTTACCGGCTGTAAAACACACACACACACATACACACACACATGAAATATGTAAAATGCTGTGATTGACTGTATCTCATTCTTCCTCGACACATATTATGAGACGTGAGTAAATCTTATACTAACTGTAGAAACAAATATTGTAAATTCAGCTCTATTTTTCTGACTTTGCTTTGCTTAATTCTTTTTGTTTTTTTCGGGTTTTTTTTTACCTGAATGAGTGTGGGCGGGTCTTCTGGCGTGAGCTGAATGGTTGGGATGTCTAGTTTTAGCCATGGAGGTTTCTTCCTCTGCAGGCTGCTGTTCCTGCTGCCCGGCTCATCCATGCTCGCTAGCTCCGCCCCCCGCCTGCCAGCTGGAACACACAGAGGAAACGGGTTTGAATGGGGGGTGTCAAAATATGGTCAGGCCAAAGATATGATCCCCCTTAAAAAAAAAGGTTTGTTGACGTATTACAAACACGTCGAAGACTGTGTATAAAATCAAAAGTAATCCGTCTATGTGTGTGTGTGTGTGTGTGTCTGACTTAATCTGGTGGATGATGTAATTCTGGCCTATTAATGATCCAATGCTGTCATCAGCACTCAGCTTCATTGTTTTGTCCCTAAAAAATCAAGTCTTGTGTCTAATTTGATTGGTTCTAAGGGTTGTTGTATTTGTGTAAAACAAACCTTTATTGTATTTTATGGATTGCTTAATTTTTAGATGTCCATGAATGCCACATTTATAGTGTAGAACACGAGGCACTATCATCTAGAAATCCAATTTCACAATTGTTTTTTAGGAGTTAGTCAGGAAAATTTATAAAGGGAAAACTTCATCTGCGACTGGACAGGAAATCTCCTGGGAAAACTAAGAATCGCTGACGATGCAGTCAGACTGGCAGCTTGGTGCAAACTGTTTATGCCTTTAAAGATAAATCCAGTCAAAATCAATGAGTGTTTCGATCAATGGGAGAACAATAAGTTCTGTCTGCTCTGATTCAAGCAGAATAATGTCTTGTTTTTTCTGCATGTTTTATTATTACTGCTTAATACCTCTGCTCCAGAGGCTCAAACTCAACCTCTGCATCACTGCAGCTTCTGTAGGATGCAATGAACACCTGCAGCATCGGAGCCTCTGACACACGTCCATGCGTCCACACCACAAGATGGTGCTAGATGCCTCATATGCAAACATCTCCTCTCAAACTCAGACACACACAGAGGAAAAGGAAAGATCACGTGGTCTGAGAGCAGCTGGCAGACACTGTTGGACAGAGAAAACCTGATAGATCGAACAACTCGGCTACACAAACAGAAGCAAAGCCACGGATTGCCAGACCAAAACTTCCACTTATCCTCTTGTTGATGGTTAATGGGTTTATGGGAAGAGGCTGGCATTTAGAGTTCTTCCTGTTGTTTCAGTGGAAGGTATATTAGATGAAAGAAAATATTCACAATCTTTACTCCTTCCAGTGCGCAAACTCAATTTTTAACCACAATTTGGATTGTATCCGGGGCTAACAAATTGGACTGACGTTGGTTTTAACATCTGGTGGAGATCTGTCTCCAGCTGACTTGATTAAAAACAAGAACCCTGCATAACAGAAGTAAATGTGCACTTGATGGCTATATAAATACCAACGTGTCAACATAATATACTAATTCTACGTCTGCACACATTTTCATACCACGTCTCACTATTTACCTCACTAGAGGTCTTTCAGTGCGAGGACTAATGGAGCACCGTCTGAGATAATGACTTGTAAATCATCTAAAGAATGGAATGGAGCAGCTGAGGTTACCCTAAATACCGGTCATCCAGGTCATAGTCGACCGCTATGTTGAACCTCTTCTGAACCGCCATGTTGAATCTCTTCTAAAGATCCAAGAGGATTGTTTAGTTTTTCTGAATCTTCTAAGATTAGAGGCAAAATTGCAGTTAAGGTCTGTTGTTGGGGCGACTGAAGGCCGTGATTGGTTGTCTGCTTCTCTCAACCATCTGTCTGTCCACATTTATTTCCCTATTTACTTGAAAAAATGGTTCTTAGTCCAAGAGGAAGTGATTGAGCAGAAGTGGGCCATTACCTGATAATAGGACACCTGCATGGGGCTCTGGTGAGGCAATAAGCGACCGCCAATGAGGAGCTTTTGTAGATCTCAGATTTATTCACGTGCTACGAGTGAAATTATTCCCATACCCCGTCTACATCCGTTAACCAAACAAAGAAACGTCATCTTAGGTGGAGCTAGAGACGGTAATTATTCTCCTACCAAAGCCAAGTCTGACAGACTGAAAGCCCTGCAGCTGCTGGATGTCTTGATTCCAGAAATCACAAGTGTTCTTCATTCGACTGAAACCCAGTCGGTTTAAACCTATGGCATCGTTCCCTTTTCCGGTGCATCTGCTCTCATCTGTTCTCATAGTGAACACCTACGTACATTTCTCAGGTGTCTTTTCAGCAATGCCTGCAGAACGGGTGTGAACATGTAGCTATAAAAGGTGAATGTTTGGGCAAATAAAACGTGTGAGTACTCAGACATGAATGAGAGCATTAATGCAACACGAGCTTTGGTTAAGCATGAGTTCCCCTGCAGTTCAACAAAGATATTCAACACATCCTTTCTTCTCCCATTATATATTGATCTCCTGGAACTGCAGATGCTTGCATGTTCTTCGTCTACACTAGATTTGATACTGTATCTCCTACAATCTGAATGAATGTTAAGCTAATATGCTAAAGTAAACCTTTGGAGACACTGATCATTTGTGCAACAGATGCATTGCAGTGTGGTTTTTGTTTTTTTTAAGTTTATGCCTGAAGCACCAAAACAAAAATTGCATGAGTCACAGACAACCTTTTAATTTCAATTTTTTTTTTTTTTGTCTTTGGGTTTGGGTTTTTCGGGTCAACTGTGAAACAGCTTTTTCACTAAGGTTTTGTATAAGTTAATATCTACATGCTTTGGTAGGATAAGTAAAGGATAAAGGGTACCAAAGTGTAAGATACTGTATTTGACATCCAAAGCACCACAGTGTTTAACTAGAAACCAGGTTTCCATGGATCTGACACACAATCTAACTATATTTTATAGTCCTGCAAACCAGAACAAGCCCCTGTAATCCTCACAGCAGTAAATACTAGAATAATGACAATAAATGGAAAATGATTATCTAATATTGTCACAATAAGCACGGACATAAAAACTTCAAGGAGATACATTATTTCTATTCAATTAATATTTTGATGTTTAAAAAAAAGTGGCTTCTGCTGAATTAAAGCTATTTTAATGGTTTCAAACATTGAAGTTCAGGAAACAAACAAACACAACAGAAATCCGTAAGTGGACAAATGCTTTTTGACAGTCCTGTATATCCTAAGTTAGATCTAGATTTTTTTCTCAACATAATGATCAGATATCAAAACATAGACCAGTCCTGAAGGCAAGTTGACTCTTTATTTCCCTTGCCAATGTTTTGGCCTTACTGTGGTCAGAATTGGAAGAGTCTGCCTTTCTTACGGTCACTGAGGATAAACACGTCCCTGCAAATAGAAACCTCCACCAGAACAATCAATGACCACATCCTTCGCTTATTCTGTACTCGTGATGCTGCATGTGTGTGTGTATGTGTGTGTGTGCATGCTGACATCCTCTGATGCATTTACACTTGTGAGTGCAGCCTGCTTGTGTGAGGCATCCTCCACACACAAATGTATGCATACAGTATGTGAACACTCACCAGACAGCCTCTGTCAGTTTCTTCATAGGTCATCATGCAGCCAGAGAAGAAACGCTGCATGATCCAAAATCACTCTCACATTTTCCCATCATGTTTGTTTCTCCATGATCAAGACCTCTGTTTTTGTCCTGTTGGGTTTTCATAACAGGCAGATTAGGGGCTTTAATCCCTGTGCTGTGCACCATATGACATTTCACTGCTGTCACCCGAAAGAGGCTGTGATTGGACAGTGACATCCGTGTCATCTGTCCCCAGCAGGAAGTAGCATCCAAGACACAAGAGATTCATTTTCAGAGTGTAGGAACTGATTAGAACTTTGAAAATCATTCCTGATTGGAATCACAGGCTGCATCCAGACAACATGATTCATCCATCCATCTATCCATCCATCCATCCATCCATCCTTCTATCTATCTATCTATCTATCTATCTATCTATCTATCTATCTATCTATCTATCTATCTATCTATCTATCTATCTATCTATCTATCTATCTATCTATCTATCTATCTATCTATCTATCTATCTATCTATCTATCTATCTATCTATCTATCTATCTATCTATCTAATTTATTAATGCACACATGTTTGCATATAGAGACACAGAAATATAGATGTATAGCCATACAGTATACCTACACAAACACACAAACACACACACACACACACACACACACACACACACACACACACACACACACACACACACACACACACACACACACACACACACACACACACAACAGCCACATGGCCTGCCCAGCAGGGATTTGCAGC
This sequence comes from Antennarius maculatus, assembly GCA_013358685.1. Lineage (NCBI taxonomy): Eukaryota > Metazoa > Chordata > Actinopteri > Lophiiformes > Antennariidae > Antennarius > Antennarius maculatus. The sequence continues at coordinate 5,867,601 of CM023626.1, read as the reverse complement.
ATGTCACCTTCTTTCATCAATGTTTCGTTCAGTTCGGCCCACGACACGTTAGGAAGGCTCAACGACCAGCGTCCTGGAATCCCCACCCACACCCCCACCCCCCACCCATTGACACCCCATCACCACATTTAATGCATCAAATAAACCGACCTAGGTGTGGCCCTGCCCCATTCATGACCCTGATAGCTAACCACACACCATTTCATGATCGTATCATGAATCACATGACTCTCCCTGTTGATGTGGGATAAACCATAACCTGACTGCAACAAGCCAAACATCATCAAACATCAAATCTGCAGCGCCCCGGGTTACAAGCAGAGATGAGAAAGTGATTTAGAGAGTAACCTAGAAAGCTTTGATAGATGGAGGAGGTAGAGCACCAAAGCAGGACAAGTCCTGAGCCTGATCCCTGAGTCCAGTCTTGCAGGCTGAGGCAAACAATGAAGGTAGCATGGAAGTGTACTGGAAGTGAGTCAGTACGTTAAATATTCAAGCAGCCCTCTAAACTTCTCCCACCCTCACCTTTTTCCTTTCTCCTTCTTCTTCATGTTGTGTCATGTTTCATTCATTTGCTTTGCAATCCATTTCCTCCAGACTTACTGAATGACAACATATCTGGGTATCAATATTTAGAACTTATTTAATAGACCCTCCCGTGTTGGAGCTCTTCAGAAGTCAGTGGGGCAGAAAGTGAATTAACTGGTGCATGCTTGTGGAATATTGATATACAGAAACTTGATGGTTGATGCATGCTGTGTGTTAACTAACAGCTAACACTATTTCTAGACATTTTTACAATTGTTTTGATCTGTTAACTCTTTACTCAAACAATCTGTTACCTTTATTGAGGTGAATTTCAAGGAAGGGTGACCCTTGAAACGAGGGATTGTGTTTTGTTGATTCAATTAAAGGTGCAGATTCAGGGAATTCATTACACCCCAGTTGGCAGTTTGCATTTTCCAAATGCTCTTCTAATTCACCACATCATGTTGATTTTTTTTCTTCAATAAAATGTTATTTTTTTGAACATTCAGATATAATACTTGTTAGCTAATCCTTCTTACTACTGTACTTGGATAGTTGCACCAGTAACTCCTGTCTCACAACTGTAAACCAGTTCGCTTTTGTTGGATGGAACACAGACAACAAACTGCAACAATTTGGATTCTGCAGCTCCGTCATCTCAAGGATTAACAAAGCTAGTTTATGATCGGCCCTGGGCTTAAATGGGTGGGTTTGATTTCAGAAGAAACAAAAGAGATGAAAGTGTTTAAATATTGTTAGCAAACTACAGTTACATATTAGTATTTACAAAGTGAGTAATAGTATATGGAATATTAGTACGAATTAATATCCCAAAATTGTCTTGTGTAGAAAAATCGCAATTTAGCCTTGGATTTTGTATGAAATTAACAAATCAGTCATTTATTATTTACACGTGGCTCTGGCAAATATTCTTCCTGTCATACAATTAGGCTAGTTGTTCTCCTGTCTTCTGCCTTTACGCTAAAATAACTGGCTGTTGGCTGCAGCTTGATATTCAATGCGAAAACTGATCACCTCATCAAACTCTTAGCAAAAATCAATACAATTTGCCAAATTTATTTTAAATTCTCAAGTATGTCAACTTCAAGCACTAAAATATACTGCAATGTGATGTCAGTATACTGAAAAAAACACATATATTTTACTGATGTTGTTATGCACACATAACAACATCATAACAAGATGTAATTCAGCTTTTACGTTTGGACTGATTTGCTATTTTTTGTGAAACAGGATTTTCTTCTAAAGTGTGATCCTTGACTTCCTGTGGGCAGTAAGTGACCATACTTAAACAGATCGCCTGGCAGCTTCTACAAAAGTACATCTCGTATGTTTCTCCATCATCTTATCTGCTCTGATGTAACAATACAACGAGGAGGTCACACAGATTAGCTGGAAGCTAAGCTGTGTGCATTAACCCTCACCCATCACAGGACCGAGCTCTCGTCTGTAGCCAGATGTTACTGGAGATCATTTCATCCAGTCCTGTTGGAGCGTGTGTGTGTGTGTGTGTGTGTGTGTGTGTGTGTGTGTGTGTGTGTGTGTGTGTATGTGTGTGTGTGTGTGTGTGATCTGCTGCTCCCTACAAACAAACACTAATAAATGATTGAACATCTGCAACAACAGGAGCGCTAAGTCTTAGGTTGAGGGAATCCTTGTCTCAGAGAGTAAAACACATCAAACCTGTTATAAGTGAAGAAAAACGGACTTAATCTCTTAAAATGAAACATTTTATCGTACAACAACTCAAGGCTTTGTGATTCTACACTACATTATTTATTGTACCATCAGTAGTTTTTCCTAATAATGCAAATGTTACGTACAAGTTACAGTAAAATATCTTCTCTTGCGTGCAGTCAGAATAAATCAATAAGACATTTACTTTGGTCTGTATTGAGAAAGTGAGGATGGAATTAAGATGAATTAAAAACGAGTGTTCTATAATATCACTCCAGAAAAAGAACTAATTCATTCAATAACATATTATTATGAAAGGGCAACTGAGGTTTCAGTAAAATAAAATCCACAGAGGGAACAAACTCCTACTTCATTTCTAAGGTTTTTTTTGTCCTCTTGTGGTCGACATGTGACTTTACCACAGATGAAGTTTTCTGTCAGGTGACATCTGAAGGTCTTTAGTTTCATTTTTAATCATTCTATTATCTCTCACCTTTTGTTGCCGCAGTAACTAACTGTCGTTCAGAGTCTTTTTCCTGCTGATGTTGTGTCATGTGACTACAGCTAGCTCAGCTTAGCATGCTGGATAACCATCTAAACAATTTGAATGAAACAGAACCCTTCTTGACTTAACATGCCACTGGAAAGTAACATCATAGCTCCTGCATCTACTGCTCCAATCATGGACTTAACCACATGTAAAACTACAGGAAGACAGTTTAAATGCCTGTGGTGACGGATTTATTCATGCACAATTCTTCTGCTTGTAGCGTTGCTGAGTGATGGACAGAAGAATGTATTCAAAGGTTAATTACCAAAGCTGTGAGTTTTGTTTTTTGGACATTAGCCCCGTCTTCCTGTTGCAACAAAATGCCAACCACTGCACATCACACAACACAAATTCAAACATTTATCACCAGTCCGCAAAATTTTTTTAAAGTATTTGGTGTCTCTCCAAAATCCCGACAGGCTCACACTTGAAGCCACGAAACCATCTGTCAAAACATGAATGTAGTTTTCTGGTGGCGTCAGGCTTTCGTTTCACTGCCACAGATTCTGAATAAGAGTGAGCGATTCGATGGTCGATCAGCTACCGTGCTGCGGAAAGTTGTGTTTCTAGTTTCATACAAATATCTCAGCTTGTGGTTCTAAAAATGAAGACTACATTTTCTTACAGCCAATTTTACCCCTACAATGAAACAGAATGGGTATTTGTGTCTTGCAGCCTCTGATAAACCTAAAGGGAATGAACAGTAATATGCCATTGACAGAAATGAGAGAAGGCTTCAAATTTAATATTCAAACAAGGCAGTCAGAGACTGCAACATCCTGCGACATCATCACATTTTTGTGCCTCTGGCTTCCTGAGATTATATCTCATCAGGTTTCTGAGATGTGTACCTAAAAAGGTATAAATTGAAAATTTTACCTTGACCTCGTTTTTCAAGGTCAAGGTTTCGATCTAATTTTCATTCCCTTGCCTCCCTGAATATAACGCCTTTTGTTTCGTCTTTCTATCTTATCAGGTTCCTGAGATATGTGCAAAAAAATGTACAAAAGTTGAAATTTGACCTTGAACTACTTTTCTCCAGGTCAAGGTCATCATCTTATTTTCATCCCCTTTGCTGCCCGAGTAATGTGCTTTTTCTTTCATCTTTCTATCTGTTGTGAAGATATTTGGTGGACGGACAGACGGACAGACGAACACACAAACACTGACGATTACAATACATCACCGCTTTGAAACGGGATGTAAAAAGAATAGTGTCCACACCCTTCTGGTCATCAATCTCCTTCTAGATAAATACAATAAACTGTGTTTCTTTCACTGTTCATATCGTTTTGTCACAGTGAGCATAAATTAAACGGTTTCATCAGTGTGTTGTACAACATTCTGGTTCAAATCTCATTATGTGCTGCAACCTGAGCCCAATGTGCCGCTCACAGTGATGTCAGTGCAGACAGGAAGTATCTCACATTCTTGTGAAGCACTCAAGTACTTTGCATCTCTCCTCACTTCAGTTCCGTCATCATGTCAGCAGTGAAAAATGAATTGTGACACCACAGCAAAGAAAATAAATATATGTGAACTGCACAGAGTAGAAATATTTCCAAAAAAGCTGCCTAAAGATTCATGACTAACTAACTAAGTTAGGTCTATTACACAGCAGCTCTAGTACCACTGTCCAAATTACTCCTGGGCTGGTTAGGTGTTATGATAATAAATTGGTCTCTAAATCAGTGAATTTTAATGGTATAATTGTACCTGATGGTCATTTAATAAATAAATGTTTAATAAATATTTCATTACAGATGATCTGTAGATTTGTGGTTTAATAATTTTCTGTCTTTTAGTATTTTTTGTTTAATATGTTGGATTTAAATGCAGCATCCTTATTGCAAACTCTGCAAATAGCCTTCATAAAAGTAACTGGGCTCTTTTCATGTGTGTTTAACCTAAATGTTCCTAAATGTTCCCACATGCAGTTGCTTGATTTTCATGCCAGAGATGCACATGGAAAAGTGAAGGACCTTGAGAGATAAACAGTTGGTGGAGCAAAAGACTGATTTAATCCTGGGCTCACAGCAAAACACGAAAACGTCGTTCAGCTCCAGTCAAACGTTAAACGCAGGGAAACTCCATTTTTCTGACAGCCATCTATTTTTATCCAGGTGAATGAAAACAACTTAATGAGTTAGGAAAATTAAAGATCTATTCGTATGATCAGGAAATTATATACCGGTAATAATTATCAAAGGACTGAATGATCACCTTGTCAACATGTCTCATGTTAGCATAATGAATAGGAGCCTTGTTCACTGAGGGAACTTTGTTACACAACTGTCTGAAAACAAAGAAGTTTAGGAATATTCCATTTGTATGCTAAGAATGTTTTTATTCTTCTGTAAAATTATATATTTAATATTTTCCTCATTCGGCTGCAGTTAAATCCCATTCATGCCTTTTTGTAAAATAGTAAAATATGCTTTTTAGATTCTGCTGCAGTGCAGAAGATTCTTTAATGATTATGAAAGGTGTGTGGGGTTTTTTTTTCTTCATCTTGGCTTAAATAAATAAGGGAACAGCAAAAAAAGCTGCTTAACTACTCAGACATAAACAGCAGCGCAGACAATCAGAGCAGGTCAGAGCTCATGTATTCATGCTTCCTCTGCCCTGGAGCACAATCATGTTTTCTCTGCTCAGCTGTCTGAGCAGGAGAGATTTAATGAGAAAGTGGAAACTGGGGAAACAATCAAAATCCATCACTGACCTTCCTCTAAATCTGGTTTTGCATAGTCATAAAGGCTGTTTTTATTAAGACAAAATTATCTCCCATGTAAGTAATTAAAAGATTGAAAATGACCATTTATATAAACTATCAAGTCCCTCCTGCTGCAGATTGACGTTTTCTGTGGGAAGTCAGCTGACAAGTCACATGCAAACCCAAACCCACAGCTCTTCCATTTCACACCCACACATCTCTGATGACGCCTGCACAGGAAGACAAGCAAAGAAAAAAGCTGTCTCATTTTGTTTCAAACAAGTAAAATGTCATCTGTAAAATCAAACACTGACATTAAACACTACAGGCCTGAAAAACATTGTAAAGTTCTGTATTCATATGTTTTTGGCTACCGAAGCATTAAAGCTGTGGCCATAAGCCTCAGACTGCCTGCATCTGCAGGTGACCTGGAATGCATCAAGGCAGAGAGAAGAAGAAGACAAACAGGAGGAGATGCATGAAGACAGAACGAATGACTTTAAGTAATGAAAGGAGAAGAGGAAAGGAGCAAAGGAGTGAAGTGTGACGAGAGAGAAAAGCCAAGCTGCAGGAAGTCAAGAGCACAGAAAAAAAAAAACAGGAAATCAAGGCAGAGCAGAGAATAAACAGAATTCATTTTCATGTCATTTACATATTAGATGATTACATAAATCAATCTGAGGCATGAAGGCAAGCACAAAGAAACAACAGCCATCACAACCCTCCACCCACCTTAATGTGTGCTGATTTTTTTCCACATGCAACACTATTAAGATGCATCGCAGCTTGTATCCCAAATTCTCCTCTGCAGCATTACACATGCATTCAAATAGATTTACTGATCACATCTGGAAACAACCTGGATACATGTCCAGGTTTTAATTTAATATGCTAAAGCAATGAGTAAAACTACGGCTCCATCCTTCAGTATTGCATTAGATTGGAAAAAACAAGCAAAACAAATCATTTCACAGTAATTGATAAACTCTCAGGGAGAAAAACAGCAACACAGCAAAACTGACTCAATAGAAAAGCTCTGCACTGCCAATCATCACTCCAACTCCAAACACGCCACTGCAGACAGAATAATGGTTTCTCGGCTCTTGCACCAGATTTAATGCTAAGAGGATCGAGTTTTATCAGCAGAGAGGACGTCTGGGTCCCATCTGCCAGTCGAACATCTTATAAAGAAGACTCTGGCGACAGAAGCTGCAGGAAGGATGAGCAGAGGAAAGACAGAGTGAGACGAACAACAATCAGGAGACACAGAGTAGAAGATGCTTCAAAATAAAGCGAGTGTCATGTGCAAAACTCATCAGTTGTAAGTCAGTCGTAATGAGGCAAAACATGTTTTTCACTCATGAAACAGGAACGGTTTCATGAAATGTGACAGATACACCTGACCTGAACTGAAATCAATGATAAAAATTATAAACGTGTAAAAAACAAGCTCACAAATGAGTGCCTATTTTTAGTTGAGCTTATTAATAAAACTAAATACCTCTTCTCTGCTGTCACTGCTCTCAACTGAGTCTTTGAATGTATTTGCATTTGTTTTAAATTATTTCATGTGGGCTAATCCTATGAAGGACTTCATATAGACGGCAAAGGGATTTTCTGGAGTCTGGTTCCTCTCTGGTAATAGGTTACTTTAGCTCTGGGTTTTGTTGCCATCAATTGTGATTTTTTTCTTTAATAGCATGTGCTTGATGGCTGAAGGAGATCTATTATATAAAATTGTAGTATAGTAGAGCTGAAGAGATAATAAAACAATTTTAGAATTTGATCTTAAGAAGATACTCAAGTACATATTTACACCTGGAACTAAGCCCTCCTTCCTAAATCATAAAGGAAGCAGCGAGAACCACATGAGCTCTAAAATGAAACTTTACAGTTCAGATCCGCCAAGATCTACAAACGGAATTCCCAAACATCCCCAAATAACACCGAAAAGACAAGCTCCAGACTACGTCAGTAACAAGATCGACAACTCAACTCATACTTGTGCTTTATGTCGCTGAGCCCTTTTCATGAGCCGTTTAGTGTTTTGACAGAAATCTGACATGACCATCACATGAAGCGGGAGAAGCATTAAAAAACACAACAAAAAAAAACAATGGAGGATTTCATCAACTGCATCTTGACCACATCTGTAGAGAAAGGAAACTGCAGCCGTGTTAGCCAAAGGACAACTATGAATAAACAAGAAAGGAATTCATTTTTAGAAACTTATGCATTCTTATTTATTTATTCAATTCAATGGCCCAAACAAATTCTGTATCTTTCATCTCTTTTTCAATTTAATTCTAGTTTTACTTTTACAAAGTCTGCTTGTGGCAAAGGAAGCATGATTTTTAGAGTTAGGTTCAGGCACAGGAAAAGAATGGGGATGTATTGTTTGAACACTTAAAAATAAATTTAACAGGATGATTTCACTTTAGTTTCAGTGAGTAATCCTCTTTGCATATATTAACATGGAACTATAATAAATTACAGGCTGATAGCAGGAATTCAATAAGCTGCCATTAAACCAGGGGGTAAAAGCTGCCCGACTTGGAGCAACAGGGTGAAGGGGTGACAGGCAGGATGTGTGGTGAATGGTGACAGGAAGGTCAGCGAGTGTCACATGAATAGACCCCCTCAGAAGTCATCCATCCCTCCTTCCTGCCGCCCCCCGACGCCGCAGCAGACTCGCACTGTGAGCTCCAACACAACAGTTTCCTCTGTTGGCTGGCCTTGTATGAACACTAAGTGGTAATTGCCCACAGATTCCGCGTCAGGGGGAGATAAAAGGGGGAGAGAACCGAATATTTAAAAGGAAAAAATTGCAGTTTGACAGAAACAGAGAGCAGCCATTCAGGCTGTCTGGAGATCTCTGGCTCAGCAACAGAAATGTCATCAAGTGGACATTGAGGAACAGTTTGGAGGCCAGTATGACATATAATGGGCAGATTAAAATTCCTTTCTGCAAGGCCACTCAAACAAGGTTTTTGTTAAAAGTTCAGGAATAAGATGATGGCTCCCATTGATGTAGTATTTCAATTGATCAAAATTTAAAGGATTGAACTCTCCAATGGATATGGCAGACATTAGTCCACAGCATACCCTTCATTCAATGATCCCAATGATCCACTGGTGACTTCTCAGTGACCCGCCCTCCCACGCTCCCTCTGAACCACAACTTCAACCCTCAACAATCTGTTTCATGTGCAGTATCTTGGTAATTCATGACCTCACGACTGAGCCATCCTTCCATCCTCAGGGGATTAAACCAACAACACAGCGGCACGTAGATTTAAGATTAACATGACTGTTGTCAAGAGGATCTGACGAAGTGCAGACATCTATTGATGTTACAGAGTAATAAAAAACAGCAATGAGAGAGGAAAGGATGATCAATATTATTCCTCAAATATAATCATGCAACACGTCTTTCCCTATATTTTGTTCTGTATACTAAAATAGGTACATACAAGTATTTGTCCTGTTTTTTCCTATCTACCTCCTTTGGTACATGATGATGAGGTAAAATGAAAAAAAAAAAATAAAAAATCCAATCATTTCGTCATTCTGGGGACAGAGGTCTTCTAATCCGTGCCAAATGGCTTTAGTCTTTGTCTCTGCATGTTTTCTGTCTTGATCAACAGCGGGTCCACCAGTCAGATCTGTACAAACCAGCACCGGAATAGTTAAAGAAACGTCCATTCATAAAACCGAACTGTTTAACTAACAAGCATATTGGAGACATTGGAAACTGATTACCTGATTATTACAGGAATTAAAAATACAATTAAAACAACATTTTCAACACACTATGAAACAAGCTGAGGTAATATTTGTGCATCACGCCCTATGCCAGCTGAGATAGGCTCCAGCTCCCCGTGACCCGCTACAGAGGATAAATCGGCAGGAAATGAATGAATGAATATTTGTGCAGTAAATTTCAAGTCTATTCAGGAAACATCTGCACAACCCAGCTCCTTCCCAAGAATCAAATACAAACTGTAAAGTGTTAAATCAGTATCTACACATTGTTTATCCCAAACTATACTCTAAATACAGTTTTATGGTCATTAAGGACTCTTAAAGTCCTTAAGCCCTGTTGGGCAATAAATTATCATCTTATTATATCGCATTACATTCGTTTCGTATCCATCACATGCAATTATTTCTGCAGGTATTTGGTCATCACTGCTTAGCTGAGCAGCTAACAGCTACTGACACACGGGACCTAGTTATAGAGTTTGCAGATGTGACCTCAAAACATTAAACAATCGATTGGCTTCTCCTAAGAATCAATCAATTTGGTTGGTTTAATTTAATCAAACAAGATATCAAAGGTATATTGTTTTCTGCTGAATATATTTGGCTTCTCTTCAGACATTTTGGAGTGTTGATCAGTCAAAAGCACCTTTGTGTCTGGAAAATCACGACTTCTGATATAATTTTATAATTTTATATAAAAAGAAAAAAAATTGTTGTCCAAATGTGTTTCCTTGCACAGTTTGGTAATCCTTGATTCTCATCAGGCAGAAGACAGAGCCACTGGTGGTGACAAGGAATCGCATGAAAGACAAGAATTGCAAGAAAGCAGAGCAGCTTGTCAGCCCTGTAGGAGATCCACTCACAGGGAACCTACCATCAGAAACGCACAGAGAAAATGCTGGAGGGTTGCTGTTAAACAAAACCAGTTTCCCCCCCCCCCCCCCCCCAGTGTGCCCAGTGGAGGACTCCCTATGAACAGGAAGTTGCAAGTCGCTTCTAAAAGCAGTGGCCGAGAATTAAAGCTGCTGTTGAAGCTGCGACTGCTCTTCTACTTTGCATGTTCAAACACGCTGAACACTGTGCCAGAAATAGAGACAACGGCATGAAACAAAACCTGCAAACACACACATACATCATCATTTACACTGACGTACACAGAAGTAACATCATGTGAAGATCTAAGGTGCTGTCAGCTTCCTGTTAGCGAAGTGTGTGAGATGAGTGCAAGAGTATGTTGCACTTTGGTTTGTAGAAAAGGTGACGCATGTTCACTTGTAATTCTGAGTAAGACATGCTGTAGTCAAGGCAGAGGCGGTTATTCTCATGTGCAGCAGTGTTTTTAGTCCTCAGTTGAGAATAAAACGTTTTAGAAAAGATCCAGGTTCAACTAAGGAAACAAAGAGCCAAGTTTAAAGAGTACTATTTATATTCTATGTTTCATGTCGGCTTTCATCCTTTATTTAAATAATTTCCATGTGTGTACTGCTAATCTTGTCATTTTGGATAAACCATTTGTGTGACAACAAACACTAAGATCTTTTGGAATTGCACCCAGAAAACTTCAATTATAAATAAGACATTTGAAAATGTCACTATAGACCTCAGGCTATTCTAACAACATTTGTAAATTTTAAAGACCATTTTATAGACCAAACAATTTAGCATTTCTTCACTGGGAAAAACAACAGCTGATGAGCAGATGATTAATTCCACCAGTGTTTTTGCCTGTTTGATTTTAACTCCTGAGGACCAAGCAATCATGGGACTGTGGGTTTAGGGGCAACAACGTACTCAGGAAGGTTTTGCACTGTTTGTTGTTTTTTTAGAAAAAATCTAATAGTAAATTCTAAAACCTTTACACACATCATCAATCCTCTTCCTCAATCAAATGAAACAACTGGAGATTTAAAGGTTAAACATTTCTTGACTGTGAATAAAAAGTCAAAGGACCACTTTCCTCCCAGTGTCAAATCAAACATCACCACTTCTTCCCTGAAAATGACTTTAAAGCAGAAATGTCTCATAAAAATTATAAAAATTTAAAACCTAATCAACAGCCATGAATAAAGAAATAATAGTTCAGTTTTTTGTTATGAAACAGCGATAAATTGGTTATGACACAAATTACACAATAAACCCGCAGATTTCAGCCTGGGGACCCCTGAAAGGCTATTTGTTTTCAAAGTGAGAATGAAACTCATGACCATTGACATTACAACTTCTGTCAAAGTCGTATTTTGGATAGAATTCCTATAAAAAAAAATTTTTTTATTTTTTTCTGGAGACCCCTTTGGCTCCTGGGGGACTCCACTGAGAGAAATCATCATTTACAGGATTCAAACTCTGGCCACTAATCCGGCCCAGCAGTGAGAACTTTGACGAGCAGCTCCAGGTGTGTGTGTGTGTGTGTGTGTGTGTGTGTGTGTGTGTGTGTGTGTGTGTGTGTGTGTGTGTGTGTGTGTGTGTGTGTGTGTGTGTGTGTGTGTGTGCGTGTGCGTGTGCATGTGCGTGTGTGTGTTCTCTTGCCATCTGTCTGAAAAGTTTGCTTCCTAATATCTTTCCAAACAGGAAGCCAAGACAATCCCTGAAGGCACCGGTCAGTCGTTTCATTATCTTGATGGAGTTTCTGGGTATCACTTTTTTACACTGTAAAACACTCACTGTGTATTTTCAAAGATTAACTGTCAGCAGATTCATTTAAAATACCATTTATTTTACAGTCTTACTGTATAATACTATAACGAAACATTTAAGTCTATTCTTTCAAATTTACAACACAATATTGGTCCCAGTTCAGTCAGCATAAATCACTATATTTAAAGTCTGAACTGCATTTTGTTATACAATATGTGTTCTATATTGCGTTGCCATGAAAGGATGTGACTGTAGTTGTGTAACCTGTAACTGGTGGGTGACAAATGGAGATAACATCTCTCTGGTGGGGGCTGTCTTATCAATGCATCTGTGGACATCTGTGTTAAACTCAGAGCAGGTTGCAGCTTGTCTGTTTGAGTTTCAAATTTTAGTTCCCACACTTTTCTTTCAATTTCCCATGATGCTCTGCTGTTCCCAGGTTGGTTTACAGTACATTCCTGAAAGTAATGCATCCTCTTTAAGTGTTGTGATCACAAATGAATTCTCCCAGGTTGCACTGCAGAATATTGGTCATACGGTGTCGTGTAAACTACAGATGTTGGGTTTTTATTTTTTTTATTTCTTTAGTGCGAGTTAGTGATTACCTGATGGTCTCTCTCTTTTCTGCACACCAAACTAGATCCATACTGATAATCCATTTGATCTTCCATAATGAAGCAATCGATCACACACACCAGCGAGACCCTGAGTGTGAGTGTGTTTCACACACGTCAGCACTGACTTGTACTTGAAAGCCTTTCCTTCCAACGGAAGCCAGTCCAGATGTGACGAACTCTCACGCAACAACACCTCATGCAACAACTGACACTGTTGCACATGGATCACAGACCCCACCCTGAGCCCCGGGGGCTGCAGCGGCGGTTAAATCCCGCAACCCCGCGCCTGGAGCGGATGCTGACAGCTCGGCGCTCCGCGCGCTCAGCGGGGTGCGCGCACGCCCGCAGCCGGTGTATGAAGACACAAAGCCCGGTATGGAAGCAGCCTTCACACCGCTTACCTTCAGAGTGTATCCCAGCACAGCGACACTACCGCCGGTCACTCCATGAAGTTAACGGCGCCACGCATCGTGCGGGGGACAGGTAGGAGCGGTTTCACCGTCAGGCGGAGTTCCAGATGTTCAGGATGGCGGTGTTCCAGTAAACATCGCAGAAATCATCCAGCTCCCACTCTGAGTGTCCTCCGCACCGGCTCAGAGTGTCGGGCTGACTGTTCGGTCGCTCCAGGTCCACCCACGCCTCTGCCGCCGCTGCTGGCGCCGCTGGATGACAGGACGGCAACCGGAGGGGCGACTGGCCGCCGGCTGGCGTTTGGACGCCTCCTAGCGGCCACATTGAGCAACTACAGGAGGCTCCTGTCAACTGTAATGAGTTGTAGGGAGTGAACTTCTCATATGGTCCACCAGTATGTCGTTTGCTTAGTTCCTTTTCGTCAAATAAATTAATAAGCTCTTCTAGAATCAGTATTGCCATGTCAACAGGGATTATAATAAAGCAAATCATGAACAACACAAAACAGTGATATATTATGATAATAATCAATCAATCAATCAATCAATCAGTCAATCAACCTTTGTTTCTATAGTGCTTAATCACATCAGCAGATATTTCAAAGCGAAACCCAACAGGACCCTCCAGAGCAAGCATATGAGACAGTGGTGGGGAAAAACTCCCTCATTGAGGAAGAAAAACTGGGCAAGACCCAGACTCTCCACCGGTTGGGTGGAAAAGGACATAGAATGGAGATAGAGACAGCAAGGAAAAGAGAGCGAGAGACAGAGAGAGAGTTGCAGATAGGCCACATAGGATTGCCGTCTAAAGTTTAGATCCAGCCGCTGAAATGGGAATGGGATTTTCAGGCCTTTGGATTTCCTGTCTTCTATGCTCGTTCCCCAGCTGTCGAGCAGAAGCACAAAGACAGCGGCAGTATCTTGCCAGCATGTGAAGCATCAATGCAGTTTGAGCAAGGAAAAGCAAAGAAAAGAAACATCAGAAGCTCCTAAAGTAATTAAAGTAACTCCCTTTAACGAGAGAGACAGAGAAAAATACTCTCAGCAGTGTAGACCTGTAGCAGCTAATCTAGTAGAATCTGTTATATTTCTAATTTTAAGCTTTATCAAAGAGGAGGGTGTTTGGTCTACTCTTGAAAAAGCTAATTGTGTCTGCCCCCCCAGACCGAGGCCGGGAGATTGTTCCATACTAAAGGAGCCAGATAGCTGAAGCTTCTGCCTCTTGTTCTACTCTCAAAGACCTGACGGGTTACCAGAAATCCTGCATCCTCAGATCGAAGAGCCCTGGGAGGATGATACACTTCAATAAGATCTTCAATGTAAGACGGAGCATCACAGTGAAGAGCTTTATATGTGATCATGAGGATTTTGAATTTTTATTCTAGATTTTATCAGGAGCCAATGTAAGGATGCCAGGACAGGAGAGATGTGTTCTCTCCTCCCAGTTCAAGTCAGTAAACGGGCAGCTGCATTCTGAGCTAGTTGCAGAGTCCTAAAGGAGGAGCTTGAGCAGCCCGATAATAAGGAATTGAAGTAAAAAAGGCATTGATTATTTTTTTTCTGCATCTTCAAAAGATAAGAAATTTCTCATTTTAGCCATGTTTTATAAATGAAAGAAGGTTGTCTGAGACACAGACTTAATATGAAAGCCAAAGGACAGATCCTGATCAAAAATCACTTCCAAGTTCCTGACATCACTACTGGAGGATAAAGCAATGTGATCTAAGTTAATTACAGTACTGTATTGGAAAAATCATCTCCAAGGTGTTTAAGACTAATAATAATAATAACTTCAGTTTTGTTATTGTTTGGTATTAAGAGCTCTGCCTGGGTACACACTTAATCCGAATTAAGTTACTGTAGTTACTAGAGATCATTTTGCTAGATTTACATAGTATTTAATTTTTGTAGGTCAGAAGAACAGACACAGTTGTTTGTGGAAATAAAAGATATTAATGTGAATTAATCTTTTTTTCCCCTTTGTGCTGACATATTTAGCTGGAATCCAAACTTTTGGTCTGGACAGTAAATTAAAAACGACTCTATCGTCACTAGTAATAAGTCTTCCATCCTGAGATTTAAATTCCAGTTGAGTCCTCAAGATATTTTAGTAAACACACGTGAAAATTTAAATTTAACATAAATGTTTTACTCTTCATGGTAATCTCACTCAGTGGGGAGGATAAAGTCAGTGTGACACCTGAGGAGCTGAACATCAGCACACACACACATTAATGAACGCTGATCCATCAACTGTTTCCCAACCATCCCCCTCATCTCTACCCCTCTTTGACTGACACTTATTCTTATTGCTCCTTTGTGGCTATTGTCAGGTCTTATTTTGTGTACAGGTCTAGTATTTCTCTTGAAATGTTCTGTTTTGGTCTGATTGATAGATAAATGTTCATAAATTGCTGCCACAGGCTCCACATACATGGTAATAAGCATCAAATATCACATGTGCTTCTTCGAGACGATGAAAAACACATTGTGCAGTGAAGCATTGTCCTTTTATTATCTATCACCAACCCACCCCCAGAAGTTTCCCCTGCAGGTGGGTGTCGTGTTACTCACCTTTTGATGGGTGGATCAGAGCAGCATCTCTCTGCACTGCTGCTCACCACAACATTCAGCCTCTGCAACAATGTGCTGATCAAATGTGAGAAGATAAGAGGGTCGTTACTGTGGTTGTAAATCGTTTTCCGTGGACAGATGTGCGTGTGAATTTTCCCCTTCAATGTGGTGAAGAATACCTGAAAACTAAATTATGCATATAATTCATGCCTTATAGCAGCAGGAACTTTAACAATCAGGCAGAAGAGAGAAATACAACCCCTCCGTCTGTTAAAATAATTAATAACTTTGACCTTTCAGTGACCCTGTGTTCTCATCCCCACCTGCCTCCTTTACCCTCCCACCCTGATTGAGATAGCTTATATGTAAGTTATCACAATAATTTTTGTTTGGCACCTATTTTTAAAATTTAAAATTTGACAGGAACTGACATCACAACCCCATTTCTACTTTTTTTTTTTTTTTTTTTAGGTTACATCCCCTTCTATTACAAAATATGAGACCGGTCATCAGGAGCCACGACCAGAAATTGCCTATTTTCAGACAAGATGCACTTTGGATCATCTCTAGTCACTAAGTGATGTTGTTACAGCAGAAGACTAACATCCACAGTGGAATAAAAACAGACACCAGCATCTTTCTAAAAGAGATGTAGAGATTATAAAGATGCAGTGATGGGTATGTGCCTGAATCACTGTCAACAATCGGTGCTGATAGATAAACAGACAGACAGACTTTATTGATTCCTAACTGGGAAATTTGCAATACTGTATGCCAGTGTTTTGTATTATGGAGACAGTCATGTGCACAGAGAGCAATGAATCCACTACGTCACAGAGCTGCTGAGTGACTGCAGTGGTGTTAGTACTGGGTTAAACCAGGATATGTGGCACATTTCTTTACTTCTGCCACTCAATACCAAACACATTGCTATCATCACCAGCCCTCATAGCTGCAATCATCACTGTTTAACATCACTTTTTATACTGTTGGGTAGGAGTTAGCTGACATTAATTCTAGCTAGTAAAAGTTCCACGTGGTTCAATGAATAACTTCAGAAAAAAAGTAAACATTTCAAAATTATTTTATTTTTGCATTTCATCATCGTTCATCAAATGCATCGTTGCATTTCTTATGCTTCCCAACAAAAAAAAAGAAAGAAATTACTTATCAAATGTCTGAGATTTATTATAAAGTAAGAAAATAAATACAACATAACGTGAACGATCACCACTGGGACTGAGACAACACTGATAGTATTCATTTTTTTCAGCTGCTTAAAGCTCTGTTTAAACATTTCTGTCAGACTGATGGAGTATTTCAGGCTGATAAATGTGCACCTTCAAGCACAATCACAAATACTCAGAGTAACGTGTGGTAAAATATTTGAATACTTTAAAAATACACACGCATACACTGAGACTTAACAGGACAACTTGTAAAAATGAAACTCTGACTTTTAATGTGTCTATTATTGTTTAATGATTCGTGTATTTTGCTTGTCAGATTGCTAACACACATAGGAATATCTGCTGCTTAAACCAGAGCATGAGTGACACTGTTATTGTTGTGTGCAAAGTGTATCTGTCAGCCAGATAAGAAGATGTGACTGTTATCTGTGTTGTCTAATCATTAACTGTGCATGTTCACAGATGAACCACAATATCATATTTTAAAGAATAGACTAACAAACACACAAAAAACAAAGATCTGAGTTCAGTATCTCCTGTTTTGTAGACAGGAGTTAGGTCATACTGAAAATGTCTCTTTCTGTACTTCTTTATAATAAGAAGCCATGGTGCTTTCACAAACGGTGGAAAGCGACACCTCCATCCCGGTGCTTGAGGGTCTGCTGTTTCCTGTCGGGCCCTCTCTGAAGAACCGCTCATTCATCCTGAAGGAACTCCTGATCCTGCTGGAGAGGCGGTCAGACACGTGCCTCACGATGCGGCTGAGTCTGCGGTTCCTCAGCTTGATCAGGCCTACGTCGTCCTCCAGCTCCTCGGGCGGCACGTCGATGTTCCCCGTGTACCAGAACACCCACCAAATCAAGCTGAGGAAGATGATTATGGCCCCTGCGTAAATAAACAAGTCGTGGATGACCAGACCTCCAAACACTCCCACCATCATGATGAAAACGCCAAGAATGTCATGAGCCACTGCAAACCAGAAGGAGCACTTGCAGCGGCCGACCCCGGCGAACTTCTCCTCCATGACTGGCTCTGCCGGTCCAGATGTTGACATGGCAGCAGCAGAGATCATCCAAACCAGCCTGCTTTTGTTTAAGATCCAGATCCAGAAAAATCAACCGGTGCTGGCAGATCATCCAGAGAAGCGTAATGAAACACACTAAACGGGCTGCAAAGCCGCAGCTACATTGGTCAAAGTACAATGTTCACAGGTGGTTATTAACAGCAGCCACACTGACTGTGACTGTATTAGTCATTGCATCACACCTGACATCCACGGCGCTTCCATTGCTCCATTTCTGTCATTTTTGACCTCTATTTAACACATTTGAAAGTGGGATTTTCTCCTCTTCTTCTCTTTCAGTATGGGGATCCACACCAGCCCTATTGCAATGAACATCAGCCCTATGGACAAGAAGGCTGAGGACACGGAGCGAGACGCTTCGGTCACACCGGCTGACCGGAGAAGGAAGAGGAGTCCTCCTGCAGCGGCCGTCAGGGACCCCATCACTATTACGATGATGGGTTTGTGGAGGTAGGCCCAGGATGGAGGCGCTGGGTTGTCGCTGGGAGGGTCTGAACACACACTCCCAGAGTCACCTGCAAATAAGAAGTCTTCGCTCGTTTCCATAGCTGTTTAGCATGAAAAAAAAACCTTTCGTTTAAAGATCCAAAGCTCCACAGATTCCTTCACCATTTAATTACCATTTATATGTATGATCAATGCGAGGGTCTGCAGGATTCATCTATCCCCATGCCCAGGAACCCGTGAGCACATGGTAATTCCAGATGGCCCACCACACCCACACAGCAGTGGGGGCGATGACCCGTAAGGCCCAGCCCATCTGTGGACAACTTCGTCACCAATGAAAACTTGATGATCCTTTTCTTCCAAAGCAAATAAACAAGTACATTATCCATTTAACTGTGTGAAATCAGAGATCGATTTCACTCATCAGAGTGTAGCACGTGTGACGCCGCCATTAAAAAGTAGATCTGGTCAAGAGCCCAAGTGTACAAGAAGATGTGAACCCATAAGGTGATATTGATGAAGGCAGCAGCCGTCCCAGCCTGAGCATTATCTCCATTACAATAGGCTGCCACCTGATACCTGGCAGCTAGAAGTGCACAGATCAGGTGACTGAAGCCTGAAGCTGGTATTAAATGAAGAAACACAGAAGAAAATGATTTCAAATAACAGCTTTATGATCTATTTCATATAAGAGGAAAACCTGGATGAATATATTGACTGTGTACAATGTGTTTGTGTATAAAATGTCCATGATCTGAGGAGATTCATTTCACTTTGGGCACTTTTCTTTTCATTTTAGGGTCAGCCCTCTTGGTCTGTCTGTTCTGCCTTTTTGTTTCCATAGTTACAGCAGCAAGTTTGGGTGCTTTCTCCAACCGCTTCTTCTTCTTTAATGGCTTCTACAAAAAAAAGAAGAAAATGAAGGTCTGCAGTAGAAACAGCAGTAGCTGATTTTTGAATATTTAAATTAGTTCAGGTATTTTAAAGTAGCAGCCGTAAGTAGCACTGACCTCTACTTTAGGCTTTTTGACAGGTGTTTCTATGGGAACCAACTGTGGGATTTCTTCTTCATCTTCTTCAGCCTCTACAGTGACATCGGTTTGCTTTGTGTCTTCTGTAGTTGTGTTCTTCTTATTCTCCAGTGTTTTACCTGAAGTTTTCTGCAAACACAAGACCTGGTTATGTGACAGGGTTCCAACAAATCCATCACCGATGCAGAATGAGCTTGTAGAATTGTTCTCACCTTTTTCTTTGGAGTCTGAGCCTCCAGAACGCTGCAGCTACTCAGGTTTGAGGTGTAGATGGGCAAGGCTACCGACTTTAAACCCTTGATGTGGACGACCTTCATCACTGGGCCTTTCTGTTAACAGCAACGCATTTGAAGTTATCGTTTTATTTAGATTGATATATTTTTCGGTTGATATATTTGTGCTATATTAATTAAAGTACTTTAGTTTAGGGTAATTCAATGAGAGCTGCAATTTGAGTCTTTGAGAATCAGGATGTGAAGTCTTCAAAGCTACATTTTGCAAATTCACGCTTATGTCATATTATCTAAATGAAAAACAGGTTTATTAGAATGTACCGTTATTTCAGGAAAGTTTTAGGCACAAGACCTCTGATCATTGACTCCACCCAATAAAACATGAGATTATGATTGCTAGGTAACTTCAGAACCAGAAACTAGAGGGTTTCTTAAGTTTTCAGTATTTTTATGACATCTGTGTTCACTTTTTCCATCATATTTTTTGTCATAAATAACACTAAAACACCAAAACCACTGATCAAGAAAATGATGAAAAGCTAAAAAACCCAGTAAGGACCAAACCAAACAGGCACCCCTCCACGCGCTTACCAGACGCATCTTGGTCACCACGGTTTGGAAAGCAGCCTCGATGTTTTCTGTCACCTCATCTGCAGTCATGCCAGAGTGAGCGACACGCGCCATGCTGCAATAGAGGCCAATCACAAGTCAGCACTGAGAACAGCATGAACGGAACCAGAATGAGTGCTTTTTATTTGAACATGTATCTGACGACGTTGTGTTTCAAAGTTGTAGAGACAGGCTCCACAGGAAGAGGAGGTCCATCTGGATTTACATTGACTCTCTATAGCACCACCTGCTGCCCATTTCAAAACACTACAAAGAATTGACTGGGTTGCTGAGTGGTGCAATTCATTCAACAAACACCAAAGCATAAGCTCAACGGATTTTCTTCACTTTCATGTTGAAGCATCTCAAAAGTCACAAAAAACAGTTTTTGTTTTTCTCAGGAGCACAAAGAGAAGCAGAACGACTCACCAGCAGGAGCCCTTGTTGGTGATCTTCAAGCTGGTGCCCTGGATGATCCTCTGGATGTCTCTGGCCAACTGCTTGCTCTGCAGGTTCACAGTCAAGGGTTCCCTGGTGAAGAAAGGTAGAGGGAGAGAACACATCAAAAAACAACCAAATAAGGGGGCTGAAAATATCTAAATATAAAAACTGATGAAGCAAAAGTAGAAATAAACACTGTAAAAGATAATTTTAGCTGCATTTTATGAATAAAATCACTCAAATCAAAGAAAATGTGTTAGTACTGAAGGAAAATGGGGTATCCGTTAGCAGCATGTTTTGATTTGGGAGCTAACATTATAGTTCACGATATTTACTTACAAATAAGCACTTAAACACTAAATCTGTAGAAAATTAGTTAATCTTACTCTATATTTTCAAATCAAATGTCGTGCACATTCCCCTTAACAGCAACAATTGCCTTTTTAAAACCCAAGGAGGAGCGGGGCGCTAGTGGATAAAAAAAATAGGATACAAAGGTTCATGTTGAGTATTTTGTTCTAAAGTCACATCTTAGCTTTCTGATGTTGGCATCATCATTAGAAGTAGAACTATTTGTCACTTGAGCAAAATAACTGGGATAAAAACATCAATCTATAACTGATGCTCAAGGAACTGGTGGCACGTTTAAAAATCTTACTTTTTCCTTAAGTAGAAGTGTTTTCCCAAGTGGGAAGGCAGGAGGCGACGGATCCGGTCATCAGAAATGAACATGGAAAAGTTCCCCAGCAGACGCCGTTTGGCTTCATATGGTTTGTACTCCGTCTTCAGGACCTTGTATGGAATTATCTGCTCCAGATGCAGGGACAAACTCTAGCTGTAATTAAGGGGCCTCTGTGCAGACTGAACATCTTTTGTAAGAGTTTTGTAAGAGTATTTACCACCAACTTTGATGAATAAACTCCTTATAGTCAGTGGTGAACACCATGTACACACCTCAGTGATGTTTTTAACTCCCTTCTCCTCCAGCAACTTCTTGTAAAACCTCTGGGTCTGTTCAGATGTCATCTTGGGTTCATCTCTGGTGAAGAGACAAACCTCCTCCGTGTCGGTCCTCTGGCCATGGGGCAAGGGACTGGAAGGGAGCGGGAGTGCAGTTCAAGTAACAAGCATCTACAGAAAAGTGACTTGGTGGCATCAACACATCGTCCTGATCCTGACTTACATGCGGATGGTCTGAGCCTCTTTGGGGATCTTCCAGAAGGTGAAGAGAACACTGATCGGCTCGTTGTCGTCAGGGAACAACGAATCTTTAGAGGACTTGGTTTTCATGTAAGCCTGCAGAGCTTGGACGGCTTTTTTCACCTTGCATGAACAAACTTGGAGTTATAACGTAATTCAGGATTCAAACAGCAACTCAAATGTCCTTATTTTGTCTTTCAAACGAATCAGAAGTCGGTGCTAAACTAGTGAGCATGTAAACAAGAGAATGTGGAAATAGTTACCGAATTAAAGCTTTTTATTCCAAATAACCATTTAAACAAGTCTTGTAGAAGTTGTATATATAAATAAATTAACGTGTATTCAGGAAATAGTTGTTTTTTTTTACCTGTACTCGGTCCAAAGCTTGGCCCTGTTCCGCCATGCTGCCTGCTACGCGTGTGAAGCAGTAGCGCATGCGCAGTATGGCCAGGTCCGCCATTTTTCTTCTTCTTCGACCATAAATGGGAGGTCGACAAACGTTTTACGTGCTTTAGCGCCCCTGGTGGATGATGGTACGGGTTTGTTCTGTATGTAGGCTCACAAAATCGTCCACTTGCCGAGCACACATCGGAAATGTTTTAGCACAATCTATAACGATCTAAGCGTCTTTGTCATTGATGAATGAATAAATGAATACTTTAATAATCCCAAAGATAAATAATATATATATGTAATATATAAGTAATAATATAGTACTCATTTCCATTCGTCACTCCTAAGACTCTTATATCTGTAGTTACTGTTATCACGTGATTTTTGCTCCATCTTGTTCCACAATCAACTTGTTTATGAGTCTGTTGCTATTACAAAGAAAACCATGTTTCATGACAGCACTGATGCATTGGATTATCTTTAGTTATTCATTTGAAACAGGAATGCTTATTAAAAGAGCCCACAACATCTGTCTGTTTCATGTTGATCATTTATTTTCATTTTAGATTATGTCACAGCTGTTTGAGTATGTCTATCCGGGTTCATCAGGGTAGTAGGTGAACTCGATCCGATGAAACTGGATCGTGTGGAGAGAGATCAAACTGAAAAAATTTGTAACAACCATCCTCTTAGCTCAGATTTTGAATCCCGGTGATAAAGAGGGAGATTTTAACTTTGAATTTTTACAGACTAACTTTTTGAAGTTAGTCTGTTTTGTATTTTTTTCGTTTTTGTTTTTTTTTGCTGTTCTTCCCCAACTCCAATACTGTAACACTGCATCCATTTCCATTCTAAAAACAAATGGTGCGGCAACAACCGACAGCAGGGACAGCCTCAGGAACACAGAAGAGGGGGGGGGGGTGTGTAGCTACATTAGTGGCATAGCTGAGCTCTCAATATGAGAAAGCTGACACTGGACCTGCTCTGTCACTTCATATTGTTCATCTTAAAAACTGATTCAGTCTTGTTTACTTCATGTGAGCCAATTGGATTCTCCCTCACTCCAGGGTTTCCTCTCCAGCTGTGTAGCTGTGTGTGGAGAGAGAGCAGCTGTTTGGGTCGGCTCTAGCAGCGTTTCTCCTCTGCTGATGGGACAAAGAACTCCATGCTTGCTGCCACTGATGCGTTTACTCCTTCTCTGGAACCAGTTTCAGCACTTTGCCGATGGCGATGGTTTTGCCTGAGGAGCGAGCACAACGAGAGAAATGACAAAAAAATTTAAAAAACCTCAAAGCCAAGCATGAACATAATCGGTGCTCTTGAAGACTATCAACAGGATCTTAAGAGGAAGACTCGTTCGTCACCTTCATCTCGCAGTGTGAAGCGTCCCATCTGAGGGAAGTCTTTGAAGGTCTCTAAGCAGATGACGCCCGCCGCTCTGAGCCTGGCGATACACACCTGGTCCTGCTTGACGAAGCGCGGTCGGGTTTTGATTTTGTCGCCCGTCTTCTTGTCCACCAGACAGATGAAGGCCTGCAGATGGGATTTAAAGAATAGAAGAACAGTCCATTGTGGCAAGAGAACGATAAAAAAACACACTGGGAATAGGTGAACAGTGACTTACCGTGATTTGCACTTCTTCGATGCAGGTGTGGATGTGAAGAACTGCATTGTAACCAGGACAAATGATTGATTTGTGCTCAATAATAACGATCTGAAATGAAGCAGCAGATGAGCAGCCGGTAGAAGTCAGAGATTTTTTCAAAAAGGAATAACAATCATTGATGAGAAAGGATGCAAAAAGATTCAACTTCAAATGACTCCAATTTATTAGTTGTGTGCAACAAGCGGATGATAAAAGAGCAGTTTGTTGAGGTGGATGTGAGTTAATCTTGACTGACTCTGGCCCCACCTGTGCATCAAAGGTCCGACCCGAGTGGCAGAGGTTGTCAGGACTACAGAGGATGAAGCCAGGGAGGATTTCTTCCTCCTCGATTCCCTTCAGCCTCAACTTCAGATTCTCCCCGGGAGCTGCATCGTCCGTCTCCACGTCGTCACTCAGCAGGCTCAATACCTCCACGGTGTGCTGCCAGACACACAATCAGCACACAATGACACTTCATGATTGTGCTTTAACAGAATATATGACCAGAAAGTAAAGTTTAGAAGATCTAGTTTCCATCCAGGCTGCAGTGGGTTCAATATTAGAACGAGGGCTCAGAGTTCGGTTTCGTAGAAGGCTGGCTGTGAGAAAGAGTCAATCGGACGTCTCACCCTGTTTGGCATCATAACCAGCTGCTGGGCTTTGCTGATGGATCCAGACTCCAGCTTCCCCAGGATCACTGTGCCCATGTCCTGGTGAGAAGACCGGAGTGATGCCCGTTCAGACAAAACGTCAGCACAGAAGAGTTTTTACAACTAATATGTGTTGTACTGGTATAATGTTTGGGTGTATGGAGAATGGTTATGGATTTTTGCACACAAACAATACAAAAGGCAGTTGGAGATGTTACAATGACATTAATTTCTTATCAGCCAATGCAAACTTTAATTTGTACTGATTTAATTAGGATTTGCATAAATCATTCCTCCAAAACGCCACCCCAACCCCCCCCCCCTCCAGAGGCATTGAGGACAGGACAGACCTCACCCCGACGGCTCTCGCCTCCTCACCTTGTACTTGTCTACTATCGGTAGCCTGACCGGTCCGTCGCTGGATCTGGTGAAGTTTGGCAAACTGTCGAGATGAGCGATAAATGGCAAACCCCTGGTGAAGGAAACGAAAAGTGTCCATGAGGGCTTCCGTACAACTCAGACCACAGCAGAGCATCAACACACACCAAACCTCACAGACAGAAAACACATTCACAGAAGATGGAGTGAATACTATTCATGAGGTATTGACTGGTTATATTATCGATCAGCACAGAGATAAAGCACTTGATCAATGGAAACCTGTTCAAGAAGCCATTCAGGAACACAGTATAGAAGAATGAGTACAAAAAAAAAGGTGGAAATTACGATAGGGTTCACTGAACGAGCAGAAAGTAGAGGAATCCTGAATCCATCACACAAAACATGCTGTGAAATTACAATCTAAATATTTCCTTAAATAAAAACACTGACTGATGACACCCCCCCCACCCCACCGGTGGAATGCAGTGAAACAGTGAGGCCGCGGCGGGGAGCTGACTTACGTGTACCAGGGGCATTCAGGCACGGGGTCCTTGAGGTTGGCACCTGTGAGTCCAGAACAAGGCATGAAGTGGATGTCCTTCTTGGGGTTGAATCCCACCTTCTTGAGGAACGGCACCAGCTTCTCTTTGCACTCCTCATACCTGCAGGAAGGTAATGACAAGATAAAATCAAAGTTATGACACCATAAAACACAAATGAACAAAGTCAGATAATCGGATCGGATCTAAACTACACACGACACAAAGTGGGAACATTTTGAGGATGCAGCGCTTCAGGCTGAACAGACCCCAGACCAGACTCACCTCTCCAGGCTCCAGCTGACGGTGGGATCGTCCATCTTGTTGACCAACACAATCAGATGTTTGACTCCTGCAGTTTTGGCCAGCATGGCGTGCTCGCGGGTCTGACCCCCCTTCTCAAAGCCGGTCTCAAACTCACCCTTCCTCGCCGAAATAACCTGACGGGAGACAAAAGCTGTCGTGAAGCGTCTTACCGATAAAACAAATACCTCTATGGTCACGTGAGCTTCAGGAATAGGTAGCCCTACTGCTGCCTGTATGTTCTCACCAGGACTGCCAGGTCAGCTTGCGACGCTCCGCCGATCATGTTGGGGACGAAGCTCTTGTGTCCGGGGGCGTCCAGGAGGGTGAAGTGTTTCTTCTCAGTCTCAAAGTACGCTCTGCCCACCTCCACCGTCTTCCCCTTGTCTCTCTCCTCCTGGTTCGTGTCCAGAGCCCACGACAGATACCTGCAAACAGCGCCTTCACCTTTAAGTGTGTTCAGTTTTTTTTGGGCACAGATGTGGTAAACAAGCTAGTGAGTCTCGGTCGCACGTTTCTTACCAAGTCTCCCTGTTTTTTTCTTTCGCTTCTCGTTCATATTTCTCTAGAGTTCGTTTATCCACCATTCCAGTTAAGTACCTGGGAAAGACAACGCAAACATGGGAAAAGTTTACACAACAAGCTGTTCCTACAGGAACACAAAGGAGTTTATGAATGAGTATCATTCAGTAAGTTTTCAGTAAACCAAACCACATTAATATAAAGACCACATCAAGACCCCACATTTACCGACAACATCCTCCCTCCACCAGGAGAGTTACATTCTCAGATTTCTAAGAAGAAAATCCTCAGCAGGCCCAGGGATCACAATTTTGACTTTTTCTGCATCATCCCTAACAAATAAAATAAATTTAAGCCACGGAAAGAAAACAGAAGATTTTGGTGGATCCAAATTTTTTTTCAACCCTCTTTAAAACTGTTGGACCTGGCTTTCTTTGGCAAAAACTATTGAAGCGATTTCTACAATTCTGGACAGGAGGGACGCAGGTTTTTTTTTTTCTTTAATACTTTTTGTTAAATCTGTTAAAAAATTAGATTTTAAACTGAGCAAAAAATAAACACTTTCCACAAAACTTTGTACGGGCTAAAGAAGCACGTGTCGTTTGGCCTCAGCGGCCTGATGCCATCTGTTGACTCGCCTGTCGAGAATCTGCAGCTACACTAAAAAATACTTTTGTGCAAGAGGAAACCTGCAGCCGCTCCTGCACACAGTAACGTGTACAGGTGATCCAGTATTGTACACATACGTGATTTTATGCCCTATGTAAGAATGATATTTTTAATTTTGTCACCCAGCAGCACTGAGATCAGCTAACAGACGGATTACTCACATAATCTGTCCTCCGATAGTCGATTTACCGGCATCTGAGGGGTAGAAAACGGTAGAAACATTACAATAACTCACATGACATGACATAACGTCCACACAAGCAAATGAGACGCACCCACGTGACCGATGAAGACCACGTTCACATGCTCCTTCTTGGGCGCATCCGGTGGCGCCGGAGCCACTTTGGGCGTTGGCATCTCCTCCTCGTCCTCTTCCATCATCTCATCGTCCTTCCTCACGGTGCCCTCCTCACAGGCTCCTTCTGCGCCCAGATCCTCCTGTCCTCCACCTCCTCCACCTCCCCCCGGCTCCTCTTTCTGCTCCCACGTCTCTTCTTCTGTGGTCATGTCTGCCTCGGTGCTTCCGTTCTCCACCGGAGCTGGAACCAGAGAAAAAAAAAAAAAAGATTTCCAGGTCTCCTCTACGTCAAGAGACTTCACATCCTTTCTTTGAGACACTATCCATAATTATTTTGGGTTACACTGGTCTAGTTCTGCCATTTATTCTACAAAACCTTCATCTTGATTTTTGACAATAATAACAATATAATGACAAAGTAATGATTTATAAATGCACCACTACTGGGGTTACTGACAGCATTCAAACTGTAAATGAAACATGGATGAAAACAGAAACACTCATTAAGTTAATTAAGTTAATCAGAGAAAACGTGTGTGTGTGGTCTGCCGTTCTTCAGTCAGAACACAAAATGTCGTGCTCAGCAGTAACAGGAGGCCTGCAGTGGAATCATCTTCCATAGCAACAAACAAATAAGCTGCCGTTTCCGTAACTATGAAATTATACAGTCCAGCAATCCTGTGCAGAACACTCCCCACGTTCCTGTCAGCCTCGTGGCTTTAATCGGCCCGTGAAGCGTCGCCGCCGGCGTCTCCTGGGGTCCGTTTCATGAAGCCGGTTTAGTGGAAACCCTGTTAATCAGGGAAAACCAGGGATTCCAGTTTCTCAAAGGGAGGTAACTTATTCTAAAGTCAGACGAGTAACCCTCACCGGAATCACAAAGCGAGGTAAACTGAACCTCTGGGTTTGTTACCGTAGTAACAGATTCTCTGAAGTAAACCTGGTTGGGAGCAGGTTTTATCCCACAAACCCAGTTTCCTCTGACTCCGCCCCTTTTCACAGCTGCTCACACGGTTTTGTTTCCTGGTTCTTTACATGTTGAAGCCGATGATGTCAACAGGAAGTCCATTCACAGCGGAAATGTAAAGAAACATATAGATTAACTGTTTCAACATGTTAAAGACTGCATCATAGATAAACTAACACCTGTCCAGATCATATGAAGCTGCAGACAACATTTCTGATTCTGATGTGGAGGCAAAGTGTTCTGGATCGGTTCCTGACTCACAGACGTATGATGAGTTTTACCTGAACATCAGACTGTAATGTGGTCGGTAGTGTAAAGATTTGCAATAACTCACGTGTCTCCATCCTTTAATCCACTCTAATATATCCACAATACATCACAGAGAGTTTGATGGCTTTTATTTGGAGGACAGGGGTTACCCACGGCAACCAAGGCTGCTGACCCCTACACTGAAACAGGCCCACCACAGAACTTCACCATAGGCCTGCTGAAGGCCCATTTCCAGTACCTACGCCACCTAATCCTGACAGCCTCTCTGAAACCAGAAACCCTGGGTTTACAGGCTCAGGTTAAGTCAATCCAGAGTCACAGGTTTAACTCAGGGTTCGTTAAACCTGCTTTGTGAAACGGACCCCTGAAGCTCTTCACGCCTCAACGCTATTATTCATGCATGCATATTCAGTACCCGCTTCTTCCACTGTTGCGAGTCGCTGGAGCCTTTCCCAGCGGACTTGGGGCATGAGGCAGGGTACACTCCAGCTGATGCACCACATAGCCACATGAAAGACACACAAAGAGGCACCCACACATTCACACCTATGGACAATTTGAGACCAGCCAATGTTTTGGAGGTAGGACTCAAACACGGAACTGTCTTGCTGTGTGGCGACACCGCTAACCACTACCCACTGTGGACATCAGCCACATCAAACCGTCTCAATAGTGGTGATGCCAAGCATTTTTAAAATAACTTATACATTAAACATGTTCAGAACGTCTTGACTAGATAAATGTGAAGAAAAAAATCTCCAGTAAATATGGACTCTGAAGTTCTCCTGCCAGGTTCTCCTCCAGCTGGGAGCAAAGTTACTCAGTCTCCACTGTTTATTAGCTTTCCTGGCACAATGTTCCATTGAACAGTTGTTTGCAATAACCCCAAACAACATCATCATTAATATCTCACTGTAAAAACACTGCAATACAAATGTTATTCCCACATTTAAGAGCAAAATATTTCTTTTACTGATTCCTGCAGTCTTAGGATCTCTAGTAGTTAATGGAGACCCTTCGGCTGCTGCAAATAGTCATCAGACACTCCAGCTTCTGGAGGAATTCCCTGTGGAATCCAGTTCTGGGTTTACCTGCTGCAGACATATTCTAGAAATCCCAACACTGATTTTCTACAAGAGTCCAGTCAGGTTCCTGTGAGGCTTCTGGTATCATCCAGGATTTGTTTTGAACCCAACTTTTGTTGAACTTGTGGCTTATTCCCATTATTTCATCCAAAATTTACTTCAACATAAATAAAGCATTTGTTTGTCTCTATTATTTTCCGACAACACTCAAGCTTTAGCTTCCTCGAGACATTTTTGATCATACTTTTGCTTATAACCCTAATATACAGGAGGGTGTGTGAATAATTTTACGGTTGTGTATGTAAACCCACCACATCTGATTGCCTCCTAGACTCTGCTGCTGATGCAACGCTCTGTTAATCCATATATGACAGGTTTTGTTGTTTGTAGTAATTATGTTCTCACTCCAATTGCTCTCATCAAATCAGAACAGGGTTTTGGACATGCAGCTCTTGAGAAATACCACATCATGAGCCAATGAGTGGTTTATTTAAGGACATGATGAGTGAGGTAGAATCATCTCAGACTGAAGCACAGGAATACAATCTAAATATAGGTCAGAAAGTGAGCCTGCAAGCAGGAATCCAGAACCGAGCATCATGCAAGAGGTTCGGTTTGATGTTTCAAGACTACCTTGCACACCTGTGTGTGTGTGTGTGTGTGTGTGTGTGTGTGTGTGTGTGTGTGTGTGTGTGTGTGTGTGTGTGTGCGTGCGCGCGTACCGACTGCTTCTGTCACCTCCATGCTTGAAACCGGATCAGCGGAACCTTTGAGGACAGAAGTAAAAACGTGTCAAACCTCCATTCATATTTATTAGCCAGCGGTGTTCCGGTTCTACGCGGCTGTCACCGGGTCTGAATAAATGATGGTACCAGTAAAACACACGAACACACTGGAGCCAACTTGTTGATCAGTGGTGGACACAGGATAACTCACTGCTGCAGCCAGAAGCTAACTTAGCTGGATTAGCACGCATGCTAGCGAGTTAAGCTAACTTTGAGCCGGCGGCGCGCCGCTCCCCTACCGTCTGTAGCCGGCACGTCAACCGGGCTCGTCTGCAGGAAGCTCGGCACGAACACCGGGGCGTTGACGTTGGGGACAAAAGGCTTGGCGTTCACGTTGAGGGCAGCGAAGGCGGCGGGGAGCCCGGCCGCTGCGGTCGGGGCCTCGGCATCGTCCTCCAGCTCCCATGAATCCGGGGCTGAGTCTCTCTGGTCCATCGCTGCTCGGTCCAGAGTTGACAATCTCTCCGCTGCCTCGAGAGCTGGCTGACGGTTACGGTTCTATAAAAACGCGCTGAGTTGCTGGTGTGTTTTAGGCTATCAGCGCCACGTTCGGTGAACTTCCCATCGCTTTGTGAAGCCCCGCATATGGATCCATAGACGAGGTGTTCCGCCGCTGCTCGCGCCGCTTCCGCCGCTAGGGGGCAGTAGCGAACACCTGCGCTGCTTCCGCCGCTAGGGGGCAGCAGCGGGCGCCCGCGGTTCCGTTCGTTTTAAACTCTTCATTTACCCACGAGAAAGAACAACAAAGCTGCTGTTTCTGTTGTTTAATCAAACATCAAGCACAAGAAATTATCTTACTTTTTACAAATAGATAACATGGAGTTTCCTAAATAAATAGATAAATAAATACTTGGTAATCTATGAAGAGAATGCATGGACCTGTGAACATTTAAATGGACTAGTTGCGGGAACTGCACTAACACACGTCTTCCTTTTTTACTCTTCACTCTTTGGCATCAGTAACTCCTCCACCAGAGATTGCAAATGTGGCCTCGTTCTCAGGCATATCAGGACTAGAAGAAATCAAAAGACAAACAAAAAAAATTGTACAGCAAGTGTGAGTCATGTGTTCACATTAAAGTTAAACTCTGGTCCACTGAGTTTGGTTCCATGAGGGAGTAAAGGCTGTAGATAACAACACCTGTTTGAGTGTGGAAAATCACACATTTGTTTGTTTAGCTGACGCTGATCTCATCTGACCTTCTGGTACCAGGCAATCATTTTCTTAATGTTCTTTTTTCATGAATTATGAACCACACTGAAACAGTCTGCCATATGAATATTGTAGATTGAACCCTACCTATCAAATATCTTGGCAATCCTCATCTCTCCACGTCCCTTCCTCAAGCTGATGCGTGTGGTGGAGGCGTGGGCCAGGATATGCCCACCAATGGGCTTCTTTGGATCTGCTTGAAACCTAAGCAAGCGGGAAAGGACGTAATCTCTCACACAGTCTCAAAAAAACTCGGCAAAAACGAAAAAAGGTCAAGAAAATACAATGGTACCTCTACTTACAAAATTAATTGGTTCTGGAAGAAATTTTGTAAGTATTAAATTTCATAAGTAGAGACGCGTTTTCCATGCAAATGCCCTAACCCATTCCAAGCCCCCCAAAATTAATACATAAATGTTTTATAACGCATCAAAACATGTAACAAATACATGTTACGATTAGATTATTACATAATAAATGAGAGTTGTGCATAATGTAAAAACAAAGAATAAAGAATAAAAATGATGGTCATTTCCTTTTTAACTGCTGTCCTCATTTTTTCTGCCCTCTTTGGTTCTTGCGCTCTTGCCTCACCATGCCGAACAAGAGTGAATTCCAGTCCTCCTTTTCAACTTCTCCAACCACCCACGCGATGCCTTAAACTCCCTAAACTTCTTATTGTTTTAATAACGTGGCGATAGTCTAAGTAAAACTTACAAATAAACATTGAGTAATATTTTCTATGACTGTATCTTCACATAGTGAATGCAAGCTTTCAATTGTTGAATCTCACATTTATACCAACATAAAGTAGGATAGAAATAAAGATAGTTAAGCTGTTGACTTTAGTGTATTTTTGTAGGTAAACTGAACAGAAGATTTTGCCCTCAGAATGCAGAAAAACAACCCCATTTTCTAAAAAATTTCCCGGGGGAGGACCCCCGGACCCCCTGCGTGGGGGTGTTCTCCCCCACACACCCCACAACAAGTCTGGTTTTACACCACCCAACGATTGAAGAAAACTTGCATTCACTACGTGAAGATGCAGTCAGTCAGTCAGTCATTTTCTTAACCCGCTTAATCCGCTGACGCAGGTCGCGGGGGAGCCGGTGCCTATCCCGGCAGTCTCAGGGTGTGAGGCGGGGGACACTCCGGGCACGACGCCAGTGTACCGCGGAGCCACACAGAGACAAACAACCACTCACACACACATTCTGTGAATATGCAGTCATACAAAATATTACTCGATGTTTACTTGTAAGTCTTACTTGATATTATAGCAAGCCGCTGTCTTGGACACAGAATGTGGCTTTTTGTGGTTTACTCAATTCGTTTACACTGAGCTACAGTGGCTTAGTCATACAAGCTCCTGGTGCAAGTCCAGCTAGGTAATAACCAATGGCAGAGCAGCTATAAGAATGTTGCGTTCAGGAACCTGTGAGTATCAGCCCATACTGTATTTTTGCCTTTCGTAACTCGAAATTTCTTTCGTAACTAGAGGCAATATTTTCCTGTTGAGGCGTTTCATAAGTACAAAATTTCGTATGTATAGACATTCGTAAGTAGAGGTACCACTGTATAGAAAAAAACAGGATTAATCAGAATGTAAGAATTTGCCTTACGTCATTCCTGCACCCGGATCAGCTGTCATTTGGTTGGTGACAAAGACTGCTACGTTGTACTCTGAGAAGAAGCATAAATAAATACTGAGGATATGCAGCATATTGGAATAGTATTTTCTAAGTAAGATGGGAAATATAAGTGATGTTTGTGGTTTTCACAGAACTGGTTCAGACCTTCAGAGATCTTCTGCAGCCTGGAGAGCATCTGGGCCAGTTTCTGCTGCCGCTCAGCCAGCTCACCACGGCCAGAGAAGTCCACTCTGAACAGGGCCATGATGGAGTCGATGATCTGGCAACAGGAAGCAGCAAAGAAGGACATCAAAAGGCTGACAAAGTCTGACAAGGCTCTTTAATATGTTTAAAACGTATCACACTTAAAGTAGTAACCCTATGAAAAGCATGTTCAATCTCCCACTAAAGTTGTGTCACTGAATAGATGCAACACAAATGGAAAGGGAGCGAAAACATAGAAACGTTTGAACTTATATTTTTAGAATTGATTGTTTTATTTACCAACAGTTTGAAGACTCCTCCTTCCTCATGGAATTTGGCTGCAACAAAGTCCAACAGCTCCATCTGATGTTCACCTGAGGGCCGAGCAAAACAAATCGTCACCGCATAAGATGGAGATTCATTGCGCACAACAAATGCATCAACATCTGGGTAACATCTGGTCGCACTTGTGTAGGCTCGAGCGTAGAGCACATTGTCCAGCACGGCATCATGGTCCACATTAAACCTGTCGGCTATGTCCCTCAGTCTGTCTGGACGACTGGAACAAGTCAAGGATGATATGAAACAAAATAAAATGTCCTGATACACACATGAACAGACATCATGTTAGGTCGTACAATGACACCCACTACAGATACATTCCTCATCAGGAAGTTTTTATAATTGGCATATTGGAGGACATCAGGACAGCAAAAAACAAAACCTGAGTATCAATCCAATATGCATGACAACTTCTGTATGTTGTTGACATCTTTGTGAGGATACAAGGTGTTCTCTGTGTCAATGAAGATGACTTTTCCACCTGAGTAGCCATCCTCACCAGGCAGCTGAGCAGTGACTGGACAAGAACAACCAAAAGTGTTTTATTCAGTCATGATGATGTTAAAATCACTGCCTAAACAAGACTGGACCAGTCATCTTCAAACAATTCCTTACTCACCACAAAGTGTGTGAGACAGCTGGGTTTTTCCTGTGCGGAACTCTAGAAGAGGAAATAATGAGTGAAGTAAGTTTTGAGGCAGTGTTGCAAATTTGTGAGATTCATATAATTTAACCAAACACAGTTAATTTATCTCTAAGCATAAATCTCACCTCCAAAGGCCTCAGTTATAGCCATACTCTCCACACCTCCTCCCAAAAGTTTACTGCAGAGACAAAATATATCTGTCAGTGTATATGATGAGATATATAAGGTAACAGTAATAGAGCCTGTATTACTACAGTATATATATATGTACATATAAACGATATCATAATATCAAAAATAAATTCTCACAATTATAATATCGTATACAGTGTGCCCTCGCTTATTCTCGCATCAACAATTGTGACTCCACCTCATCGCGGATTTGATACCGTACGCGCATTCTATTGGCTGACAGCATTCGGAAGTGCACTGCGTTCCATTAGTCTTGGACTTTCATGAGACACAAAAGTGCTTTAAACAGTTGATAAGAGTGGGGGAAAAGGTAATACAGATAGAAGGTGGTTTGATATCAGTATGGGGAGGGGCGTCAACATTTAAATTACCGTAAATAATAATATAAATAGATCGCAATCTCAATCACAGATTCATCAATCGTGTGTGGTTCCTGGAACGCATTAACTGCAAAGAACGAGGGCGCACTGTGTGTATAATTATAAATACATCCTATAGTCTATATGAAACTGATATATTGGGTCAATCTTAACTCAAACTCTTGGCTGCCAGTGGTGATGTGGAACACCTGCTTCCTCTTTGTGCTGTACTCAAAGGCAGTCTGGAAACCAACATTCTGGAATGTAAAGAATTGTCAAGTACATTCAATTTATGTGAGTCATTTCTCTTTATCTGGTTTCTCAAGTAATTCATTCTTAAGCTCATTAAGAGTAAAGCTTTACAATCAATTCACTGTAAAACATCTCCTTTTACCAGGATTTTCCCAGCAGCCTCCTTGATTTTTTCCACTTTTGCCTCCGAAAGGCCCTTGATGTTGCACAAGGCCTTGCGAGTTGTCATCTGGATTCCTTTTATAGTGCAGATGCCCA
Source organism: Antennarius maculatus (assembly GCA_013358685.1). Taxonomy (NCBI): domain Eukaryota; kingdom Metazoa; phylum Chordata; class Actinopteri; order Lophiiformes; family Antennariidae; genus Antennarius; species Antennarius maculatus. The sequence goes on along the minus strand of CM023626.1, from coordinate 5,832,273 downwards.
CCAACTTCATTTTTTTAATGTCTGCCATATTCTGTGATTGCAGGTCGAGACAGAGAGACACTCACATAAATAACCGATTTCCGGTCTGATGGGATAACATTAATTTAAAAATCAACCAAACTTCAGACTAAATGTTTTAAAGTGGTTCTCATCATTGTGAGGATACAAGACGAATCCAGCATCAAGTGATAGTACATGTGAACTGTGCTATACTCACAATCCCATGTTTCTGTAGAAGGTCGATGTCTTGGAAGAATGACTCCTGTTGGGATCAGGGACAAAGAAATTCCACATGATAGTCGATAAAGACCAAACTTAAGACACAAATACATTTTTACTCTGCGTGTATTCATAGCATAATGTCCAAAGCAATTCAAACCATAGAAACATGAAACTATGTCGTCACTATTTTAAAATACTTTGTTAATTTATTATGGAATGAGTAAAAGCAAGATTATGCTTACATTTACTCGTTAAAATTGTTTTTATACAAACCTAATGTCATTTTTAGAAGCTGGTTTACGTATTTGTAGCTGTGAGGAAATGTCTCTTCATATAAATCCAATGTACAGAACACATACTCACAAAATAGAGTTATAAAGGATTAACTATTACATCTCACCTCCTCATCTTGAAAGCCAGAATCATCTTCAACAACTTGATCCTCTTGAGTCTTCATTGTTTTTAATTTACTGTCAATCAGCAAGAGTCTTTAGCCAAGACGAACCAGTTAGCTAACCTTCTATCGCGATGACTTTTAGCTAGCTACACTCGACTACAATTAACTGCACGCATAAAACGAATGTATCTACAATAAAACGTTTCCTTTTCGAATTACGTTAAGATATAAACTATAACTATGAAACGAGACTATCAATATCTCAAAGGGAGAAAAAGAGACTCAGAATAATGTTACACAACCAGACTTCCAAAATCTACGCGCTCTGTAACTCTGGCGCGCGCCAAATGCTGATGTGTCGTTTAAATGCCGTCGGAATTTATTATTGTTAGGAGTGACGATAAATTTTGACTCGAATAATAATGGACTCATGAGTACATAACCCTGACTGACCTTCCAAGCAGTCATATGGCACTTCAATACGTTAAGAAACATGAATGACTATATGGTAATTAACAGTGTTTGTTCAACCTTAGACAACTGCTGTTTAGGTAAACACATTTCTGAGCTAATTGAACCTGCTCGTGAAATTAGCGGCATCAACACCCTCATTACAGAATCCCGGTTAAATGCCTTTAAAGTACCTTTCTCTGGTTTGATCGGTCATCTTTTGACTGCAAAACCGTTCGTGTCCCTTTACATATTTGTACATTGGGTAGTATGTGAAATAGATAATCCTACTGAACAATGTTTAAGACTCATAAATTTTTCAGGAAAATATAATTAACTAGTTAAGCCTGTTATTCCAGCAACAAATCTAAATATTTGTGGAAAAATATGCATGAGGCGTTATATCTATTTTAAATATAACTTTTTGTGCATGCTGTATATTGATAATTGTTGAAATAAAAACTTTTCATTTTAATAATCTTTAATATTTTTAAATGTATAATCGCTTGATATATTTCAATCATAAATCCCTACATCAACAGGCTGTAAAAATACATTCCAATACTGTCAAAGTCAACACTTGTATTTCCATTAGACTTTGGGTTTTAATCACAGTACATGATGAAAACTAAGCAGATACAGGGTTGCTATTAACAGAGGTAAGAGAAGGTGAACATGGATGACAGAGAACATTCTTAAGAAACAACACATCATAGAAGTTTGAGACATTTAGAATCAAAAATTCTATTATGCATTTATCCAAAAACTTTATAAATTTGCCATCTTAAATACGGTAACTTTTTAATTTCAATGGACAAAGAATTCTGGATGGAATAGTATGGAACCTGGTGTGATTATACACCACTTTAAATTCAATAACGTATAATAAAAATAGTAATTGTGACACTGCACTATGACAAACATTCATAGCACAATGGTGAACAGAGACAGATAACAGAAACCACTGTTGTCTACAGTGTGTCTGTGTGTCAGATAAGTGAACATTATTCCACATGTACCTGTACATGTTATCCCGTAAAGAACACAATATAATATTGGTACAATTATCTACTTAAAAAACAAAACAAAAAATGAAAGAAAATAGAAGTTTTTCTTGAAATAAGTCTTTGCATGATGTTGTGGTAAAGAGAGACAGTGACATAAAACCATTAGAAGGAATTGAGATCTCTTTTCTACAATCCAATACATTGGAGTGAATGCCATCTTGTGTTGTTGACATACAGCTTTAGAATCTTTATTTAACTACAGTTCTTTGCCCTTCTTCATGGTCTCTCTCTATCGCCTTGTGAGCAATCGAGCTATTATTGTTGGAGCCTATCTCAGCTTCACGTTGTCCAGGCTTTGTCTCAGATTTTGCTTGGTGCAGGAGGCGTCATGCTTGGCATCCCACCGGATATACCCGTGTTTGGCCCCAACAGAATCTAGAAGAGAATGGCTTGATTAAGCACATAGACCTCTGTTCCACTGGATTGTCCTCTATTCATGTGAATACCCACCTGTCTCTGCTGTTGTAGCTGCTGCTGCTCCAGTTGTAATCTCTCCGTCTCAAACACAACAGGCATTACCAGGATCATGAAGGATGTTGTACCCACCCACAACGCCGAACGTGAAAAACTGAAACACATAAAGAACCTGTTTTGTTTCTGCTTTTACAATTTAAGTATGCTTGACCAAAAAATTACCAAGGACATGTATTCCAATGATTTATAAGGCCTAATTGTTTGGAAGATTTGGTTCTTTATCCAGGAAGTAGAGACAGGCCCAACAACTACTGCCTGTAGTACTTAAGGGTTTTATCTTTTAATCTATTGTGATTGCTTGGCTAACATTTGTGCAATGAGGAGGAAGGAAATCATTTAGAGATCTACCTGTAAAACATCTTGGCCAGTGAGACAGAACACTGTGCAGACATATCAGCAAAGGTGCGAACTTTGTCAGGAAACATCTCTGTTAGGCCCCACAGTCTCTCCATTAGCGTCTCATCCAGCTTAAGAAAAACATGTCAGGGTATAAATATTGGTACAATAAAGAATGGGAAAGTCACCAAGCCATTTAGAATCAAACATACAAAAAACAATTTTAGGATGACTTTAGCCAACAGATTTTCTCTCCTATTAGTCAAAAATGATAGCTTTATTTTACTATCACTGCATTAACCCACTGACCGCTGAGTTAGCATCGGTACAGTATTATTAGCTAACCATTCTCAGTCAACCTGAGGAACAAGACTGCTATTCCGGTTAGATTTTATGTTATCAACCGCATTTCTCATGTTGTCCAGTCACTTACATCTTCATCGTCATCGTCATCGTCGTCAATCTCGTCCTCGGGGGGCCGTGTAGAGACCGGGCCCGCAGACGGGGAAAGTTCCTCGATTTCAGCCATGATAGCCTGTTAGCTTGCTGGGATTAGCAAGTTGCGCAGCGAGGAATATGCCAGAAAGCCCCGTAAGCACAATAAACCTAATGTCCTTCTGAATATTTCACCGACTCAGTTTCTTTAAAGTTAGTGCTGGGAAGCATGCGGCGGCGTCACGACGGTCTGAGGTCAAGGGAGGAAAACGGCAGGAAGTCAGAAGCGTAAACCGGAAGCAGAACAAGAGCTTTGAACAAGCGCTTTGGAGGGGTCAGTTTGTAGTTCACAAAATACACAGCGCCCCCTGTAGACGATGTCTAACTGCAGTCACAGTCACGTACTAAATATGGTTATTTAGTACCACTTTCACCCTATGAACATTACTAGAGTATTCCAAAAAGTTTATAAGAATCTTTTTCAGAACACAAAAATATTTATAGTATCTTTATAAAATGTTGGAATAATAGTGCAATAGCACAACGGGTCCAACAATACATTATTCATGTAAATTAATTTTTGCCTATTTTGAGATATTTTGTTGTGCGTGTGAAATGACACTGTTTTGATAGAAATTTCAGAAAAACCACAAATAAAATTCTTTTTCTCGTCATTGTGGGGTCATCTCTAAACCAGACGCGTAGCACAAATGAATGAATTGCATTTTGTCACAGCTGACAGAGCATAGTTCAAATAGGTTTCTCTGGGTATGCTCAATTCATCATTTTTCTGACAGTTATACAAAGTTATGGAAAAGTAAACTACTTTTCTATTTACACCAAAGTAATTTACATTTAAAAAATCTAAATTAAAAACACCAACGGTTTCATACCAGGAACATATGGATGCAAATGGTGTAGTATTCCATTAGACGTGAATATGTTTGCAGAGAACATTCCTAATAGAAACTTGAACTTTGTCTTGAATATGGAGGGTTTTAGTTTCAGTATCTGAGTTTAATTTTATATTTTTAACTTTAAATCAAATGCTAAATTTAAACAGCCTTAGGTAAAATGTGACTCTTAAACCTCTTCCTATGATTGCATCTTTTTCCAGAGAAGATGTAGCTGGAAATAGCCAAAGAGGGGCTGGTCATGGAAAAGTTCTGGGATGCTGGGATTCCTTGTTTACATCCTCTCGGAGTACGCCGCGGGGGCGGGGTTGTTCCGCCCTCATTCTTTAGCCTTGACGTCATCATCGCTTGTGTTTTTTATGAATGAAAGAATCCAACCTCAGAGAGCAGCAGAGTAATTCCGGGAAAAGGCGGACTGACATTTTGTCGCCAGAGTCGCTTCGACCCAGCAGGTAATATATATTTTTCTGAAATAAGAAACGCTAACATATTAATTTTGAATGTTTCGACGGTTCATAAAACGGCCGAACTCGAGACTAGGTGTATCCACCGGGGACTGGCCAACCAACCAAGGACAAGGCAGCTGTTTGCTTTAATCCCCTTTAGCTAGTCACAAACCGCTGATGCTAGATGCTAACATTTAACATTACTGCTCTGTTAGCATGTTAAGACGAGGTGGCTAATTTGACCAGCTTTTAATATTTTCACTGTTCCAACCCGAAATGTTGGACAACCAATTGAAGACATTACTTCCTTTTTTTAACTGTATGGTTGAATATGATGATTTGGAGTCGTGATAAAATGGATGTCGAGGGCATTCGTTATGGCTGTTTACTATACCAGCAGAGCCTTACCACAAACTGACCACATTTTCACCCTATAAGGATATTTTCTTGATGCATTTTAAGATAGAGGGATAACCAGCGTGTCGTATGCGTTATATGTTTGTTATTTAACCGTGGAGAATTAGAGAATAGATCTGTATTGAACGTTATAAACCTTGTTAACTCGTCATAGCCTTCGCTTGTCATGGCAGTGCTGCGTTCACTTGTTGCGGTCAACTGTCGTTATTCCTGAAGCTGTGTGTCCTTTAAAATCATATTTATAGGGCAGTAAAGATATTTAAACCCTGTGCTTTTCGGGCGATTGTACAAATACACGGTTAGCACTGTTTTCTCTGCGGTTTGGACGGACTGGAGTCTCAGAGCTGAGCAAACTGTTTATTGCTGAATCACCGTGACTTTACGAAACGGTGGCGGTCTCAGTCCACCGGCGGCGGGGACATTGAACAACCACAGTTTGCTGAAACCTTCACTTCCCACGTATTCTGGGAAATGTAGTTTATTGTCAGCAAGATACAGACTATTTAATTACACCGTTGCTGTATTTACCCAATGTGGATAACCACCCCTGGAGGGATTCACGTGTCAGAATACATTAATATATTTATTATAATGAGATAAACGTGTAAAAAATAGATTTTGTTTTTTAGCTGGCCTGAAAATGAAGGAGAGATTTTGTAACTTGAGTTTCTTCTTGTGTTTGTGTGTCCACCTGCTGTCTGGCTGAATATTGGCCCCTTGGGAGGGAAGCTTGCCTTTGAAAATGTTGCTGAGGGAGCACAAATCAATCTTCCTGTTTACATCCACTGGTTATGTAAACACTTGCTGTACAAGTTCTGCACCTTTTTAGATTTGGCATAATTGAGTCCATGTAGACAAATTCATCAACTAGTTTCACTTACAAAAAAGTTGAAAGTAAAATGTGAGTAAAACTAAAAACAAAAATCTCATTAACTTCAGTACATATACAGTAAATCTTTTGTCATCAGGGATATCTATTTAAAGGAAGTCAATATTTGAATCCAAAATCTTCAAAAAAGAATTAAATGTAACTTGAATTCATATTAAATAATTTTCAGTAAAAATGGACTGAAAAAATTGTAGAATTCAAATATTTTTAAAACACTAAACTACCTTAAAGGTACTGCAACATTCCACTATGACAGAGATGATTTTGAGATGATCTTGATCTTCTTGACCTCAAGAAGAGGTCATTCAGCTGCAGGATTACTTTGTCTAGATTTGTCTGTTTCTCAAAACGAAACTGCAAGGTTGACGTTATAAAGCCTTCCTTATTTTCCTTGTTTATTCTTACAAATTTGGGCTATAAAGAAAGGACATCTGAGCACATTCAGTACAATTTTTGTTCTATATACTTGTTTGTTTCTGCCCTATGTGCTCTGGTCAGGGTGGAGATGAAATTTATTGCAGCTCAAAGGCCTCGGTTTGGACTGTAGAGTCATTTAAACAACATGACAGTGATTTGAAATGCACAGACAGATCGATGTAGAGCTCATGGAGGGATGTCACCTCAAAGTGACCCACTGAGGTGGCCAGACAGCTTTTATGAGCTGACCTTAAGGGCAGTGTGGAAATCCCCACATGCTCTGAGTGAACTGATCAGCAAGAAGAATGAGAGAAAAAAACCCGAGTAGTGTGAAGTCACAGCTCGTCGCTGCAAGCAGCAAATTAAGAGCGTGTAAACTTAACCACTCCTGGTGTTTTATTTCCCCATGAAATAGAAACACTGGAAGCAGGATTGCATATTTTTTGAGGTTACAGTAGAATTTATTGTGTAGAGGTTATTGTGATCTAGTTATATTACTTTGAATTTTTAATCTCAACTACATCACTGTCAAACAGTCTCCTAAAACAGTTTCCTGTCAGATTGTGTTTTTGCCATGAGCGTGTGGAACCGTTGGTGTTGTGTTGATAAAGGGAAGTGTTGAGGGAATTGGTTAGGACACCTGCTTTGAGCAACCAAAGTGCAGACGCATGACGATTACTTCCTCCTCACCATCCCAGCCAACAGGGAAAGGCATGTCACTTTCAAAACCTCCTCTTGCTTTCAAATCAAACCGCAGCGTTTAATGGGAGGGCGCGTTAGTTCTCAGTGTCTTTATCATGCATGACTGGCTGTCTTGTGAGCGGATGGTAGATGTTAAGCCAGAATTTAACCATAACAACATGATGGCCTGAGTCACATGCGATAGCATACAATCTTTTGTTTGTGTCTCTTTTTGGTTTTTCCAGAGAATCTGTATCTGTGTTCGGGGGGAAACAGCAGAAGACAGTCAGATCATGACGACAGAGAGAAGCAGCAAAGCCTTGAAGGTAACACACACAAAGAAATCTCACCGTTACTCTTTATGTCACCTTTATAACTTTCCTCTGTCCTGAAATCCTCCTGATGTTAAATGAAATCACACATCGGTACGTTACATGTGTGCATAATGTGGTCCAGATCCAGATAATAATCCAGATACACCATTCTGGATTATGTTTGGAGTGATATTTATTAAGCTCCGGTTTGGTAACCATCTGATTAGTAATAATGTTATTAGAGGTGAGGGGTTCATGTGGTGTCCTATAGTTTCAGAAACATGTCCAGCTTATAGTATCATTCAGAAGTTAATACTGAGTAATTTGTGGAATTGGTCATAAAAGAATAGCAGTACATTTGATAAGAGCTGAACTTTGTGATACTTGGCCTACATTTCCTTCAACACCCAAGTAATAAACCTCAAAAGAGCCGCCATGAAAACAAATATCAGTGAGAAAATTCATACCTGACCTGAATAAAGTAGAAATGCTCATATCAGCGTTTTGAGCCACTTCTAATAAACCTTCACAGCTGTAGTGAAAAATATGACATGACTTGAAGCTGTACTGAAGAGCAAAAAATGCTTTAACACATGTGTATATATATATATATTTATATACATATATGTGTGTGTTTATATATCTGTAACAACAGTGCTTTGTGTTTAGTTCGTAGTTTTCACAGCAAATACATTTTGTCATCAGCTGACCTCTAGATTGACTTTTCCCTTTCTTCCTCCCCCGCTGTCACTTCCTGTCTTTCTTCCTCATACTCATCAGGTGAAGCAGGAATGTGGTGAGAACGTGCCAGTGCTGTCGGACAGCGAGCTCATGTCCCTCTCTGTACGAGAGCTCAACCTCCACCTGCGTGGCCTGTCCCGCGAGGAGATCCAAAAGCTAAAGCAGCGCCGGCGCACCCTGAAGAACCGAGGCTACGCCGCCAGCTGCCGGGTCAAACGGGTGTCACAGCGCGAGGCTCTGGAGCAGCAGAAGATGGAGCTCCAGAGAGAGGTGGAGCGGCTGGGGGCCGAGAACGCCGGCATGAGGAAAGAGCTGGAGGGCCTGGGCGCGCGTCTGGCAGCGCTCCAGAGGTTCGCAAGGGGCCTGGAGGCTGGAGGGGGCCACCTGCTGGCCACCGCGCCACGCCTCAACACAGCCTCCGTCATCACCATCGTGAAGAGTCCACAACAGCCTCAGCCTCAGAGAGAGCAGGAGTCATCCTAGAAGGAGGTGCTTTAACCAGACTGGTGGGAGGGAGGCACCACCTGCAATGCACACTCACCCCCCCAACCCCTCCATGCAGGCCTACATATAAAACACACACATGCACACAATAGGTAGATGTTAGATGGACACACTAAACACTTGTTTGTGTCGTGCCTCATTCACATTTTCAAGTTCTTTTGGATCGTGTTGACGTGAGTCGTACATTTCTGTGTGACAAGTGTTTGGTAACGTCACCAAACAACAAGAACTACATTTGGTTTTCTAATCAAGGCCCACGAACCGTTAAAAACAAACATGAAGGACAGGTGGAGCCGTCTTCCACCTAACGCAGATCAGCTAACAGACGTGGTGTAAATCATAATAACAAGGATCCCAAGTCTCAAATGATGCTTAGAAAAATGGGAGATTTGAATGTGAATGAGGCACTGGAGCACTGATGTCATCACACACACACACACACACACACACACACACACAAACACACACCCACCAGTTCATTCAACAAACCCATCCTTAACCGAAGCCCGATCTGGCCAGAATGACTGTAGATCCCTGCTCAGCAGATCCAGCTCTGACGCTGCAGAGAGCCGGGGCTTCGCTCTGCTTCTCTCCGTGGCCCCTGACCAACAGCAAGGGTGGAGCGGACGTACGTGTAACTTCCTCTAGACCTACAGTGTTTGCATTCCTAGTGCAGTTGCAGTCTGAAGTTTGTTTTTTTTGCTGTTTGTGTTCCAACTGGGCCACATGGGTCTCTGCCACTGTGCACAAAAGTACCCAGAGTCACTCGTGTTAGTCATTAATGAAGAGCTTTTCCAGCCGCTCTGTCAACTGATATGCAGGTGTGGTCACAGCGAAGGCTATTATTGTCCGTATTATTAAGGTCTCTGTTTAATGGTTTCAAAAGGGTCGTTGCTATATGATCGGTTTGAGCTTCCAGTAACGGTATACCACACTCACATTCTGGTCTTTGTTGCTTGGGTTGGGAAGATTTAGGCTGCAAAAAAACTGGTCACACAGTTCTGAAGATAGTTGAAAAGTGCTGCAAATGTTTTTGGATGAACCTACTGTTCCTCCATTCCTACCTATTCCAGCCCTCCATGCGAAGGGAAAGTAAATCTTTACTGCTCGTGTACATATTCTCACATAATGCAGTGCCTTCAGTGTATATTGCAGTTATAAAAATGCAAAACTCACGTGGGTAAAGGTTCAAAACCAACTGTAATCACTCCTCCGACTGTTCACAACCGCACATTTCTTTGTTAGGACGTCTCTGGAATCTCCTACTTTCTGAGGTGAAATCCCTCATTGCTCATTTCACAATCCCAGCAACAGGCTGCTGGGACTTTTTTTTCATATCTTGTAGACTCCCAACAACAGATGTTGGTCGTTTGTTTTTTTTTTTGCTAAAATTGTGTAACAGCAGAGTGGCATCTGGTAGGAATTACACTCAAAATGATGCAAATCCTCTGCATACATTCCTGTTCTGTTTGTAGTGTTCGTATGTGTCATTGAGAGACAAAAATGTTGATTGACATTTATCAGAGTTATATTCTATATTTTATTTGTATTTAAAGGTAGATATTATAAAAGACAAGCTAATGAGTGCAGTGATGTTCTATATGTTTTCAGAAGTACTTATGACTAGTCTTGGGATATTCTCACGTCTAATTGTGTTGTGTGGCAAGTGATTACTTTACAAAATGTTAATTATTAGCCATGTAGAAATATGCTCAAAGCCATTGGCCATATTGCTGTATGATTTCGTTTTTTTTTTGTGTGTGTATTTTTGCAATGTTTGTACTGGCTTGTCATAGTGGATTCCTGGAGGGATTTTATTTTTCTATCTATGTTAAGTGTGTGTGGAAAAATTAAGGTCACTTGTGAATTGGCTGGGTAAGAGATCCGCAGGGTGTTTAAAAAGAAAACAGAAAAGTGGGGAAATTGTGGGAAGAGAGATGGAGATGATGAGGAGGAGACAAGAGGGTTGAAGAGTTGTTGAACGATGGAGTCAGAAAGTAAGTCGAGGCGGACGGGACAAGACAGTGGAGAGAAGTGGTGTTTTTATTCACTTGAAAACCTCCATCAGTCACATCCGTGACGATGTGCTCCGACAGGCTTGGATTTCATGGAGTCGAGGCCACTGAATAGAGCTAGCAATATAATTTCTAAGCAGGCATTGTAACACGTTAGACTGTGTTGACTCCTGAAGATATGAGGTATATATATTTAGCTATATGAATATCAGCGTGGTAAAGCATTTATTCTCAATATTTTATTGTCTCACATCTGTCAAACTGTGCTGGATGTTTTGTAATACTTGCAGACAAATGTTTTTTGTATTTATTACTTGTATTTTTTCTATTGTGAAAATGTAAGTACATTGTCTATTTTATATATTAATTATAATAAATGTTGTACATATTGTACATAAAATGGTGTGTTTGGTCGTGGGCTAAAGTGGAACAGTGGATGAACATGTGGTTCAGACAGGAAGTGGATAGTCAGGATGTGTTGCGAAAGTTATCGGTGGATCACAAGATAAACTGCTGGTTAAAAAATAACAGGTTCTGCTTGAGGATGAAGAGCAACAAGCTCATAAATCAGGTTCATTATAATGTGATTTCACACATTCACACACTTAAATTAATGCTGAGTCGTGCGGCAACGTGATGATGCTAACTTCCAACATTCTAAAAATATCAGGTCTGTTTAAGATGTTCAGCATCAGCTGGTCTAAGGTGAGCAGAGCATGAAGCCATTGATGAGATCTGATATAATGAAGGTTTAATATTCACATTTTTAATAGCTGAAAGTGACAAAAATGCAATTTTAAGAACGTTTAACCCATTAATTTATTCCTGAACTAACATTCAAACATCTTTAAGACATTTTCTAATGTGGCTTTTCACAAACCAACATGAAACAAATAGTTAAAGTACAGATTAATACACTGGCATCAACATTAGCTTTATGATGCACAAAGAACAGAAAAACAAGTCAAGTTAAAAAAGTATTAAATTAAAAAACAAAACTCGCCACCAAATAGCAAAGATGCAGAGAGGAAGAGCAGCACATCCTGCACCACAGAGGATTTTAAACTATCATCAGAAAAAACTGCTGTAAAGCCCAAATCTCACATCACTTTTGTTTCTTTCAAGTTATTTTTGAAAGAAGCTCATGAACTAAAAAAAAACATGTTTTCATTCATTGTTCAAGTTGAAATGACATTTAGATAAACTATGTGCATAGAACATACTGTAAATGCAACACAACCAACACGTAGACGGAATATATAGTAACAGGATGAAGCTCAGTCTTGATCAAAATTATCCAGTTTGTACCTGCAAAAAAAGGCCTCCAACTTTCATGACTTGAAGCAACAGGAAGCAGAGTAGGAATTAAAAAAGAAAAATCCATGGCAACTGAAGGAGAACAAGTGTCATCCTGCTGCTCAGACCAGTCTAAGGGTGAGGACCGCCTGTGTCCACGTCCTCCTGTCCCCCTGGTGGACAAACACCGTCACAGCAGCGCAGTGACAGGAAACACGTCCTCAAACTCAGTATGACTCATTCAATGACTCAAGAACTTCAACTAGTTGGAGAAAATAAGCGGCGCTAATTGCAGTGAAAGTGTGGGAGTATATAATGACATACTGAGACAGCATAAAACTGAAATATGATGAATAGTTTTTTAATAGTTCTTGTGCAACTATGCAGTTATTAAATTTTGATTTTACCGATGAGGAAACTATGAGCAAAGCAGTAAAACACTAAACACAGAATTATTAAACCTCATGAAAACAGGTGTGGCTGTGACTCATTTTAGATGGATTTCACCAATACTTTGACTCCATTCAGTAACAATGAAGTTGTGAGATTATAGGATTTTGAAAAATTAAACTGTTTTTGTGAAAACAGAACATATGAGCAAATAAGTATTTGTTATTTAAAATATGTTCTTATTGGATAAAAAAAAAAAAAAAAAGAAATTCTGAAGAAGCTTCATCTCATGGCTCTGTGTAATCAATGATCTAACATCCACTGTCTAAAAGCGTGAAGCTTAATTACCGTTTCATTAGACATGTCAAAATATTGGGGGGGGGGGTTTCTTCAGAGAAATAGAAAATTCTTCACTTAAATGGCTTTACACAAATAGTGCATGGGTATAAATAACTATATTTAAAGGAGGAGGAGGGGTTTCCTTTTTATGATCTACTGAGAGCAAGCTGCTACAGATTTAACCTATATTCCTGCTTTGTTTACCTCAACCCGTCAGCCTACATTGTGGTCTGCAGAGGTCTGATGAGGAGAAACAGCTCCAGCTTTAATCCCATCCATCAAAATAATGCCCCAATTACAAAGGTGTAATCCTGAGCAGCTCCTCTTCACCAGACTACTGCTGCAGATGCATCATCTCTAATCTGCTCTTCCTCCCTCTCATGATAAGAACATTGATCCATGTATGATTTTAACTCCTTTTTGATTTATTTGTCTTTACGATCCTTCCCCACACACTGATCGTCATCCTGTAATATCCCACAACACATCAGGGTCACCTACACACCCTTTCCACACCTTTTCAACACTGAAAAACACCGATGACCATCGGACCACAAAAAGACAATCACTTCTTGGTGGGCAATATCCTCGCCAAGAGTTCACGTTGGGAGAAGAAAACAAGAAAAAGAAATGTGAAATGAAGCTTTTTATCCAAACTGGAAAATTTAAAGAGTCAAGTATGACTCATTATTTTTAAAGTGTGACTCACAAACTTTCCAGAAACAGACAGAACGAAAACATTCACATTTTCAGAGCATTTCACCTCCAAATAAGACTCCTGGGAATGTGGGTGCAGAACCATACAAGTCTTCACTGCCAGACTAAAAAAACAAACAAACGCCTCTAATCGTTCACGTCGATGACGGCTGCTCATCCGCTCAAATGTCATCCACCATTAAAACAGTCTGAATCTGATCCAGATCAAACACGTTCTGCTCTAGAACTCGTCATCAGAGCTGAGCAGGAGGGTTTTCTCTGTGTCGCTGCGGCCATTGATGGCGCCGTGGGTGGAGGAACGGCAGACGGGTGGAGGAACCCCCTGCTCCAGCGTGGACTGCTGTGTGTACTGCTGGTACGCCGGAGAGAAGTTGTGGATGGCGTCCTGGACCATGTCCCCTGGGCTCATGGTCTCCTTCAGGCTGCTGGAGATGCTCTTCATCGGCGCTCGGATGCCTGTCGGTGGCGAACGACATGAACGAGTGGGAAATTAGACAACAAGGTGAAAGAGGAGTATATGAGGTTCAAACAGAGGAAAAGAAGAGAAAAGGGAGACTGGAGAGGAAATATAGGAGCGTAAAAATGCATCCAAATGATAATAAAGGGGAGAAAACTCAATAGAAGAAGGTAAATAAAAAAACATTAAGGGAGGATTGATGTGATTTGGGCTGGAATGTGAGAACAAATCAAATGGAGAGGAAAAGGAGGAGAAAAGAGTGGGAATACAGAGACATAGTGAAAGGAAAGAAGAATGGGGGGGCTGGTGATTTAAAGGGCCTCAAACAGAGAGACAAAAGGAGGGCTGTGGATGTGATTTAGAGAGAACAGAATGGGAAAAGGGGTTCACCTCACAAGGGATGTAAAAGAACGCAAAGCAGGAAAAAAGGGAAAGCAAACGTGGATTCCTTTCATTCATTCAGGAGCAGAGAGTAACAGCTTGGAGGAGAAGAATGAAAAACTAAACCAAATTCAATGGAATATTAAAAAGAAATTAAAATGAAACATCTGTGAAAAACTGCAAACGGAATGGAACCAAACTAAAAGAACCATCAACACTGTTGGACCTACCACACTCTCCGTACGTAGGAACAGGTCCTTCAGGACGCAGCAGACAACAAACAGTTCCAACACAAAAACATGAATGATGGGCAGAAGAGAAAGGAAATAAACAACGATAAAGAATAAAAGAGAAGAAACAGAATGGAGGAGGCTTCATAAGGATCTGCTGTCGACTTCCTTCCTCACCTTGAGCGTCCAGACTCTTTTCCATGTAGACTTTATACGTGAAGGCGTGACGGAGAGCCAACGCCGCAAAAAACATCTCTATGCAAATGATAAAGTTCTGGTAACCGGCGGCGACAGTCCCTTCGCCGACGGACACCTCCACCGAGTTAATCTGAGGGATGGCTCCACACTTCTCCAGAATGGCCAGCAACATGCCTGAACGCAAAAGATAAGACGATGCCTGATGAAGATAACACAATCTTGGTGTTTGCTCGCTGATGAGAAGAAATTTTTTTCCCTACCCTGCCAGAAGGAGAGGAAGATAACCGACTTGACCATGAAGAACTTGAGCATGGGGCTGTAAGGGCTGAGCAAATCCCTGGTGGAAAAGTAGAAGAGGAAGAGGGCATACAGAGACAGGCTGACGGAGATGTTGTAGATGATGGTCACGTACAGGTAACCGCTGGCGACGCTGAGAAGACAGAAGAAGCGAGAGAGAACCCTGTTAGAGGTGTAGATGTATGGGCTGATCTGGGAACCGTTTTCACTGACTGCTGTCTGGATTGACAAGCAGATGTTTATTCTTAGAGCTCCTATGTTCTCTTTACCGGCTCCATCAGTCACGTGCATGTATTCATATGAAGGTCAATCCGGGATTAGCGGACAGGCCTCCCTGTTAGGGGCACTTACTTGAAGTCACCGTCCTTGTATTTGCCGTAGGCCTGAAGGACGACGGTGATGACGGCCATGAGCGGCTTGACCACGCAGAACTGCAGCGTGGCCTGTTTGCAAAACCGCAGGAAGCCGATGGAGTAGGCCTTCCCCCGGATGCAGCAGGTCCCGTACATACAGCTGGACCTGCAGGAGAACATGGGACGCCCGTTAAACTTCCTGTCGGTTAAAACCGCGTGAGAAGCGACGTCCGGCGACCAAATGTTCCGGTTTGGAGTCGGGTGGAGACTCACTCGATGGGTTTGCCTCTGATCTCAGCCATGATGGCGCTCTCTCCTCCCAGGTATTCATAGCACAGACTGAGAAAGTTGTAAATCACGAACGCTGGAGAGAAACAGAGGGAAAAGTGTGGATATAGTCTAGTTAATCTGAGAAAAAAAAGGTGTGAAATAGAATTCAGTCTTCAATTATTTCATTTATTTATTGTTTATTCTTTATTCAAAGCAATTCTGCTAAAACAAATATGTTCATCACATCTTTAATGCCATGTATCCACGTAAAAACTAATGGAGCTGTGATATTTTAAAGTTCAGTGTTTGGATGTCCTCCTGCTCATTTCTGTGGGAACTTCTCCAAACATCTGAGTGAAATATTCAGGCTTGCCTCGAAAATTTTGAATAGGAACAACAAACGGGAACTAAAAGTAAACATGTTTAAACTCTCGCACCAGAAACAGAAAAGTTCCACAGAGTAAAATCAATCTCTCTTTCTGTTCCTCAGTGTTTTTTTGCAGAACATTATGATCATCATAAATCTTCATGGGCAATTTAAGCTGTGAAGAATTTTGCCATAATAAGACGGTGAATTTTTAAGATGTGGCCAAAAATGTGTTTGTGAGGTCACTGCGACCTCTGAACACCAAATTCTAATCATTTCATTCTTGAGCTGAGGGTGAAAAGATTTCCTGAGGCGTCACACCCACCAGAAGAAGACAACCAAACCACACAGAGAGTCTCTACTGATGGAGGAGGCAGGAGAAGAGCATTCAGTGTGAGCTCCAGACCAGTTGGGTCCATTGATGAAAGTAAATACAGGACAGACAGGACTAAAATCTGAAGGCTGCTGCCTTTGTGCATCACCAGGAACAACACAACACATCTGAGTCAACACAATGTGATAACAGAGACTTCGAGATCTTTGAGAATCAATTTGAATTTTAGCTTTCAAATGCAAAGTTGTAATGTTCTTTCTGAAATCTTTTGAGAGCTAAACATAATTGAATATGATAATAGATTCAGATTCAATGAAATGCTCTAACTAATAAACAGAAAAAACAGATTTAATGTATTTAAACCCATCAGTTTCCATCCTCCTGACACCTTTATGCAGACAAGCCAACCAGGAGTCTTTCCTTCTCTAAAAACACTAGAGAGCTTCAGCGGCGGCGGCATCACCCCATTACGAGTGAACGACGTGGTTCTCAGAAGGCTGATAAACCCAAACACATCCCGACACGCCTCTTCCTGTGGGTGTGGCTGATACTCTCCCGGTGGTCTCTTGTGACCGGTGAACTGTCTCTCCTCTGTGCAGCTTCGAGGGGCAGCCATGACGACCAAGGGACTCTTATGAAACCGAGCCGGGCTAATCCTGTTAGCGCACTCACAGGGGAGCGGGGTTGTTAGTGTGACTGTCATGAGGGGCAAAATAGGGTGAGCCGTGCTGTGTCACAACACTGATCTCAAAACAGATGCACTGCTAGCTGCAAATCATATCAGTCCAGTTTAAATATTTTCCATCCACACACACACACACACACACACACACTGGTTGGTTGTTACCGCTTTCAGTGATGTCAGACAACGAGAAGCAGGCATACACAGCCCCCATCAGCAGTGCTGGTTGTCATAGCGATATGGGAGGCATACATAAAATGCATTTAAGGGAACTTTGCAACAAGTTGATTCAGAAATCCTCCTCCTCTGATGCAGCCTTTCCTGCTGATGAGGAAGATTCGTGAGCACGGTTGCCATGCAACACGTCCGTCCATACTTGGCCAGGGTGAAATCAGGGCAGGGCTGAGGAGTGTGATGGGAAGAGGAAGAGAGGAGGAAAAGAACAGTGGAGGGAGGGAACGTAATGTCAAGAGAATAGGAGGAGGAGGACGAGAGTCATTCATCATATGGAGGAAGATGACGTCTGCAGTGCTGACAACACTTCCTGCCAGTGGCAGACCCATACATAGAGAGACGGAGCGACTCTGATCCAGTCATATTGATCACAAATCTCCCAACGCAAGAAGTGACGCCTGAGTTAATTGTCACAGTCAGCGAGCTATTTCTGTCCCGATCTTCACAACAAACTCTAGAGGAAGAGGAGGAGTAACAACAACCAATTTTTAACTTTCTTTAGAGAACTTGGAAATCATCACAAATCTACCTCGGACGAGATCACTTCATAAACTCAACATCCTCTGTGTGGATGGAGTAATCCGTTAAAGCTGGACGAACACAGAAATGATCTGCAATCTGAATTATCACACCGTGTCTCAACAACTCCACTTGAAAATCTACTGAAAATGAATTGAATGCATTTTAATTACTTCAATCCAGCAGTGGTGTAAAAACAGATGACATTAAAAGTGTTCTTTTCTAAAACAATTAGTGAATCATGGGAGCTCAGATTGGGAAGAAAAACACCGACCACGGCGATGTTAGGGCCTGGTTTAGAACGCCTAATGGCTGCAACCATAATAACTTTAGCTTTAGAAAAGAGCTGTAAGTGTGAACTACCATATAAGCAGTTCATTGATTTCTCACGGCTGATTCACTGATCAACCAGACTGAGCTCCCAGAATAAACCCTTACCTTCATAACAGTCTCTGACGGTGTCGAAGTACACATAGTACTGGTCATTGGTGAAGAAGAGGAGGCTGAGCCAAGAGTCAAAGGCGTAGATAGGAACGATGAAGAGGATGCGGACAATGTGACGCTGCTCCTTCGGTGAGCTGTAGAAACGTAAGTGCATGTAGATCTGTGACAGAGAGAGGGGAAACTTTAAATATCAATTTATTTTTAAAACAGGTCGTGTATAGTTTCTTTTTCCACAGGGTCTTACCATAAAACAAAAAGGAGGACAAAATGATTTGTCGTCATTGTCAAACCAACTGTATACTAACACAGCACAACTACAGCTGCAGATGTTATGAGATAAAAGGATCAAAACGACATCATCATCATCTTCATCATCTGTGCACGCAAGAAAAAGATTTCGGCTCCATTCAGCTTTTTGTTTGTCTTCCACCTGGATGAAGTTTCACCATTGTGGTGTGTGTGTGTGTGTGTGTGTGTGTGTGTGTGTGTGTGTGTAAGTATATCACAAACACCTGCCGAGGGATGTTGCCAAGCAACCCCTGCCCTTCTCTGGGTCTGATCAGGATCACGTCACCTGTATGGTAAACAACGTTCACACACCTGCCTGCCAAATTCAGCTGACTTTTTTTTTTAGAGCACGCTGCTCAATCACTTCATCTAAATCTCCAGCTGAACAGATGAGAAAGTATGAAGCACACATGAACCGATTTAACCCCCCTCTGTCTCGTTATGATCTTTAGAAGTCAGTACCTGGTGGCAGGTGAGGATGAGTGCGGTCCAGACAAAGAATCCAGACACAGCCTGCGCTGTGGGGGTCATGAGGAAGATGGGCTGATCTAGGCTCAGCAGTGGGGCTTCAGGGAGCCATGACATGTTGGGGCCCGTGGGCGCTGCTGTTGGGAGGGGTGCTGCGGCCGGAGGAGAATCCTCCCCCAGCCTTTGCGAAAGCGGCACATCTCGTCTCCACAGCCTCGACATCTAGAAGAGACACAAAGAAGAACATTAGACTGTTAGACTGTGTGTGGACACACGGAATCCACTGAAACTCAAACAGAGAGTACGCTCTGACACAAAAATCCAAGCATAATCATTCATTTCTATCAGTAATCATCAACCTGGAATATTGATTACTGTGTCATCAATGTAATGTGTAACCGGAGATAAGAAAGTAGATAAACATTTCACAATGATATCTACCTTAGGGGGAGAAAAAAGATCTCTGTCACTTCCTCCACCTCCCAGAATCCCACTTGACTGCTGCCACATAACAAGTCCCAGCATCAGGATTCAGGTGTGGTCTGAGGTGGAGGATGTCAGTGTGATGGCACAACGCATGAGTTCATATAAAGCCACGTGTCAGAGCAGCAAGGCATTCTGGTATATCAAAGCTTCTGGGGGCGGTTGTAGGATCAGACCTTTTATGGGGGTGGGGGGGCAACACACATTAATATTAATAACAATATGTTCCCATTAGGTTATTATTACCTGCATAACTTAACACACCAGGAATCATGGTGGATTCATTACTAAAAAAATAGTAATGAATTGGACCATCACTTCTTAACTTGAAGAAGTTCCCTGATCCCAACAGAACTGTCACCAATCAGAATAACTGTTCCCTAATGAGATGACTTGTAACCCATTTCTGTGGTTACAAGTCAAATGCACTATGTATTTCTATCTGATGGTGTTAATGGTGTGAGGCTGATTTAATTTTGTCTGTCAGGGTGGTGACGTGCTTTTTAATGCATCCAATATGTATTAGAACATTGGTATCACTTGAAGATTCATTGAGTTTTCCTCCCATTATAATAGAGGGGATGGGGGGCAAATGGTGAAATCCATTAGAAAGTAATGGATTTGCAGGTCAGAACACTTTAAAGCCGATCATTTTTGTCTGTGAATTTACTCCGCAGTCACGTTCTTCAAAAGACAAGCTTAAAAGCCTTTATGTGCTGTGAAATTGTCAAATTTGAAGCAGATATTCTTAGAAACAACACATTTCTCACCTGTGATCTTCACTTACCATTCCATATCAAACTTATGAGTCAGCCAGAATAAAGAGTAAACAGCCTGACCAAATTTATAAGGAGATGATCAGTTAGCAATACCTAAAATGCTTTATCTCCTTTCATCTCCTGGAGATGACCACACTTAAATTGGCCAGAAGACACCTGCCAACAGTCTCAGGGTGACACAGACTTGTTCTCAGTGTGATTTTGTTTTTCATCTTTGATAAATAATAGTCATAGTCAACTTTATTGTAAAATGTACCATATATGCACGAGATACAGCACAGATGAAATTACAGTCCTCTCAGACCCACTAATCTCAATACAAAAGTAATCTTGGAGCAGCTACAGAGTCTGTGGATACAGAGTTGGAGACGGTACAGAAGGGATGTTCATCACCCCTGATTCTGACCTAGCGTGACCAGTCACCAGAAAAACTACTGATCTGTAGATAAAGTTAAAACTGCAGCAGTCAATAAGTAGCATTTTGAATTCAATAACCTGTTGTTTCAAACTGTTCTCATGGGACCGCAAACATCTGATATATAATATTATCTGCCACAAACCCAATATAAAATATGGTGGAATACGTGTGTGTGTGTGAGAGAGAGAGAGAGAGAGAGAGAGAGAGAGAGATCTGATGAGAATCAGATCCACAGGTCAACAAACAGGTGAAGGCATCAACAGCCAAACACAAACAAACAAAAAAGCAGTGGCAGTGAAATGATGAGCTGGAGCAAAGGGACATCTGTGTGCTTCATTTGAAAGGTCAGTGTGTCCCTCAGCCACAGACAGAGCAGTCATACATCACAGACAGGCTTCAGGACCCCAGCAACAGATGGACAGGGGTGACGGGGGCAGACAGAGGGTCTGAAATTTATCATCAGTAGCCCGATCAGTGACAGCTGACTAGATTAGCATACTGGTTAATACAGCAGCAAACAAAACAAAAAAAAAAGGGGGGGGGGGTTTGTCAGAAAGTGGCTTTAAAATAAAACTTGTTTTTTTCTTCTTTCACATTTTGATTTTTAATTAAAACCAAACGTTATAATTAAAACAAATGAACCGTAAACAGCTGCGACTCGCTAACAGATAATT
The DNA here is from genome assembly GCA_013358685.1 of Antennarius maculatus. NCBI lineage: Eukaryota > Metazoa > Chordata > Actinopteri > Lophiiformes > Antennariidae > Antennarius > Antennarius maculatus. The sequence continues at coordinate 5,810,936 of CM023626.1, read as the reverse complement.
CACCTTATCTTGAATGTGACACATTAATCAAACAAAAGGTGTTCTATAGTAAATGAAAAGTATTCCCAACCTGTTCAAGAGGCGTAACTCACCTGGAAAATAAGTTGCTGCTTTAAAATAAATCCTCCTCAACGAACTCAGGACCAGAAATAACCAAGAAACGACCTTAATTCCTCCTCAGAGTCGCACCGTTGCTCCCCGGACATCCATGTTGAACAACACACAAACCGTCACCCTCCGTGTGTCCCCCAAACACCAGCCCCTAAAGTTTACTAATTATAGTCAACAAGCTTCATGAAATAACTTTTCTACTCCCGTCTGAATATTAACTTTGTCTAAAGAAAGTGTTTATAAAGCTATGACGGGATCCTCCTTCATTCCTTCCCAATCTTCTTTCTTCACTCCATGGACTTCAAACAATCCCTGTCGGATTAACCGCAGATCATATAAACACCGCCTACAGCCGCGAGGGCGGATTTGTTCAGCCAATCACAAACAGACTACCTTTAAGATCCCGGAAGAAGGCGGGGTTTGATTCCTAACAACTGAGCATGCGCGAATCTATTCTGGTCTGGCAGTAATTGGGCTCTGGGTGTTGATGACGGTGAGAATGTGAATGTCGTATTGTCCTCAACACATTTTGAGTGGGTTTTTTTATCCATCAATTTTCCAAAAAAGTACAACGTTTTTATTTTTTGTCCAATGACATTCAGGATCTATTGTTAGACATGTTCGTCATGCTGTAGAGCTATTTCAGCCTACGACTAAAACATTCAGGTGTTGACTATTGCACACCAATAATTTTGAGGCAAAGGCAAAACAGAACAATTGACATAGCAGAAGTTGATGTACTATTATACATTTATACGGAGTACGTCACGACAAAATACTTATTTGGAAATCCAGTGTTTCTTTCAGAGAAATCTAATTCTCCTTTAGGCGTTTTCATTAGGGTTCACTACAGCAGATTGTCATTATGTATAAAATAATAAACATGAATAGTCAAAGATTTTCCTATGAAATGAAGCAGAAGACCTTGTGTATATTTTTATTGATTCAGAAAATATACACAAAAATTATAGTAATAAAGTTGAAGCATTGGAATGTACATGGCATCAGATCGATCAGTCCCATCAGTGACCCATGTCCACCCCCAACAGGCCTGGGTAAAAACCCTCCCTGAAATATTGACAAAAACCTTTCTGTCATTGCCTGCCTCAGTGGAAACTAAAACACACATTCTTGGCAGACTCTAAAGGTTATTTCTAAATATTTCAGTTACAATTTTTGGCCTGGGGACGTCAGAGAGTAAACACTTCTCTCCGGTCCCCACCCTCAAACAATCTGTCACATTCTGATAAAAGTTATCTACACATTTTACACGTTTCGTAAAGTAAAAAAAAAAAAAAGGAATGAACAAAAATACAAATGCACACCAGACTTGTCCATCACCAAGATCTTTAAACTTTCTGAAGTCTGTCATGCCTGGAGTTGCAAGCTGGACTAAGGCTTTATCATATCCCACAATCCTCATGGCTCCCCCTCTTAGTGGTCCTCCTCCCCTTCTATATTCACATTGAGTTTATGTCCCTGTCAGTCTCTTGTGGGTAAATAAGTAATGACTGTGCTGAAGAAGAGGAAGTTTCAGGTGGCATGTGTTCTCTGTTAGAAGAAAGTCACCAAAAATTAATTTACCCTCTTTTGCCAATCCTTTCCTCAGACTCTTTAAAGCAAAGCTGTGGGTGAAACAAACATTTAAGACAATAAAATACAGAATAAAACTGACAATTACTGACAAAAAGCAGCTTTGTTCCAAAAATCACATTCATGCCTCGCCTCTGATTCCCTCCTTGGTTAGTTTTCAAGCATTCTCCTGTCTATATACTCAGATGTATGCTTATTATAGGCCTGAAACATATTTGTCTTTGTCTCATAGATGTTTACATATTTATAATCAAGAACACTATAAGCAGCAGATGTAGCTCTCAAATATTTGCAGGCTGATAGGTGATATTTTCCTTTATTTTATCATAGGTATAAACCCCAGAACAATTAAATTTTTGTGCATTTTGTGCACTTTTATTTTTTGAATTTTCTTTCTTTTTTTTTTTTTTTTGCAAGTTGAGCCTCTAAGTTGAAAATCGGCAAAAAAAATAGGGGGAGGGACCTGTGTGCTGTTTCACCCCTTCACACCGTGAAGCATCCAGTCCAGAGTCAGTTTGTCCCACTGACGTCCATCACCTCAGCGTTTCCTCAGGCGCTTCCTGATCACCAGTGTTCACACAGCATACTGACAGACACACGGACGGCCTCCATCCCCCTCCAGAGGGCCCACAGCTCTTCCTCATGCCCTCATTTTCCTCCACTCACTCATGTTTTCATTCATCCATTTGAAAAGTAAGGAGTAGTTGATACCCTGCAGCCACTGAATCACATGAAACAGAGGAAGGAGAAATGTCACTTTTTGAAGTAAATTTGGTGAAGCCAACAAATCTCATCATGAGTCAAGACAAGTGGAATATTAGAACAAAAATAAAGAACACATCAGAAACTTGTAGAAATATACAAGTTTACAAAAAGAATTCGTTTACACCCATGATTGTTGCACACCCCCTGAAATACTTCTGCATTGACACATTAGACAAGTTGTAGAATACTTATCTCCTTTCCTTTGTTTTATTGAAAATGTTTTATGTAAATTGTAATTAATGTCTGGATATTAATACATAATATCATGTCTTAGCTAAATAACAAAACATTTATTTTTTTTAATTCGAGACCTGTGGGGTCCATGGACAGCAAGGACAAAAGATGCAGGTTTCATTGAAACCAGAGCCTGTCTGAGCGACACATCCATACCTGCCTCTGTCCTGCAGGTCAGCCTGAAGTACCTCACTTTGCCAGGTGTTCAAACGGCACACTGACCTGAGAGAGGAGAGGAAGACGACGAGCTCGATCAGATCAAAAAGAGAAGACAGAAACCTCAAGAACTCACTCCCACATTTCAGCTCTTCCAAGAGCTTTGCAGGAGCTTTCCTCTCGGAGTTTGAAAGTAGTATTCAAATCATTGCCTGAAGTATTACTTACAACTAAAGTTAATTAGAGGTAATTGTGAATGATTAAGTTACACTAATTTAACCATATTGTCTCATGTGATGACATGAGTGAAAACATCTCACCACATGATTGTGGTTGGAATTTTGAGCATCTTATGTTAGATTTGCATCAGCTCAAAAAATGTGTTCTGTCTCAACATAAGTGTCAAAAAAAAAGGTCCAGTCATCCTTCTGGTAAATGCTAACAGCTTATTATTAACCTGCTCGCATCAATGATAAGCAGACATAACCTTTAGCGTGCTTAGCTGAATGTGTTAGCATGCCAGCATTAGCTTATTAGGAATAAACATTGCTGAAGTTGTTGGAAATCTTAATAGTTTTGCAGGTATTTGAAAATATTCAACAAAAGAAAAAGAAACAATGCCTGGGAATCATAAATGTGTTATAAATATGTCAGTCCTTCAGCAGGAGCCACAACAGAAAAAAAGAGAAATCAATCCTCCTCTGGGGACCAAGAATGTTCTTGCAGAATTTTTGAGAACAGATAATGAAATATATCAATATAAAACAAGGTATTTATTTGGGATATTGGGTGTGGCAGCACAGAAAATAATCACCATAAACTGGCTTAAGCCTAGAGAACTGGTATGAAATAATTTATGAAATCTAAGCAGTGGAAAGGATTAAATTCAAAAGACTAAATTTGAAGAATTTTGGACAGACTGGAAAAGACATAGCCCAGAAATACCCTTCCTTTGTTTAATGTATATTTATTTTTTTTCTACTGCTATTCTGTTGTTACTATTAACTGTATAACACACCTTGTTTAGTTTCGTTATTGTTTTTATGTTTTGTTTGGGGAAAAAAAAAAAGAAAATAAATGTATCAGTCTGGAATAGAGAGAAGGAGCTAACTAGAGTGTCTGTTAGAATATCTGAACATCAGGAAAGACAAAATTCTTCACTTCATAGGAACAAAATATTATTCTTGGTTGAACGCACTAATGTGCATCAACACTCTTCTCCGTGACCACGCCTACCTGCGTGGCTGTGATGCGTGATTGGTCCAGGCGCGCGTTGAGGTCGGATGAGGAGACGTTGGCCGGCGCCCCCCGATGGAGCCTCATGGCCACCTTTCTCTCCCGTTCAGCTCGCTCTGCTCTCCCCGCCTGAGGTGAGCGGTTACCTGCAGAGACGTGACGCCAAAGTCTTTTTAACGCTGCTCCAACTCTTCCTCACAGTTACTTCTAAAACTCCAGAAACACCGACAGCGTCCTGACCTGACTGCTGGACCCCACGCGTGGCGGGGTTTGATGGAGCGGCGTCTGCCTCATTTCTGACCCTGTTGGCCGCTGAAGGGTTCGGACCAGACGCTAAGGCTCGACCTCCAGCTCCTCTCTGGCCTCCTCCTGCTCGCTCCTCGCCCTCCTTTCCCTCCCTTCTTTCTCGTTCTCCATCCTCCGTGGTCCTGCTGGCGCCCTGAGGCGGAGGAAGAATTCAGGTGTGGGTAAATCCGGAACTGGTTTGCAAAAGCAAGTCTGTCACAGATCTGATGATTGTAAGGATTTCAGATGAATTACTCACAAACTTCAGCATGTTCCAGTCGAACACATAGTCATAGGAGAACCCCTGTCTGTGGAAAAGGTTTCTGAAGAGCTGCCTCAGATACGAGTAGTCTGGTTTGTCATCGAAACGCAGCGAACGACACAAATTCAGGTATGTAGAGAATTCGGCTGGAGGAAAATAAAATTGGTGAATTTTTTAAGTAAGAACATTTGACTGAAATATTGTCATTCTTCTTTTTTTGAGGGGGTCATACTCACATGGGTAGCCTTTGCAAAGCACCTCGATTGGGGTTGACATTTTCTTCTCACTGATGCGTTCATACTTCTGCCTCTTGGTGGCAGCTTTCAGGCCCTGCCAGGGCAGAGAGCCCAGGTTGAAGTACATGAGGACGTAACCCAAAGACTCCAGGTCATCCCGTCTCGACTGCTCTGTGAAAGAAAAACAAACAGGACTGAGTGAAGAGAAGAGATTGTAGAATGGAGCAAAGCTTTGAGTCGGGAGAAGACGCGGAACAAAAATGAAAAAAAAACAAAAAACAAACAGGCTGCAGTTCAAAGAATCCAGCCTTGATCGATAATCACTGATCGATAAGCATCTCCTGCAGTGAAATCACATAAAGCACAGTTGGGTTGTCAGAACGGTCACACAGATGTGGAGGCTGGCTTACCGATGCCCAGGTGGGTGTTGATGGAGGCGTAGCGGGCGGTGCCGGTGAGGTTTTTATTCTCACGGTAGGGGATGTGCTGGTGCGTTCTGGCATCACGGTATTTCTTGGCCAGGCCAAAGTCGATGATGTAGACCAAGTTGCCCTTCTTGCCCAGCCCCATCAGGAAGTTGTCGGGCTTCACGTCTCTGTGGATGAAGTTCTTGGAATGGATGTATTCAATACGACTGATCTGGAGCACAGAGACAAGAAGCAGGAGTTCACAGAGGTGAATAAGTCCAGTAACAAATGGAATTTGTCAAAGTGTTTATCAATTTTCAGGTTCAAACAGGACACCCCCAGCTTTTTTCAAGTCATGTGATGCATGAGTGACAATTTAGTTTAAGTCCTCCTCCAGCATTTAAGAAGTGTGCTTTCATAAAATGAGACAGTTACATAAGACAGATAGTAAAAATAAAGCAGGACAGGGTGACATGATAACCGGTGAAGCTCCATAAACACTTGTTGTCTAGTGAATGTGTTCAAAACCAAGGTCAGAACAGTCTGAAGCTTATTTCGGTCAAAACCTAGATCACATCATGGTTGTTTACTCATATATTAGACTGATCCCTTCAGAGACACAGATGATATTGTAGAAGTGTGTAGAGCAGTGTTCAGAGCAGTGTGACAATTACACTGACCTTCTTCTGTAAAATTAGGAAAGTAGCACATCTTCAGAAAAACACAGTTTGAGGGTTAGCCACCAAAAGGTATTCAATGAATGAGTTATATAGATTTAACAACCAAACAAAAAGGCATGCAGGTACCAGATTGATAAGGTAGATGTATAGGTATATGATGTATATTTAGATGTTGCTTATAAAGGATTATCGTCAATCATCAGCTATAAAATCTTAAATATGATTGTGTCCTTACCAAAAATAGATTCTAAACAAACTACAGTTACAAAACTAAAGCAATGAAGTAACAGGTTTATTTTATATACTGCATATATTGGTATGGTTGGATCCTTGAAAGCATCTATTTGCTGCGAGAGTGATTATCGCTCATAAAACTGTAAAATCTGACAATTCTTTGTTTGAAAATCTAAAAATGTCTTTCATCAGAGGTCCGGATTACTGAGTGTACCGACTGGATGTGAGCGCCGCTTCAACTGTTAGTTCTGTTCAGATCATGAATGACCCCTCCTGGTCATGATTGCTAGAGTTGTTCCAACAATCACAGAGGGCGACTTTTAAAGGTCACAAGTCTCATCACCCAGTAAAAGAAGAGCTGAGTCATTGATAATGATCAATAATCCTGTCAGCTTGTCTGCAGATATATAGAGTTCATTTTATGCAGTGTTATGGGACAGTTAAAATAAGAGGAGAGGAGAGGAGAGGAGAGGAGAGGAGAGGAGAGGAGAGGAGAGGAGAGGAGAGGAGAGGAGAGGAGAGGAGAGGAGAGGAGAGGAGAGGAGAGGAGAGGAGAGGAGAGGAGAGGAGAGGAGAGGAGAGGAGAGGAGAGGATTGAAGAAAAAGGTCAGAGTGTTCAAGAGAAAATGTGATGAAAAGAACAAATGTGGCAGAAGGACCAAAGAATGATATAAGGGGGATTAGAGAGGCTCATGAAGGAGCCACAGGCTGACCCCCACCTGGGGGAGAAGAGCTGCCACATCCTTCATTGAGACAGACCTTCAGTGAGAAGCTGCTTGGCCAGATAGTCACAGGATAAACTTCATCTTGAGCTGAGACATGAGCTTCAGAATTACTCTCCAATTTCAAATGATCCTCTTGGTTCCAGACTATAAATATCCACATCCACTCGCTGAAATCTTTGACCTTTCTGCCTGAGGTTGATTTCAGAACATGACACGCAAGCAAGGCTGCAAATTTAAACAACTGTAGTCTGTATAGATATGACAGGAAACGCATCATTTAATGTATGCTTTCACTTCTCTTCACATTTTTCACCACGTTTTTCATGTAATTGGTTGCTAAGGCGACTCAGTGTCAAGCCCTGGCTTTAGACGTCAGAGGAGACTCTGACTGTTTTACGGTTTGGACGGAGTCGGCCCATCTCACCATCTGGTCGGCCAGCAGCAGAACCGTTTTCAGGCTGAATTTGCGGGAGCAGAAGTTGAACAGATCCTCCAGACTGGGACCCAGCAGCTCCATCACCATGACGTTATAGTCGCCTTCTGCGCCGCACCATTTAATGGACGGGATCCCCACTGTTGGCGGAGGACGAAACCAGAGGTTAAAGAACAGAATGTGGAACTGCATTTTCAACAATTTGTTAATTAATTTAAACTAAATGTTTCAACAACTTATCCTTCATCACTTAATGCACATGTGTCAAACTCAAGGCTCGGGGGCCAAATGTGGCCCGCCACATCATTTTATGTGGCCCACGAGAGCATAAAAGGCCAGAGTGTCTGAAAATAAATAAGTCAAAAGCATGCTTTGACCTGAAACTACATATCCCACAATGCAGTAATCAAGCCCATTTTAAATCTGACAAAAACCTTTTGAACAAAGTTAATTTCCTAACTTGTGTTTTATGTTATTTTTCTTTATTCAGTTTGATAGTTTAGTCCTTCATTGATGGAGTTTTGTGGGTTTCATAACCTGACAAATTAAAATTTTATAAAATTTTTATATTTTTTCCTGTGCAACTCTAATGTTTGTAACTTGAATAAGTTATAAATTCAGAGTTAGTTAATATTAAGGAGTAGTTACATTTATTTTACATTACATTGACTTACATTTAGTTAGATTCATTAGTTACATCTGGCCCTTGGAGGACAATCATTATGCTCAATAAAAATGAGTTTGACACCCCTGAATGTATCTACCTGTGAACTGTTTTGAGTAATTTACCACACAGATTTTAATCAAATTGTATATTTTATCTACAGACTTGAGGTATTTGACATTTTGCTATCCGTATTGTTGTTTAAGGTCATGTTGGAGATCTTAACTGTTTATATATTTACAATAAAGCGTGATGAATAGATTTGTAATTGTACTTTAAGGCCATTGGACTATTAATTCAACGAAGATGTTAGTATTTGAACCACTTATGATGTAAACAATCAAAATATTTTCAGCATAAATATTTGTACACCTGTCTTATTTAATTTACGTACACTGACCATATCTTAACCCAAAACTGAAACTGAAAGGACCATCAGCCAAAGGCAAACACAGTTTGTATTATACAAGTAAGATGCAAAACGACACGAGCATCCCAAGAACAGCCCTGGAACACTGTATTATATGTATTTAATTTTCATTCATATAAAATACTTTATGTCAGCTTTAATTTTCAGCCAACTTATCCTAAATTTCGTCTTTCATTCTTCTTCTTCTTCTTTTCCTTTCGGCTTTTCCCTTCAGGGGTCGCCACAGCGAATCAATTGCCTCCATCTAACCCTGTCCTTTGCATCCTCTTCTCTCACACCAACTACCTTCATGTCCTCTTTCACTACATCCATAAACCTCCTCTTTGGTCTTCCTCTAGGCCTCCTGCCTGGCAGTTCAAAACTCAGCATCCTTCTACCAATATATTCACTATCTCTCCTCTGGACATGTCCAAACCATCTCAGTCTGGCCTCTCTGACTTTATCTCCAAAACCTCTAACATGTGCTGTCCCTCTGATGTACTCATTCCTGATCCTATCCTTTCTGGTCACTCCCAAAGAGAACCTCAGCATCTTCATCTCTGCTACCTCCAGCTCTGCCTCCTGTCTTTTCCTCAGTGACACTGTCTCTAGACCAAACAACATCGCTGGTCTCACCACAGTTTTGTACACCTTTCCTTTCATTTTAGCTGAAACTCTTCTATCACACATCACACCTGACACTTTTCTCCACCCATTCCATCCTGCCTGCACACGTTTCTTCACCTCTTTTCCCCACTCTCCATTGCTCTGGACTGTTGACCCTAAGTACTTAAAATCCTCCTACTTCTTGATCTCTTCTCCCTGTAACCTATCTCTTCCACTTTGGTCCCTCTCATTCACACACATGTACTCTGTCTTACTGCGGCTAACCTTCATCCCTCTCCTTTCCAGTACAAACCTCCACCTCTCTAGCTTCTCCTCCACCTCTTCCCTGCTCTCACTGCAGATCACAATGTCATCTGCAAACATCATAGTCCATGGAGATTCCTGTCTAACCTCATCTGTCAGCCTGTCCATCACCATAGCGAACAAGAAGGGGCTCAGAGCTGATCCCTGATGCAGTCCCACCTCCACCTTGAACTCCTCTGTCACACCTACAGCACACCTCACCACTGTCTTACAGTCCTCATACATGTCCTGCACCGCTCTAACATACTTCTCTGACACTCCAGACTTCCTCATACAATACCACAGTTCCTCTCTGGGCACCCTGTCATAAGCTTTCTCCAGATCTACAAAAACACAATGCAGCTCCGTCTGGCCTTCTCTGTACTTCTCTATCAACATCCTCAAAGCAAATACTGCATCTGTAGTACTCTTTTTTGGCATGAAACCATACTGCTGCTCACAAATGCTCACTTCTGCCCTTAGTCTAGCTTCCACTACTCTTTCCCATAACTTCATTGTATGGCTCATCAGCTTTATTCCTCTGTAGTTGCCACAACTCTGCACATCTCCCTTGTTCTTAAAAATGGGCACCAGCACACTTCTCCTCCACTCCTCAGGCATCTTCTCACTATCTAAGATCCTGTAGAACAACACAGTCAGAAACTCTACTGCCACCTCTCCTAGACACTTCCAAACCTCTACAGGTATATCATCAGGACCGACTGCCTTTCCACTCTTCATCCTCTTCAGTGCCCTCCTCACTTCATCCTGGCTAATCTTTGCTACATCCTGGTCCACAACAGTCACCTCTTCTAGTCTTTGTTCTCTTTCATTTTCCACGTTCATCAACTCTTCAAAGTACTCTTTCCATCTTCCCATCACACTGCTGGCACTTGTCAATAGACTTCCATCCCTATCCTTAATCACCCTAACCTGCTGCACGTCCTTCCCATCTCTATCTCTCTGTCTTGCCAGCCTGTATAGATCAGTCTCTCCCTCCTTACTGTCCAACCTAGCATACAAGTCATCATAAGCACCTTGTTTGGCCTTTGCTACCTCTACCTTCACCTTACGCTGTATCTCCCTGTACTCCTGTCTACTCTCCTCAGTCCTCTCAGTGTCCCACTTCTTCTTAGCTAACCTCTTTCTTTGTATACACTCCTGTACCTCCTCATTCCACCACCAAGTCTCCTTATCTACTTTCCTTCCAGATGACACACCAAATACTCTCCTACCTGTCTCCCTGATCACATTAGCTGTAGTTATCCAGTCATCTGGAAGCACCTCCTGACCACCCAGAGCCTGTCTTAACTCCTTCCTAAAGGTCATGCAATACCCTTCCTTTGTTAGCTTCCACCATTTCGTCCTCTGCTCTGCCTTTGCCCTCTTCATCTTCCTCACCACCAGAGTCATCCTACACACCACCATCCTATGCTGTTTGGCTACACTCTCGCCTACCACTACTTTGCAGTCACTGATCTCCTTCAGGTTACATCGTCTACACAAGATGTAGTCTACCTGTGCGCTCCTACCACCACTCTTATAGGTCACCCTATGTTCCTGCCTCTTCTGGAAGAAAGTATTCACTACAGCCATTTCCATCCTTTTTGCAAAGTCAACTACCATCTGTCCTTCTGCGTTCCTCTCCTGGATACCAAACCTGCCCATCACTTCCTCATCACCTCTGTTACCTGCACCAACATGTCCATTGAGGTCTGCACCGATGACAACTCTCTCACTTCTAGGTATGCTCTGCATCACTTCATCAAAGTCCAACCAGAATTTCTCCTTCTCCTCCAGCTCACATCCTACCTGTGGAGCATACCCACTAACAACATTGAACATCACACCTTCTATTTCTAGCTTCAGACTCATCACTCTATCTGACACTCTTTTTACCTCCAGGACGTTCCTAACAAACTCCTCCTTCAAGATAACTCCTACTCCATTTCTCTTCCTATCTACACCATGATAGAACAACTTGAACCCTGCTCATAAACTTCTAGCCTTGCCACCTTTCCACCTGGTCTCCTGGACACACAGTATGTCTACCTTCCTCCTCTGCATCATGTCGACCAACTCTCTACCTTTTCCTGTCATAGTTCCAACATTCAACGTCCCTACTCTTAGTCCTATACTCTTGGCGCTCCTCTTCTCTTTCTTCGTGCAAACGCACTTTCCTCCTCTCCTTCTTCGACCAACAGTAATCCAATTTCCACCGGCGCCCTGTAGGTCAACAGCGCCGATGGCGGTCGTTGTTAACCTGGGCCTCGACCGATCCGGTATGGAAGTCATATGTTTGATTCGCATCTTTGATTTGGCAAAAGTTTTACGCCGGATGCCCTTCCTGACGCAACCCTCTGTATTTATCCGGGCTTGGGACCGGCACAATAAGACACTGGCTTGTGCCCTCTTGCGGCTATATTCTAAATTTCGTCTTTCATTATTTCACATATTTCTGGATCTACTAAAAAGTTTATTCTGTTCAGCCGTGAAATAAGATTTAGATATCATACGTTATCATACAATACAAAATTAGTCATTTAAAAAACCCCTTCCTTCACGGTCCCCCTTCCTGCCCCACGTCTCACCTCCCCCTTGCATCATCTTGTAGAATTTGCTCTCAATGTGGAGCTGTGGATGTTTGGTCTTCACACATTCCAGTTTGATTGCAACTTCCTCTCCTGTAGCAATGTTGGAACCTGACAGGAGAATTTTCATTGTGTCAGTCGTGAGGAAAAGAAATTCCAAAGTGATATTCTCAAAAACTGGAATATCTGCTGGACGATAAGGAGCAGTATTGGAATGGGAAGGTTCAAATCCTCACCGAGGTAAATATCTCCAAACGACCCGCTTCCAATCTTCCTCCCGAGGCGATACTTGTTCCCCACCCTCAGCTCCATGGCTCCAGAGTTTTTCAGCTCACTGAGAGAGGATGGACACACAGAAACAAACACACACATGAAGCCATCCTCAATCACCGATGATCAGAAATAAAGGTCAGGCGTGAATCCCAAGTGTGTAAGTGTGCACTTCACTGACAGGAGAGGTGAGAAAGCAAATGAAACGTACAAATTCCTGAATCCCCACGGTGACATAATGCAGCCTGACGACGCTCCTGCCTTCCAGGTTATGAAGTGACTACATGTGACTAAACCCACTGTGGAAGCAAAAAATGTTGAATAAATAAGATCTAAAGATGCCTCCCTGCTCTAAGCAGCCGTGTTTGGTTGAGTCAGAGCTTTTTACACCTCCAGAGGACGTGATAATAAATCCTGGTTTGTAGCCAATGACGTGTTTATAAAGTGCACAGGGAAAAAGATGAGAGCAAAGAAGAACAGAGCGTGTAGTTGTATAACATGATTTATTCAGAGCAGCAGGAGGAAGAGGATGGGGTGGGGGAGGTGGGGGGGGGCTGGATTAGCATCTCACACACTCTTCCCAAAGCACTTCAAGGGAGTCTGGTCATGTGTATAATAAATCTGCATGAACTCCCCGGATCTAACTGGGGTCCCCTGATGAAATGACTCATGTTTTTCTACACGTCTAAGCAGCCATGACATAGGGACTGAGAAGCAGGAGCCCGCTGAGGGCCGTTTAAGCATAGGATGGAATTTCAGTTTGCAGGTTTGCATTGCACTAAACGCTGACTGGGTTCATTTATGTAGGATCTTCTGCAATGGAGACCTACATACAACCCTGTGCAGGCAGCAGCAGGCAGAGGAACGCCTCTGCTGCATAAACCTGGAGCCTCGAAGGGCTGCCAGGTTACAAAACTGAGACACACAAATGCTGCAAAAAGGAGCCCAAAATCACAAATCAGATAATCATTTCATGCAGATGACCACGTGATGAAATGGTGATGAATACAACAACAACAACAACAACAACAACAGCAACAATAAGAACAACACTGTTCATTCCTCACTGACCATAAAATGTGTGGATTATTCCCCTAACCGCACCCTCCAAACACAGGTAGGACCTCTGAACGCTCCACGACCCAAAGCCGCCTCACGGACACGATCAGACCCCCTGACCGGAGAACATACACCCCCACCTCCACCCCCTCCTCTTCTTCCTCACCGGGTTATGTCAGGCTCCGTGGCAGCCCGCTGGCTCCGTCTCACTCAGGACCCTGGACAGCGACGCACCGACGCGGCTTTGGACGGATCATAACCTCGGACCCGAACAAAGACTCCAGGCAAAAAATATCCACGCCGGCCCCGAGATGTGAAAATCCCCCCACTGTCGGGATAATTTTTTTTTCTTTTCTTTTTAAATACACCGAAACCAGAGTAATCCTTCTCCTTTACCTCTGTGGCTGCTCTACCCCTCCTCACACACTCCCACCCAGTCTCCTCTCGGTTTACACCATTGACAATATCAATGATGTCATCCACGGACACGCAGAGATGCCCGGATTGTCTTAAAGACGCTGCTGCTCGTCTGTGGGCATGAATGGAGCTACCAGCCGCTCTCACATAAAGATGAAGAAAAAATATATTTAAACAGCGTCCTTGTTCCGAATAGTGCAGCTATAACCCCGGGTGTGAACACTTACACACTTTCTTCCCCTTCTGGTTTTAATTTCTTCCAAAATTACCAATTCGACCTGAATTTGACCGACATTTTTGACAGCTTATTTAAAGCTGCTAAAATTTAAATTTTTGTATTCAGTTTACAGCAATTTATAATACAACATCACCCCAAAAACCATTGCTTTTACCTTTACATGCTGAAGTCCAATTGTTGAGAAAAGCGTAAAAACCGCAGCCGCGTTCAGCGTCAGGTGGAGGTTTACCTGGTTCCCACGTCGGCCGCGTTCGAGTCGCGTCGGAAATGTCAAACCTTGCTTATAAATAGGATTCGTCCCGACACCCAGAAGTCATTGGGGCAGGAGTCCTTCCCTTCAAAGAGGAACTCCCACAAGACAAACCAAACAGCATCACTGTAATTAGACGTGTTTGGTGACACACACAAAACAAACACACAGGACAAAAGCCCGACCTGTAGCCAAAACAGCGAGGATGAGGTACGTGACGTAATGAACGAGGCGTTCACGTTACCTTCAGGTACACAGTAAACACTTTACTGACTTATCAATGCAAGTATTTAAATGTTTGTTGTTGCGTCTTTTAACAGACTCCGAGGTATACGATGTCGTTCATGTACTGCTTTATTCAATGTCAACAAAAAAAACAAAATTTCAAATATCTCTTTTTTAACTTTTATATTTCGAAGTTTCAACAACAGACCAACTGATGTTAGTGATCCTCATTGTTTTTTCAGCTGAACATCAGAGGAAACCTTCATATGAAGTTAAAATAACTAGAAAAGTCAAACTAAGGAAATATATTTCCAGTAAATGTTGGAGTCACTTTAAAATGAACAAATATTGAGTATTTCAGTTGCAATCAAAACAAAATCATATTTGTATACATTTTGTATTATGGTAAATAGTATTTGAAAACTATTTGCCGTAAAGGAACACAATGCTGGACAGTCCTGCTGACGTCAGTAGGATGCTTAGAGATCGACCCAGTAACAGATGAAGGACAGACCACTGCAGACTTTAACTCAACCTTTATTATCTTGTTCTTTTCTGCTTTAAATTAAATTCCTCTCCTTTTTGTAACATCTGAAAGAAACAACAAAAAACATCCTGAACGGGACTGATAATAAAGACCAACTTAATTTAAATTGAAAAATAAGGAATTAAAATCAAACAGTAAAATATAACAGGTAATGTCTTTAACGTGTCTGTAAAACACTGTTCCAGCTCAGCTTGGTATGGTAGGATTTGGCATCTTAAACAGAAATGCCTTCAGTTGGTTGTTTCTTCTTAAAAACAAAAATATTCTCTTATTGCAATTGACAGAAAAAAAAATAAACACAAACAACATGGCGCTAAAAACACAATTTAAGAGACATATGCAATAGTGCCAACGTTTTTGAACATTTTAGCTATCACAATATCCAGATCGTCAAGCACACACACATACACACACACATACACCTTCTGTCTTATGTCTGATCAACATCTATTCACTTCCCTGACTGGAGCAAATAAGTGTTCAAAAACAAACACACACACACACACACGCAGACATGTTTCTCATGAATCTCTTTTAGATACAAAAAAACAAAAAGACACATTCAACATTATAGCATAACACACGCTCCCATCATCATCATCTTCATCTCATCCTCCACCATTCGGTCATTATCTCTCCTTTCATGCTCACACAGGCAGGCAGGAGGGCACCTTGTACAGCGAGTAAATAAGTGATCATAGTCATCATTTACGTTATGATAATATATAATAACCAACTTAATTTCTCGAGTAAGAAAAAAATACAATAGCGAGGTCAGTGTTTGAAGGGCAAAAACAAAAAGACATCTATGGATTTCCACAAAGTGTCACGCGTTTCTCTTTTCTTTTAAAAACAGAAATAAACAACCAACATACATCAACAAGGAGTTACAATTTTGCTTGTCAAATATAAGAGCAGTGTGTAACTGATGCGTAGGTGATGCTGCTGCTGCTGCTGCTGCTGCTGACATGGCGGGTGGGTGGCCGTCGGGTGCGAGCCAAGGCCACTGCTGCTGTAACATTTAGTCGTCCTGTAAGGTCTGTGTAGTTGTGTTGTAGCCGTTTCCAAACAAAAGAAAAAAAAAATGGAGGGATTTCTGGGGGATGTGTCAACAACAAACCCAGAGGCATATAGTGCAAGTTTGGCTAATGTTGTTTGTTTAGATTTCTCTTTTTTTTTTTTACCCTGGGTCCCATGGTGATAGAGGTTGTCAGTACCTACCAAAAAATGCTCTTCTTTTCCAGACCTCAAACGTTGCTGATCGTCCATTTGACTGAGTAGCGCTGCTGTCCTGTTTATTTTTCCCTACAAAGTCCAGATCCCTCCACACTACCAAGCTTCCAAACGTGAGAACTCGGGAGTATACCAGCCAGGTTTGCAAGGGCTCAGAGTCTGCAAGTCTGAATTTTGAGATTCGACCATTAAATAGTAATACAAAAGAAAAGAAAAAACAAACAAACTGTGGCACACTAAAAACAGCAATAGCTAAACTCACAACTCTGTACGACTCCGGCTGAGCCTGTCTACAGTGCATGCCTGAGTGATCGGATCTCCGAGTGCAGATGACGGGGGTTTGGAGTAAAAAGAGCTATCCAGTTGAGTTGTAAGAGCTGAATGGATTTCACCTTTTTCCCGGGTTCAAGTTTTACTGTCGTCTTCATTTTTACGTTGAACGGATAAATGTGTACGTGTAAAAAATAATGTGTGCATGTACTGCATGTAGCCTGTATGTTTGGTAACCAGTGTAGCTATGATTCATGTCATCTCTGCATGTAAATGATTGCAGTGTGTGACATACGTATTATAACATGGATGTAAAGTGTGTTTTGAAGTCGGCCCCTCAGATGGAGTCGGCCCCCCCACCTAGCAGGTCTCCTGGGAGCAGTGAGGCTGGGCTGCCCATCTGGTGACGTTCCTCCAGTGCCGGGGTACCCCAGAGGCTACTGCTGGGGTAACCAGCACCGCTCATTGAACCCATCCCCCCCCAAAGGCCATGCCGTCCAGCCTCCACTCCTCCAGCCCCACCTACATTGGCGCCGTTGTTGCTCCACTGGGTGAAGATGCCGAGTCCGGGCCCCTGGATGACGGACTGGTCCGATGAGCTGCCTGTGCTGTCCAGACTCTGCCATCCAGAGTTGGAATTAGCATTCGCACCACTTCCCACTCCTCCAGCGGTGGAACCTCCATCTCCCCCTCCTCTTCCCCCCCCACCACCACTGCTTGCTGCTCCAGCTCTCTCACAGCTACCTCCGTTAGCGTTGTTGGCCCCCACAGCGGAGGCTGCTGTGGGCCCAGAGCCTGCAGAGCTGGCTGTGGTTCCGCCGCTTCCTGCCCCTCCTGCTTGGGAATGTGCGATATAGCGAGTCACATCCTCCTCGCTTACAAACTCCGCCAAGATGGTGGTGTTACCCAAAACACACCTGGTACAAAAGAAAAGCCAATAAATGATTTTTTTCCCCATCCATGTCAAAATCAACAATAATATTTTCCACAGAGGTTACTGTAAATCATGTCTGAAAAGAAAGTAATACAAACTAGGTCCTGTCACCCTTATGAAGATGCAGGGGGCTCGCCTGGCATCTTCATATTGTATTACAGTATTTTCCGCACTATAAGGCCTACCTAAAAGCTTTTAATTTTCTCAAAAACCAACAATGAGCCTTATAATCCAGTGCACCTTATATATGGAAAATTTTTTAGAAATAGGCCATTCATTGAAGGTGCGCTTTATAATCTAGTGCACTTTATGGTGCCGAAAATACTGTAATTGTTATTAATACAATAACATTTTTGTTCAAATTAAAACCTTATGTGCAGCACGTTCCACTATCAGTGTATTTTGAAAGAGTAATCTGTCAAATTAAGCTCAACAATAACAGTAAAACTTGTCTATCAGTGAAACCACAGCAGAATCACTGGTGATGGTTTAATAGGGGTACCCCCTGGAGTCTGTCCTGTTGCCTAGCAAATGGTCCGAGCTACGACAGCTACCACAAAATACAAGTACGGATGTAAAAAGCTGTTTTTAAAAATAAATTTGATAAATGAGTTTGGATTCATTCTCCAGCTGTGTCAGTTTCTGACAGGCAGATGTTTTGGCTTGTCGACGGAGCCCGATGAGCCGTCACTGACCCGTTTCTTATCTTTTCTGGGAGGCTAAGCTAAATGCCTACTGGTTTCATTCACAGGTCGACCAAACAAAACGGACGGTGACACAGACATCATGTTAACAGCAGACTGGGTCTTACATGTGGAGTGCACTCTGCGCCTTGGCCGCCTCCTGTTTGGAGCTGTAGCGAATCAGAGCAGTTCCCTGGGTCAGGCCAAGGTGAAAGGTCAACAAAGGTCCATGCTGCATGCAGATCGTTCTCAGAGTGGAGCCATCAATCTGCAGGAACATGTAAATTAGACAATATATCTTTTATCTTGTGAACAAGAAATTCAAAGCCGTATTTCAACATCAAGTATAAGGTTTGATTAAAAAAAGCCAGTCTGGTAATATTAGAAAAGTCAGAGGTCTGGATATTTATGAATACATCAAAACAAATATACATCAACTAAGACAGTTGATATTGCATTTAGAAAACATTCCACTTTACTCCCCAGTGCTTTCAGTCGCTTCATTTGTATATCTTTTCCGTACCTGTGGTGTGAGGTTACTGAGCACCAACCAGCAGCTTTCCCGAGAGCTGCCATCACTCCAAGTTGAGCCTGCAGAACAGGAAGAGCAAGCAAACACACTGAGAGGGAGCATTCCACTTTCTGCGTTAACATGACCGCATCAAACCTTGGCTGCCCTTCCAAAATAAATAAAATGAAACTGGATTCTTCTTTTTAAATAAGCTGATACAATTCAGCAATAGGAGCAGATTGTTTCATGACGTGCATCTGCATCAGCACCATATCTGAACAAATGCGGTGCCTGGAATGAGGAAAAGGGAACACCTTGTTAAAGAAAAAACAAGCGAAACGCATTGGGGTATTACCAGCGGTGCTGGAGCCACTGGTCCAACCCCGGCCAGCCAGTCGAGGGCCTCCTCCGGACCAAGGAGAAGGCAATGGCTGCTTTTGACTAGCTAGTCCCGGGGGTGGGCGGGACAGCTGGTTCTGGCTGCTGCTGCTGCGGCTGGCTTTCCAGGACTTGTGTCCAATGGGCTCTGGGGGCCAGCTGGTCTTGTATTCTGTGTACTTTGCTGGAAAGTAAAGGAAGTAAATGAGGGTCTAAAGGGGGTTTATAATACTATGTCACTCTGTATACCAGGGTTACTCATTGGACCAAGACAAAACTGATCAGTGTACAATGCACCATCATTGAGATTTAATACAAATGCCCAAAGCATGAAGCACAGAAATTACGGTTCAAGGTTTTTCTCTCATTTGACACAATCCAGTATCTTCAACTAGTAGAGAAGACATATTGTTAGGGTACAGAGATACACAAAGTCATTGTGAAAAAGTTATTACATCTCCACTGATTTTAGTGCATTTAAAATGTGAATTTAAGTATTCTTAAAATATCTTTAGCACATCCAGACTGATCATGTCTGGGACAATCAGAAATGGATTCCACTATGAATTCTTTTCATTAAAAAAATATACCAAATAATGGTCTGTGAAACAGAGGAAAATAACTTTTTAAACCCAACTTTACAAAACCACATTATTTGTTCTTTTGGAATCAGAGCCTAAAATCAAATATTTATTCACCTAAGTTAAAAAACAAGAGACCTGTGAGACGCATATGTTTGACTTTGGCTTACATTAAATTTATTACCTTGCCGACTAATTTGCAATGTTGGAATAAACTCATCAGTTAGCACATCATTTTGGCTTTAATCAGAAGACAGAAGAACACATGAGCTCAGAAAGTACAAGGTGTGTGTTGGCTTGTATTTACCTGAGTTGTGTGCGTTGCTTAGGGGACTGTCAGAGGCACGGTAGGGCCAGGCACCAGGTGAAGGCAGCAAGGTGTTGAGGGGAGGGGTGGAATCTGTATAGAAAAACACATCATCTGCATCAGGAATGAAAACCTGAACTCGGTTTCAGGTCCCTCAGCGGTTACGCTCCGACAGGGACAGAAACACCAGGAACAAGACGACACACATGGAAAATGACACGTGGAGTTCTTACCAGGATTATCTTGTAACAACTGGTGCTCAGTATCATTGAGGTTGGGGGACACCGCATTTCCCATCATGCTCCCTGGGGTCATATCAGGGTCAGATTCAGGGTCAGCACGGTCAATGCCCTTCCAGGGCACACCAGGCTGGAACTCTGAAGAGGAAACACACGTCAAAGTTTTCTGTCACCATTAACTATTAAACGTCGAGCGAGGTGTCAGCCTGACAGACGCCTGAATGCAGCGATCACCCGAGGAAACTACAGCTGTACAGGTCAGAGGGGACACGGGTTTTAACCCCTCATCTCCTGGGTCTAACTCAGATAACCCTTTTGAACCATCACTTGTCACTAACCAGGGGGCCAGCTGGGGGTGGTGGGAGGCTTTACACCCATCTTGTTGCCAGGAGTGCGGTGCCAGTTGTCACCCAGTCCATCTCCAACCATCATGTCATACTGGGAGTAGGGCGACGCCCCTGGCATCTTCATAGGGGTGACAGGACCTAGAAGGTTGACAGAGGCTGATGATCACATTTGTTACATCATTCAACACCAGATGAGTTCACTGATCACCTTTAAATGTGTTTTCACATGGAATCCCATTAACCCCTTTTATCTTAACACCCTCCTGTTCCCTGTCTTATCAAATCCAACATGTGAATGAATAATGAACATAATAATAAGCATTTCACCATTTTTGTGGAACGCATTTTCAAGTGAGGTGGTGTCTGGAGAAGAGTGTCCTTCCATCATCCATTTGAAGCGGGACTGCTGACCCCCCAGGTCCTTCATGCCCCCAGGTCCCCCCACCACAGAGCCACCTAGGTCCATGCCAGGTAGGTTCACACCAGAGCTAAAGCCTGCGCACAGGATGAGATGCAGAGAAATAGAGAACGATTAATTTCTTGCTAAAGGAAACCCAGAATATTGACTGGACTGACCTGTGTGTTAAATAAAAGTCATCTAGAAACAACGGCTTACCAGAGTACAGCCCCAGATTCTTCTGGTGAATGTCAGTCACAGATCCTGCAAGGCCTGGATGAGGCACAGGATCAGTCCCAGGCAGCTTTGGACCTCCTCCACCAACTCCTCCATGGTGGGAGGGCGAAAGTTTGGAGCTACCACCTAAACCCCCAACCTGCTGCTGTTGCTGACGGAGAACCGCCATGATTCTGGCCAGCTGAAATCCCCCCCAAAAAATAAAAACAAACAAAAACACAACAACAACCATAGATTAGTTAAACTGGTAGAATGAAGGGAAAAAAATAGGATTGTGTGATATACTGTATCCGTGTGTACCTGTTGGGGGTCAGTCTGCTGTCGCACGTTGGGTGCAAACTTCCTCTGGTTTTGCAGCAGCTGCTGCTGCTGTTGTTGTTGTTGTTGCTGCTGCTGCTGCTGTGGCTGCTGTTGGAGGAGGAGCTGACAAGCCTGAAAAAACACAAGACAAACAAAAGGAGGACTGAGACAACAGCAAAAACAAAATTCTAAATACAAACATGTAACAATTTATTAGCTGTGTTTAACTAGCTGTGTTTAATTATATACTACTGCTTTACAAAAGTAAACCACTGACTGCCAGGCCAGCAACAGGCCAAAAATATTTCTTTTTATGCAAAATATCATCAAGAATTCATTCAAAAATAATCTTTTCCGTTTGTGAGCTTCTGTGCAAGGGACAATGGCTGATCCTTGTTCAGACTGCCGTAATGCATCTACAATCGCCACGTTATTCAAACAAAAGGAAGTTTAAGGAGTTTAAGACATTGCGTGGGTGGTTGGAGAAGTACAAAAGGAGGACGGGAATTCACTCTGTTGTTCGGCATGGTGAGGCCAGAGCGCATGAACCAAAGAGGACAAAAAACAATGAGGACAGCAGTTAAAAGGTAAATGACCATCATTTTTATTCTTTACTCTATTCTTTGTTTTTTACGTTATGCACAACTCTCATTTATTGAGTAATAATCTAATTGTAATATGTATTTGTTACATGATTTGATGCATTTTTATGCTTTATAAAACATTTATGTCGGAATTTTTTGGGACTTGGAACGGATTAGGGCATTTGCATAGAAAACGCGTCTCTACTTACGTAATTTTCTACCTACGTAATTTCTTCCGGAACCAATTAATTTCGTAAGTAGAGGTACCGCTGTACATAGATATTTAAGGGGACTTTCTGCGGTGGCAGCACAAACAAGATGTTTTTTTCCCCAATAACATCAAAAAGGAAGTGGGTTCCAACAAGACAGCAAGAAAAACCTCTCACGTTATGGAGACCACTACTTCCACGTAATGCTAATAAAACCAAATCACTTCTTTTATGTGTTGTAAGTTTTAGTGTGTATGGTAGATACTCCACAATAAATGCAGTTTTTAGAGACTTAATTGTTTTTTCAGGAAAGTAAATAACCAAATTTTTAGAGCTGTGGCCAAAAAAGATTTAGAGGGATAACATTGCATAATCCTTACAAATACCTTTCATACAAAAATACGTTTCTATATTTCATAATCTATAAAGTATTAGTTATACAAATATTTCTATACTATCCCTGTTCTCCTGTACAATTTTCAAAACAGTTGATGTTTACAGTTTTCTCTTTCTAAATTTTTTTGACTTCCAAACATAATTTACTGAATGAGGATGAAAACCTGCAGGGCTTCATGTTTACTGCTGCCTCTCACCAGTTGAAATTGGACGTGAGGTGGGTAGATGCTGCTGAGCATGGCAATATGTTGGGGGGACAGCTGTGGAGGGAAAACACCTCCCCCTAGTCCTGCCACTCCTCCCACGCTCCCGCTGGGAGGGGGCACCTGCTTCAGCATGGAACCTGGCACCTGGAGACAGACACAACAGCAGTAAGGCACACCTGTTACCATAGAAATTTTGGTGCAGTAACCCCTAGCAACCATATAAGCTTTCTGCTTCTTCCACTTAGTATTGATTCTTCTTTATGTTTTAATTAACTGGTGTTAACAACTGACTTAATCCGGTACACGAATGAAGAATGAGATTGATTAAATTGGCAGAAAATACGTCTCTCACTTTCTCTTCTTCCAAATTAAGACAGGAAATGTGATCCATGTTGTTCTAAAGACCGATCATGTCCTCTAGGGATTGTACTAACTAATCAATACCAAACACAGAGTCAGCAGGTCATGTCGTACTAGTTCACTCAATGAAGAATCAGTAAAATGCATCTCAGAAAATTCACAAAGATGTCAGTGAACAGCCTGGTGCTGCATGGATATACCAGACGATTTATCATAAAATTGTACCTACAAGCAAGAAAAATGCAGAAGGAATCAAGTGAAACACATTTCCAAGTTGAATAAACTACTTTTAGTTTACTCAGTAGAGCAAATCGAGAAAAAAAAAATCCAGAAAAAAAAAAAAAAACAAGACTCCTCTACACAGTCCACCCACACGTTTCCTGTGTCACTGACAAGTGTGAAATATTTACAGAACTGAAAGCAACACTGAATAAAACCGAAAGCATTTGTACCTGAGGTGACAGGAACTGATGAGGCACTTGCGCTCGTATCCCTGGGGACTGGTTTATGGGTGGGACAGTTTGCTGATGTCTTGACTGAGCCATCCCTCCACCGCTGCCAAAAATACTGTGACTGCCCTAAAATCAAAGATGAAAACGAAATTTTAAAAGGTCCCTTAAATACCTGATGTGTGTGAAAAACATGTGTATAAAAATATGCACATTAGGAAAACGTGACGACTGGAAGAGGCAAATTGTGGGTACAATTAAAAGTTTATCGTTCACAGAAACCAAACTTTTAAAACCTAATGCACAAGATGGTGGGACAGAAACAGTGGGAGCCGTGATCTTACTTGTCTAAAGGGGATAGTGTGGTTGAAGAGGGGATGGGGCTTGTAGACAGTGGGTGGTGAGTACAGAGAGCAAGGACCCTCCTCCCCAAGGCACCAATCCTGATTGGTCAACGGCAAGGTCTGTCACAGCGACAGCCAATGGAAGACCAATTTTTGAGTGGTGGTGAGGGGGTGAGGTAGGGGTTAAGACAGAAGGAAGTGGGGCAGACCAGAAGACGAGGTAGAACCACATAAGGAGACAAAGAATAGTAAGAAAGGACAAAATGTTAAACAGACACGAGAAACACACAACAAGAGCGTTCAGGTGGGTGGAGAAGGATCACCTTATCATAGAAGGAATGAGCCTCCCCAGCGGCTGCCTCTTTGGAAATAGGTGGGCGATACGCCACGCCGCCTCCTCTCCCCCCCTTCCTCATATCGCCATTGTAATCGCTCATGCCCATGCCTCTCTTCTCCACGTCCATCTTCTTCTCCTGGAGGGTCAGGTCGATGTTTGGGCCACTGGGATCGTCGTTCTGTCCACAAGAAGAAGGCCACCATCATCACCATCATTATTCTTGTTTAGGAAAACGACTTGAAAAATGCACACACGGTTTGGAGAATCTGTGTCTTACCATCAGCCCCATGTTAGAGAACTGTCTGTTGACGGGGCTCATCCACGAATCTCCTCCACCCGTCTTCAGTGGACCCTGTAAAGCAAATTAAAATCATTCAAATGCTCTGCAGGGTTTGAATAGAAAATATTCATGTGACGACTGCAGGACCAAAACACTGCCATGTGCCGTTTCCTTTCTTAAATGCTTTTTTTTTTCTCCCATGATCCCAGCAGTAACACACCTTGTTGCTGGGCTTCTTCCCTGCAGTGCTCTGCCCCCAGCCCCCGTTGCTTCCCTGTCCCCAGGATGAGCTGCTTCCCTGGGAGCCAGTGCTGTTCCATATGCCGCCTCCCTCCTCCTCATCTTCCCAGCTTGAGTGACGTGATGCTGTCACAGAGACCTCCTTGTCCCCCCAGTCATCTTGCATAGACTTTGAGCCTGCAGGGGAAATGCCCACATCTGGAATTAATTTTTATTTGTGGAATATAAAGTACGCACACAATCAATTTTGCAAAATAAGATGGCGTAAATAATCAAAAGGCAAATACTGTAATTCCAAATCAACAACCACTGAAGGTTTAGGTCTAACAATGAGAACTAACCAGATTTGATGAGGTTTGGAGAAGGGTTTCCCCAACCCGCTGTCTTTCCTCCAGTATCCTCAGGGTCTCCCCAGCCAGTAGGAGCCTCACTAGGCTTTCCCCAAGCTGATGTTCCATTGTCTACTGGAGGGCTGCTTGGAGAAGTACCACCCCACCCTGATGGTCCTGTAGACAAAGGACAAGATAGAGAAATGTAGCAGGGAAGACCACAACTATAAATTGTTGAAAAAAAGTCCAGCGTCTAGACTGTGTATCATTAAATTTGATAGGTTCTTGATAGGCAGTAAGGTGGTGCAGTGTGTAGCGCTGCTGCCTGACAGCTAGAACATTTGGGGTTCGATTCCTTTCTGTGGAATTTATATGTTCTTCCTGTGTCTTTGGCAATGTTCACACGTCGAAGGATCCTTTTGAAAATGGATTTTTCTTTTCCCCCGCATAAAAAAAATTTGCGTCCACAAAACACAAACAGTGTTTTAGAAAAAACTCCATCCACACGTAACGCATCAGTGAGTTGATCAACACGTTCATAACCAGAACAACTCTGTAACAACTTCGAGAACTACAAGAGAGAGGACTGGGACGTGTGGAAATTCACGCCGTTCCTCCTGGAGGACGACCTCAATCACAGAGTTCTTCCACCAGCAGGCAGCGCATTCCGGTCTGACCCAGAACTGGGGTCGGCATCTTTACCAAAGAACGTGGATGAATGAATGAATAACATATAAACTTCATGACTCATAAAAAAAGAAACAGACAAACACATATCGAACTGTCAAGTATGTTTATCAACGCATCTTCGTTGTGGAGCTGTTATATGTCAGAAAATAGCCGGTTTTAACTCTGTTCATTCTGTGTGTACATGTAGACACGGGTCACACACACTAACGTCACAGCGGTTTTCCCCGCAGGGAGACGCCCCCCGGATAGTAAAAGTTTACGTTACAGCGTCCACACGACAACGCAGACCCACCATTTTTTGAGAAGTTCCGTTCTCGTCACAGAAATCTGCGTTGTCATGCGGACGGAAGGCGTAACCGTAAGAAAAAAAGTTTCGTTTTCAAAAAGATCCCGCTACCTTCAAAAACATGCAGCTTAGGTGAATTGGTCTTCACCAAAATTGCCCGCAGGTGTGTTTGTTTGTCTCTCGTGTTGGTCCGTAATGAGCTGGCGTTTTATCTGTGGGGTCCCCTGTATCTTACCCACAGCCAGCAGACCTTTGACCAGCTAGAGGTGGATAAGTAGCTGTAGACGGACAATTGTGATCGTCTAATTTACAAGATGGATGGATGAATAAATAGTCAAAAAAACTGAGCATTTGAAGCTCAGCAAAACATTTCTCAGAAAATATTTGCTTGTTAACTTGAATGTTAAACATTGAGAACACACATGAACAGTTTTCTCACATGCAGAATTACTGTTTAAAAATGAAAGCAGCTCCACCAAGCTAATGGGATGAAAAACAACAGCTAACTTTGACAGCTAGAGTAGCCTTGGTTACCGTAAAGAACAGCTGCCATCGCTGATTCAGAAACAGAATCCACTTACATAACTATTAAATGAAAACTACCGTTACTAATGTCAGCCTGACAGACGACCCTGTGTTTTTTATTTTAGCCCTATATTCAGATTATAGTATTTTCCGCAGTGTAAGGCGCACCCAAAACGCCTTTAATTTTCTCAAAAACCAACGGTGCGCCTTATAATCCAATGCACCTAATATGTGAAAAAAATTTTTGGAATAGGTCATTCATTGAAGGTGCGCCTTATAATCCAGTGGGCCTTGTATGTGAAAATGTTTTAACAATAGGCCATTCGTTGAAGCTGCGCCTTATAGTGTGGAAAATTCTGTATTTATAATATTCACGGCTTCAATTCTTTCAAAATTTTAATTCTGTCAACTTTCCATTCATCTTTTGTCAAGTATACATTCTACACAAAACCCTTTATCCTAAGACTAATGATGAACTTCTGAATGAATTTTGGTTTTTCATCAAGTGAGTAAAGAGTCAAACTAAATTTAAGAAAAACATTTGCTAAAAATATCCTTATCCTTATGTAAGAACTTTTTGGCAAAACTTTCATTTTCACACGGACTTTTGGCACCGCATGAACCAAGTCTTGTTTAGTTGATAACAGCAGTGCTGTGATCAGCTTCGGTTTGTGGATCCTTACCCATAGCTGGTGTTTTTCCAGGTCCGTGACCAGTGCTGAAGTCTCTGTTAGGCCCTGCAGCTTGCCTGCAAGGCTGTTGCTGTATCGGAGGTCCCTGTTGCTGCTGCTGCTGTTGAACTTGACTGTGGTCGTGTGGTTGCTGTCCAGCAGGGGCGCTGTTCTTATCCCACAGGTTGACTGGCTTGTAGTTGTAATGAGTTGGGTCTCCCCATGCTGATGTTCCATCATCGATTTCGTTCTTCCTGCTAATAGATTGCGGTGAAGGTTCTTCCCACCCGCTTGGTTCAGATCCACCTCCTCCTCCGGAGCCACCAGGGATGGGCCCTGAGGTCCAGCCTGAGCTTTGATTCTGATTCTGGGCTTGAGAGACGGATTTCCTCCCCACGCCCCCTTGCATAGCCCCTTGGTCCGATGCTTGCTGCCGCTGCGGATGCTGATTGCGGGGCTGTGATTGTTGCTGTTGTAGTTGTGCCTGCGGGCCGGCGATGGAACCCGGCAGGCTGTTTGGCATCTGGTGCGTTTTGTTTCCGCTGCTCCAACTCTGATTGGGTTTGGATCCCATGCCCCCCACCCCTCCCCCTCCACTCCCCCCTCCCCCTGTGCCCCCTGCTCCCCAGGTTCTCCTGGGAGCACCATCGTCCCAGCTCCCCCAACCACCCCCACCTGAATCCCCTCCTGAGTTTCCTCCGTTCATCCTCCCATCATCCCATCCGCTATTTCCTTTGGACTGCTGCTCTCCCCAGTCTCTACCTGCCCCCACCTTTTGTCCTAATGCCCACCCACTTCCTCCATTTCCCCTTTCCATATCTTTCAACCCACCGGTCCCTTTCTCCTCCTGACTTCCTCCCCACCCTCCACTCCCTGGGTCACCCTGTTGTCCATGATCACCCCATCCTCCTCCATTTCCTCCTCTACTCCTCTCTCCCCATTCCTCACTTCCCCAACCTTTGGCTTCCTGGCTATCCATCCCTCCCCCACCCCAGCCAGTAGCCTTCCCTTGCTGGCTATGTCCTGGTATGACCCCCGACCCCATACCAGATCCTGTTGTGGTCACTGGCCCAGATTGTGATACGCCCAGGTTCCTCACGTTGGTGCCTGAAGGTAGAGCGGTTCTCCCAGACAGAGACGCCCCGCTGCTGCTACTGTTACTGCTACTCTCCCAGCCCTCTGCGGAGGACCCAGTTGATGGAATCAGGGCCGAATTGGCCCCGAGTCCGACCGCGTCAGCCACCTGGGTCCTCAGTCCACCGGAATACTGAGAAGAACCACTAAGAGAAGATGACTGTTTCGATGTAGCAGAAGATCCGCTTTTACTTTTCACTCCGTGCTCTTCTAAGACCCAGGATGTGTTTTGTCGAATCTGCGTTTGGCCCCACCCCGTGTTGGACAAGACTCGAGGGTCCAGATCAGATCGGTTTAGCAGGTTCTGTAAGGCAGCTTCAGCGTTGGGTGCCGAGTGATGAGAACGACTGTGACCGCTGCTGGGCCCACTCCCACTTCTGGAATTTCCACCGCTGGACGAGGACCCCCCACGTCCTTCTCCTATCCCATCCCACTCCCCAGTTTCCCCCTCTCCCTTCTGATTGTCCCAAGCTCTCGTCACGGTAGTGACTGTTGAGGAAGAGGTGGTGGTGGCAGGGGGGTTACCGGCTGTGCTGCCTCCACTACTGCTGCTGTTGCTGCTGCTGCTGCAGGCCCCGCCCATTCCCTCACCTCCTGGATTAGCTCCACCCACACCTGTAGAGCTCCCACTCCAATCGCCACCGGAACCCCCTCTTTCCCCTCCTACTCCTGATGACCCCCACCCTCCCTGAGATAACCCGGAGGTTTGACTACCGTTCGCCCCAGTTCCAGCACTGTCCCAAGCATTTACTCCACCAGCGGAACTTGGGTAACCCCAACTTGAGGTTCCATTATCTCCTTCAGCAGCTCCAAAGCCCCCCGGGCCCCCTCCTCCACCCTCCCACCCGTCAGTCCTTGAGGCACCAATTTTGGAATTAGCTGCAGAGTAAGAGGGATGGCCTCTCCAGGAGGAGTTGAGGCTGTGGTCTCCCACTCCCATTTCACCTCCTCCAACACCACGGTCCATACCACCGACAATCCCGTCCCCCCCTGCAGTTTTTGGTCCCATTGATTCGCTGTCCCACTTCCCCCCTCCAATGTCTCTGTCTCTTGATTGCATTTGGTGAAGTTGGCGCTGATGGGTGCTTGATTGATTCACAGATAAAGGTGGGTGACTCGCGAGCACCCCAACTGCCCCGCCTCCCAGCCCCAGGCAAGCAGAGTTGTTGGCAGACAGAGACCCTCCGGGGCCCTGGTGATGGAAGGACGATGGGTTTCCTTCCCCTGCAGCAGCAGCAGGCCCATCCTGCTGCACCAGGGCAGGCCAGGCCGAAGGGTTGGCATTTGGATTGAAATTGGCACCTGGAATCCCACTGCTGCCGTTCGCGGGGCCACTGGCGTCGTGGCCCCCCGGCACAGTAGAGGCTTTGGAAAGTGAGGAGGGTTGTTGTAGCAGAGGCCCGACTGCTGTCGCTGCACTCCCTCCTCCAAGATGACCCTGGGAGGCAGACATCCCCCAAGCCACGCTGTTGGACGACTGCATACATTCATTGGACAAAGAGAACGAGGAAGTGGGTGACGACTGGTTGCCGGAGCCACCGATGCTGTTCCCAGGCATGCTGCTGTTGTTGCTGCCGCTACCCCCTCCGACCCCGGTGAAAGAAGCTCCTCCTCCATCACTACCGGCAATGCTAGGCCACTCCTCCAGGTCGTTGCCATCGACGATTACCTTCTCCCTGCCCTGAGAGGAGGTCTGGCTGCTCGAGCTCATCCCCCACATGGTATTTGCATAATTAGAAGTAGTAGTAGAAGCAGCAACTGATGATGAGGTGAGGGCCAGTGAGGAGCTAGCTGCACCCGAATCTGAAAAACCAAATCCATGAAGACATGCATTAGGAGTAAATAGCAATAGATGTAACCTTCACAAAGAATGCAGTTATCCTAGTATGAAGATGGCCTAATTAGCACTTACCTGAGACAGCAGCCATGTTTGCATTGGGGCCATCTCCTCCTCCTCCGCCTCCCAGCAGCATGGAGGACAGTGGCGGCTGACCTCTCTTCAGTAGCACTTTGTGGTCCTGCTGGCAGCGGAATCGAGGCGGCACTTCTCTCGGCATGTAGCGCGGTTGCTGCTGAGGCGCCTGGGCTCCGCTACTCGCGCCGCTGTTTCCAGCAGCACCGGGGCCACCAACGGAAGAGGAAGAAATGTTGGTGGAGGTGGGCTGTCCGTTGGCCACCGCCAGGCGCTTGGCATTGTTGCCGCCCTGTGATGGGGTGGCAGCACTGCCAGGGCCCAAGGTGGCTGGGGATGGGGAGGCAGAGGGGGTGGGTCCAGGGCTGGGGGAGGCAGAGCTGCTCTGAGTGGCAGGAGACTGGGCAGACGCTGGCTTGGTCGAGTCTGGCACTGCACGATTTGGAGATGGAGAGAAAAACATATCAGGCAAAATTCATTTATTAATTACCCAAGGTAACTGTATGTCATAGTAGAGAGAAGATAATACAAAGAATTACTGAATGCCAACACTTTGGATCAGATTTATAAAAATCAAACGAACAATCAACTATTGAGAAATTAAGAAAATTGCATTTTGAAGATGAAAAGTCTCTATTTGGTTTTAAACATAAAATGAATACAACTCCAGGGATTTGGTGATGCCAGCAATTTGAACTCTAACACCAAACCAGAATTCATTTTACCTCAAAAAAGTAGTGCACCACTGGGATGCGCTTCAAAAAAAAAATTGTGCATCACAATATGACGTTTATGCATCCCAAAAGTTTTAACAGAATTTACGGTAGAAGCCGTACGTAAGGACCGAGTTTTGCCAATAGTACAATATAAAAACTAAATAAATTGTTAATTTATGATTTTATTAATAACAAAGTCATAACTGTTTTAGTAAAATGAAAAAAAGAGTAAAGTTATGTATTATTTTTATCAATATGTTACAGTCTGATGATCATTCTTAAAAAAAAAAAAAAAGTTTTAGAAATAAAGAAAGATGTAATATATTGTTTTTTTTGCCTTTAATTCATATATTCTCCTGTGGACACTGCACCAAGCAGTGCTTTTACTCAAACTTTTGCATCTTTTTCAGAGGCATGGTGATAATGTAAGACTACTCTTCGTGCTCTAACTGCAGTGTGTAAAACGAGCAGACGTCATGTTGCTATTTGGTTGATTTTAAAAAGGCAGAATCACACAAGTGAGTAATGTGACAAGATACTCATGAGAGATGAAAACATAATCGCGATTTTTGGGTTCTAAATCTAAGTGGAAAAATGGATAAACTGAATATTTTAATAGATTTTTTTTTTTTGGTCTATCGGCCATTTATTTAAAGGTATTTAAAGCTTGCGTCCCAGGGATGCACGTTCTCTGAAGATAGTGTGTCCCTGTCAAAAAATGTGTGAAAAAGACGTAAGGACGCATGGAAACGAGAACACTACTAATCACAATAATAAACAAAAGAGAGATGATCAGCAACCATCAGATCTATGTGTGTGTGTATGGAAAAAAATCAGGATTGCTTACCTTTGTTTTTTTGTTCTGCTACCTAAAATCAATAGAATAAAAATATTTATTCAACTGTCATGAAAGAGAGAGCAACACATTTCATATTTCAACTGTAAATACATTAAGTGCTGGGCAAAGGCAAAAATATAGGTATATAGGAAAATATTATAGTATATAATATGCTGTACGACTGATTGTAGCTAGTCAAAGGAATCCTAAGAGCAATGGAATAATATATTTATCATGTTTCCCATCATCCATTCATTAGTGATTAACTGTCATGATCTGTTATCCTTCCCATTATCGCCTTATATTTTCTAAACAGTTTAGCAAAAAGCTGCTCCTAGGTCTGTGAAACGTTAAGACAATTTGGCTCAATCGTAAATTGTTATCTCAGCGTATGTAACTTGATTTGTTAAATATTTAACCCTAACCCTAAGTTTAGAATTGCAATCACTCCACTTTAAATAAAATTAATAATAAAAAAGTTAATCCTAACAAACACACCTGCTAAGATTAAATATGATTAAATTTTCAAAACACACATAAAGTCCGGATCAAGTATCTTTTCACGTAGAAAAACAGGTGCAGTGACGCAGTTACTGATACTATGAATCATACTTCTACTTTTAAAATTATCCCATGGTAGGAACATGCAACAGGCCAAACCAACTCTGCAGTAAACACTGACAAAGTGAGAGAAAAGGTCCAGAGATGACCTACAAAGCGATGAACCAGCATATTGTCCTCGATGAGCAGCGATTATCACTTGAGGATAATGTAGGCAGCGTTCAAGTAATTTCAATGCATGTCATACGGCTGTTCCAGTTAAATGTAGCGACGCATGTAAACATCAGATCTTAGATCACAAGTCATCCAAACAGGTGAAATGACACCAAATAAAAATGGCTCAAATAAAAGTAAAGAAACTTGTCCAAGTAAATCCAGCTTGTGTTCCTAAGGCTATATCAAAAATATGAATGAAATCCAACAAGATGCTGTAGCAAAACAGATGATCTTATAATTGTAAAAATGCTTACCTTCTGAGAGGCTTCCCTTTTCCTTTTGTCGTCTTTTTTCCTTTTCTTGTCTTCCATGAACTACTGCTCCTGTCCTGACACTCTTCTCTTCTAGAGAAAAAATAATAATCAAAATTTAGTAACACACTTAAATCACAGTTGCCACTTGCTCTGTGGTGATTAATTTCAGATAATCACTGGTCAACCACTGACTACCAGTTTAGAATAGCCACAGCAAGAAGAAAACACCCATGAGTCAGTGACGACATACTGTCTACCTGACTGGATGAATTGTTGAATATTGAAAAAGTTGAATATTAAGTATGATATTGCAGCAAATCTTCCATAAAACATCTTTAAGACTGAAAATACCCATGGAAAAGCTGCATTGTCATTAACATGATTCACTGGGTTAACCCAGCAGGTGAACATGCAAAAAAATCAAGTGGCGTGATATTTTTAAGCAGTTCTGTAATTATTGACTTGTGCTACTTTTTCCTTGAACAGGTTTGTCAGTAATCTAGAAAAGATGGTCCACCTGTTAGATGTATCCCAGCTTTGAAAATGACAAATACAACCCTGAAAAATGTTTAATTCCGATTACAACAAGCAATTAAACTGCATACACTTGAATAGCCACGACCCAAAGGTGTGTCTGTGTGCGTGTTTAATCGGTTTCGTCTTTACTTCGTGCTAAGCCACTTCCACTAGAAACGATTACCAGATCCACAAAAGCCTAACACGTCTTTCTGACGTTCATCTGCACACAGGCCTTCTTGACCAGGAGCCCACACACCATTATTATTATTATTATTACTACTATTATTATTATTTATTATTATAAAGTCACAGATCTGTCCAGCCTCGCTTCAAATAGCTGACACACACCAGCTAAAGCTGCCTGTTCACGTCCTGTTCCGTCAACGTTGTCAAAGGATCATCTGCATTTAGCGATCTAGCTAACGTTACCACACTATTTTTTTTTATTCAACACGAAATAGTTTTTTCTTGAGCTGCTCAAACTGAACTTTGAATACACGGATTAACACTTGAGTTAATGACCAAACACCTTCACTAATGTCATTATAGTTTACAGAGGCGACGATTTCAACAGCTGCTTTCAGCTGCTGTTAACATTCTGCATTAGGTCGATGGCTAACGTGAAGGAGTGGTTTCTGCTCATACTCGTTAAATACGCAGACACAGATTAGCACGTACATTAATACGTTTACTTTAAAGACACCAAGCAGCTGTGAAACGTTTGTTAGGTAGCGTCTCTGTTCTGTAGACACAAGTCTCTAACAACAAATATAGTCAGACTTGAGCTACATATCCTACTCAGCTAATGTTAATGCGGTTACTAATAATGCTACCCTAGAGCTAATGCTAACAGAGGCTAACGAGGTTACTGAGACTTAACTAGACAGAAGCTACAAGTAGCCGGGCTGAAAGCGCTAGCTTGGCTATCAAGACTTAACACTGTAATTAGTCAAACACGGTGCATTTAGCATGCGTACCAAGTCTGAAAACTAATAAATTACACACATATGTCAAGTTACTCACCTCGGGAATCACATATGAAGAAAAGCCAGTCTGCTAGCTAGCTTAGCTAAAGTGCTTCAGTGCGATGCTTTTTGAGGCATTCGAGGCTACAAGAACAGCGACGCCTGAGCAGAAAGTCAAGTAAGTGACGGATGATGAAAAACACACACGTAACACGCTACTGCTTCGTAAATAAGTACAAACGCTGTAATGGTGTAAACCCTAATGTGCAGGAGAATTTAAAATTCAAAGCGTTGTGGACTCAGTCGGTTGACGGGCGGCCATTTTGCTGCTCAGTATGAGGCGTCTCTAACGGGCAGCCCGCGGCCAGCCCTCGGCCGCCGCCTTCAGGCCCCCTGACTGGCTGGCTCCCGCCGGAGGGACGCACGAAACGACGAGATTGACCTTTAAGAACTCTGACAGTCAAACTCATGCCAGCCTCACATCTAGAATCGCCATTCTTTTGTGCTGATTTGCTCATCAACAAGTGTTGCATCATAATTTTCCAGAATGGGTCCCAAAAAATGTGAAATAAAGACAAGAAAAGCCCAAGAGGACCATCAGAGTCCAGACAGGAAGGGTGAGGAGAGAGGAGCCAGGAAGACTAAGAGGCGTGGGAATAAGAAATATATTGGAGCACATGTTGGCATCCAAGGTAAGGCCAGATGCCATCTTGGCTAACGCTCCTAAACTGTTTAAACACTAATTTAACCTCCTGTCTTGGAATGTTTCCTGCCTCCAGGTGGGATCTGGAAAGCAGTGGAGGCCTGCACAGAGATCGGCGGCAGAAGCTTTGCCATGTTTCTAGGTTCTCAGCGGTCTTGGAAGAGACCTGCTCTGGACCAGGCAGCTGCAGAGAAGTTTCAGGAACAGTGTGCCCTCCATGAGTTCGACCCAGCCCACATCGTGCCTCACGGATCCTACCTGATGAACTGTGGATCTCCTAAAGAGGGTGAGTCAACCCACTGGTGGATGTCTCCTGTGCGTCCCATTCTTGACTTCTCTCCTCAGACGTCTTGTGGTTTGTGTACCATGTGGCACTCAGATGTGTTTGAGAAGAGCCAGGCTCTGCTGGTGGACGAGCTCAGCCGCTGCAACCGTCTGGGACTCAACCTCTACAACTTTCACCCTGGATCCTCCTTGGGTATCATCAACGCCGAAGAATGTGCAAAGAAGATAGCAGGAGCCATCAACCACGCTCACCGGCAAACACCTGCTGTGGTTACAGGTAGACGGGAAAACACAGCAACACAAGAAAACTAAAATGTGTGTGTGATGGTTCTTTGTCTTTCGTGTGGCTCAGCGATAAACTTGTTCAGAACCTACCACGCCTCTCAGTCAGTGGTGGTCGCTGAATCCCTTTGCATCTACAGTATCTTCCACACTATAAGGCACACTGGACTATAAGCCGCACCTTCAATGAATGACCTATTTTAAAACTTTCTTCATATATAAGGCGCACCGGATTATAGGGCGCACCGTTGGTTTTTGAGAAAAAGGCTTTTAGGTGTGCCTTATAGTGCTGAAAATACTGTAATTCACTTGTGTTGCTTTATTTGTTACCACAGTTATTTTGACTTATTTTCCCCAAAAGCCACTGGTGAGACAGGAACAGGCTACTTTGGTATTGTTGTAAATATTCTTTTCCTTTTTACCCTCAAATTGGTCAGTGTTGGAGAACATGTGTGGCCAGGGTCACACGCTGGGAGGAAAGTTTTCTGAGCTGAGGAGCATCATAGACAAAGTGAGAGACCAGAGCAGAATGGGAGTGTGTCTGGATACCTGCCACGCCTTTGCAGCAGGTAAGTCAAGCCTGAGGTCAAGCTAGGTTCATATCAAGATACCACCGGATATCAAACATCACACGTCACGTGGAATGAATTTAAAATCTTCATGACATCCAGACTTTAAGCAGTTGATACAGAGCAGATGTATATGAAGTCATAAAATAATACAGCTGCATAAGGTTTTTACAGTTTTGTTTTTTTTTTTCAGGATATGACCTGTCTGCAGAGGGAGGGGTGAAGGCCATGCTTGATGAATTTGATCAGGAAGTGGGTCTCCACTACCTCAAAGCGATCCATGTTAATGATTCCAAAGGTACATTCAGGACTTACGCAGTCAGCCTGTTGTTTCATCTCTCATCCTTTTGGTGTTATTTATCTATTTGCAGGTAAGGTCGGCTGCAATCTTGATCGACATGAAGACATCGGTAAAGGTCTCATTGGAATGACTGCTTTCCACGACCTTGTCAATGAGCCCAGACTGGACAACATCCCTCTGTTACTAGAGACTCCTGGACGGTGAGATGACTTTAAAGACCAGGAGAAGTTACAGTCTGATCCGACAAACCTTTTCAGCCGTCGCCGTGTACATTAGATTTACTTTGAAAACATCCAGTTGATCGGCTGCAGAACCAAATAATCAAATGATAATCAAACAAGAACATTTGAAATACATCAGTATTTCATATATTACAAGGGTTTTTTCCCCAAATTAAACAAAAAGTGCTCCTTTAATGACTGCTGCAATTTCCAAATGATTCACCACTTTTTGACAAGTGTCTGCAGTACTTTGTAGAGATTCTTTAGCTGCTCTGCCCTCCAGCTTAAAGCGATTCATAGCCACACATCAGATCGCTGTGCAGCTCCACAGATATTTATCAGGATGTGATAAAGATGTGAAATTAAGTTCTAATATGACTGATGTGTTTTCTCTACAGGCCAGGATTCCAGTATCCAGAGCAGATTGAGCTTCTCAATTCCCTCTGAGAAAAAAAAGAGAACACACTGAAGAAACACTGCTAAACCTGGTTCTGAAATTCATAGTTTGCATGTCTGTTAGAAACTGAAGTGTTTGTAAAAGACCAAAGCCACAACGTGAACAGTTCCTGTGAGTTTGTTTTTTTATGAATAAACATGTTTAATAAATGATTTGTATTATACTGTGCAGTTGTCATGTTCACTGTTCACCAGTAGAGGGCAGTAACAGCACATGAATACAGCACAAACATAATTTCAAGCATCTTACGGTTTTTGGTGTAGTGCATTGAGGAAACTGCATAAAATCCCCACGTTTAGAATACTTCAGTCACATTTGTAATGGTGCAGTTTCAATTTGCAGGAACTAATATTTAACTTTAAAATTCACAACTTATCTTTCCACATGCCAGTAATCGCAAAACACAGGTGCCCTTTCTTGTGACCCCATTGTAGATCATTTTTGTAGGGTAATCTTCATTTGAGGTTACAGAACTGTAAAATCATGCATATCTTTTTTGAAAGAAAGTACATCAATTGCAATGAATGATTTTGGTGAAAGAACATTTAGAAAATTTAAGAGGAATGAGACAAGTGAACAAGTATGATTTAGTTTCCAGTGTTCACTAGATCATTAGTATATGAAATCATTAAAAATGTCTAGTTATATAAAATCAACCTGTAATTTCACCTTGTAGAAAGAAATACCTCAAACAAAACCAACTTTTTTGCAAATGGTGCTGTTGTTTCTGTAATTTGCATCTACATTTGAACTTTGGTTTTTAGGGAACCCCTAAACACCCACAACAGCTGTCACATACCAACACTTTGGTGCAGCTGTTGACCCCTGGGAGGACAGGAATTGATTATCACAGCTATTCCAACACCCCCTGGTGCACATAAACAAGCAGGTACATGCAGTAACGGAAAAGGAAAACCCTCCCTGACACAATGACCTGCTTAAAATGCACCTTTCTGGGTTTTCAGCTCTGATATGTTTTTATACACAATCCTTCCTTATCTTATCCTAGAGTGTCTATCACACACGTGTCTAACACTGGGTTCACAGGTTCATTCTGTTCCACAGATTATCTGAGCACTGAGACTTTGACCTTGGCTCTCTTACTATTGTTTACATGCAACATTAGTAATCTTGGGGTTTAAACTTAGTCTACCACTGGAAAAGATGCAAAGTATAAAATTAGAGCAGACTCAGACACTGTGTCTTTCTGTGTGTTGTTAACAGAGACAGGAAGTGGAGGTGCCTGGACCAAGAATGTCTCTGCTCTCAGTTCCCACCCACAGGAAATGCCTGTCCAGACTGTTAGAGTCTGCATCGATGAAAACGAAGTCTGCCGTTAGCGGAGTTTTGATTCGGACGGAGGAAAGGATGGTTGGAGGTTGAATATGGAGGAGGCCGGTCATGGTACCTGCACCATAGTTTAGACAAGCAGATGTGTGATGGTTTTCAGAGGTGATCTGGTTGTGTCAGGGGTTACAACCCAGAGGACCTGAAGACTAAACAATGAGCACACATTCCTCAGTTCCAAATTAATCATTTGCTGGAGGACGCACGTGGATGGAAACACTGATGGGAATACAAAAACGCCTTTTCACTCTCTAATCATCTTAAGATGTGTGGTATGAGCTGGTACCGATGCACTGTGTGCCCATTTTTCTGCAAGCACTCGTTACTTCTTTCTCTGTCCTAAGGCTCCGCTTTGAATATTTTCCACTGCAGTTGAAAGCCACTGGTCTAATTATACAACTTTGCGAATAATTCCAAATAATTTTGGTTAGACTTTTTCAGTGTTTTGTGAGTAGTCAACTGATGATCTCTTGCTGGACTCAGTTTCCATCAGACTGATAGCTGCCGGGTGGAAATGGACGTGAACCCCGAGCGGCCTGCCAAAGTGAAGCTGGAAAGAAACCAGCAACAGTTCAAATGAAGGCATTGTTTCTGTGTTTGTCCTCAGCGGCTTAAAGGACAAAAAAATATGAAAATTGCTCTGGCGCGTTTGCGTTCTACTCACATGAATTCATAAGTTATCAAGCTGTTGTGAATTTAAAGACATCAAATGCGACACCAGCAGGATATTTAAGCTCATCCCTTCTCCTTATGTGAAAAATAAAATAAGACTTGACACCTTCACAGTGGGGTAATTGCTTTTTTAAAATGTATTCCGTAACATCTGCAATAATTAGACAAACACAACCTTCTGTTCCTCAGTTTATTGTAAACACCAGGTTAACTTTTAAAATGCACATTTGTTTTTCACATACCCAGTTTCCTGTTTTATCCTCATTTGTTCCAAATGAGAGACATTCATGAGTAGTGCACTCAAACCACATACGACCACTGACGTCGTCACTGAGACAGTTCCTGGCTTTGGTCATGATGATCAGTGGATCATTTTAATGTCAATCCTCATGTTATGAACCAATGTCAGTGACCTTTGAACTGAAATTTATAAATAAGGTTGTGTCTTTAAAAGGAATTTAAAAACTATCCTAACCCATCAAATAATTTACAGACAAAGAAACAAGCTTGTGTTGCTCATTACTGCTTTTTAGTGTATCGTATTCTCCAAGAGATGTTTTTCTTTAAGAATGAACACAGTACGACTTGACAAGAAAGAGTAGGATATGATTTGAAAAACGTTCCTATGGTTGCAACATGGCAATCGTGGAACATTTCAGAACATTTTTTGTTTTCATGTCACAACACAGTTTTGTCTGTCGTAAGATGAAACCATCATGATTTAAAATCTGAAGTAAATGATCTATGAAGAGAGCCGAGAGTCATTTTTTAAAACGTAGAACTTCTTCATTTACTCACTGATTAGATTTTTCACACTCTCTTGCAATACTACCGAAGTTTAGCCATGAACTGGTGGGTTGCAGGTATATCCTGAGCTCTAAGTGCTTCCTAACAGCAATCTGATATTCCTGCTCATCACCCAATCCTCTCATGAAGATCTGTCCAATGAAATCCTGCTAAAAGACAAAGAAAAAAACAACTACAGGACAATTATATAAATACATAATCACAAATACATACTCATAGATATCAGTTCCATTTATGGACTCTGAGAATAAAATATTGTTTGTTTTAAAGAAAGGATTTGTCTCTCAATGTTAAAAAAAAGTTAACAGCCAAATATTCTGGCCCGAGACCCATCCTCCCACTCAGTTTCAGGGAAATCCATTTGGTAGTTTTTTTACCTTATCCTGCTGGGAACCAACAAACAAATGGACATGATTAGAAAACAACCCTCTTTGGTGGAGGTAACCAACAAACAGCTCATGTGGAAACAACCTCCCTGGAGAAGGTAACTAATGAAAGACATATTTTTCCTCAGGAGTTGTTTTTTCATCTGTAAATGACTAGAAAAACAGATTTTATCAACATCAGTATTCAACTAATTGAAACATCTGATGTGAGCGTGTTGACCAAAGATAGACAAAGATTTGTGTTTAGTTAAACCAACAAAGACAAATGCAAAGAAAGAAAAAAAGATTTTTAAAAACAGACAAGAGAGGCGAATGAAATAAAAAGGACTGCATGCGTGGCTCTTTGGTTTTAGGGTGGTTGGATTGCAGGCTGAGCCAAACTTTATCCGCCTCTCTGTACCCACAGTCTGCTGCATCTGCCAGCAGATCCCAGAGGAGATGCCACACACACACACACACACACACACACACACACACACACACACACACACACACACACACACACACACACACACACACGCACACACCGAGATCTCTGCACTGCATGCACACACATGCTCCTACAAGCCTCCAAACATGCACACACACACACACACACACACACACACACACACACACACACACACTGAAGTGCTCTAGAAATAAGAGCTGAAGGGCAGGGCGGACTCCATTATGCTTTCTCAGCAGATCTTTTATTTTTGCACCTCGGCAGCAGCACAGGCATCATAACTTACTTTGAAGGAATAACATTTCATTTCCCACTGTGAAAATTAGAACGTCTGAATGTACTTATGTGCTGGATGTTTGTAAGTGGACCCCTGCGTGGTCAGGCTGTGTGGGTTTAAGAGTGAATGGAAGCAACTATAAACAGACGGTTTATCACCGACGGGCAAAAAGCTGGTCAGGGACAAACAGTTTACAGAGGAAATTTGCAAACAGATCACAGATATAGAACATCAACCTCTATATAAGGCAACCCCCATGTTGTTCTTTCTTTCCTTCCTCCCATTTGTCCTTCTCTTCTCGCCCTCCTCCAATCCCTCTCTTCCCCTTGGCTCGGGGTGAGGAATGTTACCCAGTGGTGGTTGGGCACGGGGCCACGCAGAGACAGGCAATCACTGCAGAGGAGGAAGAGGATGAGGAGAAGAAGGGAAATGAAGCAGGAGAAGAAGAGCGAAAGAGCAGAGAAAAGAGAGTTTGGATGGATGAACGGTTCATGAAAGAAAATGAGAAATCTTCATCGCTGAAGTCGCCTCATTGCAGAAGTGGTGCCTCTTCACGGGAGAGTGTGGTGGAGAAATGGGCCATGAACAAAAAATAAACGACAAAAACAATGAAACCCTGATTTCATGATCATGATGGTTTAACCCTACAACCCCAAACCCACCCCACCCATTTTTCTTTACCACTTTTACGTACATTAAATCTATAACTGCTACTTTCATCATGTCAGATTTATTTATTATGTGTTATGTTGTGATGTCAAACAGAGAAACAACCAGCTCTGCATTCCCTCTACAGGTTGTGTGAAAATGATCAGTTAGTTTACATGTTGTACAATTGTAGTCTGATATCATGTGTCAAACAGCTGGATTCAGGTTTCTGTAAGTATCGGCTTCATGCTTTTTAGTTGTATTTCTCTCATACAGGAATACGTCGTGCTTTAATGAACACCAACAAATAAAATTAAAAACCTGCTCTTAAACCTCTTCATAGTGAAACCAAAATGTCAAGCAGCAGACACACACATTCGCACTGTCGTCCATGCTGCTGCATTCACTCACTGTGATATCTCAGTGCTGCTAAACCAAACACAAGTGAAATCATTCTCACACAACAAATGACACACACTGCCTTCCATCAGCATCCACTTGTTGACAAATGTGTCAAACCTCAGTGGGCCATGTGTGTGTGTGTGTGTGTGTGTGTGTGTGTGTGTGTGTGTGTGTGTGTGTGTGTGTGTGTGTGTGTGTGTGTGCGTGTGAATGAAGCCAGAACACATGGGTCAGTCTTCCAGGTCAATCATCCATGTGCAACATACACAGAGGTCAGACATTGACATTCCTCACAGTGCAAACACACACACACACACACACACACACACACACACACACACGCGCGCGCGCGCGCACACACACACACACACACACGCACACTCACGTCCTGACCTCTCTTCTATAGGAGACTTGGACTCGACCGTCCGATGGATCAACTAAACAAACACAGGTAACAGTTTATTTAAGAGTTAGATGCACACACTTTGAAGAGGGAATCTATAATCTCAGCCCCAGCACAGAAGCAGCACTGCTCTGCCACATACCTCCACACTGTAAATAGCTCTTTTGAAATCCTGTGTGCATCCATAGATCACTCAGTCTCAGATCTCAGGTCTCCCAGTTGACCTGAAGGGTGACGTGGTCGAGGTCACAGACTGAGACATGGACATGGTGGTGTCTGTGTGTGTGTGCGTGCGTGCGTGCGTGTGTGTGTGTGTGTGTGTGTAATATTGCACAGTATTGC
Organism: Antennarius maculatus; assembly: GCA_013358685.1. Taxonomy (NCBI): domain Eukaryota; kingdom Metazoa; phylum Chordata; class Actinopteri; order Lophiiformes; family Antennariidae; genus Antennarius; species Antennarius maculatus. The sequence continues at coordinate 5,768,012 of CM023626.1, read as the reverse complement.
ACAGAAAATACATTTGACAAACTGTGCAGCTTTAGTCTGACAGCAGCTATAGATTACTTAAACTGTTAATCTCAATTCCTTCTTCTTAAAATCCCTAAAGGACGTAAAAGCATCTCGATACTACATGAGAGATGTGTACATACAATAATGTGAGAAAACATCAAACAGTTTTGGAGTCATGTCAGGGAAACCCTCAGGGAGTCCCTTTCACTAAATTCAGTTTGTTAGAAAAACACAAATACTGAAAGTTCCTAAACAGCAAAAGGCACAAAGTGAAACTATGCAAATGTATTCAGCTTTGTTCATTTTTGCATAGCAAGAAATAAGATCTGTTTTTAACACTCAACCTTGAGTGGCTCAGCTTCTCCCTGCGCTGCGGTCAGCTACAGGAAAGAGCTCTCCGGGTGTGTCGGTGCATCGTGACGTTGTGTTCGTGAGCCTCCAGCATTAACGGGCGTATCCAGTCTGCCAATGCCATTAAACAGAGAAGCTGTGGTACCTCAGTTCATAAAATGTTCTGCGTGATTAAGATTTATTTAAAAGTAAAATATGATCTTTACTACTCGTCTCGCAGGAAAGAGGTACGTTTAGGGTTGGGGCTTTAAACTGTGTTCATGTTGAAGTCTTGAGATTTACCTAAAGGGTCAGATGAGGGCAGATTTAAACTACGCAGTCACTATCTTCGAAGGAGAGTGATGGTGGTCACAAAACAGGACAGGGAACGTGACGGTTGCTGCTGGAGCCTGTGTATTTATTTGTGAACGCTGGGCTGTGTGTGTGCATGCGCCCGTCTTTGTATGTTTTCCTGTTTTAGCCTCACATGGACCTTAAGTACTGTCTTACAATAGCCCATTGTCTCGTCCCAACTCCACTCTTCCTGTCAGGCCAGAATTCACGGAAATAAGGACACAGGGCAAACAAACAGCAGCGGCTACAGCTCTCCATCGGCCGTCGGGCCCACCAGGAGGAACGCCACA